>OY997274.1:27547040-28147040 GCA_963921465.1 Triticum timopheevii | reverse complement strand
TCAAGGTCGAACCGGCTGTGTGCCTTCTACCGGAACAATAGAAAGTGGAGCCTTAAACGCTGAATAGAGTTTGAAACTACAATCGCTTTTTTTTAAGGAAAAAGTTGACAAAACGGCAGGCAGAGGCCCGGCCCAGTGTTCCGGTGGACTCTGGACTTGTAGCCGAGCTTCGAAACTTGTTCTCATCAAAAACAAAAAATTCCCCTAAAAAAGTAGACCCCCGAAACTCTGGACTTGTTAGCAGAAGTCCTCAATTTGCATAATTTTGTCATTGCTTCAGACTCCAAGCAAACAGTAGCTGACATCAATCAGGGCACAAGAGGGAGGAATGGATCCATAGTTCATGAAATCTCGCTTAGAGCATCTTTATTTCATTGTAACTTTACTTTTGAAAGTCGTGCAATCAATGTTGATGCACATAGGTTAGCCAAGTATTCACTTACTCTCGGTCAGGGTTGACACATTTGGTTGGGCCAACCCCATGATCCGAACTGTATCCCACATCTTGTGGCTTTTGATGAATAAACTTGGCTTTTTCCCTCAAAAAAATCAAAAACAAAAAAGGGTTATCAAAAAAAAAGTCCCCTAAAAAAAGTAGAGCTTCGAAACGGGGCCGATACCGATTGTGCGTCCGGAGCGTACAAAGGAACGGCTTAGGGTTCGTCTTCTTTATATGTTTCTGCGGCGGCGCGTCGTTCGATTTGCTGGGGTTCCACCGATGCCTCTGTCGTCGTCAAGCAGGATGCAGCAGCGGCATGTGGAAGCAAAGGGAAGAAGTATCGGCTGAAGAAAAGCGAGCTGAGGACCATAATTGCCCTCAGGCCGGAGCCGTTCCTGGAAGACAGCTATGTCGATGACCTGGCCGAGTTCTTCCCGCCGGGGTGGATCGAGAAGAAGAAGCGGCAGCAGGTGGAGGATGCGGCCTACTTTGGGAAAATAGACCAGGAATTCGAGGCCTTCCGGCAGCAGGTGATCGAGGGGGTAAGGAAGAACGGCTACTTCGAGGTCGACGAGGACTTTCTCGAGGGCAGGGCGGAGGCCAATGAACGTGCCAGGCAAGAATGGGCCAAGATTGACTTTAGTCAACTACGTCTTGGTGCTGCTAGACCAAATCAGGTACAGCGGGAAATTGGTGATGGGTATATTCCTTACCTTCCTAACGAGGACGATGCTCTTCTGGATGATATTCCGAGCGATGATGATTTCGTGAGCGGCCGTGAAGAGGATGATGCATGCTCGGCTCAGCCACGAAGAGGACCTTGAAGGGGAAGGAGCCGAGGATCACAAGCTTGTTCCTCCTGTCGAATCCAGCTGAGAGAGAAGAGGATTGCATTTGGTCCATCTCTATCTATTCTATTTAACTCGTATATTACTTGCAGATGTCTATATATGATGAAAGATCTATCCAAATATGTGTATGATGCTCATCGGTCTACCTATCTATGGTAATTGTTGTTTTTAATTTTTCAACATTTTAATGGCTTCCAAGTTAGAAGCGTATGTACATGCGGTGATTTTTACATCTCTATGTGGAAGTGCATGTATTCTACTGGGAACTGAAAGTCTGAAACTAGAAGCACAGAGTTTTGGATTAAACGTTGTTTTCAAATCTGATTTACTGAGTTTAGATTTTACTTATAGTTTGTGGTTTTGCTTGTGTGATGCCACTTGCCGGTTTGTATGTTAGTTTTATGCCGCCACAAGGTTTGGACTTTTTTAGGACAGTTAGAAACATGTGTCGTACGTGGAGTTTCTACACCCAGGAGCAAATGCTCCTGGTGTGAACAGTAACATCAAATATAATTCAAAAAAAAATTTGTGGCATACTTTCACAAATGTTTGATGTGCATGCAAAATTTCGTCGCAAAATCACATTGGTGGAAGGTGTGGTAAAAAAAACAAAATCGATGCTCTGAAAATGTTACTTACAAAAGCATTTTGGAGCTTGGATTTTGTTCTTTTTGGCACGCCTTTCACCAATGTGATTTCGCGATGTAATTTTGCATGCACAAATATTTTTTCTATTTTTTAATTTTACTGTTCGTACCAGGGCATTTGCTCCTGGGTGCAGAAATGTACTTTCAACATGTGTCTAGACACCTATATGCTCACTAGACTCAGTTAGAT
This sequence comes from Triticum timopheevii, assembly GCA_963921465.1. Classification (NCBI taxonomy): domain Eukaryota; kingdom Viridiplantae; phylum Streptophyta; class Magnoliopsida; order Poales; family Poaceae; genus Triticum; species Triticum timopheevii. The sequence goes on along the minus strand of OY997274.1, from coordinate 28,144,913 downwards.
AGTAATCCATGCACGGTAGACATTTTGGTCGGTACATTATCAGTTATATTCCGCCAGCCTCAGCTAGAAACAAGATGACTATACACCTATATGCTCCCTGATTTCCTAGGTTTCGCCACTGTTGTATGGACTAATCAACAAATCAAGAGCATGGACAACAACGACTGTTGCACCAACAGTGAGTCTTGTCGCCACCTGTTGTGTCTAACCCCACTGGTGAAGGCACCATGTTAGGCATCCACCTGTTGCATGGATCGGACTGGGTACCAATGGTCTGGTGGAGACGTGATACTCGACATCGGTCGGTGATGATCGATGGTTCTCTATAGTGGGGGTTGAGTGGTGTGGGTTCGCGACCCTAGAGACTTGACCAGGACAGTGGAGGCTTGACGCGGTGATAGCGGCGAGCCGTGCGGTAAGCACAGGCACAGCGAAGAGGACCTTGAAGGGGATGGAGCAGAGGATCACAAGCTTGTTTCTCCTGTCAAATCCAGCTGAGAAGAGGATTCTTCGTTTGGTCCATCTCTATCTATTCTATTTAACTCATATATTACTTGCAGATGTCTGTATATGATGAAAGATCTATCCAAATCTGTGTATGATGCTCATCGGTCTGCCTATCTATATTGATCGTTGTTTAAAATTGGAGAATTTCCAATTCAAATTCTGGAGAATTATAAATTGCAGGTATTTAACAAAACTTGTCTGATGGAAACCTACAGCACACACGTTTCCACTGATGACTAACATGTGCGATTATCCACACCATAGCACACATGTTTCGGCATCGTTAAATGTGTGCGACAAGTCCATACCGCACACACGTGTTTCCGGAAGAGAAACATGGGTGTTGATAGACACATCGAACACAATGCAGTACTGAAGAGCTTGTGTGATAGGAGCACCTATCGCACACACACTTAGTAATTAGAAAACATGCGCGACAGTTGTACCACAGCATATCCAGATTCACGGCCTCGTCAGGAATTTGGGGCCCGAGAAGGAATACAAAATGAGGCCCTAAAATAAAATAGTACTAAAGAACTATCCCAAAAATTTGTCTCAAAAAAAAAACTATCCCAAACAAATACCCCATAGCTAGCTGAAAAATAATTCATGCGAAAGCATACAAAATTTTCTCAAATGCACAATATATAGAGAACACAAGATCAATGCTTAAGGGTCGAACAAAATAAATAATAAAAACATGACAACAAATGTAAATAATAATAAGCGATTCAAAATAAAATATAATCAATAGTTTGCTTCATCCACTCCTTCCATATATATCTGCATCTTATTTCTCTATAACATGAAATAAAGCTGATATGAAAATGCATCAATTTGGGTTTAATCCATACATATGCACAGTTTTTCTAATTCAATGTCAGTTCAATGTCCAAATGCATTGATTTGGACAGCAACACACACAACATGCCAATTCAAATGCATCTTGCATTGTTGTTTGCATGTCTCGATCCAAGAAATTACCCATTGATATGTGGCGAGGCAGCCAGTCGTGTCGGTGTTTCTCAGCTTTGGAGGCGCAATTAGTCTTGGGCGTAGCTGAGGAAAGAAATCAAGCAAGAGACTCTAGGGTTTCAAGGTCCAACAATAATTTAACTTCAAATTTGTGGTTTTTGTTTCTGGTTTTTCATGGTTATTGAAATGAAATTACAAATACTTTATAAAGCGTCCAGAGTAGCGCGGTTGCTCGTTATGAATTGGATGGCTGGCGGAAGGTGCACTAGAAGTGGATATCGCCACTAGCACACATGGCCAAGCTCAATGTGGATGCCTCGTTTAATCTAGATGGGATGGGAGGAACCGGAATGCCACTTAGGGATTTCCCTAGATCATCAATCTTCGTTGCCTGCAGATATCTTAAAGGCTGCACCGACGGTTTTTCCCAGGCCGTCAGCATACATCCATTTATGCCGACGGCAGCCGTCGGCATAGAAAAAGCCATCGGTATAGCCAGTTATTCCGGTAGTGCTTGCACTAACCGTGGAGGCTGACCGGGTTGAAGCCGTCACATTGGATCACCGGGCAACTCCCAATATACGTACGTCGCGATACTCTTGGTGTGGTCAGATTATACGTGAACTAGTCCAGGAAAGAGGAAAGAGATGTGTCAGCCTGTGAAAATTAATTGCGAAGCCAACGCTGTGAGTGACGGCTTAGCGCGCGGCTAGCCGGCTATAGGTAGAGAATGGGTGAAAACGGCAGTATGGCTACCAAAAATTGTGAATTCCATGAACCTTTTTCTTTCGAAACAGAGTTCCCTGAACTCTGATTGTATCTCTATTGGTAGCTAGTATATACACTCATTCCTGCAAAAAAGTGTAAAAGAAAGTCCAAAGAAAATTAGCTAGAAAAAGGAAAAGGAAAGAGAAGATAAAAGAAGTGTCAGGCAGGAGCCCTGCTCAGCGTGTCGTCGGTGGACTGGATGTGTAGTCGAGTTCGGAATCCGGGGCTGGTGCCTGGTAAACGGGGGCACGGGGCAGGCCGATACCGACTTGGTTGCTCTCCCGCTTCTTTATATAGATCGAGACGGCGCCGCGATCTCCTCCCAATCCCCAAATCAGCGCAACCAACCAACCAATAAACCTCGAAATCCACCGTCGATAGGAGAGAGATCACTCGGCGATCATTACCAAGGCCATGGCGTGTAAGAAAAAGGAGGAGGAGGCGGCGGTTTCTTCTGCGGCGACGGGAGAAGAGGAGCCGGCGTCGTTGGATCTGCTCGAATCAGCGAGGAGGGATGGTGCGGTCGACAAGATGCTAGGGGAGGCGAAGCTGTCAGCCGTCGTCCCCAAGCAGGCTGGTGCCAGTGCATCCATGTCCCCAGCAGCAGCCGCAGCACAAGGCGGAAGCAAATTTAAGCGTCGGCTGACGAAGAGCGAGATCATGACCATAGTCGCCCTGAAGCCGGAGCCTTTCCCCAGCGCCGACTACCTGGATTGCCTGGCCGACTACGACCCGCCGGAGCTGATCGCGGAGAAGAAGCGGCATCACGAGGAGGATGCGGCCTACTTTGCCAAGATAGACGCGGAGTTCGAGGTGTTCCGGCAGAAGGTCATCAATGGACTGAAGAATGATGGCTACTACGAGGTCGATGAGGACTATCTCGAGGCGAGGGAGAAGGGCAATGAAGAGGTCATGCGACACCCCGTGCGGCTATGGGCAGATATGGACCCCAGCGAACGCCGTCTCCGTGTTGCTACCCCCGAGGAAAGGCTTCTTCTCATAGGTAATGGCTACATTCCGTACGTGCCTGACGAAGAAGACGAGGCTCTGATCAATCTCGGAGACGATGACTTCTCTGCGAGTGATGAAGAGGATGATTTCTCTGCAAGTGATGAAGAGGATGTTTTCTCTGCAAGTGATGACGAAGCAGAAGAAGGAGACAATGCTCACAAGCGTTCTCATCTTATTGAATCCAACTGAGAAGAGGATTCAGTTGGTCCATCTCTATCTATATATCTAACAATATATTATTACCAGGGAAAAATATTTCGATATGGGAGAAATTTCGGGACCAATGGAAATATCTGAAATTTCGAAAAAATATTCTGAAATTTCACACCGAAACAAGACCCCACATTCAAATGAATTTTCACCGAAATTTAAATGAAATTTAGTAAAATTTTGCTGTCAGCAAAGCTTAATGAACTGCAATGATCTACTGAACATATTTTTCATAAAATAGAGTATAGTTGCTACTTGATGATTTCGTTACTACAGAATTTCAGACCTGCAATATACTGAAATTAAGATTGCTTCACCAAGGAGTGTGTTGCACCCATTCAACATGCGCTTGCGTGTGTGCGTGCGTGCGTGTGTGTTTTGAACTAGATATGAATTAAGCCTTGCATTGATCAGTTCGAAACTACAAACATCGTCGATTTATACTTTCCATCCAGAAAGATAAAACATGGTCGATCCTGAAGCAACCATGACTTATTTCGAAACTGATAGTATTAGCGAATTATAGTAATGAAAAACGTATCTGGACATAGTCGCAGCACCTCGGTACTTGGGCAGAAACAATCGAACCATGACCAGAAATACTCAGACAAATTTTGAAATACCCGTTTGCGGGAAAATTTGGAATACAAGGTCCACTCCCTCTAGTGAGGTTCGTAAAGTAAGCAAACATCCATCATTATAACAATAATAAACATCAAAACAAAAAGGTCAGCACTTTGCGCCGGCGCGCCGGCCAAAATGCTGCGCAGTTGATTTTTCGCCCAGGTATATCATTTGCATGGACCCACTTCGTCCAAGCTTGGCCAACCTTTTAAATTTTGGTCTCGTCCATGGAAACATCAATCCTTTGTTGTACTTTCCCGCTACCATCAGACCTTTTGCTAACAAATTTGACCATCGGACCGACACGACGATTGACAATTCCACTCCCAGATCCATGTTCAAATGTGCTACCTCTTGTCTCCACTTCCTGCTGATAATTCAAAAATTTCCTTGATAACTCGAGTGCGTAGTAGTTGTATCTCTTCATCATTTGGTATTACCATCTGGGCCAACATTAATTGGTTCAGGCCCCTTCAGTTCCTGTAGTAGGTCATGTTCAAACAGGGACGCTGCTTCTTTTCTTTCATTTTGCTCTTGTACTTTTCTGCTCGAACGTTCCTCATTGCATCACGCATCTCATGAGGAACATGATCACACGGCTTCACTTGATTTCCCAACCCAGATAGATGTTGCACGAACAAGGTAGCCCCCCACCGCTGTATTTGATCCCACAATAAAAGAACTTGAATCCTTGTTTGCCACACTATGGACCATGATTCCACACATAATTAATGTCTCCTGTGTGCACATGCACGGTACCTGCATTTCATATTTTCATGTAGGAGTAAACAAAATTCCATTTCCATCGCAACAAAATCAAATGAAGACGAGAAGAAACACTTATATAGCTACTGATGTTAATTATTGACAGAACATTGATATTTATAATATATATTTTTTGCGGGGGATTAATCTTTATAATAATGCAAACACAGAGCTTTGTATTGATGAATTCATGGTGCTTAAAACAAATTAGAATCTTAGAATATCTTGCACTACTATTGCAGGTTTACAATTGACATCCACAATATCCCAATTGATATCACCCCTGTGTTCAAACCATTTGAATGGGTTCGAACAGACCCTGGATTTGGCCATTCATGACACATGAGCTCATGATGCTCTATGTGATAGGTCCAACACATGCAACTCGAAATATAGGAGGAACTTCTGTTGTATTTGAGAGATAATGCAATTTTCATTCAGACCTACTGATTGTTTTTGGCAGGACACTTTTTCCAGGATATGCATGGCATGCTTGCTAAGATGCCTGAAAGTTCAGAGTTACAGGTTCAGAGTTTCAGAATTTTAGAATTTCAGGGTTACAGTTTCAAACCTACTGATTCTTTATAATGACCTTTCTACAGTATATGCTAAGCATGATTCATGAGGTAACTGTTATTTCTATCTTTTTTCTCCAGCGATGGATCTCCAAATTAAATTGCCTCTGTTCGTGCATACTAAATTGGCCATGAGAAAATGCCAACTTCTCATTGTTATTACGCAGAGACTAACTGAGTGCTATGCTAGAAGCAAGCTAATCTAGTATTAATGGTGTAATCTAATCTACTCACGTACAAGCAACTAATCTAATCTCCTCATGTACGTACTAGAGTATACTGTGAACTGTAGCTGAAATCGATTGCGTATGATACCGGTGTACGCTTGCTCACCTCTTCCAGCAGGAACAGCTGAAGACCCTGCACCAGCAGCCGCGGATGTCGCTCCTTCTCCGACGGCGCCTGCGCCATTCAGGCCATTGGCCTGAGCATCGGCGCCCCCAGCACCAGCTGCCGCACAGAGGGGACATTCACCATCTTGTGCCGTCGCCAGTCGCCAGAATCGAAGGATTGAGGTGCCGTCGCCGCCGCCGTGTGATTTTCTTGAAAAAGAGACTACGAGAAACAGGGTAATGGAACACTCCCTGTAACGGATCTGTTCATCTATCTATATGTGTTAATTGTAGTCGGTTATGTGTGTTACTACTGTGTTTGGAACATCGACTATAATTCACAACTCTGTAGTCGGGGATGGGCTGCTTCTGTTGTGGCTGATTTTTCTCATGTCCAAGCTAGTTTTGCTGCTCCACTTCGTCCCAAAACCAACAACGCCCGCCCCCACCCAAGAATGTGTTGTTGCCTTGTTTGTCGGCCATTCTGCGCTTCGTTTTCTCTTGTTTTCCCTTAGACATACATACAGGGTGGATTGCAGGAACTGTAACTGGGATCTAGCGGTAATGTCAGTGAAACAGGGGCACTGAAAGAATTTTGTGCCTCCTGGTATCAGGCTGCCATGCCACAATATAGGGCCTACCAAACAACATTGGACGGATGTTTGCATCTAACGGATACTGCTCCGAAGTCTGTGTGCAAAGCAAAATGCCAGGAAACGCTTTCAGCTTGGAGTGGTTCTCATTGGCACGGAGATTACCACCTCCTAGAAAGCGTTCCGTAGTTGGGCTTGCTGAAATAAGTGAAATAAGTGAATAAATACAAGAGAACCAACTTTGGCACTTGCACCCATATTTTGCGTACTTGGATAAGTGAAGACATTATTCAGGATAAATATGTTGATTTTTTGCACAGTTTGGAACGTGAACATAAGAAAATAATATGAGCTGGACATCATCATAAAATTACACCTTTTTTCTTCTTCATTTGTTCCAGAAATTACTTATCTTCAAGATGAGTAATAGTATTGTGATTCGTATAACCAAGATATACACACGTGAAGAAATCTCATCCAAACAAGTTGCCAGTCCTAGACCTATACCACATGCCCAACATCACTGTCACATCCCAGATTTTTCCCAAATCTGGTATGTTAAAATTTTCACAGGGAATTAAGATGATCCCAACAAAACCCTGCTTGCTCTCTACTTAACTACATTGCCTAGGAAATGCTTGATGCATGACTTTGTTTGCCTTGATTTGATCAACCTAGGAGGGTTATATGCCCCGAAAAGATTAGTGGAAACCTAGTGGACTTTGGTTAAAACCTAAAACAACTGAAAACAGAAAGTTAAGTAAAAACCTAAAGGGGTTAAACAGAAATAATTTCAAAATGAAATGAAGGCGAATCAAGATAAAACGAAAACAAAGAAATACGGAAGAAAACTCATCTTGAAAAAGAAAAAAGTTATTCAAAGAGAGTATTTAAAACAAGATAGAAAATAACGTGCAAAAAATAATTGCCCAAAAGGCCCAAACAAAAAGTTCAAACAATGTAGGAATATTCCAAATAGATTTTAGAGCAATTCTCCTTTTGGAATAAAATCCAGATTCTAAATGGGTTTGAATTTAGAAACAAACCATAAAAGGAACACGGAAAAGAAAAACAAAAGAAAAAATAAAAATAAAAAGGTCCAGCGAGCCAGCACGCCAAGCCGCGGTCCAGCTAGCCAGCCCAGCGAGCCGCCGCGCCAGCCCCTCTGTCTCTCTCTCGCTCTCACAAACACATGAGACCCATGCTTCAAATTCCTCCTCCCGCAACCCCTCGCACGCCCGCACCCACGCCCACGACCGAGCACGTCCACGCATGACCTCCACTTCGCGCGCCCACCGTGCGAGAATTGCCTCGCGACCATGCCCTATAAACCCCCGTGTCACCGTCTCCATTTCCCCACCACATCGCCATTGGGCTGCCCTTAGACCAACACCCGAGCTCCTCCACTAACCTAGCCATCGCCCGCAAGATTCCGGCAAAGCCCGACGCCCTCAGCACCAACCCGAGCCACCACCAGCCTCGCCGTCCCCTCGCGCACCCTGCTACCTCTTGAGCATGTGTTGGTTTTCCCTTGAAGAGGAAAGGGTGATACAACAAAGTAGCGTAAGTATTTCCCTCGGTTTTTGAGAACCGAGGTATCAATCCAGTAGGAGACTACACGTAAATCGCCTAGTACCTGCACAAACAATCAAGAACCTTGCAACCAACGCGATAAAGGGGTTGTCAATCCCTTCACGGCCACTTGCAAAAAGTGAGATCTGATAAAGATAATAAGATAAATATTGTTGGTATTTTTGTTGTATAGATTGGAAAATAAAGATTGCAAAATAAATAAATAGTAAACTAGAATCGTAGATCGGAAACTTATATGATGTAAAATACACCCAGGGGCCATAGGTTTCCCTAGTGGCTTCTCTCAAGATAGCATATATTACAGTGGATGAACAAATTACTGCCGAGCAATTGATAGAAAAGTGCATAGTTATGATGATATCTAAGGCAATGATCGTGAATATAGGCATCACGTCCGTGTCAAGTAGACCGAAACAATTCTGCATCTACTACTATTACTCCACACATCGACCGCTATCCAGGATGCATCTAGAGTATTAAGTTTATAAGAACGGAGTAACGCTTTAAGCAAGATGACATGATGTAGAGGGGTAAACTCAAGCAATATGATATAAACCCCATTTTTTATCCTCTATGGCAACAATACAACACATGTCGTTTCCCTTTCTGTCACTGGGATCGAGCACCGCAAGATTGAACCCAAAGCTAAGCACTTCTCCCATTGCAAGAAAGATCAATCTAGTAGGCCAAACTAAACCGATAATTCGAATAGACTTGCAAAGATATCAAATCATGCATATAAGAATTCAAAGAAGAATCAAATAATATTCATAGATAATCAAGTTCATAAACCCACATTTCATCGGATCTCGGCAAACACACTGCAAAAAGAATTACATCGAATAGATTTTCAAGAAGATTGAGGAGAACTTTGTATTGAGATACAAAGAGAGAGAAGAAGCCATCTGGCTAATAACTATGGACCCGAAGGTCTGTGGTAAACTACTCACACATCATCGGAGAGGCTATGGTGTTGATGTAGAAGCCCTCCATGATCGAATCCCCCTCCGGCAGATCACCGGAAAAGGCCCCAATATGGGATCTCACGGGTACAGAAGGTTGTGGCGGTGGAAAAGTGATTTCGTGGCTCCCCTGGATGTTTTCAGGATATAAGAGTACATATAGGCGAAAGAAGTAGGTCGGTGGAGCTACGAGGGGCCCACGAGGGTGGGGGCGCGCCCTTCTGCCTCGTTGCTTCCTTGACTTCCGCTCCAAGTCTCCTGGTTTGCGTTTGTTCCAAAAAAGATCCTCGCGAAGGATTCGTTCCGTTTGGATTAAGTTTGATATTCCTTTTCTGCGAAACACTGAAATATGCACAAAAAACAGCAATTTGCACTGGGCCTTCGGTTAATAGGTTAGTCTCAAAAATAATATAAAAGAGCATAATAAAACCCATTAAACATCCAAAACAGATAATATAATAGCATGGAACAACCAAATATTATAGATACGTTGGAGACGTATCACACCCCCTAGACATCCCTGGCAAGCCTAGAACTTACTGGAAGCTCGAGCTCAACGGAGCCCGAAGCTCTCTACCGCACCGCCGTCTTCTCCAGCGAGGTGAGCTCATGCCACATGCCCTAACCGTGTCCACCATCTTCATTGTGCACTACCGCATGTCCTGACCCCATCCATTTTTCTAAGCGCATTCGATTTCGCTGTGCACGTGCATGGCAAAGAGCTATGTCGCCTGTCTCATCTCTGGCGAGCCCATGGCCGTCGTTTTCGTCGTCCCCAACAGCACCCAAGGCCACTAGGAGACCTACGACGGCGAGCCGAGCCCAACCATGCCATTGGCCATCTCCAACGACCACCAGAACGGCGAATCATCAACCCTGAGGCTAGTGCCACCGTCTACTGTCGTCTTCACATTTTTCGGCGACCACTCCGACGACCTAGCTCAAGTGAGACCCCCTAGATCTATTTCTAGTCGTTCATCTTAGACCCAACGCATCACGTACAATCACTTAAACGAACCGGTACCAACAAACAGAAACACGCCACTCACTGCCTTATCCAAAAGATTATCTGAAACATTATCTACTAATTAACTCGAGGTTTTGCACAATACCCCCTGCATTTTCAAACCATCATAATTCTTAATCTGAAATCCAAATTTAGTGAACCTTTTTGCAGAATGATTGTTATGGAAATATTCACTAAATAATATTAGACTTTTGAAAAGTTTAGAATTAAAACTTAAATATGGCATAACATGCAAATTATAAATCAAAGTTAATTGATTCCTTTTGCAGAATGAATCTAGGGAAATATAGTTTCAACTTAGCTACAGTAGTCCATTTTTTACATGATTAAAAAATTAAAATTGAATATATTTAACAATGGCTATAATTCAAACAATATTGAGCCTAAAATCTGGTTTAGCCTTGGAATCAAAATGTTTATTCGGATAATTATCTTGCAACCAAGTTACAGAAACCCAAAATGAACTTTAGTAAATAGTTTGGGATTATTACTTGAGTTTAGAAATTTTAAATAAATAATTTAATTCAGTTAAACTAATTTGGTTATAACTCAAAACCATAGGTTTAATTTGAATAAACTCTTGCAATATGACTTAGGAACAAATAAATTAAACCTAGTAAATATTTTGGAGACACAATTGACTTTAGGGATTAAAGTTAAAATTAATTTTAGTTCAAACTATGTAAAGTTGAAAGCTATTTACACTTAATAAATGATTTTGGGTTTAAACGGAACTTTAGTTCAAACTTGGATTTAAATAAATAAAATTTTGTAATTATATTGGATTTGTATTTGAATTTAGAGAAAATTCAAGTGAAATTTGAATTAGGCAAACCTAAGGAAACTTATAATTCATTTAATTAGACTGAATTAAATTAAATACTTGGCAAACGAATTCATGAACCAACATCTGTCAATTATGACATATCTTTGAACTTGAACTAGCCTCATTATTTCAAACTTAATTGGGATTCAAATTCAAACCTCAATTCAATTTGAATTCATAGAAGGTAAAACCCTAATTCAAATTCAAATTTTATTGTAAGCCAGGCCAAATAGATGAACCTAAATGAAACCTAGACACTTAGTGTGTGTTCAAGCTCATGAAAAGTCAAGAAGTTGAATTGTCATTGAAACTTGGACATGAACTTGACTATCCAAGATTCATAGACCATGACTCTAGTTGCTAGATTCCTTTTTCAGAATCTGGCAACCACAACTTGACATCACATACTCCTTATGTGATGAGCCCTTTTATTTGAAACTTGCATGTGAACCCTTATGTCACATGTATTCCAAGCAACAACCACTATGTTGTTTTCCAAACTCCTATGAGTTAACCCTTGACACATGATCTCACAGCACATTCTACACTGATACCATGCACTACACTATTGTTTGTTAGATTATTTCGTATGGTTTCAGACTAAGAATCTCCCAGGTCATTTCATATGCGCTTTTTCATTTTGCTTACGACACGTCGTACACGTCCTAGTACACCACCCACGCCTCGGCAAGGTCGGCGCCGAGCCTCACCATCGTCACCTGGCTCAACGCCGAGTCCATCGTGACCGTCACCTTATTGCAGTCGTCTACCGATGCACAGTAGGTGTTTATTGAAATGCTAAATAGAGAGAGAGGATGAGGAGGAAGAGGAAGGTGTATGCTGACGTGTAGGCCCGATTTGTCATAACAGTCAACCTAATGGTCAAAATAAATGCCATTGACTTTCCTTCCGCATCATCCCTGACAGGTGGGCCCCGCTTGTCATAAACGTGTTTAAATACTCGAAAACGGTCAACAACAAAAGTTGCAGTTTTTAGGGATGAATTACGAAAAAAGTGGTAGTTTTCGGTCAAAATTTTGAATGTTGTAGTTCTGTGGGACACCAGCCCCAAACTCCAAAACTGGTAGTTTTTTTGTAAATACTCCATCGCACCGCAACCTTGGAGGATCTCGCACCGATGGCCCATGAGACCGTCGGGGATCAGATTCCCGCCACCTCCATCATAGGCGTTGCGCGGCGTTGTCCAGTAGTAGCCTCCGTGAGCAGCGACGAAAAAGAGAAAGATCAGGAGGAGATCGAGAGAGGGTGCCTGTCCTAGACCTGCACCACATGCCCACCATCACATGCAGCAGATGCTAACCCACTGCAAGGAAATTGTGACTGTCATTTCATTCTTATTCCTTTAGTACTCTAGTAGTTAAGTTTACAATGTCCACTTTTCACCTTACAATGTTGACCATGGCATTATTCCTTGTGTTAGCCACAATAAAATTGATAATGTGCCAACCAAAATGTCTACCGTGCATGGATTACAGTTTATTCAGTGTTTCCCTTCAACCTTGTTTTATCATGAACCTAATTTTTCCATTTCTAAGTCATTTAGTTTTCGTTATCCTTTATCCACATCTAAAACTAGCCTTTAGTATTTGGATTCACAGGTACACTTATTGATGAAACGATATGTCTATTTGTTTCTTCAGTCTTTAGTCCAGGGGTGAGTTGAGTAATAGGACAGTCGTGCATTCATTATATGGCTATCTCCCTCGTCCTCCTTACTACCCAGTTTCAGACTAAGAATCTCTCAGGTCATTTCATATACACTTGTTCATTTGCTTGTCTGGCAATTAAGTTCAACAAGTCTGTAGATTAATTGAAGAAAAGAGTGCATTTTTAGTATTCATTTATCTTTATTTCTTTTTCTTTGGTGATATTCTGAGTAATCAGTGTCTCTGTTTTCGTAGTATTTTTTTCCAGTGTCACATTTTACCGTGTTAGTCATTGAAGAAAACATATATTCTTAGTCCACGACCGCTCTTTGGTTGGTCTTTTTGAGAACTCACTCCCTCTATTTTCACTTTATTTAGTCATGGGTTATTCTCTCTTTCTTTGTTTAGTCCTTCAATTTTTTTTCTAATTTTGTTTATTGAAGACTTGTCATTTACATCTTTCTTTATGTTTTTGGTCATGTTCCCACTTCCATTCCCCAGTTTTCATTTGCTTAGTCTCTTTATTCTTTGTAGTGTCATTTATTGAGAACATTTAGTTACTCATCTATAAAATAATTTTTAAATGATATAACGCAGCCATGTACTTCCTCTGTAAACTAATATAGGAGCATTTAGATAACTAAAATAGTTATCTAAATGCTCTCATATTAGTTTACGGAGGGAATACATGACAAGAAAGGAAGAAAGAGGTAGTTATTCACCTTTTCAGAGAAACCTCGAAATAAAAATAGAGATAGATGTTTATCCAAACACTCGGATAACCCGATACAAAGGCAACATGATGCTATTTCCCACGTTTTCCCTTGAAAACGAAGGAAAACCACCTTATCTACCCCACTTTTATTAACTTACCAAATAATCGCTTATTGACTTATCAAATGAAACTAGATTTTCTAATAATTGGTAAATGTGTGTTACCATATGAAATCCTACCCATGATTGTGTACATATTTAGACAGGCAAATCGCGAGCATGTTTTTATTTGGTAAACACTTAATAAATCATGGCCTAGCTTACTACTAGAATATGCATGCATGTTACAATGCACGGGGACTTGTTACCTAGTAAGTAGAGGAAAACATCAATGGATATGATACCAAACATGTATCATCAGAAGCATCACAAGATATATTTATATTATTTATTCATTTGTGATTATAATATAATTTTCACTATGAACTACCAACAATAGAACTTTTGATTATTTTTCAAATATTTCACGCCCTATAATTTTTATATAAATGGACGAAGCAAAAAAAAATTGGGGGGGTGGGGAGGAAAGAAAAGGAAAAAAAAAGGAAAGGGGGGGGGGGGGAAGAGGAGACAAAGACGGAGCGGCAGGGTGGCAGTGGCCGGGGCCGGCGCAGCGTGTCGTCGGTGGACTGGGCTGGTGGCCGAGTCCGGTCGGTATACCGGGTCCGATACCGACTGGGTGCAGAGCAGAGACGGGCTCGCTCGGCTAGGGTTCCTCTTGCTCTCCTTGTTTATATAGATCGAGACGGCACCGCCGCCTCCAATCCAATCCCCAAACCAGCGCACTCTCACATGTGCGGATTTCTCTGCATGCGCTATATATGATATCCCCTCTATCATCTCGAAGGATCATGCCTCCTCCTCTGCATGCGCTATATATGATACACAATTCATATTAATACACTATACTGATAAACCATGGCCAAAATTACTAGAATATTTATGCATGTTGCAATGCACGGGCATGTTTACTAGTTGTACTTATATAAGTAGAGGAAACACCAATGGATATTATACCGAACATGTATCATTAGAAGCATCACGAAACATATTTTTATAATTTATTTGTTTGTTGTTATAATATACTCCCTCAGTTCCTAAATATAAGTCTTTGTAGGGATTCCACTAGGTGGACTACATACGGAGCAAAATGAATGAATCTACACTTAAAATGCATCTATATACATCCGTACGTGGTTCATAGTGGAATCTCTACAAAGACTTATATTTCGGAACGGAGGGAGTAATTTTCACTATGATCTTGATCAACCATAGAACTTTTGATTATTTTTCAAATATTTCTACGCCCTATAATTTTTATAAATGGAGGAAGCAAAAAAAATTTGGGAGGGGAGGAAAGAAAAAGGAAAAAAAAAGGGAAAGGGGGAAGAGGAGACAAAGACGGAGTGGCAGGGTGGGAGTGGCCGGGCCGGCGCAGCGAGTCGTCGGTGGACTGGGCTGGGCTGGGCTGTTGGTCGAGTTCCGGCCGGAGTCTGGGCGGTATACGGGGTCCGATACCGAGTGGGTGCAGAGCAGAGACGGGCTCGCTCGGCTTAGGGTTCCTCTTGCTCTCCTTGCTTATATAGATCGAGACGGCACCGCCGCCTCCAATCCAATCCCCAAACCAGCGCAAGCAAAGCAACCAACGAAGCAACCAACCTCGAAACCCAAGATCTACATCGGCAGCAGAGGAACCATCAACCAATCAAGAAGAGGCCATGGCGGGCAAGGAGGAGGCGGGGAAGTTGATGGTGAGTCCGTGCAGCGCTGCCAATTCGACGGAGGTCGGCGTCGGTGGTCCTGCGGCGGTGTTCCCCTCCGCCGCCGGATCCACCTACAAGGAGGGTGACGAGTCTTTCGAGCCAGACAAGGGGGTAGCTGCGATTGACAAGATGCTTGGGGAGGCGAATCTGTCATTCGCCGTCGCCAATCAGCCGGCCGCAGCACCAGCAGGTCCAAACAAGGGCAAGGTCCGGCTGTCGAAAGCCGAGATCAGGAGCATAATTGCGCTGAAGCCGGAGCAACACCCCAGCGCCGATTACCTCGACGATCTGGCAGAGTATTTCCCTCCGGAGTGGATTGAGGAAAGGAAGCGTGCCCACGCCGACAGCGTAAAGCTTTTCAAGAAGATGGACGATGATTTCGAAGAGTACCGGCAGCAGGTCATCGCGTCTGTGCGGGAGAACGGCTACTTCGAGGTCGATGAAGACTTCATCGCCAACAGGGAAAGAGACAATGAGTTGTGTCTCGAACAACAGAGGAGGATTCGGGCGGCTAATCCCCGTAGCCGCAAGTATGTTGCCACCCCGGAGGACAGGATAAGGGATGCAGACGGCTATATTCCCTATGTTCGTAAGAAAGCTGACACTCCTGTTGATCATGTCATCATTGATGATGAAGTTGTGTTTCTTAAAGATTAGTCGTGAAGACAGAGTGCACGGTGTGAAATTCAACTCAGAGGATGGCTCGTTTAGCCCATACCTGTCTATCTACTATTATTAATCATTTAATCTGTGTACTTAGCATATAATCTGTCTTATGATGCATCCTTCCAACCGTCCATGCTTGTTCTCCATCTCCTGCTATGTTATGTTTGGCACTCCAGTTTATCATTTACAATCCTGCTATGTGCTTGCTGCTGTGGGTTACTCCTTTGCTAATTTGCTTGTGCAATGAGCGTGGTTTCTGCTCCCAAGACAGTACCTTCCTTCCTCCGTTGCAGTAGCATTTCTAGTATCTCTGTCTGGTAACAATTCAGCCTAAAATGAATGGTCGTGCACTGCACTTCTGCTGTGAACTGGATCATGAGCACTTGCCTGCCGTTTGTTTCACCAAGCATCCTGGCCTGTTTCACCATGGCCTACTTCTCGCTTCTCGTGTTGTTTGGATGGTCGTCATGTTCTCTACTTGGAAATGGTAGCTTTTGGATGAGATTTACTCAACTTTTTGGTGTTTGTTGTCCATGCCTTCGTTCCTCTGCAAACCAGAGCAGGGTGTCCACTGGCCATCTCGCCATCTCTGCACCATCCCTGAGTATACCCCATCTCCGGGCTCTCATACAGTTTACCTTTGGTAGCACGCTTCCTGCCTTGCTGTAGAACTGTTAGATTTCCACTCGGTTCCTTCCTTACCAGCCATGATTCAACTAGACCTTTTTCACCACTTCTTGCTTATCGTGTTGTTTGGACGGTCATTATGTTATATCTCGTCTTGGAAGTTGTAGGTTTTTTTCTTCTTTTCTTTTTTAATCTTTGTCCCCGCTGGCCAAAGTACAATCTTTTGCTATCAAGTTTTTGGTTTGAGTGGCCTATTTGCTTTTTTTTTTCTTCTTCTTTTCAAAGACACCTAGTTGTGGTTTTTACCCTGGATTATTGACTTATTGACTCAAACCTGGGTGTCAATGTTTGCAATTTAAATCAACAGGGGGTCAAAATGTGAAACATTGACCCATACATATGGGAACCTCAAGAAGCTGTTTACTGATCAGAGGAACATGAGGTCATTACGAATGTACTGTAGCTGCCATTGACGCTCTTGCAGTGAAGAATTGCAGAGTTGAAACGTGGACAAAGGACATAGAAAAAGCAATTTTCTGGGAACAAATGTTCCTATATGGAATGCACTAAAATGTCTAAACAAATTTCAGCAGAGCAATTCAAATATAAAGACTATACTAATATAGCAAGCAACTCCAAAGAATCATCTGCCGGAATGTCTAATTATAATTAAATTCCATGGCATGCAAAGAATTATCCATGAGACAATCAGTTTTGCACAAAAACACAACACGCCATAGCCTAAGAACAATCAATTCTAGAAGAATGTATAGGTAGCTGCTCACATTATGCCTACGAAAATTAGAAGTTAAACTCAACAACTGAGATGAATCTAGGCATTCATTTTAGACACCAGATATGTGAAATCATGCATTGTTTTTAATCAAATCAATTAAAGGAGACCCTACTAGATCAAACAAGAAAAAAGGTACAGTTTTGGGAGCATAAACCATGTTCACTGCACAAGCAAATATCTACTCCTAAAGGGGGAGTTGGTAGCCTGGTACACCGGTTTATTTTCGTTCGGTTTTTATTCGTCTCACCTCCTACCCACCCTCACCTTTTCATTGTTTTTTTTAGTGAAAGACACCTCACATTCTCCTTTTTTATCGACCCCGGAATGAAAGAATGAGAGCCCGTGCCTCTCTACAGATCCCTCGCTCCATCTCTCGTTCGCTCATCCATCTAGATCGAAACCCACCGCCCCTTGCTCGATGGAAGACATGGGCGGATCCTCCCGACAGTTCCCTGTAGTCCTTGATGGTGGCGACTATATTAGTCCCCCCCTCTCTCTCTCTCTCTAACCCAATTTATCCGGGCCGGCAAGCTAGGGTTAGGGTTACCATCTTGGCGCCGCCGCCCCGTCATGATCTAGGTGTTGCTATTACTTGCCGTCGGGCCCATGTCCTCGTGCGCTGTCGTTCCTCTGTAATGCTACTGTTGCTGATACTTGTCGGTGCTGCTCGTGGCCGGCCGATATACTGCCGCGGTCCGTGGCCAGCCCCCATGTGTGCTCGTGCTGCTTACTATGTCGAGGCGGGCGTCGGGCCCTTCATGCCGCTGCAGCGAAAATACAATGGGGCAGGCAGGCACTGGTGGTCGCGGAAGGCGTTGTGGAGGCGACGGAACGACGGACTATCTCGGCCTGGAGTGCTGCTTAGATTTTGACTCAAAGTCGGATTCGAGGCATGTATATTGCCATCATCCATTGCTAGGACTGACTCCGGGGTTTGGACAGATAAGTCGTCAAGCTCCTCGATCTGGTTTGACACCCAACTAGAGAAGGCTAGCTCGCCGCGGGAATCTGCGTCGTACTCTAGGTTACTGAATCTGATGATCAGTCTTATGGTGAAGTTCTTGACTTGGCCGAGGTGGCCTGCCGAGTCAGTGAGGAGGGTAATGTTTCCGAAGACAAAGAACAATCTTGGCCAGAAAGGTCATGCCACTGCCGACTTGATTGTTAATCTGGAGGCGCGCCATCGAACTACTTCGACTACTCTCTCTCTCTCTCTCTCTCTCTCTCTCTCTCTCCGGGCTGGCGAGCTAGGGTTAGGGTTACCAGCTTGATGCCGCCGCCCCGTCATGATCTAAGTGTTGCTATTACTTGTCGTCGGGCCCATGTGCTCGTGCGCTGTCGTCGCCCCATAATGCTACCGTTGTTGCTTCTTGTCGGTGCTGCTCGTGGCCGGCCCGTATTGCTGCGGTCCATGGCCAGCCACCTTGGGTGCTCGTGTTGCTACTACTTACTATGTCGAGGCGGGCGTCGGGCCCATACTGCTGCTGCTGCGAAAATACAATGGGGCGGGCATGCACTATTGCTCGGTAGAAGGCGTTGTTGAAAGTGCAACTAATCCCCGGGTGGTTTTGGTAATTCATAACATATAGCTCATTGAAATAATATCCGTTCAAGTTAAATATTTTAGAAAGTTCAATGATTGGCATGGCATGGACTAGAGATGTGGACCCCTCAAAAATGCTAAGGACAAAGATTGGCAAAAGCTCAAGACTCTTTATTTTTATTTTAGTGATCCAAGATCACATTGAGTCCATAGGAAAAGCCAATACTATTAAAAGGGGATGAGTGTTGCTTAATGGTCTACTTGATCAAAGTGCTTAGTGATATGCTCCAAAACCCTCAACTACGTACTTTCTCATTTCCAAATATGTTCCAAACATAAAGTCAAACTCGGCCCCACTAATTTGATCTATCCGGCGCCACCGAGTTCCTTTGACATAGCCAATGCCAGAAACCCTAATCAGTTTGGTCACGCCGATACAGATCTCGGTCTCACCGAGATGGCCTTGCATTTTCACTGTGACATGTTTCACTCTTTCGGTCTCACTAAGTCAGTGAAATCGGTCACACCGAGATTGCTTGCCATCCGCTCTGTTCCCTATTACTCCACTTCGGTCTCACCTAGTTATGGTAATCGATCACACCGAGTTGATGTTTGCCCTAATCCTAGCACATCGGTCCCACCGAGTTGATCATGCTGGTCCCATTGAGAATCCTAACGTTCACATTTTGAACTGAATCGGTCTCACCGAGTTCTCCTATTGGGTCTGAACGAGCTGGGTCATATGTGTGTAACGATTAGATTTTGTGTGGAGGCTATATATACCCCTCCACCCCCTTCTCTATTCAAGAGAGAGCCATCAGAATGTGCCTACACTTCCACTACTCATTTTCTGAGAGAGAACCACCTACTCATGTGTTGAGACCAAGACATTCCATTCCTACCACAAGAATCTTGATCTCTAGCCTTCCCCAAGTTGCCTTCCACTCAAATCATCTTGCCACCATAGCCAAATCTGTGAGAGAGTGTTGAGTGTTGGGGAGACTATCATTTGGAGCACAAGAGAAAGGATTTCATCATCAACACACCATCTATTACCTTTTGGAGAGTGTTGTCTCCTAGATTGGTTAGGTGTCACTTGGGAGCCTCCGACAAGATTGTGGAGTTGACCAAGGAGTTTGTAAGGGCAAGGAGATCGCCTACTTCGTGAAGATCTACCCGAGTGAGGCAAGTCCTTCGTGGGCAATGGCCATGGTAGGATAGACAAGGTTGCTTATTCGTGGACCCTTCGTGGGTGGAGCCCTCCGTGGACTCGCGCAACCGTTACCCTTCCTGGGTTGAAATCTCCATCAACGTGGACGTACAATAGCACCACCTATCGGAACCACGCCAAAAATCACTATGTCTACATTGCGTTTTCCTTCTCCAAACCCTTCCCTTTACCTTCATATTCAATGTTTTACTTTCCGCTACTACACTCTTAGAATTTCATGTGTAGGTTGATTGCTTAACTTGTGCTAAGTTGCTAAAATCTGCCAAGAATTAAAATTGGGAAAAGGCTAGATTTTTATTTGGTCAAATAGTCTAATCACCCCCTATAGACCTACTTTCAATCCTACAAGTGGTATCAGAGGTTTGGTCTCCATTTGCCTTTATTTCCATAGCTTTGGTGATCATAGCCTTGGTTTCACAACCTAGCAAAGTATGGCATCTAGCGAGGGAAATTACCACCATATAGGTCCTTACTTTGATGGTACAAATTTTTCTAGTTGGAAGCATAAGATGAAAATGCATATTCTTGGACATAACCCCGCCGTTTGGGCTATTGTGTGTATTGGTTTGCAAGGTGAATTCTTCGAAGATGGAAGAGAACCAAATCGTGAAGCGACTACGGGAGAATTGAAGATGTTGCAATACAATGCTCAAGCTTGCGATATCCTCTTCAACGGATTGTGTCCCGAAGAAAATCAGTCACCTTGAGAACGCAAAGGAAATTTGGGATACTTTGGTTGATATGCACGAAGGTACCGAGTCCGTCAAGAAATCCAAATTGGATATGCTTCAAAGTCAACTTGATAAGTTCAAAATGAAGGATGGTGAAGGAGTCGTTGAAATGTATTCTAGGCTTGCTCTCATCACAAATGAGATTGACGGCTTAGGAAGTGAAGAGATGACCGACAGATTCATCATCAAGAAGATCCTAAGAGCCTTGGATCGAAAATATGATACTGTGTGCACATTCATCCAAATGATGCCCAATTACAAAGATCTCAAGCCAATGGAAGTCATTGGTAGAATTGTTGCTCATGAGATGTCACTCAAGGATAAGGAAGAGCTTCACAACAAGTCTAATGGTGCTTACAAAGCTTCATGTGATGCTCCTACAACATCGAGTGAGAAACAAGTCTTCAACGAAGAATTGAGCTTAATGGCGAAGAACTTCAATAAGTTCTACAAGAGTAGAAGAAAAGAGAGAATTTCCAAGTCAAGGGCCTACAATGACCAAAGATCTTTTCGTCGTGATCGCAATTGCTACAACTGTGGAAGACCCGGACACTACTCCAATGAGTGTACGGCTCCCTACAAAAGAAGAAAAGACTCACCTAAAAGGAGAAGTAAAAGATAGGAATCACCACCAAGAGGGAGAAGGAGTAGAGATGATCGTTATGAACGAAGACCCTCTCGTAGAAGCAAGGATTCGGAAAGGAAGGACAAGTCATCAAAGATCTACACAAGATGAAGACATCAAGCTCATGTTGGTGAATGGGTATCCGGTTCCGACTCCAACAACTACTTCGAGAGAAATTATCACTCCGACTCTGAATATACTCAAGATGAAGGTCTTGCCTGTTGATACGTCTCCAACGTATCTACTTTTCCAAACACTTTTGCCCTTGTTTTGGACTCTAGCTTGCATGATTTGAATGAAACTAACCCAGACTGACGCTGTTTTCAGCAGAACTGTCATGATGTTGTTTTATGTGTAGAAAACAAAAGTTCTCGGAATGTACTGAAAATCCACGGAGGCATTTTTGGAAAATATAAAAAATACTGGCAAAAGAATCAAGACCAGGGGGCCCACACCCTGTCCACGAGGGTGGGGGGCGCGCCCACCCCCCTGGGCGCGCCCCCTATCTCGTGGGCCCCTTGAGGCTCCGCCGACCTCAAGTCCAACTCCATATATTCCGTCTCGCGGAGAAAAAAATTAGAGAGAAAGTTTCATCGCGTTTTACGATACAGAGCCGCCGCCAAGCCCTAATCTCTCTCGGGAGGGCTGATCTAGAGTCCGTTCGGGGCTCCGGAGAGGGGGATTCATCGCCGTAGTCATCATCAACCATCCTCCATCACCAATTTCATGATGCTCACCGCCGTGCGTGAGTAATTCCATCATAGGCTTGCTAGACGGTGATAGGTTGGATGAGATTTACCATGTAATCAAGTTAGTTTTGTTAGGGTTTGATCCCTAGTATCCACTATGTTCTGTGATTGATGTTGCTATGACTTTGCTATGCTTAATGCTTGTCACTAGGGCCCGAGTGCCATGATTTTAGATCTGAACCTATTATGTTTTCATGAATATATGTGTGTTCTTGATCCTATCTTGCAAGTCTATAGTCACCTATTATGTGTTATGATCCGACAACCCCGAAGTGACAATAATCGGGATACTTCTCGGTGATGACCGTAGTTTGAGGAGTTCATGTATTCACTATGTGCTAATGCTTTGTTCCGGTTCTCTATTAAAAGGAGGCCTTAATATCCTTTAGTTTCCACTAGGACCCCACTGCCACGGGAGGGTAGGACAAAAGATGTCATGCAAGTTCTTTTCCATAAGAACGTATGACTATATTCGGAATACATGCCTACATTACATTGATGAACTGGAGCTAGTTCTGTGTCACCCTATGTTATAGCTATTACATGAGGAATCGCATCCGGCATAATTATCCATCACTGATCCATTGCCTATGAGCTTTTCACATATTGTGCTTTGCTTATTTACTTTTCCGTTGCTATTGTTACAATCACTACAAAACCCAAAAATATTACTTTTGCTACCATTACCTTTATTATTATACTACTTTGCTACTAAATACTTTGCTGTAGATACTAAGTTATCCAGGTGTGGTTGAATTGACAACTCAACTGCTAATACTCAAGAATATTATTTGGCTCCCCTTGTGTCGAATCAATAAATTTGGGTTGAATACTTTACCCTCGAAAGCTGTTGCGATCCCCTACACTTGTGGGTTATCAAGACTGATTTCTGGTGCCGTTGCCGGGGAGCATAGCTCTATTATCTGAGTCACTTGGGATTTATATCTGTTGATCACTATGAAGAACTTGAAAGACGCGAAAACTACGATTTATCCCTCAACTACGAGGGGAGGTAAGGAACTGCCATCTAGCTCTGCATTAGATTCTCCTTCCATTTTGAGTAAGCTTGCGACACCTAAACCTGCTACTGCTATGAATTCTGATATGTCGCATGTTATTGATGATGCCACTTCTGCTATGCATGATACTTATGATGAAACTACTTCTGTGCGTGATACTACTTTGCCATTAGGTGAATTTCTTGATGAACAACTTGCTAGGGCTAGAGAGAACAAAATTATTGAAGATGCTATTATTGATGATAGCGATGATGAAAATTCTCCCAATGATTATGAATTGCCTGTTGTTCCTGAGGGTTATGTTATGGAAGAGGAAGCTGCCAGAGTTATCTTTGCTTGTAAAGATATATATGATCTTAAGAAACTATTAGCTAAATGGAAGCAGCAGTCTCTTAATGCTAGAATGAAACCTGGCCCTACTTTTGCTACTTCACTATTTGTGTTACTGATAAGGATTATGAATTTTCTGTTGATCCTGAGTCTATCACTTTAGTTGAATCTGATCCTTTTTATGGCCTTGAATCTGAAACTGTTGTGGCACATCTTACCAAGTTAAATGATATAGCTACCCTATTTACTCATGATGATAAATCTCGCTATTATTATATCCTTAAGATATTTCCGTTCTCATTAAAGGGTGATGCTAAGACTTGGTTTAGTTCTCGTGCTCCTGGTTGTGTGCGTAGTCCCCAGGATATGATTTGTTACTTCTCTACTAAATATTTCCCTACTCATAAGAAACAAGCTGCCTTGCGGGAAATTTATAATTTTGTGCAAATCAAAGAAGAGAGTCTCTCACAAGCTTGGGGGAGGCTTCTCTGATTGGTTAATGCTTTGCCTGATCATCCTCTTAAGAAAAATGAAATACTTGATATCTTTTATAATGTACTAACCGATGCTTCCAAGGATTACTTGGATAGTTGTGCTGGTTGTGTTTTCAGGGAAAGAACAGTCGACAAAGCTGAATTACTATTGAATAATATGTTGACTAATGAAAATAATTGGAGTCTTCCCGAGCCAATTCCTGAGGCAATTCCTGAACCAATTGAGCCAACTCCTGAGCCTATTCCTAAACCCACTCCGAAGAATAGAGGTGTTTTATTTCTCAGTCCTGAAGATATGCAAGAGGCAAAGAAATCAATGAAAGAAAAAGGTATTAAAGCTGAAGATGCTAAGAATTTACCACCTATCGAAGAAATACATGGTCTTAATATACCTCTTGTTGAAGAATCACATTGTCTTGATAACCCGACACAGGTAGTAAAGGTAAATTCTCTCTATAGATATGATAAAGTTGAAATCCCCTCTACTAAAT
The DNA here is from genome assembly GCA_963921465.1 of Triticum timopheevii. Lineage (NCBI taxonomy): Eukaryota > Viridiplantae > Streptophyta > Magnoliopsida > Poales > Poaceae > Triticum > Triticum timopheevii. The sequence continues at coordinate 28,120,639 of OY997274.1, read as the reverse complement.
TTCATAGCCCATGCTTAGATGAATTTGATGACTTTATGGCTAGACAAGAAAGTTTTAATGCTTATGTTGGTAGAGAGTTAAAGAATAATGCTTTCGAGAAAGGACGCGTGAGCGATCATATGGCTAGAGTTAAAGGTGAACTCAAACTCGTTAGCAAATATGCTTCTATGGTTGCTAATCAAGATGGGCAAGTACTTAAAGCTCAAAATGATTTGCTCGCTGAATTAAATAATAAAAATGACTATGCTGTTAGAATGGTTACTAGAACTGGTAGAATGACTCAGGAACCTTTGTATCCTGAAGGCCACCCTAAGAGAATCGAGCAAGATTATCAGAGAAACAATTTAGAGGCACCTAGTTCTTCTAGAAAGAAGAAAAAGAAAAACGATAGGACTTTGCATGCTTCTAGTGAACCTGTTGTAGACACACCTGAGAATCCCAATGATATCTCTGTTTCTGATGCTGAAACACAATCTGGTGATGAACATGAACATATTGATAATGTTAATGATAATGTTCATGTTGATGCTCAACCTAGCAAAAACAATGATGTAGAGATTGAACCTGTTGTTGATCTTGATAACCCACAAACAAAGAATCAACATTATGATAAGAGAGATTTTGTCGCTAGGAAGCATGGTAGAGAAAGAGAACCATGGGTTCAGAAACCCATGCCCTTTCCTCCTAAACCATCCAAGACAAAGGATGAGGAGGATTTTGAGCGCTTTGCTGAAATGATTAGACCTATTTTCTTACGTATGCGCTTAACTGATATGCTTAAAGTAAACCCTTATGCTAAGTATATGAAGGATATCATTACAAACAAAAGAAAGATACCAGAAGCTGAAATTTCCACCATGCTTGCTAATTACACTTTTAAAGGTGGAAAACCAAAGAAACTCGGAGATCCCGGGGTACCAACTATACCATGCTCCATTAAAAGAAATTATGTTAGAACTGCTTTATGTGATCTTGGAGCCGGTGTTAGTGTTATGCATCTCTCTTTATATCGTAGACTTGAATTGAATAAGTTGACACCTACTGAAATATCTTTGCAAATGGCTGATAAATCAACTGCTATACCTGTCGGTATTTGTGAGGATGTGCCTGTTGTGGTTGCAAATGTCACTATCTTAACGAACTTTGTTATTCTTGATATTCCTGAGGACGATAGTATGTCGATTATCCTTGGTAGACCCTTTTTGAATACTGCAGGGGCTGTTATTGATTGCAACAAAGGCAATGTCACTTTTCATGTTAATGGTAATGAGCATACGGTACACTTTTCGAGGAAACAATCTCAAGTTCATAGCATCAATTCTATTGGAAAAGTTCCAACTATTATTATTGGAGGTTTTGAATTTCCTCTCCCTACTGTCAAGAAAAAGTATGATATTCTTATTATTGGGGATGTTCATATCCCCATTGAGGGTAACTTAGTGTTATTTGAAATTTCTCTGGTTCTGTGTTATTTGGAATGAGTTTGTTAACAAGACTTGATCAACCTTGTTAGTGGATTCATTTTGATGATCATGAGATGGATGAAACTAGAAGGCACAACCTTCTATACCCTCTTTTTATTTTTTTATTAAGAATAAATAAAGCAAAAATAGTATTATCTGTTTGTTTTCTGAATTATCTGTGCAATAGAAAATATCCCAAAAATTAAAGTGCTCCAAATGCCCTGCAAATTTAGTATGATTTTTTATGGAATATTTGAGGATTTTAGGCACTGAAATCAATGCAGGAGGGGCAAGCACCAGGCCACGAGAGTGGAGGGCGCGCCCCCTGTCTCGTGGGCCCCTGGTGGCCCCCCTCCACTTATGCCAGCACCCACACACTCCATCTTCTTCCCAAAAAAATCCCCATCAAGCTCAAGCACGAGTTTTAGTTCGTTTTGCTGCGATTTCCGATATCCTTGCTCAAAGCTCCATTCACAAAACTACTTTGGGAGATTGTTGCTTGGTATGTGACTCCTCCATCGGTCCAATTAGTTTTTGTTCTAGTGCTTTATTCATTGCAAATTTTTGCTGCACAGGTGACCATGTTCTTGAGCTTGCATGTTGAATTTATGAGGTCCCAAGGAATTCTAATGCATGATATAGGCTCTAGGCACTTGTAGGTGTAGTTGCTATCAATCTTGTTTAGTTTTATTCACTTTTATTTTGAAGTTACTAAAATTTCAGAAATTTTTCAGAAAAAGAATATGTCTAGGAGAATGTACCAAGGTGGTTCCTCGGTGAAGAAAGGGCCCAGGATTGCTATACGCGAGCAAGACATTGAATTACCGAGGGACGCAGATGTACGAGCTTGTGAGTGGCCATCCGACGATTTTATGGTCGAAGCAGGCTTTAAGGAGGAATTTGACGCGTATGTGCGTAATGCTGATCTGGAGGACTTCTTACAAGATACGTATCCTCAGTACTATCAGTTGACTGATTCCTTTGTGCGAAGGTTTAAATATAACTGTACACGTAATTCTCCTAGTGTCCTATTTGATATCTATGATACATCTTATACCATGGACTTAGAGGATTTTACAACTGCTTGCAAACTTCCGCAGTGGGGTAATATTAATGACCCCCACAAATATGAATTTAGAGACTTTCTTGCTAGTATTATTGTGGGAGAATCCAGGGATATAGCACAAGCTACCATAGGGAGCATTCATTTTCCTGCTATGCATTATTTTGCTCTCTTCATTGGTAGATGCATTAATGGTAAAGATGAAGCATGTCATATATGTGTCCCTGATCTTTGTGTCCTCAAGAGTGTTGTGTTAGGTTATAAAGGTTATAACTTGGGGGCAATAGTTGCACGTAGGTTGTAGAATAATGGTAGAGCTGGAGATTTATTTGGAGGAATTTATGCGACCCGTGTGGCTAATTATCTTGGTATAGCCCCATGTGAGGGGGATATGATGTTACCTCCTGCTTATTTAGATTATGACGCTATGGTCAACCATCATTTTCTTAGGAGGAATGAACAATTCCTCCAATATCGACTAATCTATGACAGACGCAACGTCGTCCACGTTACTCTTCCTGCTCCTCTCCTTTTTGATTATCAAGCAAAAGGAAGATATGTTGTTACCAGGGAGGAAGCAGCTGAACATGAGGGCAGAGCGGAGGCATCTCACCAACATGCCGCAGCTCAGGAGGCGATTGCTGCTGCATCTCAGTACGACCCCAGCTACAACTACGGATATCAGCCAGGCGGTCCTTGGTATTAGACCAACTTAGGCCAAAAGCCTAAACTTGGGGGAGTACGTATTTCTCACCGACTTTACATTCATGTTTACCCACTATTCTAGTCGTCGGTGCTCATACTCTTTTATTGTATTATCCACGCTAGCTTAAATTTCTTTTTCTAGCTTTCTTCTTGTGTGTTTGATAAACCCTAAGAAAAACCAAAAAAATTAGTTAGTTTAATTTCCATGCTCGTAGTAGTAATTAAAATGAAAACCTAAAAAGATTTCTCGTTCTTCTTTTACTTGTTGGGAGCTTTCCCGTGTAAATAGTTTTATTTCCTTTTCTTTCCTTTGGGGGTCGAGAAGACCATATTGAAAATGTTTAGTGGCTCTGATATGCATGATTGTTTATTTAACTTAGAGCCCATATTACCCTGTCTTCTCTCTTGAGTTGAATGCTTGCAGATTCCAGCTTAGTCCAATGCGCGTGCACTATTATTATTATACACATCGTTCGGTTTTGCAAGCGAAAGGCAATAATGACGATATATGATGGACTTATTGAGATGAGAAAAGCTGGTATGAACTCGACTTCTCTTGTTTTGGTAAATATGATGAGTTCATCGTTCCTGATTCAACTTATTATGAAGAAAACATATTTGCAATGACATTTAGAGATTATAGTTGCTTGTGCCATGCTTGATTAGCTATGAGTTATAATGGTTTACCTTGCGTGCCAACATGCTATTAGAATGATTATGATGTGGTATGATGGGATGGTATCCTCCTTTGAATGAATTGAGTGACTCGACTTGGCACATGTTCACGCATGTAGTTGAAACAAATCAACATAGCCTTCATGATATTTATGTTCATGGTAGATTATATCCTACTCATGCTTGTATTCGGTGTAAATTAATTTTAATGCATGTTTATGACTGCTGTCGCTCTCTCAGTTGGTCGCTTCCCAGTCTTCTGCTAGCCTTCACCTGTACTAAGCAGGAATACTACTTGTGCATCCAAACTCCATAAACCCCAAAGTTGTTCCATATGAGTCCACCATACCTTCCTATATGCGGTACTTACCTGCCGTTCCAAGTTAATTTGTTTGTGCCAAACTCTAAACCTTCAAATGAAATTCTGTTTTGTATGCTCGAGCAGCTCATGTTTCGACTAGGGCTGCCTATATCCTCCATGCTAGGTGGGTTATTCTCAAGAGGAGTGTACTATGCTCCTCATTCACGAGAAAGGGCTGGTAACCGGGATGCCCAGACCCATGATCCAAAAAGATCAAAGCAAATCAAAATAATTAAAAAAAACATCCCCAGGGCTGTTGTTAGTTGGAGGCACTCGTTGTGTCGAGCAAGCCATGGATTGATGCTTGTTGGTGGTTGGGGGAGTATAAACCTTTACCATTCTATTTGGGAACTGCCTATAATGCATGTAGTATGGAAGATACAGCCAGCTCATAGTTGTTGCGTTGACAGCAAAAGTATGCCGCTCAAAATGTTATTCAATCTCTATTTTAAAATCGAGCTCTAGCACCTCTACAAATCCCTGCTTCCCTCTCCGATGGGCCTATCTATTTACTTTTATGTTGACTCATCACCCTTCTTATTAAAAAGCACCAGCTGGAGAGCACACTGTCATTTGCATTCATTACTATTGGTTTATATTGGGTATGACTTGACTGGATCTCTTTTACCATGAATTACAATGTTTAGTCGGTCCTTGATCTTTAAAGGTGCTCTGCATTTATGTTTTGCGGTCTCAGAAAGGGCTAGCGAGATACCATTTTGTTATATCATGTTGTGATTGTTCTGAGAAAGTGTTGTCATCCGAGTTTTATTATTATGGCTCGCTAGCTGATTATGCTATTGATATGAGTAATTCTGAGACCTAAGTGTTATTGTGAGTGTGGTTAGTTTATAATATTTGCTGAAACCTGAATGCTGTCTTTGCATGTTTACAACAACCAGAGCAAACAGGGTTTGTAAAAGTTTTTCTTTATCACTTTCAGTTTATCAACTGAAATGCTTGAGGACAAGCAAAGGTTTAAGCTTGGGGGACTTGATACGTCTCCAACGTATCTACTTTTCCAAACACTTTTGCCCTTGTTTTGGACTCTACCTTGCATGCATGATTTGAATGAAACTAACCCAGACTGACGTTGTTTTCAGCAGAACTGCCATGATGTTGTTTTATGTGTAGAAAACAAAAGTTCTCGGAATGTCCTGAAAATCCACGGAGGCACTTTTTGGAAAATATAAAAAATACTGGCGAAAGAATCAAGACCAGGGGGCCCACACCCTGTCCACGAGGGTGGGGGGCGCGCCCACCCCCTGGGCGTGCCCCCTGTCTCGTGGGCCCCCTGAGGCTCTGCTGACCTCAACTCCAACTCCATATATTCCATCTCGCAGAGAAAAAAATCAGAGAGAAAGTTTCATCGCGTTTTACGATACGGAGCCGCCGCCAAGCCCTAATCTCTCTCGGGAGGGCTGATCTAGAGTCTGTTCGGGGCTCCAGAGAGGGGGATTCATCGCCGTCATCATCATCAACCATCGTCCATCACCAATTTCATGATGCTCACCATCGTGCGTGAGTAATTCCATCGTAGGCTTGTTGGACGGTGATGGGTTGGATGATATTTACCATGTAATCAAGTTTGTTTTGTTAGGGTTTGACCCCTAGTATCCACTATGTTCTGTGATTGATGTTGCTATGACTTTGCTATGCTTAATGCTTGTCACTAGGGCCGAGTGCCATGATTTCAGATCTGAACCTATTATGTTTTCATGAATATATGTGTGTTATTGATCCTATCTTGCAAGTCTATAGTCACCTATTATGTGCTATGATCCGACAACCCCGAAGTGACAATAATCGGGATACTTCTCGGTGATGACCGTAGTTTGAGGAGTTCATGTATTCACTATGTGCTAATGCTTTGTTCCGGTTCTCTATTAAAAGGAGGCCTTAATATCCCTTAGTTTCCACTAGGACCCCGCTGCCACGGGAGGGTAGGACAAAAGATGTCATGCAAGTTCTTTTCCATAAGAACGTATGACTATATTCGGAATACATGCCTACATTACATTGATGAACTGGAGCTAGTTCTGTGTCGCCCTATGTTATAGCTATTACATGAGGAATCGCATCCAGCATAATTATCCATCACTGATCCATTGCCTATGAGCTTTTCACATATTGTGCTTTGCTTATTTACTTTTCCGTTGCTATTGTTACAATCACTACAAAACCCAAAAATATTACTTTTGCTACCATTACCTTTATTATTATACTACTTTGCTAAATACTTTGCTGTAGATACTAAGTTATCCAGGTGTGGTTGAATTGACAACTCAACTGCTAATACTCAAGAATATTCTGTGGCTCCCCTTGTGTCGAATCAATAAATATGGGTTGAATACTTTACCCTCGAAAGTTGTTGCGATCCCCTACACTTGTGGGTTATCACCTGTCTTGCACTTGTGTCATCCAACTCCTACGACATATTCGACTCACCAAATGAAGGGATTGGAAGATGCTTCATGGCTAAAGGATCCAAGGTATCACACCTCGAGTATGTTGATTTCAATAGTGATGAAGATGATTTGCTAGGTGATGATGATTTACTTGTTGAAAACTTTAGTGATGAAAACTATGATGAAATTGCTATTAATCATGCTAATCAAGATGAAACGAATGATAATGATAAGAAGGAGATTGAGCATCTAAGTAAAGAACTAAACACTCTTAAGTTAGCTCGTGAAACTACCTTAGAGGATCATAGAGAGCTTTTGAAGACTCATGAGAAGCTACGCTTTGAAAAGCTCAATCTAGAGAAAGAGCATGGGTTCTTAAAAGCAATCAATGATGATCTTCGTAAGAAAAGTTCTTCTTACATTGCCAAGCATTTACTCTTGTCTACTTACATGCCACAAGTAAAATCTAGCAACAAGAGCAAGAAAAATTCTTCTTCTAGTAGTAACAATAATCATGTTAAATCCAATATTGTTGCTTCTAGTAGTTTTCTTGATTCCACGAATGATCCTCTTAGCCCAGTTACACTTGAGCATGAAAATAGCTTATTGAAGGGAATTATAGAGAAATGTGTTTACAAGAGCCTTGCCAGAAATAAGCAATTTGAGGAAATTGTACTCAAGCAAGGAAGGCACCGGAAGAATCAAGGTGTTGGTTTTGAATGCAAGTTCAATGCCAATGGAGTTGAGTGGGAAGAAGATCAATACCCCAAGACAAAGTTTGTTCCTCCACTACAAGAAATATGTCAACTTGCGACCATCACTATTGGTTGCTGAATGGTCATTGTCTTTCATTTGCGACCTTTTTGTGACCAAAAACAGATGGTCAAAAGCTGGCCGTCATACACTGAAATTAATGACCTTCTTTGTGATAAGGTCGTTGAAGGCAACGACCAAAACAAAAGGTCGTTGATCATACGACCTTCTGTTTTGGTCGCTAGCTGTCTGCCCAGGCCACGTCGGATCCGACGTGGAAAAATTGCGACCAATTGAATTGGTCGTTGATAAGATTTAGCCCGGTCCAATTCGGTGTTCTACATGGGCCAAGCCCATTAATTCAGCCCATTCTATAAAAAAATTTCCTGCCAATTTTGGTCGGCTACATGGGCCTGGGCCAATAGTTCAACCTTTTATTTTCTGGGCCGTGACCTTTTTACATGCCATTTCCTTTTGGGGACTCGATCATTTTATAGTTCAATTTCCTTTAATTTTCAGGCTTTGTTCCCACTAATATATTTTGGTCCATGGCCTTTTCAAAGCCCAAATAGATTTGGTACAATAGACATTTCATCCACTTCTTGATTTTGAATATTTACATCTTAGATATACATTCAGCCCAGATTCAATGCCAAGATATTTTCCAATCCAGAAATAAATTTCAAGTAAACATAGTGGCAAGCAAATATACACCTAATTCTGAGCAAAATCATTAGTACAACAAAATTCCCAGAAAAATCAGCATTACAACAAAGTCCTGCACCTTCCTAGGTAGGTTCGAAAGCAGGGATACTAGAGCATGCATGCATGCCTAGATCCAGCATGCATTGCTTCTTCCAACTTCATCCTGGAGCTCACGACGAAACATGAATCGAGGCCACAATCTGCATGTTATAAAACAAAATGGTTAGGAACAAAATAAATCCGAACATGTTAACTTTTTGGCATAAATAACAATAGAACGATCAAAACAAGGCAAAGTTATCAGTGAATACTAGTGACTACGAATAATCAGTCAATATTATATTAGTTAGGAACAACGTCGTAGAGATAACAGTGGGGATGCCACGACTAGAAGAAGCAAGCTATTTTGTATTTGAGAAACTGAAAAAATGCATCAACAATTTCTCAGAAGGTAATTGAACTTATGTGCATGCATTTAGACAAAAACAAGAGCTTGCACTATACACATTAATTAGAACAGGATCACAAGACACCTACACAAGCTAGAAGGACTCTCTTTTAATTTCAAAAAAAGTGGACATTTGAAAATTTGAACTGCCATAATTTTGAGTTTGACAAGTACACATTAATTTTAGCATAGCATCACTAGCTCTGTTGTTGTTTGCATATTATACGAGTAGTTGTTCGTTTAAACAAACACAAATGTGCAATGCTTGAGATACAGGTATGCAGCAACAGCAGGCAATGTGATGACAGTCTAAGAGAAGTATAGCTCTAGAAGTAAAAGGAACATAAGTTATACGTACAACAATATCTGGAACACATAGGTAGTAACTAGTATGGTTGCTTGTTGTTCACTAGTAACAATCATTTGTGTGCATACATAAAAAAGAAAACAACAGGATTCAAGTCATCTTGCCCATATATAGCAACCAACATACAACTAATATCATTATATTACCACAAAAGAAAAGTCCAGAATTCCCAAAGGTTGCATTCTCACAAAATTGACAGGAAGCACATAACTAGAGACTCGTTATTAACATGTAAATTGTTTAGAGCATTTAAGTTGGCACATGATAAAATAAACATTCGGTGAACATGGAATATCCAGGAGTGAAAGATTTAGCATGTAGTGAAGATGGCATCTTTAACAAACACAACAACTGTAAAATTACTAAACTAGACAATGCATGCCCTTCCCAAGACCATCAACACATAAAGAACCACCACTCCCATGAGCATCTCAGTATCACTTACATCATGTACAACGGCGAGCATGTAAATCAGGACACACACATGTACATCGTGTAGTCACCGTGGTAGAGGCCGTGCATATCTCACCTATCTTTCTCTGCTTGGCCCGGGCCATCGCGCACACCGCTAGTATCAATGATGTTGCCAGTGCATAATTAACACACTCGCTGCAATAGAAAAAAAATGAAACTTGAATATTATTCCAAGTCCCATTTTCAACTTGAGTACACACGAATATGTAAGCATGATTCCGTGAAAATGATGCTTATAATCTTAATGATGCACTAGGCAGACTAATGATGCAAAAAAGAGTTGTACTAATGCAACCATCAGCAAGTGCTATACTATTGTTGTCCTACACTAAATTACTGCAACCAAACAAATTAATTGTAGAAAAAGGTACCGTTTAAATGAAAAGATTCATTTAGTTTTAAAAGAGTTCCAGTTAATTCCAAGCTACTAGATTTAGCACAAGTCTCTCTCTCTCTCTCTGTGTGTGTGTGTGCGCGCGCGCGCGTGCGTGCTCCAAGTATAAACAAGTGCAAGCAATAAGAGTAGCGCACTATTGATGCAAGCAAGAAGATACACCAAATTTTAATTAACTAAAAATGTTTCAGTTAATTACTCCTTCAAGCAAACAAGAGCATATTTGAAGGTGAAACAAGTCTCAGAAAGGTCACACATTGCTAGCCATGGCAACACTCCTAGAGAATAGTAATGCAGGATCATGTTCTGTAGATATTGTGTTCATGGATACGGTCAAACTTGCGCATGGCTTCACCTTCTGATTCAAGGGTGTAGGTCCTAGCTGGATTCTGTGGTGTGCCTCTATGGTCAATGCAAGCTGCGGAGCAAGAAAAAAAAAGTGAGATGTGGCTCTTTAGACCAAGAGGTTCAGATTTGGTTCCAATCAAGAAGGCACAACAAAGGTGAGAACTAGGAACATGTCATATATCTTTCAAATGTAAACGATTATCAGTGCTAATCATCCGTTGCTGACAAACCTAGATAGAATGTAATAAACTTGTGCATTCTGTAAAGTGGCTCATTCCAATCATAATTGTACCATGGCATAGTAAACAATTCTGTGACCTCACTGCTACAAATTAACTTGATGTTGTTCTGCTACTAGAACATTCAATCTCATGGCCGGATCGACCAGAATCAGAACATAATAAACATACAAAACATATGTGGAAATGAGTTTCTATTCAAAATAGCAAATATCCCTAAATGAACATACCTCGGTACCACTATTCTAACATGGCAGAGAACAATTTGTAAGCAGACTCACATTTCCACATATGTATTCATGTGCCAACCACTCACGAGAAATAACAAATAAGTTGAGATTTTACAAGTTCAAGTCACAAATACCGTAATATCTTACATGCGTTAGTTTATAGAACCTAGAAATTACCAGGTATTTTAATAACAATACAAACTAGTACTACCAGATTAAATGAATCTTTCGTTCCTAATTTTCAACCCTATAAACAACTCTACAACAGAATAGATAACGTTGGCACCATCCATCACACAGAAACTGGATGACTTGCAGCCACACTAATCAAGCATCCTGAATGGGACACACAAACCGAAGCCCAACTCAGTTGAGTCGTCGATAGATCGGCAGTCCCGTATGCAACAAAGAATGCCACGAGAAGCCATTTAGAATTGTAAATAATAAACAAATACTAGTTGTATTAGGAGAAAGAGGCTGCCATGGATGGGAGGCGAGGGTACAAACAAGATCCCATCCATAACCTGTGGTCGTTTGTCCACTTACAGAGTTAATCTAAAAGCGATGGTAAGGTAGAACTATGAGCGGCAGAGTAGATCTATGTATTACACAAACAAACTATGAAACACATAGTCATGGGCGTCATACATCACCCGAGAAAATCCATAATTAATCTAACAATGCTGATTAATCTTACAGTGCTAGAGATAGGTTGCAATGCAGGGGAATGGACCGAAGGAGAATATGAAGGGGTTACCTTGGGAGGATGGGGTTACCCGGGCGTCAGCTATCTCCGTCGAGTACAACACCTCACTCCCCGGCAGCCTCCTTCCTTCCGTCCCACTATCTCTTCTTCACCCTTCCTGCTAGGCTAGGAAGCTCTGTGGCATCGACAGCTGCCGAGCAGAAGCAGGAGGAGAAGGCGGCACGCGAGCACCTCCGTCGAGGCCATTGACGATGGCGCGAATCCGCCTCGATCTGGTCGCCGCCTGATGTGAGGTGAGGAAGAGAGGATCGGCATGGACCAGGCCATGGCGACCTCCGTCGAGGCCCAGGTCGAAGAAACCATGGGCAACCGTGGCGGATCTGGTCACGCCATGGCGGTCGCCTGACTAGCTCGCTCGGTCTCCCTACCTCTTGTCTTCCTCTTCCGGCGAGGGGAGGGGAGGGGAGGGGACTGGATCGTCGGTGGGCGTGGGTTGGGTGTCCGCAGCAGGATTGGAGATGAATCGGCGGTGGGGAGGGCACGGATTCGGAAGCAACACGGCGGATCTGGCTGTCGTCTCTGCCTGACCTACTGCTGCTCGACCGAGGAGAGAAGGTGAGGAGGGGGTTTCACGGTGGCGGTGTGGGGGGAGGGCGTAGGCCGGCGGCAGCAGTGGCGGCGATGTGGATGGGAATCGGGACAGGAATAAGGCATGGCGGAGGTGGGTGGCGGCTGTGCGAGGGGAGGGAAGGGGAGAGGTGGATCACTAGGGTTAGTTGTGCGAGAGAGATGGGTTTGCTATGTGTGTGTGTGAGAGAGAGAGAGAGCAGAGGGGTGGATGGACGGATTGATGGATGGACTGATATTTGCCATGTCACTGATCCTTGCCACACCTGATTTCACAAATCAGAATTAAGCATTTTTTGTTTTTTCTCTTATAGTTTGTACCCTCTTATTCAGGTAAACATTTAACCTCTTATAGTTAGTTCAAATATACCAATATTTTATACATGTGTGTATTTAGGGATGAGAAACAATGTTGATTTGGGTGCTTTTCATTTTATTTGCAAAAAAGAACCATTTTCCATTTTTTGAGTGACCAAAATGTGTTTTTTTTGTGAAGGACCTACCATACATTTGTTGAAAAATGGCACCAAATCATTATTCTAAAATATTAGTCCATATTTAATGTATAATTGACCAAACGGTTGGTTGTCAAAAGTTTTTATCCACCTCTGGGGAAAAACACAAATTTTCGCCGATTCAGCCGAAAGCGGGTCAAATTTGAACTGCAGCCGCCTTATAGTTTGCTGCTTATTTTTTCCAAAAATAATATCTAGGTACATAACTATGTAATTAATCATACAAACAGCAAAAAAAATTCAAGATTCAAGCACTAGCTAGGAACGGTCATGCCGGTCGTTTGACTGCATTTTAAAACGGGCAGGAAAAATTAAAAAAAATCCAAAAATTGGGAAACCTCCACATTTTGTCATTATATGCTACCAAGTTACCAGGAAAAATAATAAACTTGTAATATGGCAACTAGTTCAAAAAACTATTCTTAGAAATGAGCTATCATGTGTGAAGATTCATGGCTTTCAAGTTTAATGATCAATCTTATGGCTACATTCATGGCATAGTTTGTTGAAATGATCTCATATTGTGCAAAGGGGTGCATATTGGAATGGCAAACAATGTTGCCTAAGGGAGTTTTCATTTTCTTTGGATGAAAAATCAATTTTCCCTTTTTCGAGTGCCCAAAATGAGTTTTTTTGTGAAGGACCTACCATATATTTGTTCCACAATTGGACCAAATCAATTTTAAAAAATACTAGGACATATTTAATGCAGAATTGACCAAATGGTTGGGAGTCAAACGTTTTGGTCCACCTCTTGTGAAAAAGACAAATTTCCACCGATTCAGCTGGAAGAGGGTCAGATTGAACTACAGCTGCCTCATAGTTTGATCTTTATTTTTCCAAAAATCATTTCTAGGTACATAAGTATCTATTTAATCAGAGAGACACAAAAAAGTTCCAAGATTCAACCACTCTCTAGGAACGGTCATTCCCGCAGTTTTGACCGCATTTTGAAACGGGCATGAAAAATTCATAAAAAAACAAAAAATTGGAAAACCTTCACATTGTTTCATTATATGTGGCCAAGTTACCTGGAAAAATAATAAATTTGCAATACGATAATTATTTTAAAAAAGTGTTCTCAGAAACGAGCTATAATGTGTGGAGATGAATGGCTTTCAAGGAAAATGATCAATCTTATGGCCACATTCATGGCATAGTTTGTTCAAATGATCACATATTGTGCACAAGGATGCATATTGGAATAGCAAAGAATGTTGCCTAATGGAGTTTTCATTTTCTTTGGATGAAAAATCATTTTTCCATTTTTCGAGTACGCAAAATGAGTTTTTTAGTGAAGGACCTATCATATATTTGTTGCAAAATTGGACCAAATCAATTTTGCAAAATACTAGGACACATTTAATGCACAATTGACCAAATGGTTGGGTGTCAAAAGTTTTGGTCCACCTCTCATGAAAAAGACAATTTTTTGCCGATTCAGTTGGAAGCGGGTTAGATTTGAACTGCAGCTGCCTCATAGTTTATCTTTATTTTTTTCAAAAATCATTTCTAGATACATAAGTATGTATGTAATCAGAGAAAGACCAAAAAAATTCTAAGATTCAACCACTAGCTAGGAACGGTCATTCTTGCCGTTTTGATCGCATTTTGAAACGGGCATGAAAAAAATTCCCAAAAAAATAAAATAAGGGAAAACCTTCACATTTTGTCATTATATGTGGCGAAGTTACAAGGAAAAATAATAAACTTGCAATACGGTGATTATTTTTAAAAAGTGTTCTCAGAAACGAGCTATCTTGTGTGGAGATCGATGGCTTTCAAGCCAAATAATCAATCTTATGGCCACATTCATGGCATAGTTTGTTAAAATGATCTCATATCATGCACAAGGGTGCATCTTGGAATGGCAAACAATGTTGCCTAAGGAAGTTTTCTTTTTCTTTGGATGAAAATTTCATTTTTCCATGTTTTGAGTGTCCAAAATGAGTTTTTTTGTGAATGACCTACCATATATTTGTTGCAAAATTGTACCAAGTCAATTTTATAAAATATTAGGCCATATTTAATTCACAATTGACAAAAAAATTGGGTGTAAAAAGTTTTGATCCACCTCTCATGAAAAAGACAAATTTCCCCGATTCAGTAGGAAGCGGGTCAAATTTGAACTGCATCTGCCTTATAGTTTGCTATTTATTTTTTCCAAAAATCATTTCTAGGTACATAAGTATATATTTAATAAAAAATACATTGTTTGGTGGCAATATGTCGAGGTTTGGACTATGGCCGAGGGCCCCAACTCCAGAGCGCGTAAACTCACATACCCGCCGCGTGGTCACCGCGTGACCGTGGTGTTGCCTTGCATTCTGGGTGGCCTAGGCATGTCTAGTGGGTTGGTCACTCCCCAGGTAGGTTCTAGGAAGAAAGTGACAACAAAATAATCTCACGATGAGACCAAACTATGCTCAAACATGAATTAGCAGCCAAATGTTTGATTAGCGGTACGGGAAATGCACATGACCAATGGGTGTGAGTTTTGGCTGAGGATGATCATGTACTAAGAAGAGTTTCTTCATAAATTTTCAGCTCAAATGGAGGATCCTAGGTGGCACTTGCTTTGCAAAGTACCACACAGGACAAAAATACGAATGTTGAGGCCGGGCTCAAAATAATGAATGGATTGAGCTAAAATTTGGTGGAGGGTCGTTATTTGGTCATAGGAAAGCACTGTAGAAAATTGATACCATTTGGACATGCCAAAGAGGTACTTCCTTCACAATGCTCTTCTTTGGACAAAAACTTGGGAAAATTAGTGAGAGAAATTGGATAAATGAAATGATCTCAAATTTAGTGTTGGTAAGTTACATAGGTATGATCACGCCCTGGTAAATTTTCAGCAATTATAAAGCAATCTAAAATATAGTTGCTTCACAAAATGAAAATATTACCAGAAACAAAGATTGGAGCGTGAGCTCTCATGAATTGTTATATGGGGCTTAAATTTTGTGGAGAGCTATGATATGGGAATATATAAGATGCGGCAAACATTCATCTCATTAGGATATGCATAGCTAGTACTTCCTTCACAAAGCTTCTAGGTGAATGAAAACTTTGGAAATTTGCCGAGGAAGATTTACTAGGCAAATGGAGGTGATTTTTTTCATGAGACAATGATTTAGATAGGAAAGAGTGCCCAAAAGTTTTTAGGGCTATCAATAATATATAAATAACACTTCCTTCACAAAGTGTTGTTCTGAATAGAATAGGAAAATGAATATTGTTGAATTATTTTTGAACTAGGCAAGGAAGTTTTTTGACATATTTGATGAAGATATGATCCAAAGAATTTATGATTTTTTTGGGAATTTTGGGAATAACAGAAATATAGGTTGCTTCACAACCTAGGGCAAAATTTGACACATGGACATGACACGTAGGCAAAACTGATGTGGTGGCACCTAGTCATCGCAACCCACCACAATTTACAAGGCTATGACCATCTATATTGGCCGTTATCAGCTAGAAATAAGGCAGCGGACCAGCGTTGTTTGCTTTATGACCATTTCGTGTAAGGAAATTACGACCTTTCTAACCAAAATGGTCGCAATGGTTTAGGGTTTGGAGCCCCCCGAACAGCTTTTGACCAATTGGTCTCAAATGGTCGTAGATTTATGACCAATTCTTCCAGGATCACTGACAGAAGATCACAAGTTGACATATTTCTTGTAGTGCTCAACATGAGAAGTATGATCCAACTTCTTTCAAGGGAACACAAGCTCAAGATGATCTTCCACCACAAGACCACAAACTAAAGGGCAAGGACAAGCTTCAAGAGGAGATTGATTCATTTGAAGAAGCTCCAGAGGCCATGGTCAAGTGGGTTCCCAAGACTACATCAAGTTCTACTTCATGAAGTTCGACTACAACTCCAAGGATCCCCATAAAGTTGATGTGGGTCCCAAAGAAGAAGAACTAGAGAGTTCTTGAGGGTGACTCCGCCAACATAATTCACTCATATTCATTTTGGCATGGACAAGTGCAATCAACTTTCACATCTTGCACTAGTTCAAGGAGTCCAAACCCTCTTGTTGGTAAGACAAGGGACAAGGTAACCTAATGCTTTCATGGATATCCGTGTATGCTCTATGTCTATGTCTATGGATATCCGTGTATGCTTTCATGGTCAACTTTCACATCATATTTGTATTTCACTCTATGTCTATGGATATCCGTGTATGCTCCTTCTGGGACTAACCAATGTAGGTATTGGAAGTGCAACTCACTCCAATGGATTGCTCCAAATGATCTACATCAACATTGAGCATCTACATCTTCAACACCTACATGAAGTCATCATCGACAAAACGCAAGGTTAGTTCATCCCTCTTAGGGAGGATATCACATCTAGGGGGAGCTTTGCTCCAAGAATTGAGCTGAAGCAACTCTAATGGTGTGAACACAACAATGCTTTATGTAAAAGTGGTAACCCCACTTGTGCTTGAACGATGAGTATGACCTACGATCAAATCTTCTTACTTGATAGATGACCTAGTCATCGCCAATTGCTTGATAGATGCTAGAGTGTTTGTGCATGTTTTGCCACATATTTCATTTGTTATCTTATTATGTGAGCAAGTTAGCTGAATATTTTTCTCATTCAAGGACATCCATTTTGTTGCTTTGATTGTTTGGCTTTTGTTTTTGCCAAATGGGTGGACAAGAATGCCTAACAACTCCCTCTAGCTATCTATGCTTTTCTCTTCTCCAACTCTATTCATGCTACATCACAAAGTTTGATCAAGTCGAATTCGGACCCTCCGTGTAAGGAGCACTCGGAGCCACCTTAATCGCTTTCGGCCTCACTGATTCATTCCTTTCGGTGTCACTGAAATCATCGAATTGATCTAGGTTTTCACCTTGTTGCAACTGATTAGAACAGTTCGGTCTGACCTAGTTGCAGTAACTGCTTCGATTCTGCATCTCGGTGCCACCGAGTCATTCCACTCGGTCACATCGACAGTGACTGGGTATATATATCTCGCTTGTTGAATTTTCGAAATTCCTTCAAACTCCCAACCGCACCTATCCAACTCCGCCGCCCCTCCTGGTCTCTGGATCGTCTCCGTAGTCGCTAGTGCCCTCCTGTCACTGGTCTCCGCCGCCGTCAACGGGAATCTCCACCGTCGTTGTTGCCGTAGGAGTTCGTCACCGAGTTAGGGTACAAACTCGATCTTTTTGTGCTTCATTTAACTCCGATTCTTGCACAAAGATAAATGCCATGTTTCTTGCCACGATTGAGATCAATCTATCCACCTGAAACTTCCTCTAGAATAGATTTGATGCTAAAATTTAGGGTTAGTTTCCGCCGAACTCATGTTGGACCGACCGATCTGAAGAATTATGTCTCATCAATTTGGCCCAGGCCATTGCACATGTACTACTCGGTCTGACCGAAGTGTACGAATCGGTGTGACCGAGTTCACTTTCTCTATGAAATCCTAGCATCTCGGAGTCACCGAACTGCGTTTTGGTCTGACTGAAATTGTATGTTTAGACTCTAAAGTTGTTTCGGCGTCACCGAGTTTGTCATATTGGTAGATCCGAAATGCTTTCTGTAGAAAACTAAAATTAAGTTTTTGTCTCAACTTTTTGCAAAAATAGTTGTGCTTTGTGATGCTCATCTACTCTACCTATACCTATCTATTCACAGGGTCAGTGTCAGAGATGTCAGATAACAGTGATAGTCAGAACAGGTCAGAGGAGCAAGGAAATCACAGTGAGGGCACTAGTCCCTCCAACAACACCCACTACAAGAAATATGTCAACTTATGACCACCACTATTGGTCACTGAAAGGTCACAAATTTCCATTTATGACCTTTTTGTGACCAAAAACATAAGGTCAAAAGCTGGGCGTCGTAAACTGACTATAGCGACCTTCTCTGTGAGAAGGTCGTAGACGTTTATGACCAAAATATGTCTACTGTGGTGTTTTGGTCACTAGCAACCTCCCCAGGCCACGCAGGCATCCAGCATGGCAATCTGACGTGGCACAAGATTCAGCCCGGTCCAATTCAATTTTCTACATGGGCCTAGCCCAACAATTCGGCCTATTTGTGTTTTTTTCATCAATTTTTTGTTGGTTTCATGGGCCAAGCCCAACAACCATTTATTCTTTTGGGCCAGCCTTTTTTCTAAGCTTCTTCCATTTTTTGGGCCTCAGCCTTTTTGCGGTCCATTCATTTTTTTGTCCAATATTGTTTGAGCTAAGGCCTCTTCCAGCCCATCAATATTTTCAGCCCGCTAATTCAAAGGACTGGACAACAGAGAAACAATTCAGTTTTTTCAATTTTGCTATCAAAGCAACATTTGTTTCACTGTACAATCATACATCATCTGTTGCAGTTACATATTCATCACATTATCTATACATAAGAAGCAGCAACTAAAAGATTGTCATAACAAACAACAGCCACTCAAAAGAAAGATCACCATCATAGCTCCAGAGACTACTAATATACACTACAACTTCCACTTATGTTACCTAGAAGAAGGCCAAACAAAAAAGGAATCGCTGAATATTCAGAGACCACTGCCATGCTGCCAATTGGATTTGGTTGCAGCCCTTCCAGTTTGCTAATGGCATCTCTCCAGCACCATATCTCATAACCTACAAAGAGAACATAAACCGACATAAGAATTTGAAACTTCTTCTAATTTGAAACTTCCGATAAACGATAAACTTGAGGTAACATTCAGGACAGCAGCACTGCTCCACTGTTTGATATAAGTGGCTGCTGCATGTCGTGTGTATAGTACTATAGTTTCATCTTCAGACCAATCAACGCCAAGTTTCAAAGAAAATCTGATGATAAGTTGCACCAAGATTTAGCAAGGTGCGTACCTCCAAGTGGATGAGCGAGCTCTGAGACCCACTCCCTGACCCTCTCCGCAGATGCTCCCGTCGAAGCATACTGCATCATAGCAAGCACAAAAATTCAGAAAACTACAGCCAGTGTAAAGATGGACCAAACTACAGTTTAAGTAAACCTATAAGAACACAAAACAAAACTACAAAAACTACAGTTTCAGTAAAACTATAAATTAGTTTAGATTGTGAGAGCATACATGGAAAGTCTGCACCATCAGCAGTAACCATTAACAAAAGAAAATAAATTATGTCGATGCTGGAAATAACATCTCTGGAGTAGTTTTAATTGAAAAAATCTATAGAATACTCCAGTAATTAGAGTACACAGCTAAGATGCTGGAAAGAACATCACACAGGCAGGACAAACTACTCCATCTCTGCACTACAGGCAGGAAAAACTACAAGAGTATACAACTACTCATACGGGAGTACTATGGGCAAGACAAATACAGGAGTAAGATGTTGATCATGTTAGATTCAGACTATCACTGGTAGTGTAATTTTCTACTACATAAAAATCTACTGAACCAATGGTGAATAATAGCTTATTGTAGGCAAAATCATTTGGATAACAGTAACTTGTTCAGATAGTCGGAATCAATTAAGCTACGATCAAGTAAGCTGCTTAGGCATCTGTGTACGTTATTGTCTTTCAAAGAATCGATCAAAATCACTAGTAGCACAAAGGACCCTCGCAGACATTTGTAATAGTACGCAAACTGACCTTGTGCATTGTACGTGTAAGGTAAGGTAAATAGAGTTCCCAGCAGACAATGTATTCTAGTTATTAAACAAATGCTTGCTAAGATAATCAGTACAGTGGTGAACCGAACGCAGTAATAATCCAAAGGTGATACTAATAAGCAGTAGGAACCTCCCTACTTTTGTGATATAAAACTAATATCATACCAATTTTGTACCAAGTTAAAGTTACTTCAGATTGTGAACAGTTAGCTCGACTAACATTTTCTAAACCTTCTAATTATAAGTTCCACAACCTAAACACACTATGCAACCATTTGTGTGCTCTATGTCAAGCTGAATTTAGGCCTTTCCATGGACCAGAGAGCATAGATTCGATCACCGGCCTTGTGCCAAGTCCCCCACGCCTTCCCGTGGCGGCCTTCACAACAATGACCTGCAAGCAAAACAAACCAAAAACTAAGTCACACATGCATGCTAGTAATCCACTGTCCTGTAGTTGTTTGGTTATTATTTTAGATTAATATGAATAATTCAATATGTATTATCTGTTTTAAAAAAATGAAGTAAACAAGTTATTCAATATTTCTTGGAAGAAAATACGGCTGGTTGGAGAACCTGCTATCTGAAATGTCTAGACAATGAAAAAGAAGCAGCATTATCATTAACCAGCACAGAAATTTAGTAAAGTGGGAACCCAGTAAGGAGCTATGTATCTTTGTTCTAATAATTTTCATTGTATCTTCAGAGATTGCTCTAAATTCAGGATGGTTCAGCTTTCATTCTAAGATGTGTGCAACATTGCCATCCTTCAGAAGGAAGCTACAGGGAGTCTCAAGGAAATTAAACATGCAAAGAGGCCGTGATGGAGACACGAGGAAATTGTGCAGAAAATACTACAACCACATTTCCTCATATCACCACCACATATCCACATCCCCTGTGCAGGTGGAATTTGTCACATATCCATATCCACATTCCCCTGCCAAACTGAACTCCTTGACAGAGATTACAGGTCCGTACGCAACAGCGGCCTGATTCCCTTGACAGGGCTAAGCACTACAAAGAAGTCGACCTAGGCAGTACGCGATGGAACTAACAGAGCAGGTGCAGAGGCGATGCTACACAGACATTACGGAGCGGAATCAACGGGGTTCAGGTGGATGAATCGACATCGCTTCTGCTGGCTCACCAAGGTTGCTCGAGAAGGAAAAGGAATGGACCCAAATCCGTACCTTGGGCTCGGAGGAGCCGACGACCCAGGCTGGTCGACGCTGACGAGCGTGGCCGGCAGGATGCCGAAGACGAAGTCGCCGAAGGAGATGTTGTAGCTCCGAGGCGCGCGCCGTGGTGCTCCTGCCATGGGCCGGGCGCGCGAGGACGGTCGGGCTCCTCCCACTTCTCCTCCAGAGGCCTCCGCTGTGCGCTGCTCCCACGCGAGCCCTGCATGTCACCCAAGGAGAGGAGAGGAGTGCATATGTTAGGAACCGTAGGAGAGGGAGACGAGGCGCCGCGCGACAAAATCCCAAGGACGGAGTGGTTGGTTGGCTCGGAGTGGATAAGGCTAGGGGAGAACGGGAGGGAGGGAGGAGCTCGATCTCGTCTATGGTGAGGGTCGTCGATGGTGGGCGGCGGCGGATCGAGATCTGAGGAAGGGAGAGGGTGACTTGGAGATGGGGATCTGGGATCGAGGGGCGCGGGAGAGGGTGGAGCAGCGGCGCTTGGGGGCTGGGGGTCGAGCTCCGCCGGAGGGAGGTGGCCGACGCACGCAGGAATGGAGATGGAGGCCGGGGGCTCTGACTTGGATTGGATTTGGGCGGCAGCGGCGATTGGGAGAAGGGGGCTAGGGTTTCGTGGGTGGACGAGGATGAGAGGATCTGCATCGGGGGAGAGGGGAGAGGACGAAAGAAATAAATAAAGAAAGAAAGGAGGCGGTGGGGGGGGGGTGGATGGAAGATGCCAGCTAGGGTTTCGCCTCAGGTGGGGTTGGTGGGGGAGGCGAGGAGCGACGGCTACCGTTGGATCCGGGAAGATCCAATGGTGTTTTGTGCATGATCCGTGTGCCTTGTCCACGGACCAATCAGAACGCAATACAATATTATGACCAATTGAATTGGTCGTGATAAATTTAAAAATAAGATGTTAGATCATCTTAGCTATTTACTTGACCTGATACATTGGAAAAAATGAAACAAATGAAACCTTCTCATCATGTCATCAAATGTGACCTAGTTTTTAGAAGAAAAAAATAACAAAATAGTAATACGGAACTTTTCATTTTCTTTGCACGAAAATTCATTTTTCATTTTTCGAGTGCTCAAAATGAGTTTTTTTGTGAAGAACATACCAAATATTTGTTGCAAAATTGTATCAAATCATTTTTCTAAAATACTAGACCATATTTAATGTACAAATAACCAAATGGTTGGGTGTCAAAACTTTTAATCCACCTCTCGTGAAAAAGACAAATTTCCGCCGATTCAGTTGGAAGCAGATCAAATTTGAACTATAGCCGCTCATAGTTTGCTATTTATTTTTTCCAAAAATCATTTCTAGGTACATAAGTACCTATTTTATCAGAGAAACACCAAAAAAATTCCAAGATTCAACCACTAGCTAGGAACGGTCAAGCCCGCCGTTTTGACCGCATTTTGAAACGGGCATAAAAAATTCAAAAAAATCAAAAAATTGGAAAACCTTCGCATTGTGTCATTATATGTGACCAAGTTTCCAGGAAAAATAATAAACTTGTAATACGGAAATTATTTTAGAAAAGTGTTCTCATAAATGAGCTATCATGTGTGAAGATTCATGGATTTCAACCCAAACGCTCAATATCATGGTCACATTCATGGCATAGTTTGTTCAAATGATATCATATTGTGCACAAGAGTGCATCTTGGAATTCCAAACAATGTTGCCAAAGGGAGTTTTCATTTTCTTTGCACGGAAAATTCATTTTCCATTTTTCGAGTGCCCGAAATGAGGTTTTTTTGTGAAGGACCTACCATATATTTGTTGCAAAATTGTACCAAATCATTTTTATAAAATATTAGGACATATTTAATGCATAATTGACAAAATGGTTTGGTGTCAAATGTTTTGATCCACCTCTGGTGAAAAAGACAAATTCCCGCCGATTTAGTTGGAAGCGGGTCAAATTTGAACTGCAGCTGCCTCATAGTTTGCTATTTATTTTTTCCAAAAATCAGTTCTAGGTACATAAGTATCTATTTAATCAGATAAACATCAAAAGTTTTCCAAGATTCAACCACTAGCTAGGAACGGTCAAGCCCGCCGTTTTGACCGCATTTTCAAACGGGCATAAAAGTTCAAAAAAAAATCAAAAAATTGGAAAACCTTCGCATTGTGTCATTATATGTGACCAAGTTTCCAGGAAAAATTATAATCTTGTAATACGGAAATTATTTTCGAAAAGTGTTCTCATAAATGAGCTATCATGTGTGAAGATTCATGGACTTCAACCCAAACGCTCAATCTCATGGTCACATTCATGGCATAGTTTGTTCAAATGATATCACATTGTGCACAAGAGTGCATCTTGGAATTCCAAACAATGTTGCCAAAGGGAGTTTTCATTTTCTTTGCACGGAAAATTCATTTTCCATTTTTCGAGTGCCCGAAATGAGGTTTTTTTGTGAAGGACCTACCATATATTTGTTGCAAAATTGTACCAAATCATTTTTATAAAATATTAGGACATATTTAATGCATAATTGACAAAATGGTTTGGTGTCAAATGTTTTGATCCACCTCTGGTGAAAAAGACAAATTCCCACCGATTTAGTTGGAAGCGGGTCAAATTTGAACTGCAGCTGCCTCATAGTTTGCTATTTATTTTTTCCAAAAATCAGTTCTAGGTACATAAGTATCTATTTAATCAGATAAACATCAAAAGTTTTCCAAGATTCAACCACTAGATAGGAACGGTCAAGCCCGCCGTTTTGACCGCATTTTCAAACGGGCATAAAAGTTCAAAAAAAAATCAAAAAATTGGAAAACCTTCGCATTGTGTCATTATATGTGACCAAGTTTCCAGGAAAAATTATAATCTTGTAATACGGAAATTATTTTCGAAAAGTGTTCTCATAAATGAGCTATCATGTGTGAAGATTCATGGACTTCAACCCAAACGCTCAATCTCATGGTCACATTCATGGCATAGTTTGTTCAAATGATATCACATTGTGCACAAGAGTGCATCTTGGAATTCCAAACAATGTTGCCAAAGGGAGTTTTCATTTTCTTTGCACGGAAAAATCATTTTCCATTTTTCGAGTGCCCGAAATGAGGTTTTTTTGTGAAGGACCTACCATATATTTGTTGCAAAATTGTACCAAATCATTTTTATAAAATATTAGGACATATTTAATGCACAATTGACAAAATGGTTGGGTGTCAAAAGTTTTGATCCACCTCTGGTGAAAAAGACAAATTCCCGCCAATTCAGTTGGAAGCGGGTCAAATTGGAACTGCAGCTGCCTCATAGTTTGCTATTTATTTTTTCCAAAAATCATTTCTAGGTACATAAGTATCTATTTAATCAGAGAAACATCAAAAGTTTTCCAAGATTCAACCAGTAGCTAGGAACGGTCAAGCCCGTCGTTTTGACCGCATTTTCAAACGGGCATAAAAAATTCAAAAAAATCAAAAAATTGGAAAACCTTCGCATTGTGTCATTATATGTGACCAAGTTTCCAGGAAAAATAATAAACTTGTAATACGGAAATTATTTTAGAAAAGTGTTCTCATAAATGAGCTATCATGTGTGAAGATTCATGGATTCCAACACAAACGCTCAATCTCATGGTCACATTCATGGCATAGTTTGTTCAAATGATATCATATTGTGCACAAGAGTGCATCTTGGAATTCCAAACAATGTTGCCAAAGGGAGTTTTCATTTTCTTTGCACGGAAAATTCATTTTCCATTTTTCGAGTGCCCGAAGTGAGGTTTTTTTGTGAAGGACCTACCATATATTTGTTGCAAAATTGTACCAAATCATTTTTATAAAATATTAGGACATATTTAATGCATAATTGACAAAATGGTTTGGTGTCAAAAGTTTTGATCCACCTCTGGTGAAAAAGACAAATTCCCGCCGATTTAGTTGGAAGCGGGTCAAATTTGAACTGCAGCTGCCTCATAGTTTGCTATTTATTTTTTCCAAAAATCAGTTCTAGGTACATAAGTATCTATTTAATCAGAGAAACATCAAAAGTTTTCCAAGATTCAACCACTAGCTAGGAACGGTCAAGCCCGCCGTTTTGACCGCATTTTCAAACGGGCATAAAAGTTCAAAAAAAAATTCAAAAAATTGGAAAACCTTCGCATTGTGTCATTATATGTGACCAAGTTTCCAGGAAAAATTATAATCTTATAATACGGAAATTATTTTCGAAAAGTGTTCTCACAAATGAGTTATCATGTGTGAAGATTCATGGACTTCAACCCAAACGCTCAATCTCATGGTCACATTCATGGCATAGTTTGTTCAAATGATATCACATTGTGCACAAGAGTGCATCTTGGAATTCCAAACAATGTTGCCAAAGGGGGTTTTCATTTTCTTTGCACGGAAAATTCATTTTCCATTTTTCGAGTGCCCGAAATGAGGTTTTTTTGTGAAGGACCTACCATATATTTGTTGCCAAATTGTACCAAATCATTTTTATAAAATATTAGGACATATTTAATGCACAATTGACAAAATGGTTGGGTGTCAAAAGTTTTGATCCACCTTTGGTGAAAAAGACAAATTCCCGCCGATTCAGTTGGAAGCGGGTCAAATTGGAACTGCAGCTGCCTCATAGTTTGCTATTTATTTTTTCCAAAAATCATTTCTAGGTACATAAGTATCTATTTAATCAGAGAAACATCAAAAGTTTTCCAAGATTCAACCACTAGCTAGGAACGGTCAAGACCGCCGTTTTGACCGCATTTTCAAACGGGCATAAAAAATTCAAAAAAATCAAAAAATTGGAAAACCTTCGCATTGTGTCATTATATGTGACCAAGTTTCTAGAAAAAATAATAATCTTGTAATACAGAAATTATTTTAGAAAAGTGTTCTCATAAATGAGCTATCATGTGTGAAGATTCATGGATTTCAACCCAAACGCTCAATCTCATGGTCACATTCATGGCATAGTTTGTTCAAATGATCTCATATTGTGCACGTGGGTGCATCTTGGAATTCCAAACAATGTTGCCAAAGGGAGTTTTCATTTTCTTTGCACGGAAAATTCATTTTCCATTTTTTGAGTGCCTGAAATGAGGTTTTTTTGTGTAGGACCTACCATATATTTGTTGCAAAATTGTACCAAATCATTTTTATAAAATATTAGGACATATTTAATTCACAATTGATAAAATGGTTGGGTGTCAAAAGTTTTGATCCACCCCTGGTGAAAAAGGCAAATTCCCGCCGATTCAGGTGGAAGCGGGTCAAATTTGAACTGCAGCTGCCTCATAGTTTGCTATTTATTTTTTCCAAAAATCATTTCTAATTACATAAGTACCTATTTAATCATAAATACATTGTTTGGTGGTGATACGTCGAGGTTTGGGCGGTGGCCGAGCGCCCCAACTCTAGAGCGCGTAAACTCGCATGCCCGTCGCGTGGTCACCGCGTGACCGTGGCGTTGCCATGTGTTCTGGGCAGGCTAGGCATGTTTAGTGGGTTGAGCACTCCCCAGGTAGGTGCTAGGAACAAAATTACAACATAAGATTCTCACGAGGAGACCGATCGATGCTCAAACATGAATTAGCGGCCAAGTGTTTGATTAGCGGTACGGGAAATGTACATGGCTAATGGGCGTGAGTTTTGGCTGAGGATGATCAGTTACTAAGAAGACCGTCTTCACAAATTTTCTGCTCAAAAGGAGGAGCCTAGGTGGTACTTGCTTTGCAAACCACCACAATGGACATAAATACGAATGTTGAAGCTCGGCTCAAAATAATGAATGGATTGAGCTGGCATTTGGTGGAGGATGGTTATTTGGGCATAGGAAAGTACTGTAGAAAATGGATACTATTTGGACATGCCAAAGTGGTACTTCCTTCACAAACTGTTACTCTGAACAGAATAGGAAAATGAATATTTTTGAATTATTTTTGAACTAGGCAAGGAAGGTTTTTACATATTTGACGAAGATATGACCCATAGAATTTATGAGATTTTTTTGGGAATTTTGGGAATGACAGAAATATAGGTTGCTTCACAACCTAGGGCAAAAACTGCCACATGGACATGACACATAGGCAAAACTGATGAGGTGGCGCCTAGTCATAGCAACCCACCACTATTTACAAGGCTATGACCATCTATATTGGTCGTTAACAACTAGAAATAAGGCAGCGGACTAGCGCTGTTAGCTTTATGACCATTTCATGTAAGGAAATTATGACCTTTCTGACCAAAATGGTCGCAATGGTTTAGGGTTTGGAGCCCCTCGAACAGCTTTTGACTAATTGGTCTCAAATGGTCATAAATCTATGACCAATTCTTCCAGGGTCACTGACAGAAGGTCATAAGTTGACATATTTCTTGTAGTGACCTATGATGAGGGTAGAAGAAGCACCCCAAGCAATCTGCCTAAAGCTGCAACTAGGCAAAGGAGGAGGAGAACCTCAGATTCTGAAGATGAGGACTTTGTTGCTCAAGAAGTGACTTTAAAGAAGAAAGTTCTCAAGAAGGAGTATGCTGATGCTGCCAACACGAAGCTAGGAAAAAACAAAAGCAACCTGCAAGAAGGAAGCCAATGTCCAAAGTCAGAGCCTCCACTCAAGAAACTATGCAGTTCACTATAGAGCAGCCAGATGATGACGAGGCTGCTAAAGACGGGAAGAAGAAAAAGAGAGCAAGAACTACCACTGCAAAGGTGCTTGGAGAACTGTTGGGGATATTACCACTAGGCGTAAACCGGCCTACTTGGGCCGGGTTAACTTCATTAGTGCTATAAGCAGATGAAGGCCCAAGGCCTATAGTCGGTTAGAACAAGTAGCCGTAAACCGGCCTGATGTATGACTTGTATTGTAAGTTAGGAATAGAGAGATACCAACCAGAATACGAGTATGAACCGGTTGGGACTCTATGGACCGACGGGCGTCACCCGTGTATATAAGGGGACGTCCCGGCGGCGGTTCAAGAGAGACAACCAACTACTCGAGCCTAGGCGAAGCTTGTTTGCTCCCTAGCCATCGAGACCACATCAATTCCATCACAACTAGACGTAGGCTTTTACCTTCATCGAAGGGGCCGAACTAGTATAAAACCCTCGTGTCTTTGTGTCCGCTTTAACCCCTTCAAGTAAACCCGTAGCGATGGCTCCACGACTAAGTCCTTTCACTAGGACATCTGCCGTGACAAATCCACGACAGTTGGCGCCCACCGTGGGGCTATCGCACGATGGTTTGACGATCTTGGAGGGCAAGCTCAATGGACTCGAAGGCTATGTTGTGGGCCGGATGACCAAGAGTCGTCGTGGCAGGATCTACATCGACGATGCGGGATGGGGTCCCAAGGCCGATTCAATCGAGTATGGGTACCGGGTCCCCTTCGGCGGCATACACGTTTTCATTGGCAAGATCGGGGAGCCTGGGCCTCAGCCGGACATCTGCACCGACCTCGTCGAGACGGCTTAGCGTGCGAGATCTACCCAGGTTAAACCGGCCATGAAGCGTGCCTTCGTTGGAGTCATCCACGGAGGAGAGCGTGAGGACGAATCAGAACACGGTAGCGAGACCGTCGTTTATTCCGGCGACGAGTCCTCGACCGGAGAGACCGAATCGCTGTACCAGTTGCAAGACGACCAGGTTAGGGGCTGTTCCGATGGCGATAGTATTCCGGACCCCCCGGGCCAGATCAACCGGGTCGGAATATTCATGGCCGGCACCCAGGCGGCAAATCATTCTTCGACCGCCACAGCAATGCTGTCCGGATCAGCAGCGGCAACGGCAGCAGGGGCAGGAGGCCTTGTGCGCCCGCCGGTTCAAGTCCTATCCGATCTATTTGATGCACTAGCCGCGCTTATGGCAGAGGCCAATCCGGCGGATCAGGGGGCTCATGATACAGAAATTGCAAAGGTGAAAGAGCAGATCATGCAAGCCAAAGCGGATTTGGCAGCAGAGAAGGACAGGATGGCTATAGAGCGGGCCGCTTTGGACGCCCAGGCCTATAAGCTCATGCTTGACCAGAATGCATCACAGGAGGTCTTGAAGCGGAAGCACATATCACGCCTGCCGTTAGGGTTTGACCCCCGAAATCTCTTTCACACTCCAGGAGCAGGGCCCAGTAATCTGCCGCAGTACCTGGAGGCAAACCGGATTGAAGCACCGGGGCCAGGGGCGACGGTCCAGCCCCGCCTGATGGAACCTCCTCGACAGAATGTAGTGGCCCCTCCGCTGGTCCAGACGCCCCTGGGTCATTATTCGAATCCTATGGACAACCTTGTTGCAGCCGCCGCGCGATTAGAGGCTATCCCGGTCGAAGGAGACTCCCCGCAAGCGATAGAGACGCGCCGGGTTAAGGAGCTTCTCCGGACTGCGCTGATTCAGTAGGAAGCATACTCATACAGCCGTGATCGGATTCATTCTATGCCCCGTCCAAGCCGGAGCTATAGCAGGCGCATGGATGAACCGGCCATATCAAGCAATGCGCGAGGCCGTGAAGCGGCCCGTGGCAATAACCCGGCAGGTGGTGTCTGCGATGCTCAGGATGTGGTGGACCGGGCCCGGGCACGAAGGGAGGCCGAGTTAGCAGCACAGGATAATGCAGGTCAACTTACACCGGTTCTCTCTACCACCTTCGCCGGACCAGGAGTCACATCCGCTTTTTGAGTGCCTTGCTTAATCCCCGCTTTACGCAATGTGCTCCTGCCCAAAGATTTCAAGGGTCCACGCAAGGTGCCGAATTACACCGCTGATTTATCCCCTGAAGCGTGGGTAGAGAGTTATGAGATGGCCATGGAGATGCTAGACGTGGATGAGGCCGCGTGTGCAAAATACTTCACCATGATGCTTGAGGGCACGGCTCGTACTTGGTTGAAGAGCCTACCACCCAATTCTATCAGCTCATGGGCCCAGTTGCGGGCCCGGTTTATACAGAATTTTAAGGATACATGTAAACAGCCCAAGTCCATAGCAGACCTGGCGGCTTGTGTCCAGGAGGAAGGAGAATCAACGACCCGTTGGGTGCGCCGCGTTTCGGAAATTTTGCACTCGTCTGAAAGGATTAATGCTGACTCTGCGATCTTAACCCTGGAAGGCAACTGCCGGTTTGAGCCTTTAAAATTGAAATTGGGACGCATGAAGCGGTTCTGTAATGACATGGGAACCCTCATGGCTGCTTTAGTGAAGTATGCTGATTCGGACAGTACCAAGGATCCCGAGCCTGATGATGATGAAGCAGGGAAGGGAAGGAAGAATAGCAACTCCAAACAGCAGCAGTACAAACCCGCGGGTCATGGAAACGGAGGCAAACGCAAGGCGGATGGTAGCATGGATTTTGTGGCCAACACTAATGCACAGGACAGGGGGCAGCGGCGCAGAGGTAAAGCGGCAAATCGTAATGGGGCTCCCAATCCCAACGCAAGCCGTTTGAATTATTTGTTGAATCAGCCTTGCCCAAAGCACAGGACGAAGGAGTCACCGACTAACCACCTTTGGAAGGATTGTTATATTATGCAGGAGTTTAAAAACTCTAATGCCTTCCGGTATGACCGTGGGTCAGGTGGCGGTTCAGGATCCGGTTTCCACGGACCGGGTCACGATGGAGCTTCCGGTTCAGGTCTCAATCAGGGCGGTCACAACAACCAGAATAGTCAGAATGACCAGCAGTAGCAACATCAGTCGGGTTATCAGAGCCAGCCAAAGCAGTTGAGCAATGGGCAATACCATGTCTTCACAACTAGCTTGGATAAGCGCGACCGAAAACTCCACAAGCGAGCGGTGAATTCTGTTGAACCGGCCTTACCACGTTACTTACGCTGGTCAGAGCAGCCCATCGTGTGGAGCAGAGAGGATCACCCGCCCCGGGTTGATAATCCGGGCCAGCTGGCATTAGTGGTAGACCCTCAGGTGGGGGGTTATAAGTTCACCAAGGTACTCATGGATGGAGGAACCAGTATTAACATACTATACTATGAGACATTCCGGCGCATGGGTCTAACAGACAAGGATCTCAGACCGTCTAATACGGTGTTCCATGGTGTAGTGCCAGGCAAATCTGCATATCATGTTGGTAAGATAGCCCTAGATGTGGCTTTTGGGGACGAGCACGATTCTCAGTCGGAAAAGTTAACCTTTGAGGTGGTAAAGATCCGGAGCCCGTATCATGCCTTGTTTGGGCGGCCGGCTTATGCCAAGTTTATGGCACGGCCAAGTTTATGCCAAGTTTGGGCGGCCGACTTACAGCTCAAGATGCCGGGTTACAAGGGGATGATAACGGTTCATGGGAGCCGTAGGGTCGCTTTGGAATGTGAGGAAGGTGATGCGGCTTATGCAGAGTCGGTCTGTGCCATAGAAGAGTTGAAGTATTATAAGGACAATGTTGATCCGGCGGATATGACCCCTTTGAAGAAGCCAACTACAGAGCATGATTTAGATCTGAAGTTCAAATCGGCAGCTGAGACCAAGCTTGTTGACTTCGTGCCCGGCGATTCGTCCAAGCAGTTCACTATCAGTGCCAACCTGGATCCCAAATAGGAAAGCGCGCTCATCGAGTTCATCCGTGAGAATCAGCACATTTTTGCATGGAAACCGTCTGACATGCCAGGTGTACCGAGGGAACTCGCTGAGCACACTCTTAATGTGGATCCTAAGTACAAACCGGTGAAACAGTTCCTCCGCCGGTTTAACGAAGAAAGATGCAAAGCCATTGGAGAGGAAGTGGCCAGGCTTTTAGCAGCTGGTTTTATTGTTGAGGTGTTCCATCCAGAGTGGCTTGCTAATCCGGTGCTGGTTCTTAAGAAAAACGGCACTTGGCGTATGTGTGTGGATTACACAGATCTTAACAAGGCCTGTCCGGCAGATCCTTTTGCCCTCCCCCGCATTGACCAGATCATTGATGCCACGGCAGGTTGTGAGCGTTTGAGTTTTTTGGATGCATACTCTGGATATCATCAGATCAAGATGGCAGTTAAGGACCAGGAGAAAACAGCATTTATTACTCCCTTTGGAGCCTTCTGCTATGTATCTATGC
Source organism: Triticum timopheevii (assembly GCA_963921465.1). Taxonomy (NCBI): domain Eukaryota; kingdom Viridiplantae; phylum Streptophyta; class Magnoliopsida; order Poales; family Poaceae; genus Triticum; species Triticum timopheevii. Next base: position 28,088,340 of record OY997274.1, on the reverse strand, counting down.
CCTTCGGGCTCAAGAGTGCCGAAGCCACCTATCAATGGTGTGTACAGAATTGCCTGCATAAACAGATCGGCCGCAATGTGCATGCCTATGTGGATGATATTGTAGTAAAGTCAAGACAGAAGGAGACGCTGGTGGATGATTTGAAGGAGACCTTTGACAACTTGCGAGTTTACAAGATGATGCTTAATCCGGCCAAGTGTGTCTTTGGTGTTCCGGCAGGCAAGTTACTGGGTTTCCTGGTGTCTAACAGAGGAATTGAGGCTAACCCGGAGAAGATTACGACTATTACACCCCTAGCTAAACCGAAATGTATCAACGATGTTCAGCGTTTGGCGGGCCGAATCGCTGCACTGAGCAGGTTTATCAGCCGCCTCGGGGAGAAGGCTATCCCTTTGTACCAAATGCTGAGGAAGACAGACAATTTCGTCTGGAGTCCGGCTGCTGATGAAGCATTTGAGGACTTGAAGCGGCAGCTAGCCAATCCGCCGGTTCTTGCGGCTCCGGTTGACAAGGAGCCACTATTATTATACGTAGCGGCTAATGCTCGGGCAGTTAGCGTGGCTATTGTGGTGGAACGGAAGGAGGCAGGCAAAGAATATCCAGTTCAGCGGCCGGTTTATTATATCAGCGAGGTGCTTATTGAATCCAAGCAAAGGTATCCGCATTGGCAGAAGCTGGTCTATGGTGTCTTCATGGCCAGTCGGAAGTTGAAGCAGTATTTTCAAGGGCACCCCATCACAGTGGTCAGTTCAGCTCCCTTGGGTGATATCATACAGAACCGGGAGGCGACTGGCCGGATTGCCAAGTGGGCTATAGAGCTTGGGCCACACGGACTGAAGTATGTACCTCAGACGGCGGTGAAGTCTCAAGCACTTGTTGATTTCATCAATGATTGGACGGAATTACAAGCGCCAGAGGAAAAGCAGGATCACACATATTGGACTATTCATTTTGATGGATCCAGGCAATTGGAAGGCTCGGGGGCTGGAGTCGTATTAACTTCCCCACGAGGTGATAAGTTCTGTTATGTTCTCCGCTTAATGTTCCCTTGTACTAACAATGCAGCTGAGTATGAAGCCTTGCTCCATGGTCTCCGGATGGCTAAAGAGGTGAACTTAAGCCGGGTTAAGTGTTTCGGTGACTCGGACCTTGTGGCTCAACAGGTGTGTGGCACTTGGGATTCTAAGGACCCGCTCATGGCTGCATATCGTCGGGAAGTGGATAATATTGCAGGTTGCTTCAAGGGTTATCAAGTGGATCATGTGGACCGTCGGAAGAATGAAGCGGCAGACGCTTTAAGCCGGTTAGGTTCTCAGTGCAAACCGGTCCCGCCCAATGTCTTTTTGGACGTGTTGCACAATCCGTCAGTCCAGCTCCCAGGTGAAGCGGATTTGGCTATTCCTGACCCGGCGGCTCAATTGGTGGCAGCATTACATGCTATTCTGGATTGGACGATTCCTTATATTGCATACATGACCCGGGGGGAGTTGCCAGAAGATGAAATTCTAGCAAGACAGATAGTCCGGCGATCCAAGTCCATGACGATTCTCAATGGTGAATTGCATCGTTGCAATGTATCAGGGGCGTTTCAACGTTGTGTTTCTCCTGAGGAAGGCTTTGAAATCTTAAGAGAAATCTATGAGGGGGATTGTGGACACCACGCCGGTTCAAAGTCTCTGGTGGCAAAGGCATTTCGTCACGGGTTTTACTGGTTGACAGCACATGCTGATGCGGAGGACTTGGTTAAACGGTGCGATGGATGTCAGAAATTTTCAAGGCGTGCGCATGTGCCGGCTCAAGAATTGAGGATGATTCCAATAACATGGCCGTTTGCAACTTGGGGGCTGGATATGGTCGGACCTTTTAAAAGATCCAAGGATAAGAAAACTCACCTTTTGGTAGCAGTTGATAAATTTACCAAGTGGGTTGAAGCGGAGCCTGTCAGTAAGTGCGATGCAGCAACAGCGGTGCAATTCATCAAAAAGGTGATTTTCCGGTTTGGCTTTCCGCACAGTATCATTACTGACAATGGTACCAATTTATCCAAGGGGGCTATGAAGGAGTTCTGTGAACGTGAGCACATCCGACTTGACGTGTCATCAGTGGCGCACCCCCAGTACAATGGACAGGCAGAACGAGCTAATCAAGAGATCTTGCGAGGCATCAAACCCCGGCTTATGGTCCCATTGCAAAGAACACCGGGCTGTTGGGTTGAAGAGCTACCATCTGTGCTCTGGAGTATCTATACTACGCCAAACCGGTCCACAGGATACACACCATTTTTTATGGTCTATGGAGCAGAGGCAGTTCTCCCAAGTGATATCCGGCACGATTCGCCTCGTGTGGCAGCTTATGTTGAAGCGGGCAATGAGACAGCACGGCAAGACGCTTTGGACCTATTGGACGAAGCGCGTGACCTAGCGGCTGCGCGTTCGGCGATTTACCAACAAGATCTTCGTCGCTATCACAGTCGCCGGGTTAGAACCAGAACTTTTCAAGAAGGAGATTTGGTGCTTCGACTAATCCAGGACGAGACAGATATGCACAAGTTATCCCCACCTTGGGAAGGACCTTTCGTGGTCAGCAAGAATCTGCACAATGGGTCGTACTATCTTATTGATATTCGAGAGCATCAAGACTCACGTACATCAGAGGAGGAGACCAACAGGCCGTGGAACATAGCTCATCTTCGGCCTTACTATACTTGAGCCATCGGCTCTATCTATGTACATATCATGACAATGTATATATTATCTTTGATATATCAAACCGGAGCCTCAGCTAAAGCGGGGTCTCTGTCTTTCTCATCATGCGAGGTTACACGGAGTGGTTCTGTTTAAAGCGGCCTCCGGTTTACCCCTTGACATTTGCTTTTTATATATCACTGGGGGCCTTGGTCGTGTCCGAACCAACGCGACACCCTTTGATAGGCGACAGCCACCAGATCATTTGGGGACATGGTCAAGTCTGAACCAGTCACGCCTCTTGGTCGGCCTAAGGCCACAAAATCACTTGGGGGCATGGTCGAACCCGAACCATTGTCACGCCTCTTGATCTGGCATATATGCCACGAATCATTTGGGGACCTGGCTGACTTGAATCATTGTCACTCCTATTGGGGGCCTTGGTCCTGTCCGACCATGGTAATACCATCTGATCAGCTCAGTATAGCATATTTTTGCAAACGGTTTTTATCATTGCCTTTGCTTCCATGTTATTTTCATGGTTTGTTCTTTCTTTGCTTTTGTTGGATTTCTTTTATGTCAACAAACATATTTTTCCGGTTCAGCCGCTGGTTTTGATCCCCCTTTAATCCGGAGGAGTCTGCCCGGTTTACCTTTTCCCTGTTAACATCATGGAGTAACAAGGGAGCTCGTATTGATTCAGTACGGTTTATACGGGAGCTATTTTCTCCCCCCTTTTTTGACGGTAATGGTTTATAAAACCGCCGCTTCAGGCTTGGCTAAGCCAGCTTCATGCCCAAACATGGCAAGTATTTATGTATCATCTATTTGTTATATTACTGATACACATATCAAGATCATAAGCCGGCTGGCGGTATAACCGCCACCGAAGTTCAAATTTTTCTGATTGCAGGAAATATGAATTAAAGTTTTTCAAACAAAAGCTTTAGTACTTATGCACAAAGGCATATTCCAGGCAGAAGTTTTAACTATCCTATTACAAGGCAGCACGGTGCCCAAACAAGGTCATTGTTCTTTTGGAAATATGTCACAAATAGCTCTCCAAACCGGCTTCCGGTTCAAACCTGCTCCTCATCCTCCGCCGCTTCAGCTTCCTCGTCTCTACCCATTGGCTGGAAATCAACAGTGGTCCAGTCGATTCCCATTAAAGCTTGGAAAACAGCCTCTTCATGGATCAGGGAAGACGGTTCAATATCAGGAGCATAAGTGTGCTTACGGATTGGAGGGATCAGATTCTCCGCTTCAACAGTTGGGGCAGGCACTCGCTTGTTTTGATCGTTATATTGTGCTTGGTAATGCGTCAAATCTGCCTCTTCAGCTAGCTGGCAAGCCAAAGGGCGCACTGCACGGTTTATTGCCCTTAAATCCTCTTCGTTGAATTCAGAGCCATCTTCTTTCAGGCTGGGATAGCCTTGAGCTGCTTCCACAGGATCAAAATCTGGCACCCATGCCTTTGCCCAGATTAAGGCATTGATGGCTCCGGTTCGGGCAGCGGATTTTTTCAGCTCCTCAATCCGGGCTGGAAGCATTGATAACCTGCTAAGAGTGTCCTGGATTAAAGAGGGCGCCGGGTTGTTATGAGAAGCTGTGGTGATGATCCGTTGGGCTCCGGTATACAATTGTTCCACCAAGGTGTAGGCAGCTTTCAGTTTCTTCCGCACATCATTTCCTAAGTGCCCAATACGCGTGCCTACAACAAGATTGGAATGGTGTCAAACCGGATTAACGCTACAGCAGGTTCAAATTATCACAGAAGTTAAAAAGAGCTTACCAAAGATCGCAGCAGTCATGGAGTGTATTTGCCGCTGTACGGCCGTCAGTTCATCCACCACCGGTTTAAGGGCAGCTTCAGCATTTTCCGCTCTTTTGGTTAAACCGGCCTTCTCAGTGGCCCAGTCAGCCCGCTCTTTCTTGAAGCCTTCTTTCAGCCGTTCAGTAGTGCTCAAGGCGCTGGTTAATTCTTGCTTTGCCTTATCTGTTTCAGCCTGCTGGGTTTTCAAGGCCTCCTGCAAATCGGCAATTCGGTCCTCCTTGATTTTCACCTCAGCCTGCATACAGACAGCGTTTAAGCTTTGCACAGGCGATCCAAGAAATTGAAGTATCAACCACATAACAAAGTTATATGCCTGATACTTGGGGGCTAATGCACCTTCAATTTTTATATATTACTAGATTACAAAGTCCCAAGCTCAATACAAGTATTCAACTTGGCACTTGGGGGCTAATGGCTATTTGATCAAGTTATGTTCTAAGGACAGTTTTCTATTGGAGCCCCGGTTTACTTATGCTAAGTTAGACCGGCCCTTGAGGGCTATGCAAACGGGTTTCAAAAATGTTCAGGACCAAGTCCCGGTTTGACCAAGGTTACAAACCGGCCCTTGGGGGCTACAAGGATGAATGCAATGGCAGCAAGGAAAGAAGAAATTTACCTCAAATTTATCCCTCATCATCTTGACCAGGCCAGCTTCACAGTCATGGCTGGTGTAAAGCCGGTTTAAATAGCCGGAGTGAAGATCTTGAGCGCTCAGAGCAGCATATGTCTCTAGTTCAACATCCCATTTTCCTTTGTTCAAAGTGGAAAAATCCTCTTTGATAGTATGCTTGGTAAGGGTGACAGGATTCCCGGGTTCAAAGCGGCCCACACCGGTAATCACAACATCATCATCTTTGGACTCGCCGGTTTGTGTTGGCGCGGCCGGTTTGTCAGCGGGAGCGTGGGATTTCTCAATCCGGACGGAGCTGGCAGGCGGATCAGCAGAGGCTGAAGTGTTAATAAGCCCTTCTTCCGGAATAACGTCGTCTTGCAAAGGAGGATCATTGGGAATATCTTCAGGAGCAAACATTTCAAGATCCGGCACTTGGTCATGTTCTGGGGCTACATCTTCTTCAGCCGCTTTATCCAGGCAGGCTTTCTTGCTTGGTTTCGGTTTGGCCCTGAAAGAAAAACAAAAAGTCAAGGAAAGGCATAAGCCATTACGCAGTATACTAGAAGCATATGTTCAGTTTAACTTACCCAGCAACTGTTTTCAAAGGTGGTAGCTGAGTGGCCGACGATTCACCAGACGATGAATGAGAAGTGACCTGATAATCGGAGTCGGATGGATTAAGAGGTTGACGGAAGAAACCCGCTTTAGGATTTAAATCAATAAAAAGGTCGGAGACCTCGGAGCGGCGTTTTCGAACCGGACTGTTCGGTAAACCGGCAGAGGTAACTACCTGGCCGCTGTGCTGGGTTGTGCGGCGAGCTTCGTGTTGCTGGGTCTTCATAAGAAATTGGGGATCCAAATAAGCAAGAGGATGAGAAAATTTAACTTTCCGGTTTGCCCAGCGAAATTTTGGCAAAGGCAAGATTTCTGAATCGGAAGAGAGAATAGTTACCTCAACGAATCCCGCATTGCTGGCTTCAGCGTCATCCTGACAAGCATCATCATCAATAAGGCGTGTAAAAAGTAAGCCAAGTGAATCAAGTTCTACCTCAAGATCCGGATTACCCACATCATCATCATCAATAGCTGGGTCAGATGAAGCGGTGGTTTTTCTCTTACGAGCTGGTTTCTTGATAACCTTGGTCTTGGGCCGGGTTGGCCGCCCTGCCTTCTCCGTTTTATCTTGTGAAAGCTTCTTGCTCCAAAATGGATTATCACTCTGGGTCAGCAATAATTAAAGGTCAGGCAGATAAAGCAGTAACAGGTTCAATAATAGAGCAATTAAAATCTTACCGCTGGCGGTTCGTTGGTGGTGCAGTAAGGAAGCAGACCGGTTTGAGCACAGAGGTGCTCCGGTACATTCAACATCTTCTTTACAGATTCTGTGACTTCGTCGTCGGAGACTTGAATTTTGATATGTCGGAGTGGGTCATCGACGCTACCAGTGTACGTGCACATCAAACCGGGGCGCCGGCTCAGAGGCAGAATGCTCCATGATATCCAGCAGCGTGCAAGGTCTATTCCTGTTAAACTGTTGGCCATGAAGGCCCGGAGCTTGGACAGTTGAGGAGCATATTTTATTCTCTCCTTGGCGCTTAGCCTTTGTGGAAAAGGGTGAGTGTTGCTGAGCCGTTCCGGATGAAGCCAGGCAAGGGATTTTCATTGTCAGGGGAGGTATCCTTGCAATAAAACCAAGTTGCGTTCCACTCCTTGGGGTGAGTATGGAGTTTGACGTGGGGATAGGTGATTTCCTTCCTCTTCTGAATGGCCATACCGCCCAGTTCGGTATTAGGACCGTCGGTGGATTCAGTGCGGCGGTTCAGATGAAAGAGATCTCTAAACAGCTCGACTGAAGGCTCCTCTTGAAGGTATGCCTCAGAAAGTACTTGAAAGTGACATAGATTGGTGACGGAGTTGGGGCCAATATCCTGTGGACGGAGTTGAAAGTTGGCTAACACGTCCCGATAAAATTTAGAGCCGGGCGGTTTGAAGCCCCGGGCCATGTGATCTGCGAAGACCACGACCTCTCCTTCCTGGGGCGTGGGAGGACATTCATCTCCAGGAACCCTCCAGTGGATCGTATCTTTGCTATCCAAAGCGCCGATCAGGACTAGATCGTCCAACTGTGATTCTGTGACGCGGGAGGGAACCCAGTTGCACTCATACACTTGTTTAGCCATGACGAGATCTACAAGAAATAGGTGATCCGGTTCAAGGACATGCCGGATAAAAAGGTGTTGATCTAACTATGATAAACCGGAGGCAGTACCTATAAACCGGTCTTCTACAACGCGGCATCATATGGATTCTGGCGGTTTAACCAGGGGACTAATGATATATACCGGTTTAGCAATTTTTTCTATGGTAAAGTTAAACCGCCTGACCTAAGCATCGGAAGCAATTGAAGCTATGGATAACTATGCAGAAACAAGTTTCACAAAATCTTGTTACAGCCGCGGATCTACAGCAAGCTCACAAAAACAGGAAATATTTCGAAGAGTAAGGCAGAAACAGAAGTAAACCATTGAGCGGATATGTGCAGGAGATCTATGGGCTTAGATGAAAAATGGCAAGCGGATGCTTAGGAATCGTTACTAAACACAGCAAGAGTTCACAGATTCATTCAAGATCAGAGAACGGATATGAGCGCGCGATGAACACAGCATGAACATGGAACCCTAAGAACAGATCTAGGTTAAGAAGGAGAGAATGCTTACCGGGAACGGAGAAGATGCGGAAAGGTGCCGCAATACTCTGGTACATTCAGGTTGATGCAGCGGCCCGAGACGAGGCAGAGGTCGACGGCGGTGGCGGAGCTCCAAAGCCGGCGACGTGAGGAAGAAGAAGAAGAGGGGACGAAGGGGAAAGAAAAGAAATGACCCTTCGGTCTTATTTATAAGGCAACCGAGCTAGGTCAAGCGCGCGGATCTAGGAGCTGTTATTAAGAGGGCGTTATAAATTTCATGATGACATCATGCCGGTTTACAGTAACCAAAACTGATGACGTCATGCCGGTTTACAACAACCAAAAATGATGACGACATGGAGGTTTACCAATTACCAGAAAATATCCAAGACGCAAGATTGTGTGAAGGATTGACATGAACCAGTTCAAATCAATCTGGGGCCTAATGTTGGGGATATTACCACTAGGCGTAAACCGTCCTACTTGGGCTGGGTTAACTTCATTAGTGGTATAAGTAGATGAAGGCCCAAGGCCTATAGTCGGTTAGAACAAGTAGCCGTAGACCGGCCTGATGTATGACTTGTATTGTAAGTTAGGAATAGAGAGATACCAACCGGAATACGAGTATGAACCGGTTGGGACTCTATGGACCGACGGGCGTCACCCGTGTATATAAGGGGACGACCCGGTGGCGGTTCAAGAGAGACCACCAACAACTCGAGCCTAGGCGAAGCTTGTTTGCTCCCTAGCCATCGAGACCACATCAATTCCATCACAACTAGACGTAGGCTTTTACCTTCATCGAAGGGGCCAAACTAGTATAAAACCCTCGTGTCTTTGTGTCCGCTTTAACCCCTTCAAGTAAACCCGTAGCGATGGCTCCACGACTAAGTCCTTTCACTAGGACATCTGCCGTGACAAATCCACGACAAGAACCTTCTATGAGGAGAAGTTCTGATGAAGAAGAGGAGGAGGAAGAAGCTTTGGAACCTCCACCAAAGTCTCAGAAGCTCATGGGGGATGCTATCAAGTATGGGGTTTCTCCATCTAAGCCCAAGACAGCTCCCAATCCTCCAACACAAGCTCAAGCTCAGAAACCTTCTGCACCTAAGAGATCCACCAGAAACATCCCTTCTTTAGAGAAGAACAAGGCCCCAACGCCTGAAGTTCAAGAGGATGAGGAGCAACAAGTGCTCAGAAAGCTAAAACCCAAGATCATGATGATTATGAAGTTGAGAAAGGATGAAGGTCTCAGATTGTGGAGACAGACCGATCCATATGCTATAAGGAGAAGAATTGCTGTTGATTATCGCTTTCACACTAAGGAGCAGCAAGATTTCTATGAGACAGTCCTACTGGACAAGAATCCCATTGTGAGTGACATGAGATGGGTTGATTGGAAATTCATTGATGTCAATGAAGATTACTGATGTCTACTACACAACCTTCTTCTTGTAGACGTTGTTGGGCCTCCAAGTGTAGAGGTTTGTAGGACAGTAGCAAATTTCCCTCAAGTGGATGGCCTAAGGTTTATCAATCCGTGGGAGGCGTAGGATGAAGATGGTCTCTCTCAAACAACCCTGCAACCAAATAACAAAGAGTCTCTTGTGTCCCCAACACACCCAATACAATGGAAAATTGTATAGGTGCACTAGTTCGGCGAAGAGATGGTGATACAAGTGCAATATGGATGATATATATATAGGTTTTTATAATCTGAAAATATAAAAACAGCAAGGTAACAAGTGGTAAAAGTGAGCGTAAATGGTATTGCAATGCTAGGAAACATGGCCTAAGGTCAATACTTTCACTAGTGCAAGTCCTCTCAACAATAATAACATAATTGGATCATATAACTACCCCTCAACATGCAACAAAGAGTCACTCCAAAGTCACTAATAGCGGAGAACTAAGAAAGAGATTATGGTAGGGTACGAAACAACCTCAAAGTTATCCTTTCTGATCGATCTATTTAAGAGTCCGTAGTAAAATAACACGAAGCTATTCTTTCCGTTCGATCTATCATAGAGTTCGTACTAGAATAACACCTTAAGACACAAATCAACCAAAACCCTAATGTCACCTAGATACTCCAATGTCACCTCAAGTATCCGTGGGCATGATTATACGATATGCATCACACAATCTTAGATTCATCTATTCAACTAACACAAAGTACTTCAAGGAGTGCCCCAAAGTATCTACCGGAGAGTCAAGACGAAAACTTGTGCCAACCCCTATGCATAAGTTCATTGAACCCGCAAGTTTATCACCAAAACATACATCAAGTAGATCACGTTAATATCCCATTGTCACCATAGATAAGCACGGCAAGACATACATCAAGTGTTCTCAAATCCTTAAAGACTCAATATGACAAGACAACTACAAGGGGAAAACTCAATTCATCACAAGAGAGTAGAGGGGAGAATCATCATAAGATCCAACTATAATAGCAAAGCTCATGATACATCAAGACCGTATCACCCCAAGAACATGAGAGAGAGAGAGATCAAACACATAGCTACTGGTACATACCCTCAGCCCCGAGGGTGAAATTCTCCCTCCTCATCATGGAGAGCGTCGGGACGATGAAGATGGCCACCGGTGATGGATTCCCCCTCCGGCAGGGTGCCGGAACGAGCTCCCGAGAGGTTTTTGGTAGCTACAGAGGCTTGCGGCGGCGGAACTCCCGATCTATTGTGCTCCTCGATGTTTTTAGGGTATATGGACATGTATAGGTGAAAGAAGTCGGTCAGGGGAGCCACGAGGGGCCCACGAGGGTGGGGGGCGCGCCCAGGGGGTAGGGCGCGCCTCCCTGGCCCGTGGCTTCCTCGTTGCTTCCCTTATGTACACTCCAAGTCTCCTGGATTTGTTCTGTTCCAAAAATAACTCTCGTGAAGGTTTCATTCCGTTTGGACTCCATTTGATATTCCTTTTTTTCGAAACACTGAAATAGGCAAGAAAATAGCAATTTGGGCTGGGCCTCCGTTTAGTAGGTTAGTCCCAAAAGTAATATAAAAGTGTATAATAAAGCCATAAATATCCAAAACAGATAATAATATAGCATGAATGCTTCATAAATTACAGATACATTGGAGATGTATCAGCATACCCAAGCTTAATTCCTGCTCGTCCTCGAGTAGGTAAATGATAAAAGAAATGATTTATGAAGTGTGAATGCTAGCAGGTGCATAAGTTTGATCAGTGATAATTTCAATCACCTTTTCTAGCATCATTATATGTCATAACAGCAACTCATCTCATAAAACTTCTCACAATTAAGTAACCAGCTATTCAAATGTTAAAGCATAGACCGTAAACTTTCTTGAAAACTAGCAAACTATGTTCTCAGTCATCAAACAATTGCAATTCATCTTATTTTCAGGAAGGGTCTATGTCAGAGCTTTGATTTAGCAAATCCCACATACTCAACTATCATATAGTCTTCCATGATTGCTACCACTCAAAGCATGTTTTTAGAACAAATAGCATCCATCGAACACAGAGAAGGATAGGTATGGTGGACACTCATGAAAGAAACTTGCTTCAAGGAATTTGGATGCACAAGCAGTATTCTTGCTTAGTACAGATATTTTGGCTAGCAAAGGATTCTAAATAGCAAGCACCACATGTTGGAGGATCTATAACAATATAACTTCTATACAAATATACCCAAGCATAACTTATTATGTTGGCCTCCTTGTCCAATTTCAACTAATTTGCTCAGGTTTGGAAATAATTAATGGGGCTCACAATTATAGAAGATGTCTAAGATAGTATATTTATATGTGAAATCTCTCTTCCTTCAATATTCTTTCATGAATTGTTCAAGTGACCAATACAATGTTTGCTAACCTTCAATAAATTTACCACCTCTACTTCTTAGTGAAGGAAATATGCCCTAGAGGCAATAATAAAGTTATTATTTATTTCCTTATTTCATGATAAATGTTTATTATTCATGCTAGAATTGTATTGATCGGAAACATAATACATGTGTGAATACATAGACAAACATAGTGTCACTAGTATGCCTCTACTTGACTAGCTCGTTTATCAGAGATGGTTATGTTTCCTATCCATGGACAAAAGAGTTGTCATTTGATTAACGAGATCACATCATTAGGAGAATGATGTGATTGACTTGACCCATTCCGTTAGCCTAGCACTTGATCGTTTAGTATGTTGCTATTGCTTTCTTCATGACTTATACATGTTCCTGTAACTATGAGATTATGCAACTTCCGTTTACCGGAGGAACACTTTGGGAACTACCAAACGTCACAACGTAACTGGGTGATTATAAAGGAGTACTACAGGTGTTTCCGAAGGTACATGTTGGGTTGGCATAATTCGAGATTAGGATTTGTCACTCCGATTGTCGGGAGGTATCTCTGGGCCCTCTCGGTAATACTCATCACCTAAGCCTTGCAAGCATATAACTAATGAGTTAGTTATGAGTTTTTTGGAGAAAACCGGAGTACCGGAGGGTTACCGGAACCCCCCCGGGAAGTAATTGGCCTTGATGGGCCCTAGTGGAGAAAGAGAGGGGCCGGCCAGGGCAAGTGGCGCGCCCCCTCCCCTTGAGTCCGAGTAGGACAAGGAAGGGGGGGGGGGGGCGGCGCCCCCCTTGCCTTCCCCCTCTCCTACTCCTTCCTTCCCCCTCCCTCTTGGATTAGGAAAAGGAGGGGGGAAACCTACTTGGAGTAGGTTTCCCCCTCCTAGGGCGTGCCTCCCCTTAGGACGGCCCCCTCCTCCCTCCCTCCTTTATATACGGGGGCGGGGGGCACCCCATAGACACACAAGTTGATCTACGATCGTTCCTTAGCCGTGTGCGGTGCCCCCTTCCACCATATTCCACCTCGGTCATATCGTCGCGAAGCTTAGGCGAAGCCCTGCGCCGGTAGAACATCAAGATCGTCACCACGCCGTCGTGCTGACGGAACTCTCCCTCGACACTTGGCTGGATCATAGTTCGAGGGACGTCATCGAGCTGAATGTGTGCTGAACTCGGAGGCTCCGTATGTTCGGTGCTTGGATCGGTCAATCGTGAAGACGTACGACTACATCAACCGCGTTGTGCTAACGCTTCCGCTTACGGTCTACGAGTGTACGTGGACATACACTCTCCCCTCTCGTTGCTATATCATCACCATGATCTTTCGTGTGCGTAGGAAATTTTTTGAAATTACTACATTCCCAACAGTGGTATCAGAGCCTAGGTTTTATGCGATGATGTTATATGCACGAGTAGAACACAAGTGAGTTGTGGACGATATAAGTCATACTGCCTACCAGCATGTCATACTTTGGTTCAGCGGTATTGTGAGATGAAGCGGCCTAGACCGACATTACGCGTACGCTTACGCGAGACTGGTTTCACCGTTACGAGCACTCGTGCTTAAAGGTGGCTGGCGGGTGTCTGTCTCTCTCACTTTAGTTGAACCGAGTGTGACTACGCCCGGTCCTTGTGAAGGTTAAAACGGAGTCTATTTGACAAACTATCGTTGTGGTTTTGATGCGTAGGTAAGAACGGTTCTTGCTAAGCCTGTAGCAGCCACGTAAAATTTGCAACAACAAAGTAGAGGACGTCTAACTTGTTTTTGCAGGGCATGTTGTGATGTGATATGGTCAAGACGTGATGCTATATTTTATTGTATGAGATGATCATGTTTTGTAACCGAAGTTATCGGCAACTGGGAGGAGCCATATGGTTGTCGCTTTATTGTATGAAATGCAAACGCCCTGTAATTGCTTTACTTTATCACTAAGCGGTAGTGATAGTCATAGAAGCAATAGATGGCATAACGACAACGATGCTACGATGGAGATCAAGGTGTTGCGCCGGTGACGATGGTGATCACGACGGTGCTTCGGAGATGGAGATCACAAGCACAAGATGATGATGGCCATATCATATCACTTATATTGATTGCATGTGATGTTTATCCTTTATGCATCTTATCTTGCTTTGATTGACGGTAGCATTTTAAGATGATCTCTCATTAAAATTATCAAGTAGTGTTCTCCCTGAGTATGCACCGTTGCCAAAGTTCGTCGTGCCGAGACACCACGTGATGATCGGGTGTGATAAGCTCTACGTCCATCTACAACGGGTGCAAGCCAGTTTTGCACACGTAGAATACTCAGGTTAAACTTGACGAGCCTAGCATATACAGATATGGCCTCGGGACACGGAGACCGAAAGGTCGAGCGTGAATCATATAGTAGATATGATCAACATAGTGATGTTCACCATTGAAAACTACTCCATCTCACGCGATGATCGGTCATGGTTTAGTTGATTTGGATCACGTGATCACTTAGATGACTAGAGAGATGTCTGTCTAAGTGGGAGTTCTTAAGTAATATGATTAATTGAACTTTAATTTATCATGAACTTAGTCCTAGTAGTATTTTGCAAATTATGTTGTAGATCAATAGCTCGCGTTGTTGCTTTCATATGTTTATTTTGATATGTTCCTAGAGAAAACTGTGTTGAAAAATGTTAGTAGCAATGTTGCGGATTTGATCCGTGATCTGAGGTTAATCCTCATTGCTGCACAGAAAAATTATGTCCTTGATGCACCGCTAGGTAACAGACCTATTGCAAGAGCAGATATAGACGTTATGAACGTTTGGCTAGCTCAATATGATGACTACTTGATAGTTTAGTGCACCATGCTTAACGGCTTAGAATCGAGACTTCAAAGACGTTTTGAACGTCATGGATCATATGAGATGTTCCAGGAATTAAAGTTAATATTTCAAGCAAATACCCGACTTGAGAGATATGAATTCTCCAACAAGTTCTATAGCTAAAAGATGGAGGAGAATCGCTCAACTAGTGAGCATGTGCTCAGATTGTCTGGGTACTTCAATCGCTTGAATCAAGTGGGAGTTAATCTTCCAGATAAGATAGTGATTGACAGAATTCTCTAGTCACCATCACTAAGTTACTAGAACTTCGTGATGAACTATAGTATGCAAGGGATGACGAAAACGATTCCCGAGCTCTTCGTGATGTTGAAATCGACGAAGGTAGAAATCAAGAAAAGACCATAAAGTGTTGATGATTGACAAAACCACTAGTTTCAAGAGAATGGCAAAGGGAAAGAAAGGGAACTTCAAGTGGAAAGACAAGCAAGTTGTCACTCCTGCGAAGAAGTCCAAAGCTGGACCATAGCCTGAAACTGAGTGTTTACACTGCGAAGGAAATGGTCACTGGAAGCGGAAATGCCCTGAGTATTTGGTGGATAAGAAGGATGGCAAAATGAACAAGGGTATATTTGATATACAAATTATTGATGTGTGCCTTACTAGTGTTTATAGTAGCCCCTAAGTATTTGATACTTGTTCGGTTGCTAAGATTAGTAACTCGAAACAGGAGTTACAGAATAAACAGAGACTAGTTGAAGGGAAAGTGACGATGATTATTGGAAGTAGTTCCAAGATTGATATGATCATCATCGCACACTCCTTATACTTTTGGGATTAGTGTTAAACCTAAATAAATGTTATTTGGAGTTTGCGTTGAGCATGAATATGATTTGATCATGTTTATTGCGATACGGTTATTCATTTGAAGTTAAAGAATAATTGTTATTCTGTTTACATGAATAAGACCTTCGATGGTCATACACCCAATGAACATAGTTTGTTGGATCTCGATCATAGTGATACACATATTCATAATATTGATGCCAAAAGATGCAAAATTAATAATGATAGTGCAACTTATTTGTGGCACTGCCGTTTGGGTCATATCGGTGTAAAGCGCATGAAGAAACTCCATAATGATGGATTTTCGGAATCACTTGGTTATGAATCATTTGATGCTTGCGAACCGTGCCTTTTGGGCAAGATGACTAAAACTCCGTTCTTCGGAACAATGGAACAAGCTACTGACTTATTGGAAATAATACATACCGATGTATGCGATCCAATGAGTGTTGATGCTCGTGGCAAGTATCGTTATTTTCTGACCTTCACAAGATGATTTGAGCAGATATGGGCATATCTACTTGATGAAACATAAGTCTGAAATAGTTGAAAGGTTCAAAGAATTTTAGAGTGAAGTGGAAAAATCATCGTGACAAGAAAATAAGGTTTCTACGATCTGATCGCGGAGACAAATATTTGAGTTACGAGTTTGGACTTCAATTAAAACAATGTGGAATAGTTTCACAAATTCATGCCACCTGGAACACCACATCATAATGGTGTGTCCGAACATCATAACCGTACTTTATTGGATATAGTACAATCTATGATGTTTCTTACCGATTTATCAATATCGTTTTGGGATCATACATTAGAGACAGCTGCATTCACGTTAAATAGGGCACCATCTAAATCCGTTGAGATGACACTATATGAACTGTGGTTTAGCAAGAAACCAAAGTTGTCGTTTCTTAAAGTTTGGGGCTGCGATGCATATGTGAAAAAGTTTCATCCTGATAAGCTCAAACCCAAATCGGAGAAGTGCGTCTTCATAGAATACCCAAAGGAAATTGTTGGGTACACCTTCTATCACAGATCCGAAGGAAAAACATTCGTTGCTAATAAATGGATCCTTTCTAGAGAAGGAGTTTTCTCTCGAAAGAAGTGAGTGGGAGGAAAGTAGAACTTGATGAGGTAATTGTACCTTCTCCCTTATTGGAAAGTAGTTCATCACAGAAATCTGTTCCTGTGACTACTACACCAATTAGTGCGGAAGCTAATGATGATGATCATGTAACTTCAGATAAAGTTACTACCGAATCTCGTAGGTAAACCAGAGTGAGATCCGCACCAGAGTGGTACGGTAATCCTGTTCTGGAAGTCATGTAACTAGACCATGATGAACCTACGAACTATGAGGAAGCGATGATGAGCCCAGATTCCGCGAAATGGCTTGAGGCCATGAAATCTGAGATGAGATCCATGTATGAGAACAAAGTGTGGACTTTGGTGGAGTTGCCCGATGATCGGCAAGCCATAGAAAATAAATGGATCTTTAAGAGGAAGACGGACGCTGATAGTAGTGTTACTATCTACAAAGCTAGACTTGTCGAAAAAGGTTTTTGACAAAGTTCAAGATGTTGAATACAATGAGATTTTCTCACTCGTATCGATGCTTAAAAGTCTGTCCGAATCATGTTAGCAATTGCCACATTTTTTTTGAAATCTGGCAAAAGGATGTCAAAACTGCATTTCTTAATGGATTTATTAAAGAAGAGTTGTATATGATGCAACCAGAAGGTTTTTGTCAATCCTAAAGGTGCTAACAAAATGTGCAAGCTCCAGCGATCCATCTATGGACTGGTGCAAGCATCTCGGAGATGGAATATACGCTTTGATAAGTTGATCAAAGCATATAGTTTTATATGGACTTACGATGAAGCCTGTATTTACAATAAAGTGAGTGGGAGCACTACAGCCTTTCTGATTAGTATATGTGAGTTACATATTGTTGATCAAAAATGATGTAGAATTTTTCTGCAAAGCATAAAGGAGTGTTTTAAAGGAGTTCTTTAAAAGGAAAAGACCTCAGTAAAAGCTACTTACATATTGAGCATCAAGATCTATTGAGATAGATCAAGACGCTTGATAAGATTTTCAATGAGTACATACCTTGGCAAGATTTTGAAATAGTTCAAAATGGAACAGTCAAAGAAAAAGTTCTTGCCTGTGTTGCAAAGGTATGAAATTGAGTAAGACTCAAATCCCGACCACAGCAGAAAATAGAAAGAGAATGAAAAGTCATTCCCTATGCCTCAGTCATAGGTTCTATAAAGTATGCTATGCTATGTACCAGACCTATTGTATACCTTGCTCTGAATTTGGCAAGGGAGTACAATAGTGATCTAGGAGTAGATCACTGGACATTGGTCAAGAATATCCTTAGTAAGGACTAAGGAGATGTTTATCGATTATGGAGGTGATAAAAGAGTTTGTTGTAAAAGTTACATCAGTGCAAACTTCTACACTGATCCAGATGACTCTAAGTCTCAACCTGGATACATATTGAAAGTGGGAGCAATTAGCTAGAGTAGCTCCATGCAGAGCATTGTGGACATAAAATATTTGCAAAATACATACGGATCTGAATGTGACAGACCCGTTGACTAAACTTCTCTCACGAGCAAAACATGATCACACCTTAGTACTCTTTGGGTGTTAATCACATAACGATGTGAACTAGATTATTGACTCTAGTAAACCCTTTGGATGTTGGTCACATGATGATGTGAACTATGGGTGTTAATCATATACAGATATGAATATTGGTGTTAAATCACATGGCGATGTGAACTAGATTATTGACTCTAGTGCAAGTGGGAGACTGAAGGAAATATGCCCTAGAGGCAATAATAAAGTTATTATTTATTTCCTTATTTCATGATAAATGTTTATTATTCATGCTAGAATTGTATTAACCGGAAACATAATACATGTGTGAATACATAGACAAACATAGTGTCACTAGTATGCCTCTACTTGATTAGCTCGTTTATCAGAGATGGTTATGTTTCCTATCCATGGACAAAAGAGTTGTCATTTGATTAACGAGATCACATCATTAGGAGAATGATGTGATTGACTTGACCCATTCCGTTAGCCTAGCACTTGATCGTTTAGTATGTTGCTATTGCTTTCTTCATGACTTATACATGTTCCTGTAACTATGAGATTATGCAACTTCTGTTTACCGGTGGAACACTTTGGGAACTACCAAACATCACAACGTAACTGGGTGATTATAAAGGAGTACTACAGGTGTTTCCGAAGGTACATGTTGGGTTGGCATAATTCGAGATTAGGATTTGTCACTCCGATTGTCGGGGAGGTATCTCTGGGCCCTCTCGGTAATACTCATCACCTAAGCCTTGCAAGCATATAACTAATGAGTTAGTTATGAGAT
Source organism: Triticum timopheevii (assembly GCA_963921465.1). Taxonomy (NCBI): domain Eukaryota; kingdom Viridiplantae; phylum Streptophyta; class Magnoliopsida; order Poales; family Poaceae; genus Triticum; species Triticum timopheevii. The sequence goes on along the minus strand of OY997274.1, from coordinate 28,069,614 downwards.
GACGTATTGCGGAACGAGTAAAGAGACTTGCCGGTAACGAGATTGAACTAGGTATTGGATACCGACGATCAAATCTCGGGCAAGTAACATACCGATGACAAAGGGAACAAAGTATGTTGTTATGCGGTTTGACCGATAAAGATCTTTGTAGAATATGTAGGAACCAATATGGGCATCCAGGTCCCGCTATTGGTTATTGACCGAGAATGGTTTTAGGTCATGTCTACATAGTTCTCGAACTCGTAGGGTCCGCACGCTTAATGTTTCGATGACAGTTTTATTATGAGTTTATAAGTTTTGATGTACCGAAGTTTGTTCGGAGTCCCGGATGTGATCACGGACATGACGAGGAGTCTCGGAATGGTCGATACATAAAGATTGATATATTGGACGACTATATTCGGACACCGGAAAGGTTCCGGGAGTTTTCGGAGAAAACCGGAGTACCGGAGGGTTACCGGAACCCCCCGGGAAGTAATTGGCCTTGATGAGCCCTAGTGGAGAAAGAGAGGGGCCGGGCAGGGCAAGTGGCATGCCCCCTCCCCTTGAGTCCGAATAGGACAAGGAAGGGGGGGCGGCGCCCCCCTTGCCTTCCCCCTTTCCTACTCCTTCCTTCCCCCTCCCTCTTGGATTAGGAAAAGGAGGGGGGAAACCTACTTGGAGTAGGTTTCCCCCTCCTAGGGCGCGCCTCCCCTTAGGCCGGCCCCCTCCTCCCTCCCTCCTTTATATACGGGGGCGGGGGGCACCCCGTAGACACACAAGTTGATCTACGGATCGTTCCTTAGCCGTGTGCGGTGCCCCCTTCCACCATATTCCACCTCGGTCATATCGTCGCGAAGCTTAGGCGAAGCCCTGCGCCGGTAGAACATCAAGATCGTCACCACGCCGTCGTGCTGACGGAACTCTCCCTCGACACTCGGCTGGATCGGAGTTCGAGGGACGTCATCGAGCTGAACGTGTGTTGAACTCGGAGGCTCCGTACGTTCGGTGCTTGGATCGGTCGATCGTGAAGACGTACGACTACATCAACCGCGTTGTGCTAACGCTTCCGCTTACGGTCTACGAGGGTACGTGGACATACACTCTCCCCTCTCGTTGCTATATCATCACCATGATCTTGCGTGTGCGTAGGAATTTTTTTGAAATTACTACGTTCCCCAACACTTAGATGTGAAGTCATTACTCCCCATGGGATAAGCATATGAAACATATATAATTTCAGATTTATGAAATTCAAATCATTCAACCATTTACTCATATGATATAAGTGAAGCACACGAGTAAATGACAAACTACCAACAAGATATAAGTGAAGATCAATGAGAAGTTAAATAATTATGTAGCTATGTGAAGACTCTCTCATTTAAGAATTTCAGATCTTGGTATTTTATTCAAACAGCAAGCAAAACAAAATAAAATGGCATTGCAAGGATAGCACAACTCATGTGAAGAAGCAAAAACATAGGTTCAACCGATACTAACCGATAATTGTTGAAGAAGAAAGGTGGGATGCCTACCGGGGCATTCCCAAGCTTGGATGCTTGATACTTCTTGAAATATTATCTTGGGGTGCCTTGGGCATCCCCAAGATTGAGCTTTTGTGTATCCTCAATTCCTTTTATATCTTGGTTTCCTAAATCTCGAAAGCATCATCCACACCAAACTCAACAAGAACTCGTGAGATAAGTTAGTATAAACCAATGCAAAAACCTTATCATTCTCTACTGTAACAAATCACTAAAATTATTATTCAATATTGCATACTAAATGTCTCTGCATATTTAATACTCCTATCCCCAAATAGAATCATTAAACAAGCAAACATATACAGACAACGCAAACATAACAGCAATCTGCCAAAACAGCATAGTCTGTAAAGAATGCAAGATTCATCATACTTCCCTAACTCCAAAAATTATGAGAAAAATACTATTCTGTATAAGATTTATCAGACCTCAATATGCAAAATGTTTCAACATTATATCATTCTCTGACTTTTCTAGGGAATTTTTGCAACAGCGGTAAACTTTCTGTTTTGAAACAGCAACATGTATACTTGCAAAATAAGCATGGTAAAGGCTATCCTTGACATTTTTATTGAAACTATAGATGCAAAACATTATTATAAATAACATAAAGCAAATACTAACACAAGAAAATGACGCTCCAGCCAAAACACATATCATGTGGTGAATAAAAATATAGCTCCAAGTAAAGTTACCAATGAATGAAGACGAAAGAGGGGATGCCTTCCGGGGCATCCCCAAGCTTAGGCTCTTGGTTGTCCTTGAATATTACCTTGGGGTGCCTTGGGAATCCGCAATCTTAGGCTCTTGCCACTCCTTATTCCATAGTCCATCGAATCTTTACCCAAAACTTGAAAACTTCACAACACAAAACTTAACAGAAAACTCGTAAGCTCCATTAGTATAAAAAAATAAAACCACCACTTAGGTACTGTTGTGAACTCATTCTAAATTCGTACTGGTGTTAAACCTACTGTATTCTGACTTCTCTATGGTTCATACCCTCCGATACTACTCATAGATTCATCAAAATAAGGAAACAACACATAGAAAACAGAATCTGTCAAAAACAAAACAGTCTGTAGTAATCTGTATCATTGGAATACTTATGCAACTCCAAAAATCCTACAAAATTAGGAAAACCTGAGAAGTTTGTGTACTAATCCATAGCAAAAATAATCAGATCCAAATCATGTTTCTGTGAATTATAAGAACTAATTTACTGGGTGCAAAAGTTTCTGATTTTCAGCAGGATCAACACAACTATCACCGTAAGCTATCCTAAAGGTCTTACTTGGCACTTTATTGAAACAAAAGATATAAAACATGATTACTACAGTAGCATAATCATGTGGAAACACAAAAACAGTAAGAGTAAGTACTGGGTTGTCCCAACAAGCGCTTTTCTTTAATGCCTTTCTAGCTAGGCATGATGATGACAATGATGCTCACATACAAGATAAGAATTGACACACAATGGGAGCATCATGGAGAATATGATTAGCACATTTAAGCCTAACCGACTTCCTATGCATAGGGATTTTGTGAGCAAACAACTTATGAGAACAATAATCAACTAGCATAGGAAGGCTAAACAAGCAAATCTTCAAGATTTTCAACACATAGAGAGGAAACTTGATATTATTGCAATATGTAGAAGCATATATTCCTCCCTCATAATAATTTTGAGTAGCATCATGAATGAATTCAACAATATAACCATCACATAAAGCATTCTTTTCATTATCTACTTGCATAGAAATTTTACTACTCTCCACACAAGCAAATTTATTCTCATCAATAGTAGTGGGAGCAAACTCAACAAAAATAACTATCATGTGAAGCATAATCCAATAGGAAATTAAAATCATGATGACAAGTTTCATGGTTATATTTATTCTTTATTGCATATGTACCATCATAATAATCATCATAAATAGGAGGCATGCTTTCATCATAATAAATTTGCTCATCAAAACTTGGGGGACAAAAAATATCATCTTCATCAAACATAGCTTCCCCAAGCTTGTGGCTTTGCATATCATTAGCATCATGTATATTCAAGGAATTCGTACTAACAACATTGCAATCATGCTCATCATACAAAGGTCCAGTACCAAACATTTTAATGCATTCTTCTTCTAGCAATTGAGCACAATTTTCCTTACCATCATTTTCACGAAATATATTAAAAAGATGAAGCGTATGAGGCAAACTCAATTCCATTTTTTAGTTTTATTTTATATACTAAACTAGTGATAAAACAAGAAAAAAAGATTAGATTGCAAGATCTAAAGATATACCTTCAAGCACTAACCTCCCTGGCAATGGCGCTAGAAAATAGCTTGATGTCTAATACACAACCTTCTTCTTGTAGACGTTGTTGGGCCTCCAAGTGCAGAGGTTTGTAGGACAGTAGGAAATTTCCCTCAAGTGGATGACCTAAGGTTTATCAATCCGTGGGAGGCGTAGGATGAAGATGGTCTCTCTCAAACAACCCTGCAACCAAATAACAAAGACTCTCTTGTGTCCTCAACACACCCAATACAATGGCAAATTGTATAGGTGCACTAGTTCGGCGAAGAGATGGTGATACAAGTGCAATATGGATGGTAGATATAGGTTTTTATAATCTGAAAATATAAAAACAGCCAGGTAACAAGTGGTAAAAGTGAGCATAAACGATATTGCAATGCTAGGAAACAAGGCCTAAGGTTCGTACTTTCACTAATGCAAGTTCTTTCAACAATAATAACATAATTGGATCATATAACTATCCCTCAACATGCAACAAAGAGTCACTCCAAAGTCACTAATAGAGGAGAACAAACAAAGAGATTATGGTAGGGTACGAGACCACCTCAAAGTTATCCTTTCTGGTCGATCTATTCAAGAGTCTGTAGTAAAATAACACGAAGCTATTCTTTCCGTTCGATCTATCATAGAGTTAGTATTAGAATAACACCTTAAGACACAAATCAACCAAAACCCTAATGTCACCTAGATACTCCAATGTCACCTCAAGTATCCGTGGGCATGATGCATCACACAATCTCAGATTCATATATTCAACTAACACAAAACACTTCAAAGAGTGCCCCAAAGTATCTACCACTACTAGGAAAAGGCCTACTAATGGCACACCTAATTTCGCCATTAATGGCGCATTAGCGGTGCGCCATTAGTGCCACGCCATTAGTATATTTTACTAATGGCGCACCCCCTGGTGCGCCATTAGTATCTGATATACTAATGGCGCACCACTGATGCGCCATTGGTGTATACATAAGTGTGCCATTAGTATGCCTCCCAGGGGCCATGTATACCCAGATGCTCTGGCATACTAATGGCGTACAGCAACAAGATGCGCCATTAGTAACCTCGGCATACTAATGGCGCACTGTTCAGTGATGCGCCATTAGTATGCTTTGTCATACTAATGGCGCACTGTCATGTGATGCGCCATTAGTATGAATATTAGGTTGTTTATTTTTTATTTTCTGTTTTTTGCATAGGTTACAAAATGTATAATTTGACAAAATATAGACAGCACACATCAACAACAGATTCATCGAATACAATAGAAGATTAGTCTTTGAATACAATTCATCGTATTAGTCTCCGAATACAATTCATCATATTAGTCTCCGAATTGAAAAGACTGAACAAAGATAGAACATTATATTACAAGTCTCGAGACCGTGAGTAGCGAGTTTGTCTTCACATTACAAGTCGATATCGATCATCTAAACTACCATCACATAGAAGAGAGCTGCGGTCATCACGAGAGCATCATCACGATGAAACTCGTCTTCATCCGGTTCCTCCAACGCTCCCTCCCCTCTCCCGCTACATAGCGGGCGTATCTAGATTCGGCCTCGGCTCTAGTGGTGTACCCTTTGTAACTGTTACCAATGAATCGGTGAACCTGTCTCCGATACTCCTCCCAGTCATCGTAGACTCCGGGAACCTTACCCTTGTACACGACATACGTCGGCATCGCTATGCACTAGCCAAACGAAACGTTAGTACCAATTCACAGACAATACATAAGTAATATATAAGTATGCAACAGAACGATCGGAAGAGAAAAGCAAGACATTAATAGCATCGATTACATCTAAGTTGAACGACTCTCAAAACCAAAGAGACATACTACAAGTTCATTAAAGTTTAATTACAACATGAGCCAATCGATGTTTCAGAACTAGACACAGCATCACTGCTTTCGACTCGACTCAAGGGACCGGAGCGTGGATGAAGCCGCCGTCTATCCTGGGAGTCATGAAATAACGGTCGTTGTCAGCCTGCATTTGTAGCATTGTGTCGATGTCACTGTTGGACGGTTGATTGTTGAGGTAGAACTGCCCCGAGGTACGAAGGACATCTTGATGGATGATTTCCGCAAACTCCGACTGGATGCGAAAGAATTCTTGTCGGAGGTCCGCGTCCTGGATTACCGACACGCTCTTTGCCCAATCTTTGAGTTTACTCGGTAGCAGAAGTAGATGATGGTCCCGTACGATCGCCCGCATGTGATGGATGGCATAGTAGGCACCCTTCTGACCGCCAGGCGGCTGCTTGACGCAGCAGAACATCGTATTGTGGGAGAACACGTGCTTGCCGTACTTACGAATAGGCTTGGTGAAGGTGCCTCCAGATTTGGCGTAGCCGGGGAGAACATCATCAAGAACCTTCTTGACATTTGTGTAGTCTACGTTCGACTGACGGTCCGGGTCGAAATACGTGGCCATGGAATATTTGGGGCTTAGGAGGATGAGCGTGCAATGTGTGTCACTGCAGAAAACACGGAATGTTAAAAGAAAAACGATCGAAATGTAAGAATTCAAATGTTACGGGCCGGTTGAGGGGAGGACTTACTAGGGAAAGTAAGGCACGAGGAAGTTATCCTTATCTTGGTTTGCCAGAATGACGCCTTCGAGGTAAGAACTCGCGACTTGCCGGTCCCCAGCGCTGCCCAAGATCTTGGCACGCATGTATGAAGGGGTCGACTATCACGATGTCCGGGGTCTTGTCGCGAATGATCCGCATCTCCATACTGAGTGAAAATAGTCGAACGAAGGTGTAGTGCAGCGGATGAAGGTTCAACATAGCGTGGATGTCATCAAAACGCAGGACGATCGTACGCCCGATGGAGTTATCCACAAAGCCCTTGCCCTCTGGCACCTTGGCCGCGAAAACCGGGTATGCCACATCCTTCTCTCTGAGACGCCGCTTCTCCAAAGAAAGAACACTATCATGCAGACTCTGCATAGCACCGGTTGTAGCATTGAGCATATTTGTCGGTAGCATCGCCCTACCCGCCACATGCACCCTCCTCAAGATATCCTGCGATGAAGGTGGCCCGTCCTGAGCACGGATCGTACTCGGTGCCGGCTGGCTCGCACCCTTCTTAGTCTTTCTTTTGCGTGCCTTCTTCTTCTCCTGTAATGGGACCGAGTTCTGCTCACAGACCGCCTTCTTGAGTGTGTTGGGGCTGATAATATTTCGCACCTCGCCTATCTGAGGCTCGGTGAAGTCGGTAGCTGGAGGCGTCTCCTGAGAGCTGAACGCCAGACGGCGCTTGTTGCAACTTGGCTTCTCCGCGGTACCAGCTAGATCGCACACGTCTTTTGTTGGGTTTGGTTCTTGAGAAGGAGGCCCCATGAAGTCGCCATCGTACCCATGATCGGCAAAGTACTGATCAACGTTGCCAAATGTATCATCGTCGTCGTCGTCATCGTTCTGATCCTGTGCCATATGCATGTTTGGATCCAGTGGCATAGGGATGTCCGGCACCGTTGCGGCGGTCTTGCCATGGGGCCGACTTGGCGCCGGCACGACTGGCGGTGTTGTCTTTGGGGTGGTGTCCCCCGCCCCCAAACGAATCTGGCTCTTCGGCCAAAGCAGGGGCCAGCTCAGGCAGGCGCTGAGGGTCATCACGCATCATCGGCCCCGACGGGTCGAATCGGAGGTAACAACTCGTCGCAGCCTGGCAGCACCCGAACCAATTGAACCCTAAACAAGTTGGGTGGCATCTGGGTACCGTGGAACAAGGGGTTGCCCGTTTGAACAATTTTGCCCTTGGCGACATCGACCAACTCGTTGTTCACGAAGTGGAGGAGAGTGCACGGAACGTCGGCGGCGCCCTGCGAAAACATGTAGGGTGTCAGGGATGCCCAGTCAAAGGCAAGGAGATGAAGTCCTCGGACGAGAGAGGCTTAATTAGTTACCGTGATGATGGCGTCGAGCTCGGCCAATGTCGAGGCACCGCCAACGGCGGGCGTGCAGTTGACGGAGGGGCCGCTTGCTGCAGAGGTGCCGGCCGGCGTACAACCGGGTGCATTATGCTCCCGTGTCGGCGACGGAGACACCAATGCCGCCTCCGCCGGAGGCACCAATGGCCCCGCCATCGCATTATGCGAGTTGCTGGCCGTGAAGCTAGGAATCGGGGGCGGCCCCTGTTGGCCGCCCGCAATCCACGCACTCAACCCCGAGATCAAGGTAGGCACAATGGCGGTGATCGTCGCTCCGAGTCGTTGTTCCACTTGCTCTTGGACAATCTCCGGAATCCGCGCCACCTGTGCCTTGAGTTCTTGAACCTCTCGCGCCTGGCTTTCCGAGTTGGTCTTTTTCTCCTTCCGCACACCAGCAGTATAGTATGACCCCCATTTTGTCGACAAGCCTTTGCCGGCCACACGACCAGCTGACGTCGACTTACTGAGCTTATCCTTGTTCTTCATTACATTCAACGCCCTATTTAGAGTGGTGTCCCAAGGGTTGCTCTTAGTCGACCCCGCGCTACTACTTTCAGTCGCCTGCGGAAGGAATGTGAACCATTTAGAAATTTGGCTTCATTAATTAGAATGCAACCATATGGAGCTAATTACGCGGGGGTGTATTCCTTACCTGAACAAGCTCAAGCTGCCTGGTCTTCAGATCCGTGGTAAGCTCCTTTGTTTTCGGGTCCTTCTTGTACCGGGCCCTGACAAAGTTCCTGGTCTGCTTGTCACCGTATTTATCGAAGAGGGGCGGTAGGCCTTGCTCGGCACGGTCCGCCTCCTCCTTGTCCCATATAGGCTCCGCCACTCTGTAACCGCCGGGACCGAGTGTGTGTTCCCCTATGTTCAGCTCCCGCATTTGTTTCCTCCACTCACTTGATTGGGAGTTTGCGGTGCTTGAGCAATTGATCTTGAAGTCGTTGTAGTCATCTTCGGTGATCGATGGATTTTTCTCCTTGATCTTCTGATAACTCTCACCTTTCTCGATCATTCTCTTCACATTGCTTTTCCATGTAGACAGGGCCTTGCTCATCTTCATGAGGGCAGCATTGTTCACTTTATTCCCTTTGAGGCTTGTGTTTGCAAATTCAGCGGGGAACTTGTATCGTTCATGCAGCTTCGTGAAGAGGAGGTTGCGCAAATTCCCTCGGTCAGGATGCCTCAGGTTCTCGGTGTTGATCGAGACGGTGCTCTGGACAATGCACCCGAGCTGAAGCGAGTACCCCTTGACTATTCGTTCGGGCGCCGTTGGATTCCCGTTGGAGTCCAGTTCAGTAACTTCCTCCTTGAGGGTGAGGAGCACGATCGGGCGCCGGTCCTTCCGTTGCCTCTTCGGTTGGCTGCCATCTGTGCGTGCGCTGCCATCATCAGTGGTGGCATCCTCGGCGGCACCATCAGTGGTGGCATCAGTGTGGTCATCCTCGGCGGCACCATCAGTGGTCTCAGGATCGGTGGGGAAGGCGGCGTCCTCATACAAGTGAGGTTGTTCCTCCATCTCCTGGGACAGCTCCCAGAATGCCTTGCCGCCCGAACCCCCGGCCTCATCGTTGTGGGCCATGTTTCTCTCTAAATAGAAACAAAGTTTGGTCAAAAAGTTGGTTATTGTCAAGGAACAAGATCATGGTCTCATCATTTAGGGTTTGTCGACACCGAGGCATCCTAAAATCTAAGCTTTTATCATTGAGGGTTTTTCGACGCCGAGGCACCCTAAAAGCCTAAGCTTTCATCATTTTGGTTTTTATCGACACCGAGGCACCCTAAAAGCCATGCATTAGTCACAAGTACGCCGGGGCACTTGATCCTACTTAATTAACTACTAAGATACCCCGGCCCATGCATTAGTCACAAGTACCCCATATGTCCTATTTTTAGCAAAGTCATGCTAAAATTCACGGAAAATTTCAGCATGACCTTTGCTGAAAATAGGACATATGGAGTACCCGAATTTGCCGGAACGGAAGTTAATCGACATTCCGGCAAACTCAAGGGCCTCTCGGGGTACCTGCAAAATCATTATCCCAGGTGGACATGGATGCAATGTCACATGTCACATGGATCCCACACCCACAGGAGCTGGTGAAGCTTCATGTGTATTTCACGAAAACCAGCCTGACTAAAGAGCTTTATGTAGAAAACAAATCACTCCACCAGCTCACACAGGATCCATCAGAGACATTCACCCAAGATTTGACGGCTGTCATTGATTTTTTTTCTATGTTTGCACACAAAGTGGTGCTTCTATTGTAGTCTCCCCAGTACAGTTCATGTCCAATCTACCATACATTTGCTGCCAACTTGATCATCCCTCTAAGCAGTTACTCAAAATTGATCAAAGTTTATGCATTAGAGAATATCAGTCATTGATATATGGGTCCACATATGTTATGAAACAAACACTAAAACAAATTGCATGCGTGATGCTGCTGATGATGACCAAGCCCAATTATCCAGGTGCTTTGTCCAACTATAAGCACAGTGGATTGCAGCAAAATAAGTACAGAATTCTTTTGTTAATTCACAACTTTGTACACATACTCTGCATAGACAAAGTGCCTTCTTTTCATATATAATAACATGCATGGTGACGAGGAAACACTGAACCCTACATCAGGAAACAACATAGTAATCTATTGGCAAAGCAGTAATCATACAAGAAGGCAGGAAGGGAGCAGTAATCTATTGGCAAAGCAGTAATCATATTTTAATCATATTCATATATTTTAATCAAGTCCAGCGGGGAGGAATCTCGCAAAATTATATTAAAGAGTTGTAAAAGACCCGAAGACTACATTGAGACTCATTTTGTATATCATAGTTTGAAATGGCCAGGGAGGAAATCTGACTGACAAATGTTGAAGAAAATGACGAAAGAACAGTTTGCTTTGTGCTCACCACGCAGGGGAGGAGGCGACGAGGTCCGAGTGGTGGTAGTACTCCAGGAACTCTATGTGTGCAGTGCAGACCAAGGCAGGATGGCAGCCTCGGTCGTCCAGCTCGACTTCGCTACAGGAACAAAGGAGCAAATGGCTGAATCATCTTGGTACAAACAAAGTAAGAACCTGCTAAATGGGCACTAGCAGCAAAATGAACATTTTACAATCTGAACTTTTTTTTGTCATCTATGTGCATCATTTGAATGCTTGTGCTCCTAAACCCCCCCTGTGCCACGGAATGAACATTTCTCAAAGAAAGAAAAAAACATGCCCGTTGCCTCTCAGGACAAGCTATGTGTTTCTCTGAAGATAAATCATAGCTTGTTCTTAAACATGGAAACCTATAGGTACACAACATTGTATAGACTGAATCATACGTACTAGTCAAAGTTTTGTATGGACTAACAAAAAAACATAGATCACTCCTTCCATTCAAAAAAATAAAGAAATAGGTGGACGTTATCTCGATATTGTCGCTAATTAAGAGCTTCATGGTTCATCGAGAATGCATGCTTATTGTTTTGCCATTTAAGAGTGCCATGGTTCACTGTCAATAACAGCGGCTTCAGGGACACCGGAAGTTCATCACAAACGACATATACAGTCTGCCTAGGCTGAGCTTTTGCTTTTAAATTGACCCATTCACTAAAAGCATGATGTTGCTTTTAACTTAGTTGATCCAACCAGGCCTGAATCCAGTCAAGAAACATGAAGGATTGCCACGAAATCGTTGTTGATTTCCTCAACATGGAGAAGACATTGAATTCAGACTGTATCGTAACAAGAATTGTGCAGAATGTCAGACAGAAACCTGTTGAACAGATTCTTAAAGCATCACAGGAAAACCAAACAGGAATGGAGCCTAGAAAGATTTTCTGTTGATAAACCATAATGTAGACATAGCAAAAATCAGAAAACAACATATACATACTAGTCTAGTTACTGTCTAATATGCTGATTCAGAGATAATTTCTTCAATTTGTCTGAATCTGACTGAAATTAACAAACAGTGGCTGCTAAGGGAAATGACAACCTACACTTGGCCAAACAGGTAGGACGTCGCTGGACGGGGCGGCACTGGTGTCGGGGCGGCGCTGGTGTCGGGGCGGCGGGGCGACGGTGGTGTCGGGGCGGCGCTGGCGACGGTGGTGTGGACGGGGCGACGCTGGTGTCGGGGCGGCGGGGCGACGGTGGTGTCCGAGCGGCGCTGGCGAAGGTGGTGTGGACGGGGCGGCGTCGAGGGCGGCGGGGCGACGGTGGTGTCGGGGCGGCGCTGGCGACGGTGGTGTGGACAGGGCGGCGCTGGTGTCGGGGCGGCGTCGAGGGCGGCGGGGCGACGGTGGTGTCGGGGCGGCGCTGGCGACGGTGGTGTGGACGGGGCGGCGCTGGTGTCCGGGCGGCGTCGAGGGCGGCGGGGCGACGGTGGTGTCGGGGCGGCGCTGGAGACGGTGGTGTGGACGGGGCGGCGCTGGTGTCGGGGCGGGGTCGAGGGCGGCGGGGCGGCGGTGGTTTCGGGGCGGCGCTGGCGACGGTGGTGTGGACGGGGCGGCGCTGGTGTCGGGGCGGCGTCGAGGGCGGCGGGGCAGCGGCGGCGGGAGAGGAGAGGGGAAGGGGATCGCGGGCGAGGGCGAGGGAGAGAGAGGGGATCGATACGAAGTAGGGGCGGCACAATATTAATGGCGCACCACCCCTCGGTGCGCCATAAGTACATACATGCTAATGGCGCACCTCACCCTGGTGCGCCATTAGTATTTTTTTATTTCTGCTCGAGCCAACAGGTTATCTACCACCTGACCTGAAAAACATCAAGTCTTCTCTACTAGCTCGACTGGTCAGCAGCTAGTTCTCACACCGGGAGGTCTTGGGTTCGATTCCCAGGCTCCACAATTTTTTTATGCATTTAAAATGCTGTTTGATACTTATTTGTGTTTAAATATGTTCAAACTTGTTTAAATCATAACAGTGATATTTTTTTATAAGACAGTAATAATTTTTTAAAAAATATCATCAAACAGTAATGCCGATGGAGCGGGGGAGGGTGCGGGGGGTGCGGGGGGTCGGCGGCGGCGGTTGAGTAGGGGAGGGGTGCAGGGGGTCGGCGGCGGCGGTTGAGTAGGGGAGGGGTGCGGGGGGTCGGCGGCGGCGGTTGAGTAGGGGAATCGAGGGTGCGGGCGGTCGGCGGCGGCGGCCGGTGGACCGGATCTGGCGAGGTGGGATAGCGATCGAGATGGAGGGGGATCGAGATCGAGTGTCCATGAAATTAAAAAATATTCATGATAGTTCAAAAAGTGCCCATGAAATACAATCGAGAAATGAAGTCTACAATTTAAATACAATCGATCTTAGCTAGCTATCTGGTCACAATCTTCTTGCCCTTCTTTTTCGCAAATGGAGTTCTTCTATGGAACGGACATCCTTTAGGTAGGGTGGTCCTACTTCTTCTTGTGGTGTATGCTGCTACTTCATCATCGTCGTCATGTTCAATCCTCGGGTCGCCGTACTTGACGAAGTCTTGCTCATTGGCTACTCCATCCATTCCGATGATCTTCCTTTTGCCTCTCCTCACGACAACACGACTGGGCTTTGGCGGGTTGGTAATGAAGAAGCATTGGTCCACTTGGGAAGCCAGTACCCATGGCTCATTTTTCGCGGTGACGTTTGCGCCCGCGGTCTTGGATTTGGCTTCGGGTATAACCATGGTGGTGAAATACCGGTCTTCTTTTATGACGTTCTTGGCCCATCTGACACGGAACATCGGGACCTTCTCTCCAGCGTAGCTCAGCTCGCAGATCTCCTCGATCCTTCCGTAGTATCTGTCCTTGTCGTTACCGGTGTAGGATTCCATCGTTACCCCGGAGTTCTGATAACCATCGCTCTTCATGTCCTTGGCCTCGGTGTAGAATGTGTAGCCGTTGATATCGTACGCCTCATAGGTCATCAGGTTGTGCTCGGCGCCCTGTGACAAGGCGAATATGAGTTGTTCTTCCGCGGAAGAATCCTCATGTAAAGGGTACGACAGAAGCTTCTGCTTGAACCAACGCGTGAAACATGAGTTGTGCTCTTTGAGTATATCTCCGTCCGTCCTCTGTTGGCCTCGGTCATTGTACGTCTTCTTAATAAAGGTTTTGTGCTCTACCACCCAAGGATCGACCACGTCTATGTGTTGTAGCGCGACAAGGTTTGCTCTTTCAAAGTCGGCGAGTCGACCCTTGAAGTCGACATGCATTTCGCGGCGACCCTCACGGTAACCCCATCCAGCGAGCCTGCCGAGGTGCCTGTTGACGGGCAGACCAACGGGGTTCTCGATGCCTAGATAATTCGTGCAGTAGGAGATGCACTCTTCGGTCAGAAAGCCCCTGGCTATGCTTCCTTCTGGACGTGACATGTTGCGAACGTATCTTTTGATGACACCATTCATCCTTTCGAACGGCATCATGCCGTGCAGGAATGTCGGCCCAAGTTGGATGATATCCTCCACTATATGGACCAGCAGATGCACCATAACATCAAAGAATGCAGGCGGGAAGTACATCTCAAGCTCGCATAGTATCACCACGATCTCTTCCTGTAGCCTTCTGAGTTGCCTCACGCCAATCGACTTCCGAGAGATGACGTCGAAGAAGTTGCATAGGCCAAATAGCATTTCACGGACGTGCGCATCCATGATCCCACGGATTGCAACTGGAAGTATCTGCGTCATCAGCACGTGACAGTCGTGAGACTTCATCCCGCTGAACTTCTGCTTCGCTGGGTCTAGGTATCTGCTTATCTTCCCCGCGTAACCGTAAGGAAGTTTTACTCCTAGGAGGCAGGTGAAAAACTGCTCGATCTCCTCCTGACTTAGAGTGAAGCACGCGGGAGGGTAGTCATTTCCGGTCTTCTTGGCCTTTTTGCCTTTGCGACGACTTTCTGTGTCTTGCTTCGCCTCATCATCATCATCATCATCATCATCATCATCATCATCATCATCATATATAGCGTGAAGCTCCTGCCTGATGCCCATCGATTTCAAGTCTGCCCTTGCTTTCGGCCCATCTTTGGTCCTCTCTGGCTTGTTGAGCAGGGTACCAAGCAGACTCTTGCACACGTTCTTCGTGATATGCATGACATCAAGGCTGTGAGGCACACGGTGGATCTTCCAGTACGGCAAGTCCCAGAAAACAGACCTCGTTTTCCATACCTTCAGCAGCAGCCCTGGCGCCTTTCGCTTCTTTCCCGGCTCTGGCGCCTTTTGCTTCTTTCCCGGCAGTGGGCAGTCTTTCCAATTTTTCAACAGCTTGTCTATTTCCTCGCCGCTCCTCGTACACGGGCGTTTTTGGGGTTCGGTTTCACCATCGAACAGATCCTTGCGTTTCCTCCACGGGTCATCGTCGCGAAGCCACCTTCGATGTCCCATGAACACGGTTTTCGAAGACCCGGGATCTCTATCTAGCTGGCGATACGTTGTGTCATCCATGCACCTTACGCATCCAGAAAATCCGTGGACTACCTGCCCCGCAAGATATCCGTAACCGAGATAGTCGTGCACCGTCGTGAGCAGTGCGGCTCTCATAGGGAAATATTCTTTCTCTGCGGCGTCCCATGTATTGGTTGGCGTTTTCCACAGCGTGTCAAGCTCCTCTTTCAGCAGCCCCAGATACAGATTGATGTCGTTCCCTGGTTGTTTCGGCCCTTCAATTAGCAAACTCATGTGAATGTACTTCCTCTTCATGCACAACCAGGGGGGAAGGTTGTACATCCACACAAACACAGGCCAGGTGCTATGTGTGCTTCTATGGCTGCCAAACGGATTGACTCCATCGGTGCTCGCGCCCAGCACGATGTTCCTTGGATCGTTCCCAAATTCTGGGTATTCGAAGTTCAACGCTTGCCACTGGCTCGCATCCTTAGGGTGACTCAGCATCTTGTCTTTTTATCTATCTCCGGATCATTTGCGTCATCTTCTCGCTTCTTCTCCTCCCTATCCGCATGCCAACGCAGGAGCTTTGCTACCTTAGGGTCCGCGAAATACCGCTGCAGACGAGGAGTGATCAGAAAGTACCACACCACTTTTCGAGGAGCTTTCTTCCTCTTCTTGTATCGAGTGACACCGCACACCAGACATATGGTAGACTCCGCATGCTCGTCCCAATAAATGATGCAATTGTTCATGCACACATGGTATTTCACGTGCGGTAAATCCAGAGGACACACGATTTTCTTCGCCTCCTCCAAACTGGTCGGGCACTTGTTCCCCTTGGGAAGACGTTCGTGCCAGAATGACATGTTCTCGTCGAAGCATGCGTCGGTCATTTTGTGTTTTACCTTCATCTCCAGAGCCATGAGCGTTACTTTCAGGCAGGTATCCTCGGGCCTGCATCCTTCATACAATGGAGTAACCGCGTCTAACTCAAGTTGATCCATCTTGGCTTTCTCTCGGGCGGCAGCTCTTGCGTTATCCGTCTGCTTGAGAAGCAGCTCTTGAATATGAGGGTCCTGCACCCAGCCCATCGATGGTCCAGCGTCGTCTGCTCTGCCGGCATCATCATCATGTCCTGCATCTTCTACATGATGACTGTGTACAGCATCACCGTCGTGATCATCTCCTGGGGATTCTTCGTCTTCTCGCCCGCCCGAGCCGCGGTGGTTGTCTTGCTGCCCTTCCTCATTTCTTGCCCGGCCCCCATGGAAGACTTCGTAGTCATCTTCATCACCTTGCCACCGATAGCCATCCATGAAACCACGCAAGAGCAGGTGGTCCCGCACCTGCCCGGAATCCGGGTCCGCAATAAGGCTCTTCAGCTTGCATCTTCGACACGGACATCTTATCTGTTGGGGAACGTAGCAGAAATTCAAAATTTTCCTACGTGTCACCAAGATCTTTCTATGGAGAAACCAGCAACGAGGGGAAGGAGAGTGCATCTACATACCCTTGTAGATCGCTAAGCGGAAGCGTTCAAGAGAACGGGGTTGAAGGAGTCATACTCGTCGTGATTCAAATCACCGATGATCTAGTGCCGAACGGACATCACCTCCGCGTTCAACACACGTACAGCTCGACGATGTCTCCCACGCCTTGATCTAGCAAGGAGAGAGGGAGAGGTTGAGGAAGACTCCATCCAGCAGCAGCACAACGGCGTGGTGGTGATGGAGGAGCGTGGCAATCCTGCAGGGCTTCGCCAAGCACCTACGGGAGAGGAGGAGGTGTCACGGGAGGGACGGAGGCGCCAGGGCCTCAGGTGCGGCTGCCCTCCCTCCCCTCCACTATATATAGGGGCAAGGGAGAGGGGGGAGGCGCAGCCTTGCCCCTTCCTCCAAGGAAGGGGTGCGGCCAAGAGGGGGGAGGAGTCCATCCTCCCCAAGGCACCTCGGGGGTGCCTTCCCCCTTGAGGACTCTTCCCTCTAGGGTTCCCTAGGCGCATGGGCCTCTTGGCGCTGGTTCCCTTGGCCCATGTAGGCCAAGGCGCACCCCCTACAGCCCATGTGGCCCCCCGGGGCAGGTGGCCCCACCCGGTGGGCCCCCGGGACCCTTCCGGTGGTCCCGGTACAATACCGATGACCCCGAAACTTGTCCCGATGGCCGAAACAGGACTTCCTATATATAAATCTTTACCTACGGACCATTCCGGAACTCCTCGTGACATCCGGGATCTCATCCGGGACTCAGAACAACATTCGGTAACCACATACAAGCTTCCTTTATAACCCTAGCGTCATCGAACCTTAAGTGTGTAGACCCTACGGGTTCGGGAGACATGTAGACATGACCGAGACGTTCTCCAGTCAATAACCAACAGCGGGATCTGGATACCCATGTTGGCTCCCACATGTTCCACGATGATCTCATCGGAGATGTCATGGACTCAATGAATCCCGTATACAATTCCCTTTGTCTAGCGGTATTTTACTTGCCCGAGATTCGATCGTCGATATACCGATACCTTGTTCAATCTCGTTACCGGCAAGTCTCTTTACTCATTCCGTAACACATCATCCCGTGATCAACCCCTTGGTCACATTGTGCACATTATGATGATGTCCTACCGAGTGGGCCCAGAGATACCTCTCCGTTTACACGGAGTGACAAATCCCAGTCTCGATTCGTGTCAACCCAACAGACACTTTTGGAGATACCTGTAATGCACCTTTATAGCCACCCAGTTATGTTGTGACGTTTGGTACACCCAAAGCATTCCTACGGTATCCGGGAGTTGCACAATCTCATGGTCTAAGGAAAAGATACTTGACATTAGAAAAGCTTTAGCATACGAACTACACGATCTTTGTGCTAGGCTTAGGATTGGGTCTTGTCCATCACATCATTCTCCTAATGATGTGATCCCGTTATCAACGACATCCAATGTCCATAGCCAGGAAACCATGACTATCTGTTGATCACAACGAGCTAGTCAACTAGAGGCTCACTAGGGACATATTGTGGTCTATGTATTCACACGTGTATTACGATTTCCGGATAATACAGTTATAGCATGAATAAAAGACTATTATCATGAACAAGGAAATATAATAATAACACTTTTATTATTGCCTCTAGGGCATATTTCCAACAGTGTCCCACTTGCACTAGAGTCAATAATCCAGTTCACATCGCTATGTGACTAACACTCAAGGTCACATCCCCATGTGACTAACACCCAAAGAGTTTACTAGAGTCAATAATCTAGTTCACATTACCATGTGGTTAACACTCCATGAGTTCTGGTTTGATCATGTTATGCTTGTGAGAGATGTTATAGTCAACGGGTCTGAATCTTTCAGATCCGTGTGTGCTTTACAAATCTCTATTTCATCTCCTAGATGCAGCTACCACGTTCTATTTGGAGCTATTCCAAATAACTGTTCTACTCGGAGCTATTCTAAATTGTTGCTCCATTATACGTATCCGGTATCTCTACTCAGAGCTATCCGGATAGGTGTTACGCTTGAATCGACGTAACCCTTTACGACGAACCCCTTTACCACCTCCATAATCGAGAAAATTCCTTAGTCCACTAGTTACTAAGGATAACTTTGACCGCTGTCCCGTGATCCATTCCTGGATCACTCTTGTACCCCTTGACTAACTCATGGCAAGGCACACTTCAGGTGCGGTACACAGCATAGCATACTGTAGAGCCTACATCTTATGCATAGGGGACGACCTTAGTCCTTTCTCTCTATTCTGCCATGGTCGAGCTTTAAGTCTTAACTTCATACCTTACAACTCAGGCAAGAACTCCTTCTTTGACTGATCCATCTTGAACACCTTCAAGATCATGTCAAGGTATGTGCTCATTTGAAAGTACTATTAAGCGTTTTGATCTATCCTTATAGATCTTGATGCTCAATGCTCAAGTAGCTTAATCCAGGCTTTCTATTGAAATTCTACATTATTTTTGATGAATAATATGTCAACAACATATACTTATCAGAAATTCTATAGTGCTCCCACTCACTTCTTTGGAAATACAAGTTTCTCATAAACTTTGTATAAACCTAAAATCTTTGATCATCTTATCAAAGTGTACATTCCAACTCCGAGATGCTTACTCCAGTCCATGGAAGGATTGCTAGAGCTAGCATACATTTTAGCATCCTTAGGATCGACAAAACTTTTCTGATTGTATCACATACAACCTTTCCTTATGAAAACTGGTAAGGAAACTCGTTTTGACATCCATCTGCCAGATTTCATAAATGCAGCTAATGCTAACATGAATCCGACGGACTTAAGCATCGCTACGGATGAGAAAATCTCATCATAGTCAACTCCTTGAACTTGTGAAAAAACTCTTCGCCACAAGTCGAGCTTCATAGACGGTGACATTACCGTCCACGTCCGTCTTCTTCTTAAAGATCCATTTATCTTAATGGCTTGCCGATCATTGGGAAAGTCCACCAAAGTCCATGCTTTGTTCTGATACATGGATCCTATCTCGGATTTCATGGTTTCTTAACCATTTGTCGGAATTTGGCCCCAGCATCGCTTCTCCATAGCTCGTAGGTTCATTGTTGTCTAGCAACATGACCTTCAAGACAGGATCACCGTACCATTCCGAAGTAGTACGCGTCCGTGTCGTCCTATGAGGTTCGGTAGTGACTTGATCCGAAACTTCATGATCACTATCATAAGCTTCTACTTCAATTGGTATAGGCGCCACAGGAACAACTTCCTGTGCCCTGCTACACACTAGTTGAAGTGACGGTTCAATAACCTCATCAAGTCTCCACCATCCTCCCACTCAACTTTTCGAGACAAACTTTTCCTCGAGAAAGGACCCGATTCAAGAAACAATCCCTATTGCTTTCGGATCTGAATTAGGAGGTATACCCAACTGTTTTGGGTGTCCTATGAAGATGCATTTTATCCGCTTTGGGTTCGAGCTTATCAACCTGAAACTTTTTCACATAAGCGTCGCAGCCCCAAACCTTTAAGAAACGACAACTTAGATTTCTCTAAACCATAATTCATACGGTGTCATCTCAACGGAATTATGTGGTGCCCTATTTAAAGTGAATGTGGTTGTCTCTAATGCCTAACCCATGAACAATAGTGGTAATTCGACAAGAGACATCATGGTATGCACCATATCCAATAGGGTGCAACTATGATGTTCGGACACACCATCACACTATGGTGTTCCAGGCGGTATTAATTGCGAAACAATTTCCACAATGTCTTAGTTGTGTGCCAAAACTCTTAACTCAGATATTCATCTCTATGATCATATCATAGACATTTTATCCTCCTGTCACAATGATCTTCTACTTCACTCTGAAATTACTTGAACCATTCAATAATTCAGAATTGTGTTTAATCAAGTAAATATTCTCAACATCTACTCGAATCATTTGTGAAGTAAGAACATAACGATATTCACTGCATGCCTCAGCACTCATTGGACTGCACACATCAAAATGTGTTACTTCCAACAAGTTGCTATCTTGTTCCATCTTACTGAAAACGAGGCCTTTCAGTCACCTTGCCCATGTGGTATGATTTGCATACCTCAAGTGATTCAAAATCAAGTGAGTCCAAACGGTCCATTTGCATGGAGTTTCTTCATGCACATACACCAATAGACATGGTTCGCATGTCTCAAACTTTTCAAAAACGAGTGAGTCCAAAGATCCATCAACATGGAGCTTCTTCATGCGTTTTATACCGATATGACTTACGTGGCAGTGCCACAAGTAGGTGGTACTATCATTACTATCTTATATCTTTTGGCATGAACATGTGTATCACTACGATCGAGATTCAATAAACCATTCATTTTTGGTGCAAGACCATTGAAGGTATTATTCAAATAAACAGAGTAACCATTATTCTCCTTAAATGAATAACCGTATTGCAATAGACATAATCCAATCATGTCTATGTTCAACGCAAACACCAAATAACAATTATTTAGGTTTAACACCAATCTCTTTGGTAGAGGGAGCGTGCGATGCTTGATCATATCAAGCTTGGAAAAACTTCCAACACATATCGTCAGCTCACCTTTAGCTAGTCTCCGTTTATTCCGTAGCCTTTTGTTTCGATTTACTAACACTTAGCAACCGAACCGGTATCTAATACCCTGGTGCTACTAGGAGTACTAGTAAAGTACACATAAACACAATTTATATCCAATATACTTCTATCGACTTTGCCAGCCTTCTCATCTACCAAGTATCTAGGGTAATTCTGCTCCAGTGGTTGGTCCCCTTATTACAGAAGCACTTAGTCTCGGGTTTGGGTTTAACCTTGGGTTTCTTCACTAGAGCAGCAGCTGATTTGCCGTTTCATGAAGTATCCCTTCTTGCCCTTGCCCTTCTTGAAACTAGTGGTTTCACCAACCATCTACAATTGATGCTCCTTCTTGAATTCTACTTTCGCGGTGTCAAACATCGTGAATACCTCAAGGATCATCATATCTATCCCTGATATGTTATAGTTCATCACGAAGCTCGAGCAGCTTGGTGGCAATGACTTTGGAGAAACATCACTATCTCATCTGGAAGATCAACTCCCACTCGATTCAAGTGATTGTCGCACTCAGACAATCTGAGCACAAGCTCAACGATTGAGCTTTTCTCCCTTAGTTTGCAGGCTAAGAAAATCGTCGGAGGTCTCATACCTCTTGACGTGGGCACGAGCCTGAAATCCCAATTTCAGCCCTTGAAACATCTCATATGTTCCACGATGTTTCGAAAACGTCTTTAGTGCCTCAACTCTAAACCGTTTAACTGAACTATCACGTAGTTATCAAAACGTGTATGTCCGATGTTCTCAACATCCACAAACGACGTTTGGGGTTCAGCACACTGAGCAGTGCATTAAGGACATAAGCTTTCTACTGTCCGCATAATTGCTACTATCAACTTTCAACTATATTTTCTCTAGGAACATATCTAAACAGTAGAACTATAACGTGAGCTACGACATAATTTGCAAAATCCTTTTGACTATGTTCAGGATAATTAAGTTCATCTTATGAACTCCCACTCAGATAGACATCCCTCTAGTCATCTAAGTGATTACATGATCCGAGTTAACTAGGCTGTGTCCGATCATCACGTGAAACGGACTAGCCAATGTCGGTGAACATCTTCATGTTGATCGTATCTTCTATACGACTCATGCTCGACCTTTCGGTCTCCGTGTTCCGAGGCCATGTCTGTACATGCTAGGCTTGTCAAGTTAACCCTAACTGTATTGCATGTGTAAATCTGTCTTACACCCGTTGTATGTGAACGTAAGGATCTATCACACCCGATCATCACGTGGTGCTTCGAAGCGACGAACTGTAGCAACGGTGCATAGTTAGGGGAGAACACTTCTTGAAATTGTTTTAAGGGATCATCTTATTTACTACCGTCGTTCTAAGTAAACAAGATGCATAAACATAATAAACATCACATGCAATTATATAGTAGTGACATGATATGGCCAATATCATATAGCTCCATTGATCTCCATCTTCGGGGCTCCATGATCATCATCGTCACCGGCATGACCATGATCTCCATCATCGTGTCTTCATGAAGTTGTCTTGCCAACTATTACTTCTACTACTATGGCTACCGGTTAGCAATAAAGTAAAGTAATTACATGGCGTTGTTCAATGACACGCAGGTCATACAATAAATAAAGACAACTCCTATGGCTCCTGCCGGTTGTCATACTCATCGACATGCAAGTCGTGATTCCTATTACAAGAACATGATCAATCTCATACATCACATATCATTCATCACATTCTTCTTGGCCATATCACATCACATAGCATACCCTGCAAAAACAAGTTAGACGTCCTCTAATTGCTGTTTGCATGTTTTACGTGGCTGCTATGGGTTTCTAGCAAGAACGTTTCTTACCTACGCAAGAACCACAACGTGATATGCCAATTGCTATTTACCCTTCATAAGGACCCTTTTCATCGAATCTGATCCGACTAAAGTAGGAGAGACAGACACCCGCCAGCCACCTTATGCAACTAGTGCATGTCGGTGGAACCGGTCTCACGTAAGAGTACGTGTAAGGTTGGTCCGGGCCGCTTCATCCCACGATGCCGCTGAATCAAGATAAGACTACTAACGGCAAGCATATTGAACAAAATCAACGCCCACAACTACTTTGTGTTCTACTCGTGCAAAGAATCTACGCAATAGACCTAGCTCTGATACCACTGTTGGGGAACGTAGCAGAAATTCAAAATTTTCCTACGTGTCACCAAGATCTATCTATGGAGAAACCAGAAACGAGGGGAAGGAGAGTGCATCTACATACCCTTGTAGATCGCTAAGCGGAAGCGTTCAAGAGAACGGGGTTGAAGGAGTCGTACTCGTCGTGATTCAAATCACCGATGATCTAGTGCCGAACGGACAGCACCTCCGCGTTCAACACACGTACAGCTCGACGATGTCTCCCACGCCTTGATCCAGCAAGGAGAGAGGGAGAGGTTGAGGAAGACTCCATCCAGCAGCAACACAACGGCGTGGTGGTGATGGAGGAGCGTGGCAATCCTGTAGGGCTTCGCCAAGCACCTACGGGAGAGGAGGAGGTGTCACGGGAGGGAGGGAGGCGCCAGGGGCTCAGGTGTGGCTGCCCTCCCTCCCCTCCACTATATATAGGGGCAAGGCAGAGGGGGGAGGCGCAGCCTTGCCCCTTACTCCAAGGAAGGGGTACGGCCAATAGGGGGCAGGAGTCCATCCTCCCCAAGGCACCTCGGAGGTGCCTTCCCCCTTGAGGACTCTTCCCTCTAGGGTTCCCTAGGCACATGGGCCTCTTGGGGCTGGTGCCCTTGGCCCATGTAGGCCAAGGCTCACCCCCTACAGCCCATGTGGCCCCCCGGGGCAGGTGGCCCCACCCGGTGGGCCCCCGGGACCCTTCCGGTGGTCCCGGTACAATACCGATGACCCCGAAACTTGTCCCGATGGCCGAAACAGGACTTCCTATATATAAATCTTTACCTCCGGACCATTCCGGAACTCCTCGTGACGTCCGGGATCTCATACTGGACTCCGAACAACATTCGGTAACCACATACAAGCTTCCTTTATAACCCTAGCGTCATCGAACCTTAAGTGTGTAGACCCTACGGGTTCGGGAGACATGTAGACATGACCAAGACGTTCTCCGGTCAATAACCAACAGCGGGATCTGGATACCCATGTTGGCTCCCACATGTTCCACGATGATCTCATCGGATGAACGACGATGTCATGGACTCAATGAATCCCGTATACAATTCCCTTTGTCTAGCGGTATTTTACTTGCCCGAGATTCGATCGTCGGTATACCGATACCTTGTTCAATCTCGTTACCGGCAAGTCTCTTTACTCGTTCCGTAACACATCATCCCGTGATCAACCCCTTGGTCACATTGTGCACATTATGATGATGTCCTACCGAGTGGGCCCAGAGATACTTCTCCGTTTACACGGAGTGACAAATCCCAGTCTCGATTCGTGCCAACCCAACAGACACTTTTGGAGATACCTGTAATGCACGTTTATAGCCACCCAGTTACGTTGTGACGTTTGGTACACCCAAAGCATTCCTACGGTATCCGGGAGTTGCACAATCTCATGGTCTAAGGAAAAGATACTTGACATTAGAAAAGCTTTAGCATACGAACTACACGATCTTTGTGCTAGGCTTAGGATTGGGTCTTGTCCATCACATCATTCTCCTAATGATGTGATCCCGTTATCAACGACATCCAATGTCCATAGCCAGGAAACCATGACTATCTGTTGATCACAACGAGCTAGTCAACTAGAGGCTCACTAGGGACATATTGTGGTCTATGTATTCACACGTGTATTACGATTTCCGGATAATACAGTTATAGCATGAATAAAAGACTATTATCATGAACAAATAAATATAATAATAACACTTTTATTATTGCCTCTAGGGCATATTTCCAACAGTCTCCCACTTGCACTAGAGTCAATAATCCAGTTCACATCCCCATGTGACTAACACCCAAAGAGTTT
Source organism: Triticum timopheevii (assembly GCA_963921465.1). Classification (NCBI taxonomy): domain Eukaryota; kingdom Viridiplantae; phylum Streptophyta; class Magnoliopsida; order Poales; family Poaceae; genus Triticum; species Triticum timopheevii. Next base: position 28,044,405 of record OY997274.1, on the reverse strand, counting down.
ACTAGAGTCAATAATCTAGTTCACATTACCATGTGGTTAACACTTGATGAGTTCTGGGTTTGATCATGTTATGCTTGTGAGAGATGTTATAGTCAACGGGTCTGAATCTTTCAGATTCGTGTGTGCTTTACAAATCTCTATGTCATCTCCTAGATGCAGCTACCACGTTCTATTTGGAGCTATTCCAAATAACTGTTCTACTCGGAGCTATTCTAAATTGTTGCTCCATTATACGTATCCGGTATCTCTACTCAGAGCTATCCGGATAGGTGTTACGCTTGCATCGACGTAACCCTTTACGACGAACCCCTTTACCACCTCCATAATCGAGAAAATTCCTTAGTCCACTAGTTACTAAGGATAACTTTGACCGCTGTCCCGTGATCCATTCTTGGATCACTCTTGTACCCCTTGACTGACTCATGGCAAGGCACACTTCAGGTGCGGTACACAGCATAGCATACTGTAGAGCCTACGTCTTATGCATAGGGGACGACCTTAGTCCTTTCTCTCTATTCTGCCATGGTCGAGCTTTAAGTCTTAACTTCATACCTTACAACTCAGGCAAGAACTCCTTCTTTGACTGATCCATCTTGAACACCTTCAAGATCATGTCAAGGTATGTGCTCATTTGAAAGTACTATTAAGCGTTTTCATCTATCCTTATAGATCTTGATGCTCAATGCTCAAGTAGCTTAATCCAGGCTTTCTATTGAAATTCTACATTATTTCTGATCAACAATATGTCAACAACATATACTTATCAGAAATTCTATAGTGCTCCCACTCACTTCTTTGGAAATACAAGTTTCTCATAAACTTTGTATAAACCTAAAATCTTTGATCATCTTATCAAAGTGTACATTCCAACTCCGAGATGCTTACTCCAGTCCATGGAAGGATTGCTAGAGCTAGCATACCTTTTAGCATCCTTAGGATCGACAAAACTTTTCTGATTGTATCACATACAACCTTTCCTTACGAAAACTGGTAAGGAAACTCGTTTTGACATCCACCTGCCAGATTTCATAAATGCAGCTAATGCTAACATGAATCCGACGGACTTAAGCATCGCTACGGATGAGAAAATCTCATCGTAGTCAACTCCTTGAACTTGTGAAAAAACTCTTCGCCACAAGTCGAGCTTCATAGACGGTGACATTACCGTCCACGTCCGTCTTCTTCTTAAAGATCCATTTATCTTAATGGCTTGCCGATCATTGGGCAAGTCCACCAAAGTCCATGCTTTGTTCTGATACATGGATCCTACCTCGGATTTCATGGTTTCTTAACCATTTGTCGGAATTTGGCCCCACCATCGCTTCTCCATAGCTCGTAGGTTCATTGTTGTCTAGCAACATGACCTTCAAGACAGGATCACCGTACCATTCCGAAGTAGTACGCTTCCTTGTCGTCCTACGAGGCTCGGTAGTGACTTGATCCGAAGCTTCATGATCACTATAATAAGCTTCTACTTCAATTGGTATAGGCGCCACAGGAACAACTTCGTGTGCCCTGCTACACACTAGTTGAAGTGACGGTTCAATAACCTCATCAAGTCTCCACCATTCTCCCACTCAACTTTTCGAGACAAACTTTTCCTCGAGAAAGGACCCGATTCAAGAAACAATCCCTATTGCTTTCGGATCTGAATTAGGAGGTATACCCAACTATTTTGGGTGTCCTATGAAGATGCATTTTATCCGCTTTGGGTTCGAGCTTATCAACCTGAAACATTTTCACATAAGCATCAAAGCCCCAAACCTTTAAGAAACGACAACTTAGATTTCTCTAAACCATAATTCATACGGTGTCATCTCAACGGAATTACGTGGTGCCCTATTTAAAGTGAATGTGGTTGTCTCTAATGCCTAACCCATGAACAATAGTGGTAATTCGACAAGAGACATCATGGTATTCACCATATCCAATAGGGTGCAACTATGATGTTCGGACACACCATCACACTATGGTGTTCCAGGCGGTATTAATTGCGAAACAATTTCCACAATGTCTTAATTGTGTGACAAAACTCGTAACTCAGATATTCATCTCTATGATCATATCATAGACATTTTATCCTCCTGTCACAATGATCTTCTACTTCACTCTGAAATTACTTGAACCATTCAATAATTCAGACTTGTGTTTCATCAAGTAAATATTCTCAACATCTATTCGAATCATTTGTGAAGTAAGAACATAACGATATTCACTGCATGCCTCAGCACTCATTGGACTGCACACATCAAAATGTGTTACTTCCAACAAGTTGCTATCGTGTTCCATCTTACTGAAAACGAGGCTTTTCAGTCATCTTGCCCATGTGGTATGATTTGCATATCTCAAGTGATTCAAAATCAAGTGAGTCCAAACGGTCCATTTGCATGGAGTTTCTTCATGCATATACACCAATAGACATGGTTCGCATGTCTCAAACTTTTCAAAAACGAGTGAGTCCAAAGATCCATCAACATGGAGCTTCTTCATGCGTTTTATACCGATATGACTTACGTGGCAGTGCCACAAGTAGGTGGTACTATCATTACTATCTTATATCTTTTGGCATGAACATGTGTATCACTATGATCGAGATTCAATAAACCATTCATTTTAGGTGCAAGACCATTGAAGGTATTATTCAAATAAACAGAGTAACCATTATTGTCCTTAAATGAATAACCGTATTGCGATAGACATAATCCAATCATGTCTATGTTCAACGCAAACACCAAATAACAATTATTTAGGTTTAACACCAATCTCTTTGGTAGAGGGAGCGTGCGATGCTTGATCATATCAAGCTTGGAAAAACTTCCAACACATATCGTCAGCTCACCTTTAGCTAGTCTCCGTTTATTCCGTAGCCTTTTGTTTCGAGTTACTAACACTTAGCAACCGAACCGGTATCTAATACCCTGGTGCTACTAGGAGTACTAGTAAAGTACACATTAACACAATGTATATCCAATATACTTCTATCGACTTTGCCAGCCTTCTCATCTACCAAGTATCTAGGGTAATTCTGCTCCAGTGGTTGTTCCCCTTATTACAGAAGCACTTAGTCTCGGGTTTGGGTTTAACCTTGGGTTTCTTCACTAGAGCAGCAGCTGATTTGCCGTTTCATGAAGTATCCCTTCTTGCCCTTGCCCTTCTTGAAACTAGTGGTTTCACCAACCATCTACAATTGATGCTCCTTCTTGATTTCTACTTTCGCGGTGTCAAACATCATGAATACCTCAAGGATCATCCTATCTATCCCTGATATGTTATAGTTCATCGCGAAGCTCTAACAGCTTGGTGGCAATGACTTTGGAGAAACATCACTATCTCATCTGGAAGATCAACTCCCACTCGATTCAAGTGGTTGTCGCACTCAGACAATCTGAGCACAAGCTCAACGATTGAGCTTTTCTCCCTTAGTTTGCAGGCTAAGAAAATCGTCGGAGGTCTCATACCTCTTGACGTGGGCACGAGCCTGAAATCCCAATTTCAGCCCTTGAAACATCTCATATGTTCCACGATGTTTCGAAAACGTCTTTAGTGCCTCAACTCTAAACCGTTTAACTGAACTATCACGTAGTTATCAAAACGTGTATGTCCGATGTTCTCAACATCCACAAACGACGTTTGGGGTTCAGCACACTGAGCAGTGCATTAAGGACATAAGCTTTCTACTGTCCGCATAATTGCTACTATCAACTTTCAACTATATTTTCTCTAGGAACATATCTAAACAGTAGAACTATAACGTGAGCTACGACATAATTTGCAAAATCCTTTTGACTATGTTCAGGATAATTAAGTTCATCTTATGAACTCCCACTCAGATAGACATCCCTCTAGTCATCTAAGTGATTACATGATCCGAGTTAACTAGGCTGTGTCCGATCATCACGTGAAACGGACTAGCCAACGTCGGTGAACATCTTCATGTTGATCGTATCTTCTATACGACTCATGCTCGACCTTTCGGTCTCCGTGTTCCGAGGCCATGTCTGTACATGCTAGGCTCGTCAAGTTAACCCTAATTGTATTGCATGTGTAAATCTGTCTTACACCCGTTGTATGTGAACGTAAGGATCTATCACACCCGATCATCACGTGGTGCTTCGAAGCGACGAACTGTAGCAACGGTGCATAGTTAGGGGAGAACACTTCTTGAAATTGTTGTAAGGGATCATCTTATTTACTACCGTCGTTCTAAGTAAACAAGATGCATAAACATAATAAACATCACATGCAATTATATAGTAGTGACATGATATGGCCAATATCATATAGCTCCATTGATCTCCATCTTCGGGGCTCCATGATCATCATCGTCACCGGCATGACCATGATCTCCATCATCGTGTCTTCATGAAGTTGTCTTGCCAACTATTACTTCTACTACTATGGCTACCGGTTAGCAATAAAGTAAAGTAATTACATGGCGTTGTTCAATACACGCAGGTCATACAATAAATAAAGACAACTCCTATGGCTCCTGCCGGTTGTCATACTCATCGACATGCAAGTCGTGATTCCTATTACAAGAACATGATCAATCTCATACGTCACATATCATTCATCACATTCTTCTTGGCCATATCACATCACATAGCATACCCTGCAAAAACAAGTTAGACGTCCTCTAATTGTTGTTTGCATGTTTTACGTGGCTGCTATGGGTTTCTAGCAAGAACGTTTCTTACCTACGCAAGAACCACAACGTGATATGCCAATTGCTATTTACCCTTCATAAGGACCCTTTTCATCGAATCCGATCCGACTAAAGTAGGAGAGACAGACACCCGCCAGCCACCTTATGCAACTAGTGCATGTTTGTCGGTGGAACCGGTCTCACGTAAGAGTACGTGTAAGGTTGGTCCGGGCCGCTTCATCCCACGACGCCGCTGAACCAAGATAAGACTAGTAACGGCAAGCATATTGAACAAAATGAACGCCCACAACTACTTTGTGTTCTACTCGTGCAAAGAATCTACGCAATAGACATAGCTCTGATACCACTGTTGGGGAACGTAGCAAAAATTCAAAATTTTCCTATGTGTCACCAAGATCTATCTATGGAGAAACCAGCAACGAGGGGAAGGAGAGTGCATCTACATACCCTTGTAGATCGCTAAGCGGAAGCGTTCAAGAGAACGGGGTTGAAGGAGTCGTACTCGTCGTGATTCAAATCACCGATGATCTAGTGCCGAACGGACAGCACCTCCGCGTTCAACACACGTACAGCTCGACGATGTCTCCCACGCCTTGATCCAGCAAGGAGAGAGGGAGAGGTTGAGGAAGACTCCATCCAGCAGCAGCACAACGGCGTGGTGGTGATGGAGGAGCGTGGCAATCCTGCAGGGCTTCGCCAAGCACCTACGGGAGAGGAGGAGGTGTCACGGGAGGGAGGGAGGCGCCAGGGGCTCAGGTGCGGCTGCCCTCCCTCCCCTCCACTATATATAGGGCAAGGCAGAGGGGGGAGGCGCAGCCTTGCCCCTTCCTCCAAGGAAGGGGTGCGACCAAGAGGGGGGAGGAGTCCATCCTCCCCAAGGCACCTCGGAGTTGCCTTCCCCCTTGAGGACTCTTCCCTCTAGGGTTCCCTAGGCGCATGGGCCTCTTGGGGCTGGTGCCCTTGGCCCATGTAGGCCAAGGCGCACCCCCTACAGCCCATGTGGCCCCCCGGGGCAGGTGGCCCCACCCGGTGGGCCCCCGGGACCCTTCCGGTGGTCCCGGTACAATACCGATGACCCCAAAACTTGTCCCGATGGCCGAAACAGGACTTCCTATATATAAATCTTTACCTCCGGACCATTCCGGAACTCCTCGTGACGTCCGGGATCTCATCCGGGACTCCAAACAACATTTGGTAACCACATACAAGCTTCCTTTATAACCCTAGCGTCATCGAACCTTAAGTGTGTAGACCCTACGGGTTCGGGAGACATGTAGACATGACCGAGACGTTCTCCGGTCAATAACCAACAGCGGGATCTGGATACCCATGTTGGCTCCCACATGTTCCATGATGATCTCATCGGATGAACCACGATGTCATGGACTCAATGAATCCCGTATACAATTCCCTTTGTCTAGCGGTATTTTACTTGCCCGAGATTCGATCGTCGGTATACCGATACCTTGTTCAATCTCGTTACCGGCAAGTCTCTTTACTCATTCCGTAACACATCATCCCGTGATCAACCCCTTGGTCACATTGTGCACATTATGATGATGTCCTACCGAGTGGGCCCAGAGATACCTCTCCGTTTACACGGAGTGACAAATCCCAGTCTCGATTCGTGCCAACCCAACAGACACTTTCGGAGATACCTGTAATGCACCTTTATAGCCACCCAGTTACGTTGTGACGTTTGGTACACCCAAAGCATTCCTACGGTATCCGGGAGTTGCACAATTTCATGGTCTAAGGAAAAGATACTTGACATTAGAAAAGCTTTAGCATACGAACTACACGATCTTTGTGCTAGGCTTAGGATTGGGTCTTGTCCATCACATCATTCTCCTAATGATGTGATCCCGTTATCAACGACATCCAATGTCCATAGCCAGGAAACCATGACTATCTGTTGATCACAACGAGCTAGTCAACTAGAGGCTCACTAGGGACATATTGTGGTCTATGTATTCACACGTGTATTACGATTTCCGGATAATACAGTTATAGCGTGAATAAAAGACTATTATCATGAACAAATAAATATAATAATAACACTTTTATTATTGCCTCTAGGGCATATTTCCAACAGTCTCCCACTTGCACTAGAGTCAATAATCCAGTTCACATCGCTATGTGACTAACACTCAAGGTCACATCCCCATGTGACTAACACCCAAAGAGTTTACTAGAGTCAATAATCTAGTTCACATTACCATGTGGTTAACACTCTATGAGTTCTGGGTTTGATCATGTTATGCTTGTGAGAGATGTTATAGTCAACGGGTCTGAATCTTTCAGATCCGTGTGTGCTTTACAAATCTCTATGTCATCTCCTAGATGCAGCTACCACGTTCTATTTGGAGCTATTCCAAATAACTGTTCTAGTCGGAGCTATTCTAAATTGTTGCTCCATTATACGTATCCGGTATCTCTACTCAGAGCTATCCGGATAGGTGTTACGCTTGCATCGACGTAACCCTTTACGACGAACCCCTTTACCACCTCCATAATCGAGAAAATTCCTTAGTCCACTAGTTACTAAGAATAACTTTGACCGATGTCCCGTGATCCATTCTTGGATCACTCTTGTACCCCTTGACTGACTCATGGCAAGGCACACTTCAGGTGCGGTACACAGCATAGCATACTGTAGAGCCTACGTCTTATGCATAGGGGACGACCTTAGTCCTTTCTCTCTATTCTGCCATGGTCGAGCTTTAAGTCTTAACTTCATACCTTACAACTCAGGCAAGAACTCCTTCTTTGACTGATCCATCTTGAACACCTTCAAGATCATGTCAAGGTATGTGCTCATTTGAAAGTACTATTAAGCGTTTTCATCTATCCTTATAGATCTTGATGCTCAATGCTCAAGTAGCTTAATCCAGGCTTTCTATTGAAATTCTACATTATTTCTGATCAACAATATGTCAACAACATATACTTATCAGAAATTCTATAGTGCTCCCACTCACTTCTTTGGAAATACAAGTTTCTCATAAACTTTGTATAAACCTAAAATCTTTGATCATCTTATCAAAGTGTACATTCCAACTCCGAGATGCTTACTCTAGTCCATGGAAGGATTGCTAGAGCTAGCATACCTTTTAGCATCCTTAGGATCGACAAAACTTTTCTGATTGTATCACATACAACCTTTCCTTACGAAAACTGGTAAGGAAACTCGTTTTGACATCCATCTGCCAGATTTCATAAATGCAGCTAATGCTAACATGAATCCGACGGACTTAAGCATCGCTACGGATGAGAAAATCTCATTGTAGTCAACTCCATGAACTTGTGAAAAAACTCTTCGCCACAAGTCGAGCTTCATAGACGGTGACATTACCGTCCACGTCCGTCTTCTTCTTAAAGATCCATTTATCTTAATGGCTTGCCGATCATTGGGCAAGTCCACCAAAGTCCATGCTTTGTTCTGATACATGGATCCTATCTCGGATTTCATGGTTTCTTAACCATTTGTCAGAATTTGGCCCCACCATCGCTTCTCCATTGCTCGTAGGTTCATTGTTGTCTAGCAACATGACCTTCAAGACAGGATCACCGTACCATTCCGAAGTAGTACGCGTCCTTGTCGTCCTACGAGGTTCGGTAGTGACTTGATCCGAAGCTTCATGATCACTATCATAAGCTTCTACTTCAATTGGTATAGGCGCCACAGGAACAACTTCCTGTGCCCTGCTACACACTAGTTGAAGTGACGGTTCAATAACCTCATCAAGTCTCCACCATCCTCCCACTCAACTTTTCGAGACAAACTTTTCCTCGAGAAAGGACCCGATTCAAGAAACAATCCCTATTGCTTTCGGATCTGAATTAGGAGGTATACCCAACAGTTTTGGGTGTCCTATGAAGATGCATTTTATCCGCTTTGGGTTCGAGCTTATCAACCTGAAAATTTTTCACATAAGCGTCGCAGCCCCAAACCTTTAAGAAATGACAACTTAGATTTCTCTAAACCATAATTCATACAGTGTCATCTCAACGGAATTACGTGGTGCCCTATTTAAAATGAATGTGGTTGTCTCTAATGCCTAACCCATGAACAATAGTGGTAGTTCGACAAGAGACATCATGGTATGCACCATATCCAATAGGGTGCAACCATGATGTTCGGACACACCATCACACTATGGTGTTCTAGGCAGTATTAATTGCGAAACAATTTCCACAATGTCTTAATTGTGTGCCAAAACTCGTAACTCAGATATTCATCTCTATGATCATATCATAGACATTTTATCCTCCTGTCACAATGATCTTCTACTTCACTCTGAAATTACTTGAACCATTCAATAATTCAGACTTGTGTTTCATCAAGTAAATATTCACAACATCTACTCGAATCATTTGTGAAGTAAGAACATAACGATATTCACTGCATGCCTCAGCACTCATTGGACTGCACACATCAAAATGTGTTACTTCCAACAAGTTGCTATCTTGTTCCATCTTACTAAAAACGAGGCTTTTCAGTCATCTTGCCCATGTGGTATGATTTGCATATCTCAAGTGATTCAAAATCAAGTGAGTCCAAACGGTCCATTTGCATGGAGTTTCTTCATGCATATACACCAATAGACATGGTTCGCATGTCTCAAACTTTTCAAAAACGAGTGAGTCCAAAGATCCATCAACATGGAGCTTCTTCATGCGTTTTATACCGATATGACTTACGTGGCAGTGCCACAAGTAGGTGGTACTATCATTACTATCTTATATCTTTTGGCATGAACATGTGTATCACTACGATCGAGATTCAATAAACCATTCATTTTAGGTGCAAGACCATTGAAGGTATTATTCAAATAAACAGACTAACCATTATTCTCCTTAAATGAATAACTGTATTGCGATAGACATAATCCAATCATGTCTATGTTCAACGCAAACACCAAATAACAATTATTTAGGTTTAACACCAATCTCTTTGGTAGAGGGAGCGTGCGATGCTTGATCATATCAAGCTTGGAAAAACTTCCAAAACATATCGTCAGCTCACCTTTAGCTAGTCTCCGTTTATTCCGTAGCCTTTTGTTTTGAGTTACTAACACTTAGCAACCGAACCGGTATCTAATACCCTGGTGCTACTAGGAGTACTAGTAAAGTACACATTAACACAATGTATATCCAATATACTTCTATCGACTTTGCCAGCCTTCTCATCTACCAAGTATCTAGGGTAATTCTACTCCAGTGGTTGTTCCCCTTATTACAGAAGCACTTAGTCTCGGGTTTGGGTTTAACCTTGGGTTTCTTCACTAGTGCAGCAGCTGATTTGCCGTTTCATGAAGTATCCCTTCTTGCCCTTGCCCTTCTTGAAACTAGTGGTTTCACCAACCATCTACAATTGATGCTCCTTCTTGATTTCTACTTTCGCGGTGTCAAACATCGTGAATACCTCAAGGATCATCATATCTATCCCTGATATGTTATAGTTCATCACGAAGCTCTAGCAGCTTGGTGGCAATGACTTTGGAGAAACATCACTATCTCATCTGGAAGATCAACTCCCACTCGATTCAAGTGATTGTCTCACCCAGACAATCTGAGCACAAGCTCAACGATTGAGCTTTTCTCCCTTAGTTTGCAGGCTAAGAAAATCGTCGGAGGTCTCATACCTCTTGACGTGGGCACGAGCCTGAAATCCCAATTTCAGCCCTTGAAACATCTCATCTGTTCCGCGATGTTTCGAAAACGTCTTTAGTGCCTCAACTCTAAACCGTTTAACTGAACTATCACGTAGTTACCAAAATGTGTATGTCCGATGTTCGCAACATCCACAAACGACGTTTGGGGTTCAGCACACTGAGCAGTGCATTAAGGACATAAGCTTTCTACTGTCCGCATAATTGCTACTATCAACTTTCAACTATATTTTCTCTAGGAACATATCTAAACAGTAGAACTATAACGTGAGCTACGCCATAATTTGCAAAATCCTTTTGACTATGTTCAGGATAATTAAGTTCATCTTATGAACTCCCACTCAGATAGACATCCCTCTAGTCATCTAAGTGATTACATGATCCGAGTTAACTAGGCTGTGTCCGATCATCACGTGAGACGGACTAGCCAACGTCGGTGAACATCTTCATGTTGATCGTATCTTCTATACGACGCATGCTCGACCTTTCGGTCTCCGTGTTCCAAGGCCATGTCTGTACATGCTAGGCTCGTCAAGTTAACCCTAAGTGTATTGCATGTGTAAATCTGTCTTACACTCGTTGTATGTGAACGTAAGGATCTATCACAGCCGATCATCACGTGGTGCTTCGAAGCGACGAACTGTAGCAACGGTGCATAGTTAGGGGAGAACACTTCTTGAAATTGTTGTAAGGGATCATCTTATTTACTACCGTCGTTCTAAGTAAACAAGATGCATAAACATAATAAACATCACATGCAATTATATAGTAGTGACATGATATGGCCAATATCATATAGCTCCATTGATCTCCATCTTCGGGGCTCCATGATCATCATCGTCACCGGCATGACCATGATCTCCATCATCGTGTCTTCATGAAGTTGTCTTGCCAACTATTACTTCTACTACTATGGCTACCGGTTAGCAATAAAGTAAAGTAATTACATGGCGTTGTTCAATGACACGCAGGTCATACAATAAATAAAGACAACTCCTATGGCTCCTGCCGGTTGTCATACTCATCGACATGCAAGTCGTGATTCCTATTACAAGAACATGATCAATCTCATACGTCACATATCATTCATCACATTCTTCTTGGCCATATCACATCACATAGCATACCCTGCAAAAACAAGTTAGACGTCCTCTAATTGTTGTTTGCATGTTTTACGTGGTTGCTATGGGTTTCTAGCAAGAACGTTTCTTAGCTACGCAAGAACCACAACGTGATATGCCAATTGCTATTTACCCTTCATAAGGACCCTTTTCATCGAATCCGATCCGACTAAAGTAGGAGAGACAGACACCCGCCAGCCACCTTATGCAACTAGTGCATGTTTGTCGGTGGAACCGGTCTCACGTAAGAGTACGTGTAAGGTTGGTCCGGGCCGCTTCATCCCACGACGCCGCTGAATCAAGATAAGACTAGTAACGGCAAGCATATTGAACAAAATCAACGCCCACAACTACTTTGTGTTCTACTCGTGCAAAGAATCTACGCAATAGACCTAGCTCTGATACCACAGTTGGGGAACGTAGCAGAAATTCAAAATTTTCCTACGTGTCACCAAGATCTATCTATGGAGAAACCAGCAACGAGGGGAAGGAGAGTGCATCTACATACCCTTGTAGATCGCTAAGCGGAAGCGTTCAAGAGAACAGGGTTGAAGGAGTCGTACTCGTCGTGATTCAAATCACCGATGATCTAGTGCCGAACGGACAGCACCTCCGCGTTCAACACACGTACAGCTCAACGATGTCTCCCACGCCTTGATCCAGCAAGGAGAGAGGGAGAGGTTGAGGAAGAATCCATCCAGCAGCAGCACAACGGCGTGGTGGTGATGGAGGAGCGTGGCAATCCTGCAGGGCTTCGCCAAGCACCTACGGGAGAGGAGGAGGTGTCACGGGAGGGAGGGAGGCGCCAGGGGCTCAGGTGCGGCTGCCCTCCCTCCCCTCCACTATATATAGGGGCAAGGCAGAGGGGGGAGGCGCAGCCTTGCCCCTTCCTCCAAGGAAGGGGTGCGGCCAAGAGGGGGGAGGAGTCCATCCTCCCCAAGGCACCTCGGAGGTGCCTTCCCCCTTGAGGACTCTTCCCTCTAGGGTTCCCTAGGCGCATGGGCCTCTTGGGGCTGGTGCCCTTGGCCCATGTAGGCCAAGGCTCACCCCCTACAGCCCATGTGGCCCCCCGGGGCAGGTGGCCCCACCCGGTGGGCCCCCGGGACCCTTCCGGTGGTCCCCGTACAATACCGATGACCCCGAAACTTGTCCCGATGGCCGAAACAGGACTTCCTATATATAAATCTTTACCTCCGGACCATTCCGGAACTCCTCGTGACGTCCGGGATCTCATACTGGACTCCGAACAACATTCGGTAACCACATACAAGCTTCCTTTGTAACCCTAGCGTCATCGAACCTTAAGTGTGTAGACCCTACGGGTTCGGGAGACATGTAGACATGACCGAGACGTTCTCCGGTCAATAACCAACAGCGGGATCTGGATACCCATGTTGGCTCCCACATGTTCCACGATGATCTCATCGGATGAACCACGATGTCATGGACTCAATGAATCCCGTATACAATTCCCTTTGTCTAGCGGTATTTTACTTGCCCGAGATTCGATCGTCGGTATACCGATACCTTGTTCAATCTCGTTACCGGCAAGTCTCTTTACTCGTTCCATAACACATCATCCCGTGATCAACCCCTTGGTCACATTGTGCACATTATGATGATGTCCTACCGAGTGGGCCCAGAGATACCTCTCCGTTTACACGGAGTGACAAATCCCAGTCTCGATTCGTGCCAACCCAACAGACACTTTCAGAGATACCTGTAATGCACCTTTATAGCCACCCAGTTACGTTGTGACGTTTGGTACACCCAAAGCATTCCTACGGTATCCGGGAGTTGCACAATCTCATGGTCTAAGGAAAAGATACTTGACATTAGAAAAGCTTTAGCATACGAACTACACGATCTTTGTGCTAGGCTTAGGATTGGGTCTTGTCCATCACATCATTCTCCTAATGATGTGATCCCGTTATCAACGACATCCAATGTCCATAGCCAGGAAACCATGACTATCTATTGATCACAACGAGCTAGTCAACTAGAGGCTCACTAGGGACATATTGCGGTCTATGTATTCACACGTGTATTACGATTTCCGGATAATACAGTTATAGCATGAATAAAAGACTATTATCATGAACAAAGAAATATAATAATAACACTTTTATTATTGCCTCTAGGGCATATTTCCAGCATTATCTCCATCTCGTTATTTTGAAGCATCTCAGCCTTCGCGGACCTCAAAAACCTATTCACGATGCCTTCGGTCATCGTGCAGACCATGGTCGCCTGCGGGGTAGAGCAAAACGATATTTTAGAACCAAGAAAAAATTTGGCATGACTTTCCCTAAAAATATGACCAAAAAGAATGCTTAATGCCAAAATTCTCGCCGAAACGGAAATGAATCAACATTCCGGCAAAATATTGGCAACTATCGGATTTCAAATTCCTGTACACCTCCAAACACAAACACATATGCAACACCACAAACATATGCAACACCACGAACATACATAGATCTAGCTAGGCCATAAAAAGTGCATGTGCACATTGTTGTAGGGAGAACAACATAAATATAGCTTCCCCCTTACTTACCTATCAAAACAAGGTAACTTAACCACTTAATTTGAATTAATCTATGGTGGAAATGAGGTGAAAAAGAGGAGGCACCCGAGACAAGGAGGAGGCGGTGGAGAGAATGAAGTGGGAAGAAAGTGAGTGTGGGAGGAGAGGTTGTGCAAAATATCTTGTTGCTGCCCACTTACTAATGGCGCACCAACCACAAATGCGCCATTAGTAATCCAAGTTACTAATCACGCACCCCCTGGTGGTGCGCCATTAGTAGTTTTGCAAAAAAGAACATACTAATGGCGCACTCCCCCACGGTGCGCCATTACTAGTTTAAACTAGTAATGGCACACCGTGGGAGAGTGCGCCATTAGTAGTTTTGCAAAAAAATGAATAAAAAATAATAAAAAAACAACATTAGTGGCGCACTTTCTGACAGGTGCGCCATTACTAGTTACAACTAGTAATGGCGCACTTCCTATGGATGCGCCATTAGTATGTTTGGACAGGCGCACTAGTTCAAAAAAATTGATACTAATGGCGCACCATGGGCCAGGTGCGCCATTAGTAGTTTCAACACTAATGGCGTATCAGAAGGTGGTGCGCCATTAGTATATACTAATGGCGCACCACTTGTCTGGTGCGCCATTAGTGTCAATCCCATCTATAGCCCTTTTTCTAGTAGTGTACCGGAGAGTCAAGACGAAAACGTGTGCCAACCCCTATGCATAAGTTCATTGAACCCGCAAGTTGATCACCAAAACATACATCAAGTAGATCACGTGAATATCCCATTGTCACCACAGATTAGCACGGCAATACATACATCAAGTGTTCTCAAATCCTTAAAGACTCAATCCGACAAGTCAACTTCATGGGGAAAACTCAATTCATCACAAGAGAGTAGAGGGAGAGAAACATCATAAGATCCAACTATAATAGAAAAGCTCCCGATACATCGAGATCATATCACCTCAAGAACACGAGAGAGAGAGGGATCAAACACATAGCTACTGGTACTTACCCTCAGCCCCGAGGGTGAACTACTCCCTCCTTGTCATGGAGAGCGCCGGGATGATGAAGATGGCCACCGGTGATGGGATCCCCCTCCGGCAGGGTGCCAGAACGGGCTCCCGAGAGGTTTTTGGTGGCTACAGAGGCTTGCGGCGGTGGAACTCCCGATCTATTGTTCTCCTCGATGTTTTTACGGTATATGGACATATATATGCGAAAGAAGTCGGTCAGGGGAGCCACGAGGGGCCCACGAGGGTGGGGGCACGCCCAGGGGGGTAGGCCGCGCCTCCCTGGCTCGTGGCTTCCTCGTTGCTTCCCTTACGTACACTCCAAGTCTCCTGGATTGCTTCTGTTCCAAAAATAACTCTCCCGAAGGTTTCATTCCGTTTGGACTCCATTTGATATTCCTTTTCTTCGAAACACTAAAATAGGCAAGAAAACAACAATTTGGGCCGGGCCTCCGGTTAGTAGGTTAGTCCCAAAAGTAATATAAAAGTGTATAATAAAGCCCATAAACATCCAAAACAGATAATGATATAGCATGAATGCTTCATAAATTGTAGATACGTTGGAGACGTATCAATTACTTCCCAGGAGTTCATGAAAGTTTCAGAATGAATGGTGTTGAAACTTTTGTTGGTCAGTAGTTGACAAAATGGAATGATGAGATGATTATGCAATTCTATTCAACTGCACATTTCTACCCAGACGGAAAGATTGTCTGGATGACAGGAGGAATGAGGTATCAATCATCAATTGCAGAACGAGCCAAGTTGATCAATGCCCCAGAAGAAGATGAAAATGACACAGATGTGTATGCCAAGCCCAGAAAGGATCATAACTCCACGAATCACATGTATAAGCCAATTCCTGATGAGGCTTTGGGATCTTCACAAGTTTGGATCCATCTATTATCTGCTGTCAGGTCTTACCACTATGAACACTATTGCCCAAGTTAGGAGATCAACTTGCTTATCACACTGTTGCCCAAGTTAGGAGATCATAGAATGATCCGTGGCCACTCAATCAACTTGCTTCATATGTTGATGTGCCACAAAAGTTCAAGGTGATGAGCTTAACAGTTTAAATTGTGGAGAGAACAACAGCTGCTCAGAAGAGATCATGTGGATATGCCCCTCACATTCAAGTATTGATCAATTCCAAGAAGGGAACAGGGACACATATTCTTGACAAAGAGCACCTTCCCTTGGGCCAGATTTTGAGGACAACGAGGTTGTCATGGATGCATCACATCCTACTTCAGTAGAAGCCTAGGAAAAGAGAGAGAAAGCAAAGGCAGCAAAGACCTCAACAATGCCAGATGCTTCAGTTGTCAATCTCAAGACCAAGCAAGATTAACTCAGCTATCTGCTTGAGGGAATAGTTAGAATATAGAAAGGACTAGCTACCCTTACTCAAAATCAAGAGAGCCTTGAGAGGATCTTGGAGACCAAACATCATCATCTAGATGTGAAGGTTACCGAGATCCAAACCACTGTTGAGAAGATACAGGAAGAGGTTGAGGACAGGAGCGACAGACGACCAACCACAAATGATTTTAAGAGAGTGCCAAGAGCACAAAGGTCTACAACTGTGCCAGTTGTCAGAGACTCCAGAGCTACTACATTAGCACCTGGAGCAACTGTCACTGTTGTACCTCCAGTGTCAACTCCTCCATCTCCATTGACTTCTATAGATGCTTTTGTTGAAGGACTCCTCTCCACGCCCTCTACGCACACCGGAGCTGTCGTGGATTTGTCACGGCAGATGTCCTTGTGAAAGGACTTAGTCGTGGAGCCATCGCTACGGGTTAACTTGAAGGGGTTAAAGCGGACACAAAGACACAAGAGTTTATACTAGTTCGGCCCCTTCGATGAAGGTAAAAGCCTACGTCTAGTTGTGATGGAATTGATGTGGTCTCGATGACTAGGGAGCAAACAAGCTTCGCCTAGGCCTCGAGTTGTTGTTGTCTGTCCTTGAACCGCCGCCGGGTCGTCCCCTTATATACACGGGTGATGCCCGTCGGTCCATAGAGTCCAAACCTGTTCATACTCGTATCCTGGTTGGTATCTCTCTATTCCTAACTTAAAATACAAGTTTACATATTAAGCCGGTTTACGGCTACAGGTTCTAAACCGACTACAGGCCTTGGGCCTTCATCTGCTTGATCACCTTTATACTACTAATGAAGTTAACCCGGCCCGGGTAGGCCGGTTCACGCCCAGTGGTAATATCCCCAACATTAGGCCCCAGATTGATTTGAACTGGTTCATGTCAATCCTTCACAAAAATCTTTGTCTTCAACATCTTCTGTTAATTGGTAAACCGCCATGTCGTCATCATCTCTGGTTGCTGTAAACCGGCATGACATCATCACGAAGTTTAACATTTATGATGCCTTCTTTTATTAATAGATCTGCAATACCCAAAGCAGCAGCTCCACTTCCGAAATTTTTGGCTCCTGGATTCCCGCGCCTGACACATGTCCCCTGCCTTATAAATAGGACCGAAGGGTCATTTCCTTTTCTCCCCTTCGTCTCTTTCTCTTCGTCTTCCTCGCGTCGCCTGCCTCGGAGCTCCGCCGCCGCCATTGACCTCTGCACCGTCTTGGGCCGCTGCATCAACCTGAACGCACCAGAGCATCGCGGTAGCCTTCCGCGTCTTCCTCGATTCTGGTAAGCCTTTTGTTCTTCTTAACACAGATCTGTTCTAGGGTTCGTGTTCATAACTTGTTCATGCTCGTACCCAGACTCCTGGATAGATCTGTGAAACCCTGCTCTGACTAGTAGTAGCTTTCTAGTCCGCTTGTTGAACCACCAGAATTCTTTATCCGTATGATGCCACCTCATAGAAATCCGGTTTAAATGTACTGCCTCCAGTTTAACATTGTTCAGACCAGCACCTTCTTATATCCAACATATTCTTGAACCGGAATCACCTATTTCTTGTAGATATCACCATGGCCAAACAAGTATATGAGTGCAACTGGGTTCCTTCTCGCGTCACAGAAACTCAGCTGGATGATTTAGTCTTGATCGGCGCTTTAGACAGCAAAGATACTATCCATTGGAGGGTTCCTGGTGATGAATGTCCTCCTACACCTCAAGAGGGAGAGGTTGTGATCTTTGCAGATTATTTAGCCCGGGGCTTCAAGCCGCCCGGTTCTAAATTTTACCGGGATGTGCTAGCCAATTTTCAGCTCCGCCCGCAAGATACTGGCCCCAATTCTGTTACCAACCTATGTCACTTCCAAGTGCTCTGTGAGGTATACCTTCAAGAGGAGCCTTCAGTTGAATTGTTTAGAGACTGCTTCCACTTAAACCGCCACACAGAATTCACTGATGGCCCTAATACCGAATTGGGCGGTATGGCAATTCAGAAAAGAAAAGAGATCACTTACCCCCACGCCAGACTACACAGTCACCCCAAGGAGTGGAATGCAACATGGTTCTACTGCAAAGACACCTCCCCTGATAATGAAAATCCTTTTCCTGGCTTTCGTCCGGAGCGGCTCAGCAACACACACTCCTTTCCACAAAGATTAAGTGCCAAGGAGAGAAGTAAATATGCTCCGCAACTGTCCAAGCTCTGAGCCTTCATGGCCAACGGTTTAACAGGAATAGATCTTGCACGCTGTTGGATATCATGGAGCGTACTGCCTCTCAGCCGGCGCTCCGCTTTAATGTGCAAGTACACTGGTAGCGTCGATGACCCACTCCGACACACCAACATCCAGCTCTCAGATGATGAAGTCATAGATGCTGTGAAGAAAATGTTGAATGAACCGGAACACCTTTGTGCTCAAACCGGCCTGCCCCCTTTCTGTGCTACCAACAAACCGCCAGCTGTAAGAATTTGATTGTATTTTTTACTGAACCTATTATTGCTATCTCTTTCTGACATCCACTGCTGCTTACTCAGGGTGATAATCCGTTTTGGAGCAAGAAGCTTCCGCAAGACAAACCGGAGAAAACAGAACGGTCAACCCGGCCAAAGACCAAGGTTATCAAGAAGCTAGCTCACAAAAGGAAAACCACCGCTTCATCTGATCCGGCCGTTGATGATGATGTGGTTAACCCGGACCATGAGGTAGAACTCGATTTACTAGGCTTACTTTTTGCACGCCTTATTGATGATGATACTCGTCAGGACGATGCTGAAGCCAGTAATGCTGATGTCGCTGAGGTAACTATTCTCTCTTCCGATTCAAATCCTTTGCCTTTGCCAAAACTTCGCCAGGCAAACCGAAAAGTTAAATTTTCTCATCCTCTTGCTTACTTGGATCCCAAATTTCTTATGAAGACTCAGCAACATGAAGCTCGTCGCACAACCCGGCACAGCGGCCAGGTAGTTACCTCCGCCGGTTTACCAAACAGTCTGGTTCGAAAACGCTGCTCAGAGGTATCCGACCTTTCTATTAATTTTTATCCTAAAGCGGGTTTCATCCGTCAACCTCTTAATCCGTCCGACTCCGATTATCAGGTTACTTCTCATTCATCCTCTGGTGAATCATCGGCCACTCAGCTGCCACCACTGAAAACGGTTCTTGGGTAAGCTAGACTGAACATATGCTTCTGGTATACTATGTTATAACTTATGCTGCTCCTTGACTCCTTGTTTCTCTTTCAGGGCTAAACCCAAACCGAGCAAGAAAGCCCGTCTGGATAAAGCGGCTGAGGAAGATGTTGCCCCTGAATAGGATAAAGCACCAGATCTTGAAGCGTTTGTTTATGAAGATGTTCCCAGTGACCCTCCTTTGCATGATGACGCTGTTAGTAAGAAGAGGCCTATCAATACTTCAGTCCATGCTGACCAGCCTACCAGCCCCGTCCGGATTGAAAAATCCCGCAGTCCTTCAAAGCCTGCCGATAAACCGATTGCGCCAACGCAAATCGGCGAGTCTAAGGATGATGATGTTGTAATTACCGGCGTAGGTCGCTTTGAACCAGGGAATCCTGTCGCTTTGGCCAAGCATACTATGAAAGAAGATTCTTCTGCCATGAACAAAGGCAAATGGGATGTTGATCTGGAAACATAAGCTGCTCTGAGTGCCCAAGATCTTCATTCTGGTTACTTGAACCAGCTATATACTAGTCGTGACTGTGAAGCTGGCCTGGTAAAGATGATGAGAGATAAATTTGAGGTAACTTCCTTGTGCTTCTTCTTTCCCTAATTACTGCCACTGTATTAATCCTCCTAGCCCCCAAGGACCGGCTTGTAACCTTCTTCAAACCGGGACTTGAATATAATCCTCAATACTTTGAAATCCATCAATGTAGCCCCCAAGGGCCGGTTCAACTTAGTATAGTTAAACCGGGACTCCAATAAAGATTCTAACATCAGAACATAATTGAGCAAATAGCCATTAGCCCCCAAGTGCCAAGTTGAATACCTGTATTGAGGTTGGGACTTTGCGATTTAGTAATAGATAAAGATTGAAGATGCGTTAGCCCCCAAGTATCAAGCGTATAACTTGTTATGTGGTTGGTACTTCAAATTCTTGTACCGTTTGTTTAAAGCCCAGTACTGTCTTTATGCAGGCTGAAGTGAGGATCAAAGAGGACCGGATTACTGATCTGCAAGAAACTTTGAAAACCCAACAAGCCAAAACCAACAAAGCAAGGGAGGAATTGACCAGCGCTTTGAGCATCATGGAACAGCTGAAGGAGGGCTTCAAGAAGGAGCGGGCTGATTGGGCCATAGAGAAGGCCGCTTTAATAAAAAGAGCTGAAAACGCTGAGGCTGCCCTTAAACCGGTGGTAGACGAGCTGACCACCGTAAAGCGGCAAGTGCATGCCATGACCGTTGCTATCTTTGGTAAGTTCCTTTTTGATTTCTTTGACAACTTTGGCTTTCTTATAATAGATCCGGTTTGTGATCGTTCATGTATTGTTGCAGGTACACGCATTGGTCACTTAGGGTCAGATGTTCGGAAGAAGCTGAAGGCTGACTACACCTTAATTGAACAGCTGTATACCGGAGCGCAGCGGATCATTACCACTGCATCTCATAACAATCCGGCACCCACTTTAATCCAAGATACTGTGAAGAGGTTGTCAATGCTTCCTGCCCGGATTGAAGAACTGAAGAAATCTGCTCCTCGAACCGGAGCAATTCATGCCTTGATCCGGGCAAAAGCATGGGTGCCGGATTTCGATCCTATTGAAGCAGCTCAAGGCTATCCCAGTTTGAAGGAAGATGGCTCAGAGTTCAATGAAGATGACCTGAGGGCGATAAACCGTGCAGTGCGCCCTCTGGCTTGTCAATTGGCTGAAGAGGCAGACTTGTCACATTATCAAGCGTAGTATAATGATCAGAACAAACGTGTGGCTGCACCAATTCTTGAAGCGGAGAATCTGATTCCTCCAAACCATAAGCATACTTACGCTCCTGGTATTGAACCATCTTCTCTGATCCATGAAGAGGCTGTCTTTCAAGCTTTAATGGGAATCGACTGGACCACTATTGATTTCCAGCCAATGGATAGAGATGAGGAAGCTGAAGCGGCGCGGGACGATGAGCAGGCTTGAACCGGAAGCCAGTTTAAATAGCGACTTTATTATGATCCTGCCAGAAGAACAATGATCTTATTTGGGCACCGCATTGCCTTGTAATAGAATAGCCAATACTTCCGCTTTAAATATGCCTTCGTGCATAAGTACTGATGCTTTTGCTTGAAATCCTCAATTTATATTTCCTGCAATCAGAAAATCTTGAACTGCGGTGGCGGTTATACCGCTAGCCGGTTTGTGACCTTGATATATATATATCATCAATATATTTAATCAAATATGCGATACAAAATACCTGCCATCGCTGGGCATGAAGTTGGCTTAGCCAGGCTTGAAACGGAGGTTTTATAAACCATTACCGTCAAAGGGGAGAAAACAACTCCCATGTAAACCGTGCTGGGTCATTATGAGCCCCCCTGTTACTCCATGATGTTAACAGGAAAGGTAAACCGGGCATATTTCTCCATATTAAAAATGAACCGAATCCGTCAGCTGAACCGGTAAAAAAGTGTTGTTGGTTTAAAGGAAACACAACAAAAATTAAGGAATAGTCATAAAAGAAATATGGAAGCAAAGGCAATGATAAAAACCATTTGCAAAAACATGCTTTACTGAGCTGATCAGATGGTGTTACCATGGTCGGACAGGACCAAGCCCCCAATAGGAGTGACAATGGTTCAAGTCAGCCAGGTCCCCAAATGAAACCGTGGCATATATGCCGATCAAAAGGCGTGGCAATGGTTCGGGTTCGACCAAGCCCCCAAGTGATTTTGTGGCCTTAGGCCGATCAAGAGGCGTGACTGGTTCAGACTTGACCATGTTCCCAAGTGATCTGGTGGCTTTCGCCTATCAAAAGGTGTCGCATTGGTTCAGACACGACCAAGGCCCCAGGTGATATCACAAAGCTTTTTTTTAAAAGCAAATTTCAAGGGGTAAACCGGAGGCCGCTTTAAAACAGAACCACTCCATGTAACCACACATGATATGAAAGGACAGAGACCCCGCTTTAGCTGAGGCTCCGGTTTTATTATATCAAAGATAATATATACACTGTTATAATATGTACATAGATAGAGCCAATGGCTCAGGTGTAGTAAGGCCGAAGATGAGCTATGTTCCACGGCCTGTTGGTCTCCTCCTCTGATGTGCGTGAGTCTTTATGCTCTCGAATATCAATCAGATAGTACGACCCGTTGTGTAGATTCTTGCTGACCACGAAAGGTCCCTCCCAAGGTGGGGATAACTTGTGCATATCCGTCTGGTCTTGGATGAGCCGAAGCACCAAATCTCCTTCTTGAAAAACTCTGGTTCTGACTCGGCGATTGTGGTAGCGACGAAGATCTTGTTGATAAATCACCGAGCGGGCAGCCGCTATGTCGCGCTCCTCATCTAATTGGTCCAAAGCATCTTGCCGTGCTGTCTCATTATCCGCTTAAACATAAGCCGCCACACGAGGCGAATCGTGCCGGATATCACTAGGGAGAACTGCCTCCGCTCCGTAGACCATGAAAAACGGCGTGTATCTTGTAGATCGGTTGGGCGTAGTATTGATACTCCATAGCACAGATAGTAGCTCTTCAACCCAACATCCCGGTGTTCTTTGCAATGGAACCATAAGTCGGGGTTTGATGCCTCGAAAGATCTCTTGATTAGCCCGTTCTGCCTGCCCATTGGACTGGGGGTGAGCCACTGGTGATACGTCAAGTCAGATGTGCTCACGTTCACAGAATTCCTTCATAGCACCCTTGGATAAATTGGTACCATTGTCAGTAATGATACTGTGTGCAAAGCCAAACTGGAAAATCACCTTTTTAATGAACTGCACCGCTGTAGCTGCATCACACTTGCTGACAGGCTCCGCTTCAACCCACTTGGTAAACTTGTCAACTGCCACCAAAAGGTGGGTTTTCTTATCCTTGGATCTTTTAAAAGGTCCGACCATATCCAGCCCCCATTTTGCAAACGGCCAAGTAATTGGAATCATCCTTAATTCTTGAGCCGGTACATGAGCACGCCTTGAAAATTTCTGACAACCATCACACCGTTTAACCAAGTCCTCTGCATCAGCATGAGCTGTCAACCAGTAGAACCCGTGACGAAACGCCTTTGCCACCAGAGACTTTGAACCGGCGTGGTGACCACAATCTCCTTCATGGATTTCACGTAAGATTTCACAGCCTTCCTCAGGAGAAACGCAGCGTTGAAACGCCCCTGATACACTGCAATGATGCAATTCGCCATTGACAATGGTCATAGACTTGGATCGCCGGACTATCTGCCTGGCTAGAATCTCATCCTCTGGCAACTCTCCCCAGTTCATGTACGCAAGATAAGGAATTGTCCAATCCGGTATGACATGCAGGGTTGCCACCAATTGAGCCTCCGGATCAGGAATAGCCAAATCCGCTTCACCCGGGAGCTTGACTGACGGGTTGTGCAACACATCAAGAAAGACATTAGGCGGGACCGGTTTATGCTGAGAGCCCAACCGGCTTAAAGCGTCTGCCGCTTCATTCTTTCGACGGTCCACGTGATCCACCTGATAACCCTTGAAGTGACCCACAATATTATCCACCTCACGACGATATGCAGCCATAAGTGGGTCTTTAGAATCCCAAGTGCCAGACACTTGTTGAGCCATGAGGTCCGAGTCACCGAAGCACTTAACCCGACTTAGGTTCATCTCCTTAGCCATCCGGAGACCATGGAGCAAGGCTTCATACTCAGCTGCATTATTAGTACAAGGGAACATTAAGCGGAGAACAGAACAAAACTTATCACCTCGTGGGGAAGTTAATACGACTCCAGCCCCCGAGCCCTCCAATTGCCTGGATCCATCAAAATGGATAGTCCAATATGTGTGATCCAGCTTCTCCTCTGGTGCTTGCAACTCAGTCCAATCATTGATGAAATCCACAAGTGCTTGAGACTTCACCGCCGTCCGAGGTACGTACTTCAATCCGTGCGGCCCAAGTTCTATAGCCCACTTGGCAATCCGGCCAGTCGGCCCAAGGGAGCTGAACTGACCACTGTGATGGGGTGCCCTTGGAAATACTGCTTCAACTTCCGGCTTGCCATAAAAACTCCATATACCAGCTTCTGCCAATGCGGACACCTTTGCTTAGATTCAATAAGCACCTCGCTGATATAGTAAACCGGCCGCTGAACCGGATATTCCTTGCCCGCCTCCTTGCGTTCTACCACAATAGTCACGCTAACTGCGCGAGCATTGGCTGCTACATATAGTAATAACGGCTCCTTGTCGACCGGAGCTGCAAGAACGGGCGGATTGGCTAATTGCCGCTTCAAGTCCTCCAACGCTTCATCAGCAGCCGGACTCCACATGAATTGATCTGTCTTCCTCAACATCTGGTATAAAGGGATGGCCTTCTCTCCGAGGCGGCTGATAAACCGGCTCAGCGCGGCAATCCGACCTGCCAAATGTTGGACATCGTTGATACACTTCGGTTTAGCCAGGGAGGTGATAGCCGTAATCTTCTCCGGATTAGCCTCAATTCCTCTGTTGGACACAAGAAAACCCAGTAACTTGCCTGCCGGAACAACAAAAACACATTTTGCCGGGTTAAGCATCATCTTGTAAACTCGCAAGTTGTCAAAGGTTTCCCGCAAATCATCAACCAGCGTCTCCTTCTTCCTTGACTTGACTACAATATCATCCACATAGGCGTGCACATTACGGCCGATCTGTTTATGCAGGCAGTTCTGCGCACACCGTTGATAAGTGGCTTGGGCGCTCTTGAGCCGAAAAGGCATAGATACATAGCAGAAGGCTCCAAAGGGAGTAATAAAGACCGTCTTCTCCTGGTCCTTAACCGCCATTTTGATCTGATGATACCCAGAGTACGCATCCAAAAAACTCAAACGCTCACAACCCGCCGTGGCATCAATAATCTGGTCAATGCGGGGGAGGGCAAAAGGATCCGCTGGACAAGCCTTGTTAAGATCCGTGTAGTCCACACACATACGCCAAGTGCCGTTTTTCTTAAGAACCAGCACCGGATTAGCAAGCCACTCTGGATGGAACACTTCAATGATAAAGCCAGCTGCTAAGAGCCTGGCCACTTCCTCTCCAATAGCTTTGCGCCTTTCTTCGTTAAACCGGCGGAGAAATTGTTTGACCGGTTTATACTTGGGATCAACATTAAGAGTGTGCTCAGCGAGTTCCCTCGGTACACCTGGCATGTCAGAAGGCTTCCATGCAAAAATGTCCCAATTCTCACGGATGAACTCGATGAGCGCACTTTCCTATTTAGGATCCAAGTTGGCACTGACAGTGAACTGCTTGGACGAATCGCCGGGCACGAAGTCAACAAGCTTGGTCTCAGCCGCCGATTTGAACTTCAGATCTGAATCATGCTCCGTAGTTGGCTTCTTCAAAGGGGTCATGTCCGCCGGATCAACATTGTCCCTATAATATTTCAACTCCTCCGTTGCACAAACAGACTCTGCATAGGCCGCATCACCTTCCTCACATTCCAAAGCAATCTTGCGGCTCCCATGAACCGTTATTGTCCCCTTGTGGCCCGGCATCTTGAGCTGCAAATAGATATAACAAGGTCGTGCCATGAATTTGGCATAAGCCGGCCGCCCAAACAAGGCGTGATACGAGCTCCGGATTTTCACCACCTCAAAGGTTAGTGTCTTGGATCGGGAATCTTGCTCGTCCCCAAAAGCCACTTCCAGGGCTATCTTACCAACAGGATATGCTGATTTGCCAGGCACCACACCATGGAACACTGTATTAGACGGTCTGAGATCTTTGTCTGTTAGCCCCATGCGGCGGAATGTCTCATTGTACAGGATGTTAATACTGCTCCCTCCATCCATGAGCACCTTGGTGAATTTATAACCTCCCACCTGAGGGTCTACCACTAATGCCAACTGGCCCGGATTGTCAACCCGGGGTGGGTGGTCCTCCCTGCTCCACATGATAGGCTGCTCCGACCAGCGTAAGTAACATGGTACGGCCGGTTCAACAGAGTTCACTGCTCGCTTGTGGAGTTTCCGGTCGCGCTTATCCAAGCTAGTTGTGAAAACGTGATACTGCCCATTGTTCAACTGTTTTGGCTAGCTCTGATAACCCGACTGCTACTGCTGCTGCTGTTGGTTGTAACCCCCTTGACCGCTCTGATTATTCTGGTTGTTGTGACTGCCCTGATTGAAACCTGAACCGGAAGCTCCATCGTGACCCGGCCCATGGAAACCGGATCCTGAGCCACCACCTGACCCACGGTCATACCGGAAGGCATTAGAGTTCTTAAATTCCTGCATAATGTAACAATCCTTCCAAAGGTGGTTAGCCGGCGCCTCCTTCGTCCCGTGCTTTGGACAAAGCTAATTCAACAAATAGTTTAAGCGATCCGGGTTAGGATTTGGAGCCCCATTACGATTCGCCGCTTTACCTCTGCGCCGTTGACCCTTGTCCTGCGCATTAGTGTTAGCCACAAAGTCCATGCTGCCATCCGCCTTACGCTTGCCTCCGTTTCCATGGCCCGCCGGTTTGTACTGATGCCCCTTGGAGTTGCTATTCTTCTTTCCCTTCCCTGCTTCATCATCGTCAGTCTCGGGATCCTTGGTACTATCAGAATCAGCATACTTCACCAAAGCGGCCATGAGAGTTCCCATGTCATTACAGAACCGCTTCATACGCCCCAATTTCAACTTTAAAGGCATAAACCGGCAGTTGCCCTCTAGGGTTAAGATCGCAGAATCAGCATTGATCCTGTCAGACGAGTGCAAGACTTCCGAAACGCGGCGTACCCAATGGGTTGTTGACTCTCCGTCCTCCTGAACACAAGCCGCCAAGTCTACTATGGACTTTGGCTGCTTACACATATCTTTGAAATTCTGGATAAACCGGGTCTGCAACTGGGCCCATGAACTGATAGAATTAGGCGGCAGGCTCTTCAACCATGTACGGGCCATGCCTTCAAGCATCATGGTGAAGTACTTTGCACACGCGGTCTCATCCACATCCAGCATATCCATGGCCATCTCATAACTTTCTACCCACGCTTCTAGAGATAAATCAGCGGTGTAATTCGGCACCTTGCGCAGACCCTTGAAATCTTTGGGCGGGCGTACATTGCGTAAAGCGGGGACTAAACAGGGTACTCCCAAACTATATGCGACCCCTGGCCCGACAGAGGTGGTAGGACGAACCGGTGTGAGCTGACCCGCCTCATTCTGTGCTGCTAACTCGGCCTCCCTTCGTGCCCGGGCCCGGTCCACTACATCCTGAGCATCGCGAACACCACCTGCCGGGTTATTGCCACGGGCCGCTTCACGGAGCTCGCGCATTGCTCAATATGGCCGGTTCATCCAGGCACCTGCTATAGCTCCGGCTTGGACGAGGTGTGGAGTGAATCCGATCGCGGCTGTATGAATATGCCTCCTGTTGAATCAAAGCGGTCTGGAGAAGTTCCTTAACCCGGTGCGTCTCTATTGCTTCTGGAGAGTCTCCTTTGACTGGGATAGCTTCTAATCACGCAGCAGCTGCAACAAGATTGTCCATAGGATTAGAATAATGACCCGGAGGTGTCTGAACTGGCGGAGGAATCACAATGTTCTGTCGAGGAGGTTCCATCAGGCGGGGTTGGACCATTGCTCCTGGCCCTGGTGCCTCGACCCGGTTTACCTCCAGGTCCCCCGGCGGATTACTGGTTCCAGCTCCCGGAGTGTGAAAGAGATTTCGAGGGTCGAACCCTAACAGCAGGCGTTATCTGTGCTTCCGCTTCAAGACCTCCTATGATGCGTTCTGGTCGAGCATGAGCTTATAGGCCTGGGCGTCCAAAGCGTCCTGCTCTGCGGCCATCCTGTCCTTCTCTCCTGCCAGGTCGGCTTTGGCCTGTATGATCTGCTCTCTCACCTTTGCAATCTCCGCATCATGGGCCTCCTGATCCTTCGGATTGGTCTCTGCCATAAGTACCGCTAGTGCGTTAAACAGGTCAGACAGAACTTGAACCAGCGGGCGCACAAGGCCTCCTGCCCCTGCTGCTGCTGCCGCTGCTGATCCGAAGAGCATTGCTGCTGCGGTCGAAGAGTGATTCGCCTGCATGCCGGCCATGAATATTCCAACCCGGTTGATCTGATCTGGGGGGTCCGGAATACTGTCGCCATCGGAACAGCCCCTAATCTGGTCGTCTTGCAACTAATACAATGATTCGGTCTCTCCAGTCGAGGACTCGTCGCCGGAATAGACGACGGTCTCGCTACCATATTCTGACTCGTCCTCATGCTCTCCTCTGTGGATGACTCCCACGAAGGCGTGCTTCACGGCCGGTTTAACCTGGGTAGATCTCGCACGCTGAGCCGTCTCAACGAGGTCGGTGCAGATGTCCGGCTCAGGCCCAGGCTCACCAATCTTGCTGATAAAAACGTGTATGCCACCAAAGGGGACCCGGTACCCGTACTCGATCGAGCTGGCTTCGGGACCCCATCCTGCATCGTCGATGTAGAGCTTGTCGCGACGACTCTTGGTTATCCGGCCCACAGCATAGCCTTCGAGTCCTTTGAGCTTGCTCTCCAAGATCATCAAACCGTCGTGCGATAGCCCCACGGTGGGCGCCAACTGTCGTGGATTTGTCACGGCAGATGTCCTTGTGAAAGGACTTAGTCGTGGAGCCATTGCTACGGGTTAACTTGCAGGGGTTAAAGCAGACACAAAGACACAAGAGTTTATACTAGTTCGGCCCCTTCGATGAAGGTAAAAGCCTACATCTAGTTGTGATGGAATTGATGTGGTCTCGATGACTAGGGAGCAAACAAGCTTCGCCTAGGCCTCGAGTTGTTGTTGTCTGTCCTTGAACCGCTGCCGGGTCGTCCCCTTATATACACGGTTGACGCCCATCGGTCCATAGAGTCCCAACCGGTTCATACTCGTATCCCGGTTGGTATCTCTCTATTCCTAACTTACAATACAAGTTTACATATTAAGCCGGTTTACGGCTACAGGTTCTAAACCGACTACAGGCCTTGGGCCTTCATCTGCTTGATCACCTTTATACTACTAATGAAGTTAACCCGGCCCAGGTAGGCCGGTTCACGCCCAGTGGTAATATCCCCAACAGGAGCAACCAGCCAGAAGACCACTTCAGGAGCTCTCGGAGATCGTGCCTAGAGTGTCGCATAGAACTATATATGCATTTTCAAGATTTTTGGTAACTTGTTGCCAAAGGGGGAGAAAGTGTATAGATCATTAGGCTTTGAAAGAGAGAGGGTTTTGCCTTTTTGTTTGCCTCTCTTGCTACTTGTTCGTTTGATTGATTGCTTGCTACTATTTGTGCTTGTGTGTGAGATACTCTTGTGATCATGCGTTTGATCATATTATGCTTTAATGTGTGCTTGAATGATGATATCTTAATACTTGTGTAGATCAATCATGTTTCCCTTGGTGATGAGTGC
The DNA here is from genome assembly GCA_963921465.1 of Triticum timopheevii. Classification (NCBI taxonomy): domain Eukaryota; kingdom Viridiplantae; phylum Streptophyta; class Magnoliopsida; order Poales; family Poaceae; genus Triticum; species Triticum timopheevii. Next base: position 28,014,463 of record OY997274.1, on the reverse strand, counting down.
ATGTTCTTTACATTCTATCACTTTGAGCGCTCCACCAAGATGTATGTGACATGGAACAGAATCCCATGATCCTAATTGATTGTGCATTTGCATTCAAAAGCAAATTTTAAATAATGCACAAATTTAGGGGGAGCTCTTGCTTATCACATAATTCTCAAAGCAGTGATGTATTTCATTCATATTATCATTTGTCGAAGCTTTGGTCTATATGTTGTCATCAATTACCAAAAAGGGGGAGATTGAAAGTGCAACTAATCCACGGGTGGTTTTGGTAATTCATAACAACATATAGCTCATTGAACTAATATCCATTCAAGTTAAATATTTCAAAAAGTTCAATGATTGGCATGGAATGGACTAGAGATGTCACGCCCAATATGCGACCCTATCCTAAAGGAACTCGAAGGTCACACCAAGGATAGAAGTGCATATTGGAGACGCTTTTGCAAGGTGAATATCATTATATCGTACCATTACATAATAGTTGGGGATACATACAAAAGGCATACTATGCCACATGAGTACAACAACATCTTACATAAGAGCAACATCCGACTACGGATGAAACACAAACAGAAACTCAACAACATCCACCCTGCTAGCCCAGGCTGCCGACCAGGAACCTATCCCCTGAACGACGAAGCAGAAGAAGAACTCAAAGCAAGCAAGCATCGCTCTCACGTCATGATCATCGCATTACCTATACCTGCAACTGTTGTTGTACTAATCTGTGAGCCACGAGGACTCAGCAATCCCATTACCATGGGTATCAAGACTAGCAAAGCTTAATGGGTAAGGAATGGATAAGTGGTGAGGCTGCAGCAAGAAACTAAGCATGATATGGTGGCTAACTTACGAGTACAAGAATAAGATGAGAAGCTACGCAAACGGTCGCAAACTAGTAATGATCAAGAAGTGATCCTAAACTACTTACGTTAAAACATAACACCACCGTGTTCTCTTCTCGACCCACTCGAAAAGAGACCATCATGGTTACACAACCGGTTGGGTATTTTAGTTCGAATCTGGTGTTAAGTTCTCTACAATCGGACATTAGAAATTCCCATCTGCCACATAACCCGGGCACGGCTTTCGAAAGTTTAAACCCTGCAGGGGTGTCCCAACTTAGCCCATTATAAGCTCACGATCCGTGGAGACAATCCTCCATCGCGGGACATCCGATCAGACTTGGGGTCCCGGTGGACAAGACATTTAGACAATGGTAAAACTAATCCAGCAAAGCCTCCCGGCGTGTCGAGTCTGATAGTAGCCGCACGTATCTAGTCTGAGGACATGTCCGGATGGGACATCCTATGAGTAAAACCAGATCCCCGGGTTGCCCCGTGGTGGCCCCGCAGTCTACCCGTTTGGGAACAACACCATCAGCGCTGCCCCCCCTGCTATGTAGAAAAATCCTCGGGTTTATGACGCCCTATGCAAATTTATTATTTAGTTTAAGTATTGATATGAAAAATGTTAAAACCAATGTTGGGCCTTGCTGGAAGAGTTTTATACAAAGCGAACTGTCAAGAGGGGCCCATAAACCCACACCGTGTTAGGGATGCAAAAATCAAGAACATAACACTGGTATGACGGAAACTAGGGCGAAAAGAGTGGAACAAAACACCAGGCATAAGGCTGAGCCTTCCACCCTTTACTAAGTACATAGATGCATTAATTAAATAAGAGATATTGTGATAACCCAACATAATCTTGTCCAACATGGAGCAATATTCAACTTCACCTGCAACTAACAATGCTATAAGAGGGGCTGAGCAAAAGTGGTAACATAGCCAAACAATGGTTTGCTAGGAAGGGTGAAAAGGTTAGAGGCTGACATAGCAATTTGGGAGGCTTGATAAGCAAGTGATAGGTAGCGCGACATAGCGATATAACGAAGCAACTAGCTTAGCAATGATAGTAGTGAGATCCATGGTAACAGTCATCTTGCCTGAAATCCCGCTAAGAAGAAGAACGAGTCCATGAAGAAGACAAACGGGCGAAAATGAACCAAGCGTATTCGAACGAATCCTCACGATCGCAACGAAACAGGAACTATCGAGAAGAAGCACAACCGGAAAGAAGCAAACAACATGGTAAACACACAACACATAAGCACGACATGATGCTCAACCAAGTATGATGCAGGACAAGGCTATATGATACTACTCATAGCAAGAGATGATGCATACAAGAACAACACATCAAAGCAAGTTTAAATGAGGCCGGAAACAACATATAACAAATCCGGTAAGTCCTCATATGCAAATTTCAAAATTGGTCCAGATCTGAATAAACCTTATGTTCAAGTTGCTAAACGGCAATTTAAGATGCACCAAGATGATCTACACGAAATTCTAGTCAAGTTACATATAAAGTTCATTTAGTTCGGAGCTACGACGTAGAAGATATGAGCAACACAAGTTAAACATGACATTGATGCAAAATGCATCCAAACATCAAGCAAACACCTCAAAACAAGGATGCAACATGATAATATGAAACTACATGCAATTCTAAGCAAGTTTCATACAGAGCATGCTCAAAATGGAGCAACGGTGCAACACATACACTCCAAACGATATAACAACAATCTGCCCAAAACAGCAAATAGACACTTTGCAACCATCAAATCAACATGCTACAGGAATCATATGAGCACAGACTTGACATGCACTTCATGTAAATATAACATACTTCAAATATCATTAAGGTTTAGGTCCATAGGCATCAAGATTAAATCAATATGATCAATGCAAAATGCAACTTTATAACATAGGAGTATATACATGACCAGAGTTAATATGATGGCAACTTGATAGCAAGAAAGAGACAAGATACAACAAGTTTATATAGCAACCAAGGGCATGGAATTAGAGTACACATAACAAAGAGAAAATAATCTCAAAGCATTATATACATAAGCCTCATGGATTAGTAGGAACCAACGTGACAAGATTGAATGTTGAAACAGTTTCAGCAAGTGTAAAATAGCAACATTATGATAGCATGTTTGCAAGCAAGGAACACAGGCATATGACATCCAAAATTAGTACACATAGCATGTGAACATAGTACTCATAGCATACTACAAAACATGTAATAGGTGCATCTCCATAAGAGGCATGGATGACTCAATAACAAGCCGACAACAAGGCATCATGAAGTTAACAGAAAACTGGAACAGCATGTAGGCATTTTCATGGGAATGAAAACATATGCTAAAGGACATATATAGGGAATAAAAAGGCATGCCATGATATAGGATAACATATACATCAAAACATGTCAACTAAGCATCTCCAGAATATGCATGGTTTAGTTGGTAGCATCAAGCAAACATGGCATCATGATATTACAGATTCAGCATTGACAGAAATTTAATACCAAGTAGCCCAATTCACAAACTTGATGCACTCACTACAGGACATATAAAAATACATGGATGAAACAACTGTAAATATGGCATAAAAATGCTCCTAAAACATGTAGACATCATGCTCATAGGATGCACACACAAAATGCAACAAAAAAGACAAATCAGCAAGTTACATCAGTTTTCCGTAGTTAACAGCAACATGCACTTTTGCAATAGGGATTAAGATGTAAAGATGCACGCTAACATGGATGCAAAGCACATCAACATGTAGACCATGAAGAGAAGAATATGCGCATATCAAGATCATCATCATAGCATCAACAGAGACAAAGTTGTGGCACTCACAAGATGCATACATAATGTTAACAACCAGCAGATTTCAGCAGCTTATATCACAGCAGTTTTGCAACAAAGATTAAGACATCAATATGAACAGGAACATGAATGAAAACTACTACATCATGAAGAGCACTCTGAGATGAACATTTTGACATATCAGACACTCAAAATGGAGCAACATTCACAAAAATATCATCACTCAAACATGCACACATATGATATGAGTTTCTGGGACTTGGTCATTTTTCAGAAAATAAAACGGAGTGAGCGTAAGTTAGTAAAAAACGCATGGGCCAGGAATAGCAGTGCTCACCACTGGGCTCGGCCCAGGTCGGCTCGGGGCTGGGTCTGGTTCCGAGGGCGGCTCGAGGCGGTTCTACGCGGGCCGGTCCAATTTGGTCGAACCGGTCGGTCCGGTCAGTTTGGAGTGGCCCCGCACGTCAGTGACACGGGCGGTGCGCAGGTTAACGACGGTGACGGAGGGCTTCTCCAGTGACGCGGGCGGTGAAGCGGGGTCCACGACGAGCGGCGGAAGGGGCCGGGAATGGCGGATCCGGGCGCGGGCTCCCCAGATCTAGCCGGACTCCGACACAGGGCGGCGTGGGGAGGCGCAGGGGCCGGCGAAGGCATCCATGGCGGCGGCGGTTCCTGGCACACCGTGGCGGAGAGAGAGAGAGAGGGTGAAACGGAGGTAGGGAGGAGAAGGTGTCGGGGAAGAGCGCGGGGTCGGCGACCTGGCGAAGCACGACGGCGGCGGGGTCGGAGGAGCTCAGCGGAGCACGGCGAGGGGCGTGGCGGTAGCTGGGCGGCACGAAGGACCGCAGCGGGGGTTTGGGAGCCAGTGGGATCGGGCGCGGAGGAGCGCTGTGGGGCGGAGGCTGGAAGAGGGGCTCGCTCGGGCCCTGGATGAACTCGGGCGGGCCCCACGCAGGCTTGGCGGGCCTACAGCGGCTGGGAGGAGGCCAGGGGACGCGTGGCTGCGCCTGAGTGGCGGAGGACTGTAGGAGCGGCGGCGCTAGCCTGCGAGGAGGCACCAAGTGGCGGCGGGGCAGTGGTTGCGCACAGATTTCAAGGTTGGGGGCAGCGGCTGCAGGTGGAAGGACGGCTAGGAGTAGGTGGAGGGCTAGGGGATGCCAAAAATGGAGAGGGGGTCTATATATAGCGAAAAGGACTAGGGTTTGAGGGTTAGGAGGGGTTTTTGGGCCCTCCGATCTCGATCGGACGGTTCCGATGTGAGGGGAGGTAGGTAGGCTTAGGTGGCTGTGTAGAGAAGGCCTTGGGCTTAGGGAGAGAAGAGAGAGAGGCCCGGCGGCAGTTTCAGAGATCGAAACGTCCGACGAATAAACCGGCAACGGTGCCGCTACGGATGACGGCTGGGCTATCAAACGGACTCCGAACGCGACGAAACTTGGCAGGCGGCCTACCTACACTATAATAAGACCGCATGCCAACTTTAAACCCATTCCGAGAACATTTTTATTCCACTTATAAAATTATATTCAGAGCTGCCGCGGGCGCGTGCGAGTGTGGTTTGGCTTAGAACGGACAATGAAGAGAATCGGGGAAACCCGAACGGATGCAAGTTTTGAAAAACATGTAGATGAAATGCAGATGATGACATGGCAAAGTGCAACACACAAGCAAATGACATGGAAACGACGGCGAATAACTGGAAGACGCCTGGCGCATCGGATTCGGGGCGTTACAACTCTCCTCCACTAACAAGAGATCTTGTCCCGAGATCTTAGGAACGAGACGGAAGAGGTGATGTAAGAACGCAAAGAGGGAAGATGAACAAGGTCGAGGGCACTCGATAGAAAAGAGAAATGACGAATATGATGAGAATCAAAAGCTCATGGAATAAGATAGACTCCGAAGCCACTCCGGTTGGAAGAAGATAGAAAAGGAATAATAACGAAAGAATTTCGGCAGCACTCCGGCTGAAAATGGAAGTAATAGAACATTAACTTCACAAGATGGGATGACACTTGACGATATGAACAACGCAATGCCTCCGGAAGAATTGAAAGAGTTTGGTGAAAAGAACGAAGAAGAAGAGAACGAATCGCCGGAAAGAATTATAAAACGAACTAAGATACTTGAGTGAGTCCAAATGTAAGAGAACGAAGAGATCGCGAATTGATTAAAGAATGCTTGAGCGAATCACCGGTACAAATACGGGAACGAATAAAGCTGAAAACTTGGAACGAAGGAATCTTCTGAAATGGAAGCCTCCGGATAACTGAAACGAAGGAACAACTCCTGGAATACTCCGGATGGTTAAGAAAAGAATATCTGAAAATTGGAATAATTCGCGAGGATAACATGAAGCTAGAACCATGAATCTTCGAGGGAACGGGCAAGATTTAAGAGAAACTCTTCTTCGATCTTCAAATGACGATGAGAAACACCACCAAAATTACTGTGATACTCCGGTAGAATGAAAAGCGAAGAGGTTGAGCCAACAATGAAATGATTTGAAATCGATCTTGGAAAAAACATCTGACTGATGAAATTCATTCTTACGTCAAACTCCGAAAAGATTTTGAGAATAACTCCGGAATAATTAGAAGAGTCGGGTAAGATCCTGGGAAAAGACCTGTGGGTTAGGGGCCACTGAAAAGAAACATTGTTAAAGAATGATTGAAGAGGAGATGATGCACCGGAACAATTGACAGACTTGAATGAGGTGACAACCTCAAATTAGTTCAAACACAGACGAATCTTCTAAGATATCTTCTGCACTCCGGAGTAATAAACTGGCGAGAGACGAACGAGCAGGGAAAACACTTGAGCCGAGGAGAAGAATATTGATCAATACCAAATACTTGCATTGAGTCCACCGGAGAAAGAGATGAAGAATGTCAAACGAGACGAGAATTCACCGGTTGAGGAAAGACTAAAGAGGCTCCGCACGAGTGAAATTGATGGTTAAAAGAGGCTCAAACTCCGGGAAGAAAAGGGGTGGGAGGGCAAGAAAAACAAAGGCAACTTGGAAGGGAGAACCGATGGATAACTTGAAGAAGAAAAACACCGGTTGAAAGAATACAAAGGCTTCGCATGAGTAGGATGGATACTCGATTATGGACTCCGGCTCCAAGAAGAAAAAGGGTGGGCGGTGGGAAAAGAAAACAACTGAGGATTGAACTTGCAAAACCAAAGAGGGTCGAATCGTGTTGACCAGAAATGCACCGGATGAAAAGAGCTGAGAACCAACAATCAGAAAACCAACTGCATGATCCAAACAAAATTTGAAAGGGAAGAGGAGTAATTCAAAACACCTGCGTCAAGATTCCTCACCAGAGCGACGAAGGGGCTGAGGAGTAAAAAGAATTCCTACTCTCCGATATAACTAGACTCCGAAAACAGTTTTCTTCTAGACTCGACAACGGCCAACTATGATCAATCAAGGGGGCTCCTATGGTCGGTCAAGGCTCTGATACCAACTTGTCACGCCCAATATGCGATCCTATCCTAAAGGAACTCGAAGGTCCTACCAAGGATAGAAGCGCATATTGGAGATGCTTTTGCAAGGTGGATATCATTACATCGTACCATTACATAATAGTTGGGGATACATACAAAAGGCATACTATGCCACATGAGTACAACAAACATCTTACATAAGAGCAACATCCGACTACGGATGAAACACAAACAGAAACTCAACGACATCCACCCTGCTAGCCTAGGCTGCCGACCAGGAACCTAACCCCTGAACGACGAAGCAGAAGAAGAACTCAAAGCAAGCAAGCATCGCTCTCACGTCATGATCATCGCATTGCCTATACCTACAACTGTTGTTGTAGTAATCTGTGAGCCACGAGAACTCAGCAATCCCATTACCATGGGTATCAAGACTAGCAAAGCTTAATGGGTAAGGAATGGATAAGTGGTGAGGCTGCAGCAAGCATTGTTGAGGAAATCGTTAACTGGTAGCTGCTGAGTTGGCTAGAGAGTAGGGGATTAATCGGCTAATCGGCAAGTTAATCAGCCATTTAATCAATTAATCGGACGATTTATCGATTAATCGGCTACTTGGTGACCTTACGAGTAGGGATTAATCAGCAAGTTAACTGATTAATCAGATGAATTCTTGAATAGGGGCAGCAAGCAACTAAGCATGATATGGTGGCTAACTTACGAGTACAACAATAAGATGAGAAGCTACGCAAACGGTCGCAAACTAGTAATGATCAAGAAGTGATCCTGAACTACTTACGTTCAAACATAACACCACCGTGTTATCTTCTCGACCCACTCGAAAAGAGACCATCATGGTTACACATGCGGTTGGGTATTTTAGTTCGAATCTGGTGTCAAGTTCTCTAGAATCGGACATTAGAAATTCCCATCTGCCACATAACCGCGGGCACGACTTTCGAAAGTTTAAACCCTGCAGGGGTGTGATAATCCCCAAGTGCAAGGAATCATTGTAGCACTTTCCAAAGGTGGAAGTGATAAGTATGGAGTGTCGAACCCACAAGGATCTAAAGGTAAGATCAATATTCTCTCAAGCCCTATCTGCCACTGATACGACTCTACATGCACCAGGCATTTGCTTACAACTAGCAACAAGAAATAAAACTTCGTTGTGGGTATGAAGAGGATAACTTTGTATGATGACGGAGAGCTAAAACATAAAAGTAGGTGTTGTTATCATAAAGTTAGAATATAGTACTAAATATTATAAATAGCGAGTGTGGAATAATGGTGGATCGGTGTGCGGAATTGTCCTAGGCAATTGTTAACAAGACCTGTAATCACTATTGCAGTTTCATATGAGGGAGAGGCGTAAGCTAACATACTTTCTCTACTTGGATCATATGCACTTATGATTGGAACTCTAGCAAGCATCCGCAACTACTAAAGATCATTAAGGTAAAACCTAACCATAGCATTAAAGCATCAAGTCCTCTTTATTCCCATACGCAACAATCCCTCTTACTCGGGTTTGTGCTTCTGTTCACTCACCAACCCACTATAAGCGAATCATGAACGTATTGCAACATCCTACAGCGGGGATCCCTCACGCTTGCGCGACACGGAGGGCAACATAGGACAGCACCAAAGTAAAACATACAACTCATACCAATCTAGATCGTCAATCAACCCAAAGACAAAAGATATCTACTCAAAACATCATAGGATGGAACACATCATTGGATCATAATATGTGGCATAAAGCACCATGTTCAAGTAGGGGATTAGAGCGGTTTGCGGGAGAGTGGACCGCTTAAAAGAGATGAGGATGGTGATGATGATGGTGATGTTCATGAAGACAATCACAGTGGCGATGATTCCCCTCCCGATGGCACTCCGGAGCCACCAGAAGAGAGGAGGAGAGCTTCTCCCCCTTGTGCTTCCTCCTCCATTGCCTCCACCCTCTGGTCCTTGGTCTTCATGATGATGAAGACTCCTCCGGGATACTCCTCTATGGCCACCGGTGATGATGGCCCCCTCCGGCAGGGCACCGGAGAGGGCCTAGATTGATTTCTCGTAGCTACAGAGGCTTGCGGCGGCGGAACTTCTGATCTAATCTTCATTCTGGAAGTTTAAGGGTACGAGAGTATATATGGGTGCAAGAGGTACGTCGGTGGACTTCCGGGCTGGCCACGAGGTAGGGGGGCACGCCCCCCACCCTCGTGGGCAGCCCGGGACTCCCTTGGTGAGCTTCCGGTACTCCATGGGCTTCTTCTGGTCCAAAGATAGGTTCCGTGGAGTTTCAGGTCTTTTGGACTCCGTTTGATATTCTCTTTCTTCGAAACACTGAAATAGGCTAAAAACAACAATTCTGGGCTGGGCCTCCGGTTAATAGGTTAGTCCCGAAAATAATATAAAAGTGGAAAATAAAGCCCAATATTGCCCGAAACAGTAGATAATATAGCATGGAGCAATCAAAAATTATAGATACATTGGAGACGTATCAGGCATCCCCAAGCTTAATTCCTGCTCGTCCTCGAGTAGGTAAATGATAAAAAGATAATTTTTGATGCGGAATGCTAGTAAGTGCTTAAGTTTGATCAATGATAATTCCAGTCACTTTTTCTAGCATCATTACATATCATAACTATAGCTCATCTCATAAAACTTTTCATGATCAAGTAACAAGCAAGTCACAATTTTAAAGTATGGATCATAAACTTTCTTGAAAACTAACAAACAATATTCTCAGTCATCAAACAATTGCAATTCATCCTATTTTCAGGAAGAGTCTATGTCAAAGCTTTGATTTACCAAACTTCACATACTCAACTATCATGTTGTCTTTCATAATTGCAAACACTTACGCAATACTTGTGGTTATGGAGTTTTAATCGGACACAAAGAAAGATAGGGGCTTATAGTTCCGCCTCCCAACCTTTTATCTCAAGGGTAATGTCAACAATAATAACTCATGCTCCCCTACATCCAATTAGATATATATATCAGGTTCTTTCCATCATGCTGGTCTTGCCAAAGGATAAAATGAAAAAGAAAAGGTGAAGATCACCGTGACTCTTGCATAAGGTGTAAGATAGTAATAAAAGATAAGCCCTTCGCAGAGGGAAGCAGAGGTTTCCATGCGCTTTTAAGGTTGGATGCACAAAATCTCAGTGTGAAAGAACGTCACTTTATATTGCCCCTTGTGATATGAACCTTTATTATGCAGTCCGTCGCTTTTATTACTTGCACATCACAAGATCATATAAAGATTATTTCTCCCACACCAATCAATCATACATATTTAGAGCAATTTTTATTGCTTTGCACCGATGACAACTTACTTGAAGGATCTTACTCAATCCATAGGTAGATATGGTGGACTCTCATGGCAAAACTGGTTTAAGGATTTTGGAAGCACAAGTAGTATCTCTACTTGGTGCTGAGAATTTTGGCTAGCATGAGGGGGAAAGGCAAGCTCAACATGTTAGAGGATCCATGACAACATACTTTATCTCAGATATAAGAAAACATAACTCATTACATTGTCTTCCTTGTCCAACATCAACTCTTTAGCATGTCATATTTTAATGAGTGCTCCCAATCATAAAAGATGTCCAGGATAATATATTTATATGTGAAACCTCTCTTCCTTCAATATTCTTTCATGAATTGTTCAAGTGACCAATTCTACGTTTGCTAACTTTCAATAAGTTTACTACCTATACTTATTATGTGTCAAGTCATTACTCCCATGTTATAAGCATATGAAACATATATAAATTCAGGTTTATGACATTCAATTTATTCAACCATTTACTCATAGGATATACATGAAGCACAAGAGTAAATGACAAACTACTCCAAAAGATATGAGTGAAGGACACTGAGTAGCCAAGTAATTAACTAGCCATGGGAGGGTTCCTTTTTTTATTCAATAATTCAGATCCAATGATTTTATTCAAATAGCAAGTAAAATTGAAAATACGGTCCAAGCAAAACACATACGATGTGACGAATAAAAATATAGCTCCGAGTAAGGTATACCGATAATTTTGAAGAAGAAAGAGGGGATGCCTTCCGGGGAATCCCCAAGCTTAGGCGCTTGAGTATTCCTTGAATATTACCTTGGGGTGCCTTGGGCATCCCCAAGCTTAGGGTCTTTCCACTCCTTATTCTCCTCATATCGATATCTCACCCAAAACTTGAAAACTTCAATCACACAAAACTTAGCCAAACTTCGTGAGATAGGTTAGTATGATAAAGAGCAAACCATTCACTTTGGTAATGACAAAGACAAGGTTCATAATTGTTTTCACACAATGCCTACTGTACCATATCATTTCTGCAAATTATATTGAGAAATATAAGCCATAGAAACTAGAAAACAAGCAGACTATGCAATGAAAACAGAATCTGTCAGAAACAGAACAGTCTGTAATGATCTGAACAATAACCACATTTATGCTACTCCAAAATTATGAAATAAATTGGTGGACGTGACGAATTTGTCTATTAATATTCTGCAAAAATAATCAACTCAAAAGCACTCTTATGTAAAAAAGGACATCTATTCTCGTGAGCGCAAAGTTTCTGTTTTTTACAGCAAGATCACATTAACTCTCACCCGAGTCTTCCCAAAGGTCTTACTTGGCACTTTATTGAAACAAAAGATATAAAACATGATTACTACAGTATCTTAATCATGTAAACACATAACAAGCGCTATTCTTTAATTCCTTTTAGCTAGGCATGATGATTTCAATGATGCTCACTTTAAAGATAGGAATTGAAACACAAAGAGAGCATCTTGAAGAACATGACTAGCATATTTAAATCTAACACACTTCCTATGCCTAGGGATTTTGTGAGCACACAACCTATGGGAACAAGAATCAACTAGCATAGGAAGGCAAAACAAGTATAACTTCAAAACTTTAAGCACCTAGAGAGGAAACTTAATATTATTGCAACTCCTACAAGCATGTATTCCTCCCTCATAATAATTTTCAGTAGTATCATGGATAGAAACTTTGTTCTCATACTCAATTGGAACCTCTTCCTAAATAGTGGAATCATTACTAGCTAAAGTTGACACTCTTCCGAATCCACTTTCATAAATATCACACTAAGATTCAACATCCTCCAAAATAGTGGGATCACTAATTCCTAAAGTTGACACTCTTCCAAACCCACTTTAAATGATAGTATTATTTATAATCCAAAAGGTATAAGTGAAGTTCATGGAGCATTCTACAACTGACCAATATCCAAGCTCAAAATGTATAAGTGAAGCACATGAAGCATTCTATAAAACCATACTCAAAAGATTTAAGTGAAGCACAAAGAGTAATTCTATAAGATCATACTTAAAAGATTTAAGTGAAGCACATGAAGTATTCTATAAATCAATGAAGGGCTATATCATGATAGCATGGTTCTTGAAGAAAACAAAAAACACAAAGGACACAAATCATGTGAACAAAACAAAAACCGAGGTATACCGATATTTGTTGAAGAAGAAAGATGGGATGCCAACCGGGGCATCCCCAAGCTTAGATGCTTGAGTATACTTTGAAATATTTACTTGGGGTGACTTGGGCATCCCCAAGCTTGAACTCTTGCCTCTCTTTATTCTTCTCATATTGATAGCTCCTCGACCTTCAGACACTTCATCCACACAAAACTTTAACAAAAACTTGTGAGATCCGTTAGTGTAATAAAGCAAATCACTACCTTTAGGTACTGTAATGAACTCATTCTTTATTTGTATTGATGTTAAATATACTGTATTCCAACTTCTCTATGGTTCATACCCTCCGATAGTACTCATAGATTCATCGAAATAAACAAACAACACACGCAAAACAGAATCTGTTAAAAACAGAACAGTCTGTAGTAATCTGGAAGTTTGCCAAACTTTTGTAACTCCTAAAATTATAAACTAAATTTGACAATTTGAAAAAATTGTACAGGAGTAAAGTTCAAAAAGTTTCAGACCCATTTGACTTTCCAGTAAAAAATGTAAATTCACGCACTACAGCCAAAGTTTCTGTTTTTGTTTTGCACATAGTAAACAAGCAATCTAATCATCCTAAAACCAAGGCTTGGCACATTATTTTTATAATACAATGAATATATACAAGGGGATAATTATTTACAGAGAAACTTCCATGAAAAATTATACATTGTTTCCGTGAGTATGAGCACAAGTGCTCAAGGTCGACCCTCACTTCTTCAACGCAAAACCTTCCAATCACTTCTCTTTTTGAAAAACTTTTTAGGCATGAGAGGCAAGTAATAATTTTTTTTGTATTTTCATTTTTAAATTTTTTGTATGTTTCACCCACAACTAAACATAAACAAAAAGTAGAAACAAAATCTACTTGGTGAAGGAAGCAAACAAGCACACACGAGAATATCAACCCCACGATATTCCTCCCCGGCAACGGCGCCAGAAAAGAGCTTGATAATCCCCAAGTGCAAGGAATCATCGTAGCACTTTCCAAAGGTGGAAGTGATAAGTATGGAGTGTCTAACCCACAAGGAGCTAAAGGTAAGATCAATATTCTCTCAAGCCCTATCTGCAACTGATACGACTCTATGTGCACCAGACGTTTGCTTCCAACTAGCAACAAGAAATAAAACTTCGTTGTGGGTATGAAGAGGGTAACTTTGTATGATGACGGAGAGCTAAAATATAAAAGTAGGTGATGTTATCATAAATTTAGAATATAGTACTAAATATTACAAAATAGAGAGTGTGGAATAATGGTGGATCGGTGTGCGGAATTGTCCTAGGCAATTGTTAACAAGACCTGTAATCACTATTGCAGTTTCATATGAGGGAGAGGCATAAGCTAACATACTTTCTCTACTTGGATCATATGCACTTATGATTGGAACTCTAGCAAGCATCCACAACTACTAAAGATCATTAAGGTAAACCCCAAACATAGCATTAAAGCATCAAGTCCTCTTTATTCCCATACGCAACAATCCCTCTTACTCGGGTTTGTGCTTCTGTTCACTCACCAACCCACTATAAGCGAATCATGAACGTATTGCAACACCCTACAGCAGGAATCCCTCACGCTTGCGCGACACGGAGGGCACCATAGGACAGCACCAAAGTAAAACATACAACTCATACCAATCTAGATCGTCAATCAACCCAAAGACAAAAGATATCTACTCAAAACATCATAGGATGGCAACGCATCATTTTTTCATAATATGTGGCATAAAGCACCATGTTCAAGTAGGGGATTATAGCGGTTTGCGGGAGAGTGGACTGCGTAAAATAGATAAGGATGGTAATGATGATGGTGATGTTGATGAAGACGATCACCGTGGCGATGATTCCCCTCCCGATGGCACTCCGGCGCCACCGGAAGAGAGGAGGAGAGGTTCTCCCCCTTGTGCTTCCTCCTCCATGACCTTCACCCTCTGGTCCTTGGCCTTCATGATGATGAAGACCCCTCCGGGATACTCCTCTATGGCCACCGGTGATGATGGCCCCCTCCGGCAGGGCGCTGAAGAGGGCCTAGATTGATTTCTCGTGGCTACAGAGGCTTGCGTCGGCGGAACTTCTGATATAATCTTCGTTTATGATGAAAAATCCTCGGGTTTATGACGCCCTATGCAAATTTATTATTTAGTTTAAGTATTATTATGAAAAATGTTAAAACCAATGTTGGGCCTTGCTGGAAGAGTTTTATACAAAGTGAATTGTCAAGAGGGGCGCATAAACCCACACCGTGTTAGTGACACAAAAATCAAGGAACATAACACTGGTATGAAGGAAACTAGGGCGGCAAGAGTGGAACAAAACACCAGGCATAAGCCCGAGCCTTCCACCCTTTACCAAGTATATAGATGCATTAATTAAACAAGAGATATTGTGGTATCCCAACATAATCCTGTCCAACATGGAGCAATCTTCAACTTCACCTGCAACTAACAATGCTATAAGAGGGGCTGAGCAAAAGTGGTAACATAGTCAAACAACGGTTTGCTAGGAAGGGTGAAAAGGTTAGAGGCTGACATGGCAATTTGGGAGGCTTGATAAGCAAGTGATAGGTAGCGCCGCATAGTGATAGAATGAAGCAACTAGCATAGCAATGATAGTAGTGAGATCCAGGGTAACAGTCATCTTGCCTGAAATCCCGCTAGAAAGAAGAACGAGTCCATGAAGAAGACGAACGGGCGAAAACGAACCAAGCGTAGTCGAACGAATCCTCACCACTACTAGGGAAAAGGCTACCAGCAGCGCGGGTTTTAGGTGTATCAGTAGCGCGGGGACAGGCGCTACTAATAAGGTGCTACAGCTAACACGTAGCAGTAGCGTGTGCTCACCGGCGCTACTGCTACACAAGTGTAGCAGCAGCGCGGTTTGTGGGAGCTCGCTACTGCTAGTAGCTCTAGCGCGCTTTGCCTGGACGCGCTACTGCTATCGCGGGGCTACTGCTAACTTTTATACACTCGCTACTGCTAATTTAAGTAGTTTTTTGTTTTTTTCGGCATATTGTTTTATATTTGAATAGGCTTTATAGAAGAATCTTTAGCACATAGAAATGTCATCATGATACACATACAAATGCCTGCAGGACCACAAATGTAATCATAGCATATACATACAAATAGTCTCATCATAATCATCATCCAACACAAAGTGATATCTTGTCATCATCTCGAAAATAGCAATACATGCAAGTCTTGAATACTTGCAACTACAACAACGTCATCCATCTAAACAAAGGTATACGCAAGAAGTGCTATCACTATGAGTGAGAGCGGAACTATGCAGTACATGAGGTGGCGGTTACGAGTCCTCTCTCGCGCTAGCGTGAACCTCAAGTAACTAGCTTCTCCTTCTTGTCTGCTTTTGAAGCCTTTATGGCTGGCGCCCATGAACCCATTCACTTGCGCCTGACACTCGTGCCACTCGTTGTACACCCCCGGAACCTTCCCTTTGTACACGACATAGCAATTCCATCTCGCCATCAAGAAACTAGGTACCTGTTAGAGATGCATGTTCATGAAGAGGATGTACAATCATATATATGCAACAAAATATACTAGAGCAACACCGAAAAAGAAAGGGTTAGCAACTAGATGCAACATACAGTACGCAAATTAATTAACTAGAGGTACGCAGGTCATCGTACGCAAACTAACAAAGTAGCGTTACGCAAGTTCGTCAGGGACCGTGGACATCACAAAGTTTCATCGCTACAAAAAGTATACAAGTTCAACCGACACATATCATCATTATCGGCATCATAAATCACTAGAAGTTCCATCCTTCCATATCATCGAGGATGAACCCTAGCTTCTTGAATGGCGTGAGGTCTAGACGTTTCATGCCTATGCGAGTTCGGATGTCAGCTCGCGATATAGGGCCGTGGTGGAACATCCCCTTCTCATTGATGACATCTTTCATGATGATCGTCGCAATGTCGCTTTGGATGCGAAAGAAGTCATCTCTAAGTTTATAATCCGCTTCTCCATGAGATTCTAGCCACTTGTTGATATGATCATCATTTCTGCTTCTCATGCGAAGCTTTTGGTGATCCGTGTTGAACTGAATCATGAGATGGACGACGTAGAATCCATCCTTCTTGCTTGGTTTTGGGACATGGATGCAGGAGAAGTTAGTTTTATGCGCTGAACCCATCTTCTTGTTCCTTTGTTTCCTGATCTGCACGTGGCCATCTCTAAAGCTGAAGCCTTGGAGAGCATCATCTAGAATATTCATTATGTGGGTGTAGTCTTTTTTCTCGTACTCTCTTGAAGGGTCAAAATACACGGCGTGGGAGAATTGCGGGTAAAGAATGATAAGGACGGCACGCCCGTTGCTGCGGGGAAAAGACACCTAAAATTATTCCCCATATGAGAGAGAAGGAATGATTGAAATGTACGAAAGGGTTGTCCGAAACTGACTTACTTTGGATGATAAGGCACGAGGACAATTTCCCGGTCCTTATTCTGTACCATGAAGTTTTGGAGCTACTCCCTAGCAGTTTCACGCTCAAAGTCACCAAGACTCAAGAAAGACTCGTGTAGTACGGATCCGCCACACAGATTTCCGAGACTTCTTCACTCTTCATGACGGAGCTCATATGTAGCGCAAAGGCGGACGATAGTAAAATCAAGCCACCTTGTTAGAAACATCTCAAAGATATGGTCAGACCGCAGGAAGAACACCTCCGCGGGACGTGTGTTGACGTAGCACTTCCCCTCAGGCACACGAGCCGCGTATGTCGGATATCCTGGATCCTTTGAGGCTAGTAGGCTTTTCTCAGTCAACAGCACATGGTCGTGCAGTCTCCTGAGATCCCCTGATAGTGCCTCCAGCGGTTTCGGCGGTAGCATCGGCTCGCCCGTGAGATGGAACATGACCGCACCTTTCACGGGTACACGCCCTTCAGAATGCATCATCTGGCTTCTATGTGCTCTGGCTTGTTTGGAGGCAGTTACATTCCCCGATCTCTTCCTCTCCTTTTTCTTGGGCACACCTTCCAGACCCTTCCTTAACCCCTTCCCAGTGTTCCCGGGCTAAGTACTGTACGACCCTCGCGCCCGGCTAGTTGAGCCTGTGTTGATGAAGGAAATATGCCCTAGAGGCAATAATAAAGTTATTATTTATTTCCTCATATCATGATAAATGTTTATTATTCATGCTAGAATTGTATTAACCGGAAACATGATACATGTGTGAATACATAGACAAACATAGTGTCACTAGTATGCCTCTACTTGACTAGCTCATTGATCAAAGATGGTTATGTTTCCTAACCATAGGCATGTGTTGTCATTTGATTAATGGGATCACATCATTAGGAGAATTATGTGATTGACTTGACCCATTCTGTTAGCTTAGCACTTGATCGTTTAGTATGTTGCTATTGCTTTCTTCATGACTTATACAAAGTTCCTGCAACTATGAGATTGTGTAACTCCCGTTTACCAGAGGAACACTTTGTGTGCTACCAAGCGTCACAACGTAACTGGGTGATTATAAAGTGCTCAACAGGTGTCTCCAAAGGTACATGTTGAGTTGACATAATTCGAGATTAGGTTTTGTCACTCCGATTGTCGGAGAGGTATCTCTGGGCCTTCTCGGTAATACTCATCACCTAAGCCTTGCAAGCATTGTAACTAATGAGTTAGTTATGAAATGATGTATTACGGAACGAGTAACGAGACTTGACGGTAACGAGATTGAACTAGGTATTGGATACCGACGATCGAATCTCGGGCAAGTAACATACCGATGACAAAGGGAACAACGTATGTTGTTATGCGGTTTGACCGATAAAGATCTTCGTAGAATATGTAGGAACCAATATGAACATCCAGGTTCCACTATTGGTTATTGACCGAGAATTGTTCTAGGTCATGTCTACATAGTTCTCGAACCCGTAGGGTCCGCACGCTTAATGTTACGATGACAGTTTTATTATGAGTTTATAAGTTTTGATGTACTGAAGTTTGTTCGGAGTCCCGGATGTGATCACGGACATGACGAGGAGTCTCGAAATGGTCGAGACATAAAGATTGATATATTGGACGACTATATTCGGACACAGGAATTGTTCCGGGTGATTTCGGAGAAAATCGGAGTGCCGGGGGGGTTACCGGAACCCCCCGGGAGAGTTAATGGGCCACATGGGCCTTGGTGGGAAGAGAGAGGGGCGGACAGGGTGGGACCCGCGCCCCCTCTCCCTCTGGTCCGAATTGGACTAGAAGGGGGGCGGCGCCCCCTTTCCTTCCCCCTCTCCCCCTTCCTTCCCCCTCCTAGTAGGAGTAGGAAAGGAGGAATCCTACTCCTACTAGGAGGAGGATTCCTCCTCCTTGGCGCGCCCCAAGGGGCCGACCGGCCTCCCCCCCTTGCTCCTTCATATACAGGGGCGGGGGGGGGGGGCACCCACAGACACACAAGTTGATCTACGGATCGTTCCTTAGCCGTGTGTGGTGCCCCCCTCCACCATATTCCACCTCGGTCATATCGTCGCGGAGTTTAGGCAAAGCCCTACACTGGTAGAACATCATCATCGTCACCACGCCATCGTGCTGACGGAACTTATCCCCGATGCTTCGCTGGATTGGAACCCGTTGGGACGTCATTGAGCTGAACGTGTGCTGAACACAAAGGTGCCATACGTTCGGTGCTTGGATCGGTCGGATCGTGAAGACGTATGACTACATCAACCGCGTTGTCATAACGCTTCCGCTTTCGGTCTACGAGGGTACGTGGACACACTCTCCCCTCTCGTTGCTATGCATCACCATGATCTTGCGTGTGCGTAGGAAAATTTTGAAATTACTACGTTCCCCAACAGTGGCATCCGAGCCTAGGTTTTATGCGTTGATGTTATATGCACGAGTGGAACACAAGTGAGTTGTGGGCGATACAAGTCATACTGCTTACCAGCATGTCATACTTTGGTTCGGCGGTATTGTTGGATGAAGCGGCCCGGACCGACATTACGCGTACGCTTACGCGAGACTGGTTCTACCGACGTGCTTTGCACACAGGTGGCTGGCGGGTGTCAGTTTCTCCAACTTTAGTTGAACCAAGTGTGGCTACGCCCGGTCCTTGCGAAGGTTAAAACAGCACTAACTTGATGAACTATCGTTGTGGTTTTGATGCGTAGGTAAGAACGGTTCTTGCTTAGCCCGTAGCAGCCACGTAAAACTTGCAACAACAAAGTAGAGGACGTCTAACTTGTTTTTGCAGGGCATGTTGTGATGTGATACGGCCAAGACGTGATGCTATATTTTATTGTATGAGATGATCATGTTTTGTAATCGAAGTTATCGGCAACTGGCAGGAGCCATATGGTTGTCGCTTTATTGTATGAAATGTAAACGCCCTGTAATTGCTTTACTTTATCACTAAGCGGTAGCGATAGTCGTAGAAGCAATAGATGGCGTAAACGACAACGATGCTATGATGGATATCAAGGTGTCGCGCCGGTGACAATGGTGATCACAACGGTGCTTCGAAGATGGAGATCACAAGCACAAGATGATGATGGCCATATGATATCACTTATATTGATTGCATGTGATGTTTATCCTTTATGCATCTTATCTTGCTTTGATTGACGGTAGCATTTTAAGATGATCTCTCACTAAATTTTATCAAGAAGTGTTCTCCCTGAGTATGCACCGTTGCCAAAGTTTGTTGTGCCCAGACACCACGTGATGATCGGGTGTGATAAGCTCTACGTCCATCTACAACGGGTGCAAGCCAGTTTTGCACATGCAGAATACTCAGGTTAAACTTGACGAGCCTAGCATATGCAGATATGGCCTCGGAACACGGAGACCGAAGGTCGAGCGTGAATCATATAGTAGATATGATCAACATAGAGATGTTCACCATTGAAAACTACTCCATCTCACGTGATGATCGGTTATGGTTTAATTCATTTGGATCACGTGATCACTTAGATGACTAGAGAGATGTCTGTCTAAGTGGGAGTTCTTAAGTAATATGATTAATTGAACTTAAATTTATCATGAACTTAGTACCTGATAGTATTTTGCTTGTCTATGTTTGTTGTAGATAGATGGCTTGTGTTGTTGTTCCGTTGAATTTTAATGCGTTCCTTGAGAAAGCAAAGTTGAAAGATGATGGTAGCAATTACACGGACTGGGTCCGTAACTTGAGGATTATCCTCATTACTGCACAAAAGAATTACGTCCTGGAAGCACCGTTGGGTGCCAGGCCTGCTGCAGGAGCAACACCAGATGTTGTGAACGTCTTGTAGAGCAAAGCTGATGACTACTCTATAGTTCAGTGTGCCATGCTTTACGGCTTAGAACCGGGTCTTCAACGACGTTTTGAACGTCATGGAGCATATGAGATGTTCCAGGAGTTGAAGTTAATATTTCAAGCAAATGCCCGGATTGAGAGATATGAAGTCTCCAATAAGTTCTACAGCTGCAAGATGGAGGAGAATAGTTCTGTCAGTGAGCATATACTCAAAATGTCTGGGTATAATAATCACTTGATTCAACTGGGAGTTAATCTTCCGGATGATAGCGTCATTGATAGAATTCTCCAATCACTGCCACCAAGCTACAAGAGCTTTGTGATGAACTATAATATGCAAGGGATGAACAAGACAATTCCCGAGCTCTTCGCAATGCTAAAAGCTGCGGAGGTAGAAATCAAGAAGGAGCATCAAGTGTTGATGGTCAACAAGACCGCTAGTTTCAAGAAAAAGGGCAAAGGGAAGAAGAAGGGGAACTTCAAGAAGAACAGCAAGCAAGTTGCTTCTCAAGAGAAGAAACCCAAATCTGGACCTAAGCCTGAAACTGAGTGCTTCTACTGCAAGCAGACTGGTCACTGGAAGCGGAACTGCCCCAAGTATTTGGCAGATAAGAAGGATGGCAAAGTGAACAAAGGTATATGTGATATACATGTTATTGATGTGTACCTAACTAGAGCTCGTAGTAGCACCTGGGTATTTGATACTGGTTCTGTTGCTAATATTTGCAACTCGAAACAGGGACTACGGAATAAGCGAGCACTGGCCAAGGACGAGGTGACGATGCGTGTGGGAAACGGTTCCAAAGTCGATGTGATCGCGGTCGGCACGCTACCTCTACATCTACCTTCGGGATTAGTTTTAGACCTAAATAATTGTTATTTGGTGCCAGCATTGAGCATGAACATTATATCTGGATCTTGTTTGATGCAAGATGGTTATTCATTTAAATTAGAGAATAATGGTTGTTCTATTTATATGAGTAATATCTTTTATGGTCATGCACCCTTGAAGAGTGGTCTATTTTTATTGAATCTCGATAGTAGTGATACACATATTCATAATGTTGAAGCCAAAAGATGAAGAGTTGATAATGATAGTGCAACTTATTTGTGGCACTGCCGTTTAGGTCATATCGATGTAAAGCGCATGAAGAAACTCCATACTGATGGACTTTTGGAATCACTTGATTATGAATCACTTGGTACTTGCAAACCGTGCCTCATGGGCAAGATGACTAAAACACCATTCTCCGGTACTATGGAGGGAGCAACAGATTTGTTGGAAATCATACATACAGATGTATGTGGTCCGATGAATGTTGAAGCTCGTGGCGGATATCATTATTTTCTCACCTTCATAGATGATTTGAGCAGATATGGGTATATCTACTTAACGAAACACAAGTCTGAAACAATTGAAAAGTTCAAAGAATTTCAGAGTGAAGTGGAAAATCATTGTAACAAGAAAATAAAGTTTCTACGATCTGATCGTGGAGGAGAATATTTGAGTTACGAGTTTGGTTTACATTTGAAACAATGCGGAATAGTTTCGCAACTCACGCCACTTGGAACACCACAAAGAAATGGTGTGTCCGAACGTCGTAATCGTACTTTACTAGATATGGTGCGATCTATGATGTCTCTTACTGATTTACCGCTATCGTTTTGAGGTTATGCTTTAGAGACGGTTGCATTCACATTAAATAGGGAACCATCTAAATCCGTTGAGACGACGCCTTATGAACTGTGGTTTGGCAAGAAACCAAAGTTGCCGTTTCTTAAAGTTTGGGGCTGCAATGCTTATGTGAAGAAACTTCAACCAGATAAGCTCGAACCCAAATCGGAGAAATGTGTCTTCATAGGATACCCAAAAGAGACTGTTGGGTACACCTTCTATCACAGATCCGAAGGCAAGACATTCGTTGCTAAGAATGGATCCTTTCTAGAGAAGGAGTTTCTCTCGAAAGAAGTGAGTGGGAGGAAAGTAGAACTTGATGAGTTAACGGTACCTGCTCCCTTATTGGAAAGTAGTTCATCACAGAAATCAGTTCCTGTGACAAATACACCAATTAGTGAGGAAGCTAATGATATTGATCATGAAACTTCAGATCAAGTGTCTACTGAACCTCGTAGATCTACCAGAGTAAGATCCGCACCAGAGTGGTACGGTAATCCTGTTCTGGAAGTCATGTTACTTCACCATGATGAACCTACAAACTATGAGGAAGCGATGATGAGCCCAGATTCCGCAAAATGGCTAGAGGCCATGAAATCTGAGATGGGATCCATGTATGAGAACAAAGTATGGACTTTGATTGACTTGCCCAATGATCGGTAAGCCATTGAGAATAAATGGATCTTTAAGAAGAAGACTGACGCTGACGGTAATGTAACTGTCTATAAAGCTCGAGTTGTTGCGAAAGGTTTTCGACAAGTTCAAGGGGTTGACTACGATGAGACTTTCTCACCCGTAGCGATGCTTAAGTCTGTCCGAATCATGTTAGCGATTGCCGCATATAATGATTATGAAATTTGGCAAATGGATATCAAAACTGCATTCCTGAATGGATTTCTGGAAGAAGAGTTGTATATGATGCAACCGGAAGGTTTTGTCGATCCTAAGGAAGCTAACAAAGTGTGCAAGCTCCAGTGATCAATCTATGGTCTGGTGCAAGCCTCTCGGAGTTGGAATAAACGCTTTTATAGTGTGATCAAAGCATATGGTTTTATACAGACTTTTGGAGAAGCCTGTATTTACAAGAAAGTGAGTGGGAGCTCTGTAGCATTTCTAATATTATATGTGGATGACATATTGTTGATTGGAAATGATATAGAATTTCTGGATAGCATAAAAGGATATTTTTCAATGAAATACCTCGGTGAAGCTGCTTACATATTGGGCATTAAGATCTATAGAGATAGATCAAGACGCTTGATTGGACTTTCACAAAGCACGTATCTTGATAAAGTATTGAAAAGGTTCAATATGGAACAGGCGAAGAAAGGGTTCTTGCCTGTATTACAAGGTATAAAGTTGAGTCAGACTCAATGCCCGACCACTCCAGAAGATAGAGAGAGAATGAAAGGAGTTGCCTATGCTTCAACCATAGGCTCTATCATGTATGCAATGCTGTGTACCAGACCTGATTTGTGCCTTGCTATAAGTTTGGCAGGGAGGTACCAAAGTAATCCAGGAGTGGGTCACTAGACAGCGGTCAAGAACATCCGGAAATACCTGAAAAGGACTAAGGATATGTTTCTCGTATATGGAGTTGACAAAGAGCTAGTCGTAAATGGTTACGTTGATGGAAGCTTTGACACTGATCCGGACGATTCTAAATCGCAAACCGGATACGTATTTTTATTAAACGGTGGAGATGTAAGTTGGTGCAGTTCTAAACAAAGCGTCGTGGCGGGATCTACATGTGAAGCGGAGTACATAGCTGCTTCGGAAGCAGCAAATGAAGGAGTCTGGATGAAGGAGTTCATTTCCGATCTAGGTGTTGTACCTAGTGCATCGGGACCAATGAAGATCTTCTGTGATAATACTGGTGCAATTGGCTTGGCAAAGGAATCCAGATTTCACAAGAGGACCAAGCACATCAAGAGACGCTTCAATTCCATTCGGGACCAAGTCCAAGTGGGAGACATAGATATTTGGAAGATACATACGGATCTTAATGTTGCAGACCCGTTGACTAAGCCTCTCTCACGAGCAAAACATGATCAGCACCAAGACTCCATGGGTGTTAGAATCATTACTATGTAATCTAGATTATTGACTCTAGTGCAAGTGGGAGACTGAAGGAAATATTCCCTAGAGGCAATAATAAAGTTATTATTTATTTCCTCATATCATGATAAATGCTTATTATTCATGCTAGAATTGTATTAGCCAGAAACATGATACATGTGTGAATACATAGACAAACATAGTGTCACTAGTATGCCTCTACTTGACTAGCTCATTGATCAAAGATGGTTATGTTTCCTAACCATAGGCATGTTTTGTCATTTGATTAATGGGATCACATCATTAGGAGAATGATGTGATTGACTTGACCCATTCTGTTAGCTTAGCACTTGATCGTTTAGTATGTTGCTATTGCTTTCTTCATGACTTATACAAAGTTCCTGCAACTATGAGATTGTGTAACTCCCGTTTACCGGAGGAACACTTTGTGTGCTACCAAACGTCACAACATAACTGGGTGATTATAAAGGTGCTCTACAGGTGTCTCCAAAGGTACATGTTGAGTTGACATAATTCGAGATTACGTTTTGTCACTCCGATTGTCGGAGAGGTATCTCTGGGCCTTCTCGGTAATACTCATCACCTAAGCCTTGCAAGCATTGTAACTAATGAGCTAGTTATGAAATGATGTATTACAGAACAAGTAAAGAGACTTGCCGGTAACGAGATTGAACTAGGTATTGGATACCGACGATCGAATCTCGGGCAAGTAACATACCGATGACAAAGGGAACAACGTATGTTGTTATGCGGTTTGACCGATAAAGATCTTCGTAGAATATGTAGGAACCAATATGAACATCCAGGTTCCACTATTGGTTATTGACCGAGAATGGTTCTAGGTCATGTCTACATAGTTCTCGTACCCGTAGGGTCCGCACACTTAACGTTACGATGATAGTTTTATTATGAGTTTATAAGTTTTGATGTACCGAAGTTTGTTCGAAGTCCCGGATGTGATCACAGACATGACGAGGAGTCTTGAAATGGTCGAGACATAAAGATTGATATACTGGACGACTATATTCGGACACCGGAATTGTTCCGGGTGATTTCAGAGAAAACCGGAGTGCCGGGGGGGTTACCGAAACCCCCCGGGAGAGTTAATGGGCCACATGGGCCTTGGTGGAAAGAGAGAGGGGCGGCCAGGGTGGGCCGCGCGCCCCCTCTCCCTCTGGTCCGAATTGGACTAGGAGGGGGGGCGGTGCCCCCCTTTCCTTCCCCCCTCTCCCCCTTCCTTCCCCCTCCTAGTAGGAGTAGGAAAGGAGGAATCCTACTCCTACTAGGAGGAGGATTCCTCCTCCTTGGCGCGCCCCAAGGGTCCGGCCGGCCTCCCCCCTTGCTCCTTTATATACGGGGGCAGGGGCCACCCCACAAACACACAAGTTGATCTACGGATTGTTCCTTAGCCGTGTGCAGTGCCCCCCTCCACCATATTCCACCTCGGTCATATCGTCCTGTGAGGATTTCATGAAGAGAGACTTTTTGCAATCCCTGCTACGACCCTGCCCGGGCATATCATCCATATCCTCATTAGCAAGCTGATAGCTCGATTCATCATATGGTTGACTCATCATATCTATGTCACAGTCATACGCGTTTGTATTGAGGAAATCCATAGGGTCGACCTCCGTCTCATCATCCATTCTCTGTTCTACAGGAGAAATTACATCAGCCAGTACTATTGCACCCCCTTCATCATGTCGTCCGCCGCTCTCACCCGGCACTACAGGAGTTGGTAATTGTGTAGGCGGGGTGGTGGTCTCCGCACATGCTTGTTGATGTGTGGTAGTTATTGGTGTGCTCTCGGCCGGCTCCAGACGAATAAGATTCTTCGGCCATAGCAGCACCCAATTCTTGCAGCTTCCAATCCACGGCGAGGTCTCGTTGTCCGCTCCAACATGCTGTACCGGAGGAGGCAAATCCTCGTGCACCGATTTCACACTGGTCAAGCTAACCTTGAAGTGCACAACGGGGATCGGCTAGTTGTGGAACGTGCGTTGCGAGGGGTCCATTATCATCCCCTTTCCCACGTCCACCTTCTGGCCTTTGATCAAGTAGAGTATGGTGCACGGGGTTTCTTTCGCCTGCAAACACATATGTCTGTGGCGTAAAACAACCGAAAGGCAACAAAAATGGAATATTATATATATATATATATATATATATATATGTTGGTGCGACATGTAATTACCATGACGGCGTCGAGCTCAGCCAAAGATGAAGGCCCACCTAGCGCGCCTGAGACTAAGGACGGGCTGCTATGAGCGGGAGCGGCTGCGAGAGGAGGCCCGGTTGCGTGAGCAAGTGATGGTGCGATGGTGTTGTTGTTCATGGAGTTGCTCCCGACGAAACTGAGCAACGGGAAATCATGTACCGTCTTGTCTGGATTTTCCTTCGCCCAGTTGATGATAACTGGAACCAAGTTAGTAGCGAAATCATTTCTGCAGGCAGTTACAGCTGCATTGACTACCTGCTGTAGCAACTCATATTTGTCCTCGGCTGCTTTTTTCGCGTCCTCAGCTGCTTTTTTCTTGACCACAAGCTTCACCTTCGCGTCGATGTCCGCCTGACTAAACTTCTTTTTCTGCTTCTTGGCCTCCGGGCCCTCGTTGTAAAACACCTTCCACGTGGCGCCGTCTCCAGCGCCGTGCACACGACCATATTGCGGCCGCTGGTCCAAAGGGAGTCCATTAAGTTCGTTCAAGGCCCGGTTGAGAGGGGTGTCCCACTTGGGCCTCATCGGAGAAGTAGGGCTTTCGGCTGCAAGCTGGTGTTGCTTATCCAGTAGTCTAATCAATTTCCTCGTGATCCTGTCCGTGTAAAAAACCTTTTTCTCCTTGTCCCACTTGTAGCGGGCCCTGATGAAGTCACGCTCCAAGGGGTTGGTGAACTTCGCGAAGGGGTCTGGGAGACCCGCGGCTTCACGTTCTGCGTCCTCCTTATCCCATATGGGCTGTCGGTGTCAAAACCGGCGGATCTTGGGTAGGGGGTCCCGAACTGTGCGTCTAGGCGGATGGTAACAGGAGACAAGGGACACGATGTTTTTACCCAGGTTCGGGCCCTCTTGATGGAGGTAAAACCCTACTCCTGCTTGATTGATATTGATGATATGCGTAGTACAAGAGTGGATCTACCACGAGATCAAGGAGGCTAAACCCTAGAAGCTAGACTATGGTATGATTGTTGTAATGGTTGTGTCCTACGGACTAAAACCCTCCGGTTTATATAGACACCGGAGAGGGCTAGGGTTACACAGAGTCAGTTACAATGGTAGGAGATCTACATATCCGTATCGCCAAGCTTGCCTTCCACGCCAAGGAAAGTCCCATCCGGACACGGGACGAAGTCTTCAATCTTGTATCTTCATAGTCTTGGAGTCCGGCCGACGATGATAGTCCGCCTGTCCGGATACCCCCTAGTCCAGGACTCCCTCAGTAGCCCCTGAACCAGGCTTCAATGACGATGAGTCCAGCGCGCATATTGTTCGGCATTGCAAGGCGGGTTCCTCCTCCGAATAATTCATAGAAGATTGTGAACGCCAGGATAGTGTCCGGCTCTGCGAAATAATTTCCACATTCCACCGTAGAGAGAATAATATGTACACAAGTTCAATCTGCTGACGTATTTTGTGGCATGACATCATACCACCACCAAGCCTTTACTTGAATCTTTTTTATTATACCACCTCAGCGCGTTTAGCGAAGCGGTTTCCTTGGTAGGTCTTGTCGAAGCAGAGATCGTGTTCCCCTTATTCCGGGATTCCCATCAATACGGACGTGGGTAACCCAACCGCTCCATTGATGGTGGCGCTTGGGAGATAAGCGAGTTTTACCAGGCCGGTGGGGACGCATAGTCTTCGTCCGCCTATATATAAGGGGATAAGGATCCACCTTTCACCTACGCCTTCTTCCTCCTTTGCTTATCCATCTCCGCGCACTCGAGCTCCAGCGCCCAAGTCCGCGCATCTCGTCTAAACCTCCTCCAGTCATGTCCGGAGCGGGAGGCAAGTGGTTGGCCTCCTCCGTTACGGAGGGGCACATACCAACGACATCGCGCACCGGCTGCCCGATGAGGGGCAGCTCATCCCCACCCCCAGGCCCCATGAGAGGGTCGTATTCCTTCCCCACTTCCTCCGCGGACTGGGCTTCCCACTTCATCCCTTCGTCTGGGGGCTCATGTACTACTACGGCCTAGATTTCCACGATATGGCGCCGAACTTCATCCTCAACATCTCGGCGTTTATCATCGTGTGCGAGGCCTTCCTCTGCATCCGGCCTCACTTCGGCTTGTGGCTCCAGACCTTCAATGTCAAGCCGAAGGTGGTGAAGGGCGCTCAAGCGGAGTGCGGAGGCGCCATGGTGGCCAAATGCCCAACGTCACCTGGCTTGAGGGGGCCTTTGTGGAGTCCATCAAGGGATGGCAATCGGGGTGGTTCTACATCACCGAGCCACGTGACCCTAAATGGGCAGCGGCCCCCGAGTTCAGATCTGGTATCCCCATGCAGCTCACCTCCTGGAAAGAGAAGGGCTTGCTATGGGGCAGTTCGGAGGAGCTGACAGGACTCCAGTCCTGTCTCCAGACCTTGGTGAGCAAGAAGCTTAGGCTTGTCAATGTGATCCAGGTCATGCTCGTCCGCCAGATTCTCCCCTGCCAACAGCGGGCCTTTAATTTGTGGGAGTTCGATCCGGCTCAGCACCGGACTCTGAGCGGGCTCTTCGACACGACGTACGAAGCTGCCTGGAGGGTGTTGTTCAAGGGCGGAGAAGCCCCTGCGTCCGTGACGAAAGACCGCGGATTCAGCACCAAGCGCCCGGCCGGCGAGGTAAGCTTTATTATCCTCTATGGGACACTTATTTTCTTTCATAGTTTAATTCTATGTGGGATCTAAAACTCCCAATGCCTTTGACAGGACTGGCAGAGGACGTCCGGACAGGTAGACTGTCCGGCTCCCCTTCCCGAAGACCTAGCGGACGCCCGTTTAACGGGGCTGCTAGTCCCGGCACTTTATGTGGTGCCGGAGAAGAAGGACAAGAAGAAGGCCACGGGAACTCGAAGAAGTTCCCGGCGCCAGGTGATATCGGACTCATCATCCGATGGCTCCGAGGCGGACTCCTCCCCCGAAGACGAGGAGGAGAAAGAGGACTCTCTCCCGGAGGGGGGGAAAGAGGAAAAGGAAGGCTTCCCCAACGGGGGAGGCCGAAGGGTCCAAGAGGGGAAGGACCCTTCCCCCGGACAGCTCCGCCATCGCCAACGTTGGCGACGAAGAGTGGCCCTCAAGGGCCAGGCCTCCGGCAAGATCATAAGTATCCGGATTCCTGAATAATTTCTCTTTCGCGTCACATAGTGTCCTTCTAATGCCGCATACTACCTGTAGTCCGGCCGATGATGATCTTCCCGCTTCATCGAGGTGGATTCCATTTCGACTACCTCCACCCCTCGCGACGCTGAGGACCCCGAGGTGGGATCCCAGGAGGGAACCCATCAGGAGGAGGCTCCGGAGGTGCCGCAAGGCAGCCTCCCGGACTCTGCGCCAGACTCCATGCCGGAACCCGCAGTGGTTCCGGAGTCCGGCAGGCGGCCCCTTCGTAAGAAGGGCAAGACCGTGACGCCGGCAGCCTCCCTCCAACCGGAGGCGCCGGACAACTTGTTGGAAGCGCTTAACGGCGCTTCCATCGAGGAAGAACACCGCACTATCATGAGTGCGGTGATTCAGAAGGTTTAGCTCGCCAAGAGCGGGCTGACCGAAGCCTGCAGTAGCCTTCTAACAGGCTTTGAGGTAAGAAGTTTTAAAATATGTAATGTAATACCGCATAGACAGTAGCCCTTGATGCTCGGTTCGGTGTTCGGAAAGAAAAACCAGATTGAGGATCTAAAAAAGATATACACAGGAGTGCTAAAAATTATGTCAATATGGGTTTGCAGGCTCCGCTGCTGACCTCTGCCGCACTGACTGCGGAGGTCGGTGCTTTAAAGCAGGACCTCGAGCAATCCAAGCAAGAGTTCGGCCTTGCCAAGAAGCAGCTCGAGGACAAGGAAGGTGAGTAACACCGCTTTTAAATTTGTACCTTACAGAAAAGGATTTTGGTTGCAATAGAAATAACAAGAATAACGTGGGTACTGTAGGGGCCACAAACGAGGTGGCAACCCTGAAGGAGGCCGTGTCCGCGGCCGAACACAATGCGGCCGCGGAACGGGCGGAGCGAGACAAGCCGGAGGCGCGGGTGGCGGAGGTGCAGCAAGAGCTCCAGGCTCTCATGTAAAAGCATGAGAGTTTGGAGCGCGACTCGAAGACTCGAGAGTCCGAGCTTGCCTCGGCTCTTGAAAGTGCCAAAGCCGCTAAGGCCGAGGCCCATAAGGCCCTCCAGGAGGTTGAGGCGGTGAAGAAAATAGTGGCGGGTAAGGCATTTTTCATGCAAAGCAAGCATGTGAGTGTAAATTACCTGTCACTTACCCGAATTCGGAGCTCTCCAGGGGCGTTTGCAGATCAGCCTCGCAGCGTGTCCGATGCCACCGCATTCTACCGGGCCGAGGAGGGGAGCTCAATGGAGAAGGTCTTCTGGTCTCAGTACGCTAAGGCCGGACACCCGGTGCCCCCTAGCGACCAGCTGAAGCAGCTGGTCGAGCTCCACAAGGTAGCCGAGCAGGCCATGAAGGGCCTCATAGTCCGGCTGTGGCCTGGTGAGGCCATGCCTGGGAGCTACTTCAGCCTCGTGCGGCGGCTGGTGGATGCGTGCCCCTGGGTGGAAGTCATCAAGCACTCCGCCTGCATTGAAGGTGCCCGTCGGGCCCTTGCCCACGCAAAGGTGCACTGGGGCAGGCTGGATGCTGAGAGGCTTATCACGGACGCGCCGCCGGCGGGCAAGGAGTATCGTACGCCCGAAATGTACTATAAGAGTGTCCTGAAGGGTGCCCGCAAGATTGCGGATGAGTGCCCCAAAGATGTAATTATTGTGTAAACTCGCAATTTGTTATCCTGTGCGCTGAAAACTTTGTTCATGTGCACTAAGCAACGCTTATTAATTTAAAATATTACCTTCTGTGCGGCCGTTTATAAAATCTGAGAGATGGCAAGTCGTCGGCTTCAGCCCCCATGCCACGAGTGCTGGGGTGTTCGGGATAAACTTGAGCACTCTTGTTCCCATTTTTGGGTCCATCTAGGGAGGCGCTCAACACAACGAACAAGGTAACCGGACTTATAATGCTTGAACACTCTCACTTAGCCATAGAATTCTATAATTTCAAATTTCGGCGAAGCCCCTAGTATTCGGAAGACCGAGTTCGGGGCACTTTCCACGCCTGGGCCGGACACAGCCGGTTCCTCGCTCGAAGCGGCATAAGTCTTTAGGGACTCGAAAAGACCTCTCGAACAACGACCAGTCTCTCGCCTTATCATGACAGTCAGTTTTAGCTTTCTCCACTGGGGCGCTCGCCCAGCTCAACTGGGGCGCAATCGCAGTGGTTCTCCCAGTGCTACCTTAGCCGACGGAACGGAACGTAAGGTACCGAAACATGGGAGCCGGGCAAACCCAACTATTGACCCAAGACATGATTCGGAGCCAATGCATATAATGCTATAAGTTCGGGGTGCCGCACTTGTGAAAGTGTTCAGACTTATCACACCATAATGTGGGGAACACAAGCCCCTGGTGTATTCTGCCGTACCAAAATGTACGGGTGCAAGATGTCATTGATGAACATATATGTAAAAAAAGGTAATGCAATTATAGGCAAAAAGTGCTGCATTGTTTATTCAAGGAATTCTGCTATGAGTGCAGAACGATACAAATAGTGCGGTAAGCAAGGGATTGGACTAATTAAACATGTCCCCCTCCAGGGGTAGGCTACGAACTGGTGTATTTAACAAATTTAATGCTCATAATGGAGACCACCTGAGTGTTCGTCGTGGCCTTTGTCCCTCCCTGGCAGTTGCATCGTGAGTTCGGTAGATCTACTGCTGGACAAGGCCTCTGGTGAATGGAGTCCTGTGGAAAAAAAAGAAGAAGAAAAAAAAAAGTGACACACTTGGGAGCCCCTGGTGTGGTTAAGCCGCACTCTGGGCCTTTCGTGCTCGTGCCCCTCCCCCTATGCCCACGGTATCTCTAGGGCGTAATGATGTACGCGAAGAGCTAGTCTTGCAATCCTGCAAGGGCTGGGGTTGGGGCCTGTCGGTGTCAAAACCGGCGGATCTCGGGTAGGGGGTCCCGAACCGTGCGTCTAGGCGGATGGTAACAGGAGACAAGGGACACGATGTTTTACCCAGGTTCGGGCCCTCTTGATGGAGGTAAAACCCTACGTCCTGCTCGATTAATATTGATGATGTGTATTACAAGAGTGGATCTACCACGAGATCAAGGAGGCTAAACCCTAGAAGCTAGCCTATGGTATGATTGTTGTAATGGAGGTTATGTCCTACGGACTAAAGCCCTCCATTTTATATAGACACCGGAGAGGGCTAGGGTTACACAGAGTCGGTTACAATGGTAGGAGATCTACATATCCGTATCGCCAAGCTTGCCTTCCACGCCAAGGGAAGTCCCATCCGGACACGGGACGGAGTCTTCAATCTTGTATCTTCGTAGTCTTGGAGTCCGGCGGACGATGATAGTCCGGCTGTCCGGACACCCCCTAGTCCAGGACTCCCTCAGTAGCCCCTGAACCAGGCTTCAATGACGATAAGTCCGGCGCGCATAATGTTCGGCATTGCAAGGCGGGTTCCTCCCTTAAATAATCCAGAGAAGATCATGAACACCAGGATAGTGTCCGGCTCTGCAAAATAAATTCCACATTCCACCGTAGAGAGAATAAAATATACACAAGTTCAATCTGCTGACGTATCTTGCGGCATGACGTCACACCACTACCAAGCCTTTAGTTGAATCGTTTTTTATCATACCGCCTCAGCGCGTTTAGCGAAGCGGTTTCCTTGGCACGTCTTGTCGAAGCAGAGATCGTGTTCCCCTTATTCCGGGATTCTCATCAATACGGGCGTGGGTAACCCAACCGCGCCCGTCGCCACGCCTCCTCTATCGAAGGCGAATCCCGAACGGTCACAGAGACGGCTCTTGGTATTCCCCCTCTTTATAATAAGACCAAGGCTCGTTTCTTTTCTTCAATCTTCCATCGAATCTTATCCTTGCTCCAAGTTCCAACACCCAGAGCCCCAGATTCGAGTGCTTCGGACCATCAACAATGTCCGGCTCCGACCTTCAGGGCCGATGGATGCCCTCCTCCGTCACAGAGGAGGACGTGCTAAAGCTGCGTGAGGCCAAGTACCTGTCTTACGAGATTTCGCACAGGTTGCCCGCCCAAGGGCAGGCCATACCCACTCCCGAGCCCAGTGAGTACATCGTCTTCGTATCCCACCTCGTCGGGGTTTAGGCTTCTCGACGGATCCTTTCGCGAGAGGGCTCATGTTCTACTACGGGCTGGATTTTCTTGACTTGGCTCCGGAGTCCATCCTCCATATTTCCGCATTTATTATCGTCTGCGAAGCCTTCCTCCGTGTCACCCCCCACTTCGGCCTGTGGCCGAAGACCTTCAATGTGGAGCCGAAGATGATTGGGGGGCGTCAAGCAGAGTGCGGTGGGGCGGCCATAAGCAGGAGGGCCGATGCCCCGTGGCCCGAGGGCTCCTTCCAAGAGGAGCTCGGCTTGTGGCAGCAGGAGTGGTTCTATATCACCGCTCCAAAGGGCAGCAGGCAGAAGCCGCCGCCTCCATTCCGCTCGGGACCTCCATGACGGTTGATGTCGTGGGTCAACCAAGGGCTCAATTGGGGGCCGTCAAAAGACGTGCCCCTATTACAGGACCGGATTCGAGAGCTTCAAGCGAGGGAGATCGATCTGGTCGTGGTGATGCAGGTCATGCTAATCAGGCGTCTTCTGCCCTGCAAACGCCGTCCTCTCCGGATATGGGAGTTCAATCCGGAGGGACCATGGATTCTCCAACACTTCATGGGTACGACACCCGTGGAGATGTACAAGTTGTTCTTCGGACCGCAGGTGGCGTGTCCGGAATTGACCGAGGATGCAGGCCTAAGCTGCAATCGCCCGGATACTCAGGTATGTAGCTCAGTGTCCGGACGTACCGTTTGTTTGCTTTTCTATGATTCGCCTTTTAACCCGTTATCCTTCATCAGGAGTGGATAGCGCAAGCAAAGCTGATAAGGTGTCCGGCTCCCCTCCCAGAGACCGCACCGGAGCCCGTGCTGGTCAGAATGTTGGAGGTCGCGCCTTTAGAAGAAGGCGAATGGGAAAATAGAGGAGCTAACACCTCGCCCAAGGGGGCGCTCGAAGAAGGGGGGATCGAGAATCCCTCCCTCCAGGGGGAGAAGAGGACCGCCTCCGAAGACCCGGAGGCCAAAGCCTCTAAGCGGGGGAAGAAATCTTCACCAGAGGGTCCTGCGTCCGGGGAGACCCCGGCCGTACAATCTTCTCTACAGAATCAGCCCTCCAGCGAGCCGTCAGTGGGAAAAGGGGAGTTCATTAATAAGAAAACATCCCTATTTGTGCTTCTAAGGATAACCGAAATTTTTGCCCTGTAGTTCGGATCTGCGAACTTCTCAGATGAGCTCGTCTTCGGGGGATCTTCGTCCGGAGATGATGGAGAGCGAGACGCCTCCGTCTGCTGCGCCGTCGGATAGGGCGGACGAGCCTGAGGTATCGTCACGGAGGGTGTCCCTGAGCCCGGCAGGGCCGAAGAGTTCGGCGCGGACTAGAGTTCGGCCGGGGGAGCTGAAGGATCTGCTTAAGAGGGCGTCCATCTCAGAAGATCACCGTGCATTGATGAGCATGGTGATTGGAAGGATTTCGTCCGCTGAAAGCGGATTGCATAATGCCGTCAGGAGTTTGCTGGTGGGATTTGAGGTACATAAAAACGACGCACCTTTTTGACAGTTTTGCACATGAAAGTGCGCCCTGTATAGATAGTAGCACCTGAGACTCGGTAGGTTGTCGAAAGAGACAGCGTGCCGAGGATCAAAATCGCAGGTATTGAGTATCGCCTTTCCTATGCAGGTGGCGGATAGTCCGGGGGCTAGCCGGGCTGATGGAGTTGCCGAATTAATGCGGAAACTCGATGTAGCGGATGCAGACATCGCGCTAGTCAACAAGCGTCTTGACGAGTTGCAAGGTAAATTGATTCTCCGCAGTCACCTATTAAGGGAGCCAAAGCCCACCTCTTACAATATTTATGCTTGACGCAGATGGTGCTACTGCTGTGGAGAGCCTTTAGGCAGAACTTGCTCAAGCCAAGGAGCAAGCCATAAGGAGTGATGCGGCTGCCTCGAGGGCGGCCGAAGAGTTAGAAGCCGAAAGGGCTGCACACTGCGGAAGCAGGGAAGAGATGGCTGAATTGGCCGTTAAATTGAAGGATGCTACCGACCGCAATGAGGCTCTTGAAAAGGAGCGCCTATTGGAGCGAGAAGACCTGGGGAAGGCCACCGCCGAGGTGAAGGATGCTCGTTCTGCAATGTGGGCTATGAAGGAGGAGCTGCGTCAAGCCA
Source organism: Triticum timopheevii (assembly GCA_963921465.1). Classification (NCBI taxonomy): domain Eukaryota; kingdom Viridiplantae; phylum Streptophyta; class Magnoliopsida; order Poales; family Poaceae; genus Triticum; species Triticum timopheevii. The sequence continues at coordinate 27,978,276 of OY997274.1, read as the reverse complement.
GAGACATTGTGGCTGGCAAGCCTTTTCTGCTGCGTCGCCGGTTTACGAATCCAAATTATGCCCAGCTTGGCCAGCTGTGGGGTCCGGAGGATCCATATATGGACTTAGCGGCAAGTGCGGCGGATGCCGTTGTGCACTTCCGGAGTCAGAAGGATCACAAGACGGAAGAGCTGTTTTGGTCTCAATTCCATAGTCCGGATCGTTCACTTCCGCTGACCGATCGGTTGGCCGAATGGGCTGAGCTGAACAGGTTGTCCGGACTTGCCATGACGGATATCGTGACTCATGTCTGGCCAGAGAGGCCCAAGGCGACGAGCTATTTTGGCTTATTGCAGCAATTTCTTGGGGCGGTGCCGCATATCAAGGAGATGAAGCGGTCGGCCTGCATAGAAGGTTCGCGGATGGCCCTTGCCCGCGTGAAGACACATTGGACAGAGATGGATGCCACCGCTGTTGCAACCCAGGGTTTGGACGAAAGCCGGTTACCCGCCGAGCACTATTTTGGGGAAGTTATGCGTGGTGCTCGTGTAATAGAGTCGCAGTGCTCGAAAAATGTCACGTTCAAATGAACGTTGTATTTTGTAAAACAATGGTTATAATGTAATCGCTTTTTATACTTGTGCGTTCCAAGTATTGAAATATCTCCTATGCGGCCGTTTATGTATACATGTGTATAACCTGAAAGATGACAGTCTTCGGTTTCAGCCCCCACGCACAAGGTGCGGGTGTGTTCGCAAAAAATAGCGCATTGTCACACTTAATCCGACGTCTCGGTCCTATTGAGGAGGTGGTAGCGTAGCAAACGAGGCAACTGGACTATGATGCTTTATCACTTTCACTTAGCCATTGGAGTTTGAGGGTGGGGCTACGATATAGCCCCTGGGGGCACCGCGCTCTCCGAATTCGGGGCGCGTGTGTGCCTGACCGGGAAGCGGTCCTTCGTCAAAGCGGAGGAATTCTAAACATTCCAGTGGTCGATCGAGTGGTTGACCAGTCTCTCGCTGTATCATGACAGTCAGTTTTCGGCTTTCTCTACTGAGGTGCTCGCCCAGCCGAACTGGGGCACAATCGCAGTAGTTCTCCTGGTGCCGCGTTAGCCGATGATACGGAACGTAAGGCAGCAAAACACAGGAGCCGGGCAAACCCAACATTTGACCAAAGACATGATTCGAAGCTGATGCATATAAGGCCTGACTCGAGACGCCGAACACTCCCTAAGGTGTTCGGTCTTTATGATAATGGGCAAAACAATGCCCTAAGCCCCTAGTGTCCAGGTACGGGCAAGGTCCTCTGACGCGGCTGATGCCAAAACGTCAGGCTCCACTCTGGTTATAATGAGAAACCATGGGATTATAGCAACAAGAGACAGTAAAAAAGGTTTACGCAGGGTCTTAATCTGAAAAGAATCCTTGCGACGGGTCCCTACTGCACGTCTGCGCCTATGTCTCCGTTGTGCCGTTATCCTGGACGGGTGTGCACGTTGTTCATCTGTAAAAAGAGAGGAACTTAGTTTGAAAGGAAATCATGCGAAAAAAAGTATATGAAAAATATTAATAAATAAGTAAAACGGGGTCTATATTAGCTCATTGTTGCTTGTACGCACAGCCCCTTGTGAAGGGGTGTGCGGCTAGGGAGCCCCTAGCTTATTTACGCCGGACTCGTCTAGCCGTGTCCGGGGTCTTTAAATGACCCTCGTAATTAAATGATGCCACGTGGACCGGGCATTTTAAGTGTAAGTGATGCGTAATGTGGTATGGCGTTGAAGCGGACAAAAGCTTCACATCCCAATAGTGCTTGATAGCTACTTTTGAACGGGGCGACATGAAAGATTAGTTTTTCGCGTCGGAAGTTGTTCGGTGACCCGAACACAACTTCTAGTAATAAGGAGCATGTGCACTTGGCGTAAGGGCCTGGCGTCACTCCTTTAAAGGAAGTGCGGCTATGTCGAATTTTAGTACGGTCTATCCCCAACTTGCGGATTGTGTTTGGATATAGCAGGTTTAGATCACTGCCTCCGTCCATTAGGACTTATGTAAATTGTAGTCCGTCGATTATAGGATCCAATATCAGAGCAGTCCATCCTGGATTCCGGACACTTCTGCAATAATCCAGGTGGTCAAAAGTTATTGGTTTTGACATCCAATCTCGAGGTTCCGCTGGGGTGGACCGTGCGGGACCCGTCTTAGCGGGTGCCGCATTGTTTTTCCGTATTATCACATGAAGTGAGTTTACTGCTTTGACTTCTTGTGGGAAAGTCCTTTGTTTTCCGGTGCTCTGCTGGTGGGGTTTATCATCATCTTCGCTTGATGCGTCGAGCCCCTTGTGTTCGGCGTTTAATCGGCCGGACTGTTTGAAAATCCAACAATCTCGGTGGGTGTGGTTTGCAGGCCTTCCGGGGGTACTGTGGATTTGACATATCCGACCCAAAATTTTGTTTCAATTGGATAGCTCATCACTGTTATCCTTAAGAGGCAGTGTTTTGTTCTTTGGCCGCGAGCTTTTGAATCCGGCGTTGACCGCCGTGTTCTTTGGGCTTTTCTCTTTATTCCGGCGCTGATCTTTTCTGCGCCGTGATTTTCCGTTTCCATCTCTGATCTCAGATGTACTTGGGTTACTGGTGCTGCATCTTGCTAGCCAGCTATCTTCACCCGCGCAAAAGCAGGTCATGAGGCTTGTTAGTGCGGACATTGTCCTCGGCTTCTCTTGGCCGAGGTGTCTAGCGAGCCATTCGTCTCGGACGTTGTGTTTGAAAGCTGCTAAGGCTTCGGCGTCTGGACAGTCGACTATTTGGTTCTTTTTAGTAAGGAACCTGTTCCAGAATTTGCGCGCTGACTCTCCGGGCTGTTGAGTTATATGACTTAGATCGTCTGCATCCGGAGGGCAGACATAAGTCCGTTGAAAATTTGCTCTAAACGCGTCCTCAAGCTCTTCCCAACTTCCAATAGTGTTTTCTGGGAGACTTTTGAGCCAATGACGGGCTGGTCCTTTGAGCTTGAGGGGTAAATATTTTATGGTGTGGAGATCATCTCCTCTAGCCATGTGTATGTGTAGTATATAATCCTCTATCCAGACTCCAGGGTCTATTGTTCCGTCGTAAGCCTCTATGTTTATGGGTTTAAACCCTGCTAGGAATTCATGATCTAGCACCTCATTGTGAAACATAGTGGGTGTGCGGCACCCCTGTATTTGGGTGTACCGCTGTCTTCGAACACTTGGCGTGTTGTGTTGCTTCCTGGGGCCCTCTTTTTTGGCCCGTAAATGGACCTGGCTGGGCCACCTGTTTTCCCAGGGTCATGAGTCGGCTTGTGTGCGGCGCCACTTATAGTTTTTGGCCTATCATCTGGCCGTCTATCCGGCCAGGCGGCCGCTTTGTTTTTTGACTGTGGGGGCTCTGTGGCTTCCTCATCAAATTCTGGCAGAAGTTTGCGCTTCGGATAGCTCTTTGATTGATGGCTATTGCCGTATTTGTCTGCGGTTTTGTGCACTTTGCTCCACCTCATTCTGAGTATGTCTTCCGCTGTTTTGAGCTTCCATTTTTCCTTCTTCAAACTTCTTGCAGTGGCGACGTGTCTTTTCCGAAGTCTCTTATTCTCCGGTGGTGTGTCCGGCGTGAGGTCGTCTGGACTGTTGGTTTCGCCGGGCATGGATTGATTATCCGATTCGTCCTGTTCGGACGGTTTCTTGGTCGCATGTTTGTCATCCACGGGTTTGCCCTGCTCTATTGCTGGGTCATTGGGAGCGCTGTTGTTGTCGATCCGGGACTTAGGGCGGCGTTTGCGTCGCCGTTTTGGTTGTTTATCAGTGGGATTATCCTCTGCCGCGCCCCGTTGGTCCTCGTTGTCGCTTCCTTTTGGGGTATCCACCATATATACGTCATGTGCTGGGGTGGTCTTCCAGTGCCCTGTAGGCGCTGGTTCTTGATCGTCTCCGGCATCGTCGTCCATACCGTCGATGTCTTCGGAGTCATAGTCTAGCATGTTTGTTAGATCGTCGACAGTGGCTACAAAGTGGGTGGTGGGTGGGCCTTGAATTTCTTTGTCGTCCGCATCCCAACCATCCTGGCCGTAATCCGGCCAGGGCTCTCCGGATAGCGAGAGATGCTTTAGCGAATTTAGGATGTCGCCAAAGGGCGAGTGCTGAAAGATGTCCGCAGCGGTGAACTCCATGATCGGCGCCCAATCGGATTCGATTGGCCGGGGCGCGGGAGGTTCGGAGTCCGGCAGGGAGTCCGGCGCCTCGGAGTCACAAGCTTTATAGGGGACAAGGTCAGTGTTCTGCTCCATCGCCGCGCAAGTTGCAGCCCCCGAGGCAGTATCCAGCCACCGGTCCTCGATCTGGGCTATCGGCTCCGGACTGAGGGCCGGAGCGGATTCGTGTGCGGCCACCAAGGCACTGTCCGGCGGCAGAGCTAGATCATGCCCATCGTGACAGTGCGGCACGCTCGGCTGTGGCTCGAGCCCGTCGAAGATCAAGTCCCCGCGGATGTCGGCCGTGAAGTTTAGGCTTCCGAACCTGACCTGACGGCCAGGGGCGTAGCTTTCGATCTGCTCTAGGTGGCCAAGTGAATTAGCCGGCAGTGCGAAGCCGCCGAATACGAAGATCTGTCCGGGGAGAAAAGTCTCACCCTGGACAGCGTTGTTGTTGATTGAAGAAGCCATCGAGCCTATTGGTGACGACACAGAGGAACTCTCAATGAAAGCACCAATGTTGGTGTCAAAACCGGCGGATCTCGGGTAGGGGGTCCCGAACTATGCGTCCAGGTGGATGGTAACAGGAGACAAGGGACACGATGTTTTACCCAGGTTCGGGCCCTCTTGATGGAGGTAAAACCCTACGTCCTGCTCGATTAATATTGATGATGTGTATTACAAGAGTGGATATACCACGAGATCAAGGAGGCTAAACCCTAGAAGCTAGCCTATGGTATGATTGTTGCAATGGAGGTTATGTCCTACGGTGTCGGCGGCCGCTCCTTTCCTGCAGCCGCGGGCACCTATGGGGCACGGGGGGCCCCTTCTGGTCCAGCAAGGGGGCGGAGGGCGCGCACAGAGTAGATCGAGGTCGGCCGCGCGCGCTGGGAGACGGGGCGATTTTTACCCAGCTTCGGAGCTCTCCGGAGAGATAAAACTCCTACTGCTGCTTTGTGTTTTTATTTGATCTTGCTCGAGAGCGAGCGTATGGTGGTGGTGTCGAATGGACCGAACCCTCGAGCTGCGGAACCAAAATTCCGAACCTCCGAACCCTCCGAAACTCCGAACCTCTGAACCCTCGAACCCTCCCCCCGAACCCCTCCTCTACGTGCCCATGGGCCTCCCTTTTATAGTCTGAAGGGGGCACCAGCAGTTGGCAGCATAGAAAGATGGGTAGAAAGGTAAAAACGCGGGTTGGTACAACTGCTACCAACAGTGTCCCCTACCTAACTCCGACAGCAGGGGACAAGGGCATTTAATGCCCGTCCGGTCGCCCCAACAGTGCAAGGAAACGACCGTTAGAGGCACCACCGATTGCCACGATGGCGTCTCCGTCAGCTCCGTTTGCCACCTCGCTCTGCATGGCTACGCAACGCCCCGTCACGTGCCCCTGGGGTGGCCCTGGGGTGACACGTCGCTGGGTGCGCTGGATTTTGGGTGGCCGTCTTGCCGCGGCAAGTGCCTTGCCGCGGCCCTTCTCTTGTCGTGCCGGCAAGCTTGCCGGCCGCCGGGCCTTGCCGGGACACGCGGGGCGCCGCGGCAAGTCTTCTGGAGATGCCTTGGTCGGCCTTCCCGGCATGCTCCTCTTGCCGGGGCCTTTGTTTTCTTCCCGGCCAGCTCCTCTTGCCGGGGCCTTGGTTTGAGTACTTTGATCTTGAATGGCGTCAAAGTAGCCGTGGAGGATCTTGGCGGACGCCCGGCAAGCCCTGCCGCGGGTCGCTGCGACTGCTCGTGCACAAGTTCGGGATACTAAGGTACCCCCCTACTTTAGTACACCGACAGGAGCCCCCGGGCCTGGGCCATACACGGTGCCGAGCGCTGTTGGGCCAGGCCCAAAACAGTGCACGGGCACGCGCGGCCTAGGTCACACGGAATCGGACTCCGTGTCCACCGCGTCCTCCCGCAACGGCACGCGTCGATTGCGGCGTCGTGGGAGAGAACGTGGTCAATACTTAACCCCAGGAAATGCGTAACGTTCGCATCCCATGTTTATAAGCAGAGGAAACGGGGCCGTTCCCCCACTTCCGCCACTTGCAGTTCCTTCCTCCAAACGCTCCGCCGCCCTCCTCCATCCCCTGAATCGAGAGGAAAACAGCACTCCGCTGCCCGTTGCTGTCGTCGCCATCGTCGCCTTCGCCTCCCCCTACTGCCCCCGCCATGGCTCCGAAGGCCGGGAGGGCCACGAAGGCTGCGAAGGCCGCGAAGGCCGCGAAGTCGGCCGAGGCACTAGAGCTCGAGGCGCTGCGCAAGAAGCAGGTGCTTTTCTCCCCCGAGCTCACCCCGGAGGCGTTGCGGGCGGGGTTCTACCTCTTTTGGTCGATGGAAACGCGGGCGCACCTGCGCACGCCGGTGCTTTCCAAATCGAAGAAGTGCCCCAGAGGGTACTACTTCTTCCCTGTGTTCTTCTATTGCCAGCTCTGCCCGCCTTTTTCCGATTTCTTTTGCGACATCATGAACACCTACGGGTTCCATCTGCTTGATTTCACCCCCAATGCTGTTCTGACAATGGCGGTTTTCGCGCACCTCTGTGAGAACTTTGTTGGTATCCTCCCCAATGTCGCTCTTTTTCGCCACTATTTCTCCCCTCGGGCCGAGAAAGGGGAGCCGCTGGCTGGCGGAGTTGCCTGGACCTCCCGGATGGGCATGAAGGAGGTGTACTTGACGGGCGAGCTCCGCGGCAAGTGGGACGAGTGGAGGGCGGAGTGGTGTTGGATCTGCGATGCCGATCCGCCGTCGTTCACCAAGCTGTGCAAGACTCGGGTGGTGCGCGGCGGCGACTGGAGCGCTCTATCGCCGAACGACGCCAAACTGACGATCGCCACCACCCGAATCCTCCGGCTCAGGCACGCCGGACTCACAACAGGGGCGGTCGGCGCGGATTTCCTTCGCCGTCGTATCGCCCCTTTGCAGGCAAGGGGGAGGCCTGCCTGGCTGTTCAGCGGCCCGGCGGATTTCATGAGGCTGCGCCCAGGCCTCAACTTCAACTTCACCGTCCTGGAGCTTGACGCGATGCTGAGGGAGACGTTCAAGCATGACGCCAATCATCCAGAGTGGTTCCGGCTGCCGCAGGGCTTCATCCCCTTGTGCAACAACTCCCAGCGCGATCGCATCTGCGCAATGATGCCAGAGTGCGACTCGCACGGGGTAAGTGCCAACTGGATAGAGCCCGCCACCAAGGTCGTGCAGCAATTCTTCGACGACTTGTCGGAGGCGGTAGTCAATTCTGACGAGCAGAAGCTCCTCACCCGCGCCACCACTGCCAACGAGCTGGCGTACATCGCTAGCAGGGCCGAGGAGGTGGCGGCAGCCGCTGCCGCGGGCGAGTTTGGCTTCATGCTGGCAGAGGCGGAAGCAGCTGAGGCGGCAAGCCTTGCCGCCTGGGAAGATCTTGCCGGAGAGGGCGACGACGAAGGGGAGGCCGCGGCCGAAGTGAGCCAGCCCGCCGAGGGCGCGAGCGGCCGGCCGTATTCGAGCAACTTGCCGCCGATGGAGCCCTCAGCGCAGCCCCGGTTCCGACCGAGAAGGCGTCTCCGGCGAGTTGGAGAGCTGGCAGAGGTGCAGGCCGATCAGCAGCCGCGGCGCCGCGGGACGCGCTCTGCCGCGGCAAGTTTCGTCGCCGCAGGAGGGTCCCAAGCCGCGCCGGAAACTGAGGCGGGGGCAGCTCTTGGCAAGCGCCAGAGGGAGCCTACCCCTCTGCCACGCCGCGCAGGGGGGGCACCGGAGTTTGACCTCTCCGCGCTGAGCTCTGATGACGACGAGGAGGAGGAGGATGAAGATGAGTAAGGCTTCCTCCGTACTGCACTCGCCTTCCGCTTGATCCTTGTCGTTGCTTGTCTTGTATCTAATCTGTTTTTCTCTCCAAACTCCTGTTTTGTCTCATGACTTTGGCGGAGAGAGCGGCGAAGAGGGCCAAGGTCCCTGTGTTACATCGAGGACGATCCAGCTGTGGTGGCAGAAGATGCGTCCGAGACCACTTTGACGGACCCGGTCCCTTCCCCTCGCAGCAGCTCCCAGCACAGCCCCCAGCGTAAGTGCCTTGATTCACTTCCTGCCGTGGGGCGCGCATGGTCGCCTCTTCTCCTGCCAATATCTTGGTTATTGACTCTTTTGTATACAGGAGAAGAACAAGCCCACCAGGAGCAGTCGGGGGCCGACCCGGAGGTGTCGTCGGCCTCGACTACGCCACCAAGGGCCGATTCCCCGATATGGGAGCCATCTCCAGCAAGGAAGGGGTCTCCGGCAAGGGGTGGGACCAGTGAGTCCCCGATGGTGGAGCCCACGGTCACAGAGCCCAGCACAGGTGACCCTCCTTGTCGGGGACTCTCCCTCGGGTTCTGCTGATCTCCCTTTTCCTTCTTTTGGGCATTTGCTTGACTGTCCCTTCCTTTCCCTGCCTTCAGATCCGCCCCTTGGGGACCCGATGGAGGCTGAAGCCACCGGCGAGGGGGGCGGGTGCGGCAATACTGGGGATGCTGCCGCCGTTGAGGAAGAGGCCGGCGCGGAGGAGTCCGCTGGTGAAGAGGCCGCCAGGGCCGCTGGCACAGGGGCCGGCGAGGGGTCCGGCGACCGCACTGACGACCCAGAGGACGCAGGAGCGCGAGGCGCTGCACCAACTGCCGACCCCTCCGCCACTGACGCGGCGCTGGGCTCCGAGGACCCTCGGCCCGGCGCATACTTGAAAGCCGGCGAGGGCGTATACATCAAGCTCCCCTGGGCGTCGAGCTCCCGGGCACCGGTTGAAGGAGAGGAGTTTGACGGGGAGGTACTTGCCTCTGCTGGGCTGGCAGTGGTCGACAGGCCAAGCAGCAGCAGTGGCGAGTCCGAGGAGGAGCAGCTGCTCCGAAAGCTGGTGTCACTCTACCGCGTCCGGCAAGCGAAGCTCGAGTCCCGGGAAGCACTTGTCGCGCAGGTGGGAGTTGACATAGAAAAACATGCGCAAGAACTCAAGAGCCGCAACCAGGAGGCCCTCCAGTCCATTGCTGAGGAGAGGGCGCAGCTTGATGAAGCGAAGAAGGCGTTCATCCTGGAGAAGGCTGAAGCCGAGGAGCAGCAGAGGCTCGTCGCCGAGGAGCTGTCCAAGCGGGACGGCGAGCTGATACAGAGGAAGGTGTACTTGGATAGCCATGACGAGGAGCTCGCCGTCCGGGAACAATCACTTGGCGGGGCACTCAAGGAGGCGAAGGATGCCGCCGCGGCTGCCGAAGCTGCCAAGAAGGAGTTGGAGGAGAAGGTGACGCAGCTGGAGGCGGATGCTACAAGGAAAAACGAAGAGCTTGCCGCACTCCAGCGCGATCGCGAGAATGATGCGCGCGCTCACGGTGATCTGCAAGTCCAGCTCTCCGAGAAGATCAAGGAGCTGAATGCTGCCAAGGACTCGGGCGCTGATCTAGAGCTGAGATTGGCCACCTTGACAGAGACGCTGGACGCCGCCAAGAAGCGAGAAGATATCCTGAGGAAAGACCTCAAGGGTAACGAGGAGCTGCTGACGAGGGTCGCCGAGACCCAGAACACCTTCAAGACCACGGTGGAGCTCTGGACGGAGGGCCTCGTCAACATCGCCGCGCTCATTGACGAGGAGTTGGCGGAGCTGAACTTGACGGGTTTCGGGTACTCCACAGAGGAGAATCTCCAGCCCAGCGCCAAGCTCATGCTCTTCTTCAAGGATGTGGTGACGGCTCTCCGGTAGCTCCGGGAAAGGATCCCGAAGCAGCTGGCCGACGAGTCGCCCGCGATCTGCGCCGGGGTCTTGGAGAAGGTGTTGGTGAAGGTCCTCTTCCGTAATCCGGGCATCGACCTCTCCCGCGTCACCAAGAAGCTGCCGGAGGGTGCTGACCTTGAAGAACTCAGAGCCATCGTCGCACCCATCGTGGACAAGGTGAACGAGGTCAGGAGGGTCGACGGCGGGCGCGCGGATCAAGCCGCTCTTCTTCTCCCGTTTTCTAGTTGCTGCCGTTTTGGTTACGAGAACAATTTAGTCAGTGCCACAATAAGTCATTCTTGTAATATAACTCTATTATGGGTACTGCTCACTATGTTACTCCCTTTACTCTGTTGCATCCCTTGTATGCTTTTACCCTACGCTTCGAGGGATCTTGCCGGCGCAAGCACACTTGCTGAGTGCAGAACATCAGCAGCCTGCCGGCGGTGCTGCCTCCGGCAAGAAGTCTTGTCGGGACAGGTTGCAGCTTGCTTGTATTGTCGAGCGGGCTCAGAGACAATGCAGGGCCACAACTTAGCCGCGAGTCGATTCCTCCACGCACAGGTTTTCCATACAAGGCACGAACATTCAAGGGATATAACTCGAAAAAATTTAAAATTGACTGGGCTCAAGCTTTAGCCACTTAGCTTTTTTGTGTCTTCTTCGTCCCGGCAAGGCTAGATTCTTTTGAACGGCGCCTGGTCCAGACCTGACCTTTATCTCCCATCCCCTGGTGAACTTGTGGGCGGAGGAGTCTTCTTTTTTGAGAAGAAGAGAAAATAATGAAATAGAACCCTAAGGTTCTTTATTGCTTACCGGGGGAAAGTGTTGCACGAAGTGTCAGATATTCATGCAAGAAAAATAAATATGCACTGAATTTGACAAGATGTGCAGGGCACATAGAGTTTTATTTACGCACGGGAGCTGCGCCCGGCTTTGTACAAAGTGTTACATGCGACAGCGGCAAGGCTTGTACAAAAGGTGGTTGCCGGAACGGGTCCGGCAACCGCGCCTTATGGATAAAAATTGCGAAGATGTTCTATGTTCCAGGAGTTGCTCACCGGAATGCCATCTTCTGTCTCAAGGCGGACAGCGCCGAGCCTAGTGACTCGTTTCACCCGATAAGGGCCCTCCCACTTCGGCGTCAACTTGTTTGAATTCTTGGCGGATTGAACACGCCGAAGAACAAGGTCGCCTTCCTCGAAGCTTCTGGCGTTAACCTTGCGGCTATGATAGCGGCGCAAAGCTTGCTGGTAGCGAGCAGCTCGCACAACAGCCTGAAGACGATCCTCCTCGAGGAGCAGCGCGTCATCTTGCCGCAGCTGCTCTTGCTCAAGCTCATCATAAGCGAGCACTCGTGGCGATCCGTATACGAGTTCCGTGGGGAGAACTACCTCTGCTCCATAGACAAGAGCAAAAGGTGTCTGGCCAGTGGCTCGATTTGGTGTCGTCCTGATCGACCAGAGAACCACCGGCAACTGCTCGATCGAATTCTTTCCGCACCTATGCAGCCTATCAAAAGTTCTGGTCTTGAGCCCGCGCAGCACTTCAGCGTTTGCCCTCTCCGCTTGACCATTGCTTCTTGGGTGAGCAACAGAAGCGAAGCAGATCTTGGTGCCAAGATCTTGGATGTATTGCATGAAGGTGTGGCTCGTAAACTGTGTGCCATTGTCGGTGATGATCCTATTAGGGATCCCGAAACGGCAAACAATCGACCTAAAGAACTTGACTGCTGATTGTGCTGTCACCTTCCTCACTGGCTCCACTTCAGGCCACTTTGTGAACTTGTCGATCGCAACGTACAAGTACTCAAAGCCCCCGACAGCTCAGGGGAAGGGGCCGAGGATGTCGAGCCCCTAGACCAAAAATGGTCAGGACAAAGGGATTGTTTGGAGAGCTTGAGCTAGTTGATGAATCTGTTTGGAATGGAACTGGCACGCTTCACACTTGGTTACTTGTGCAGTTGCATCCTGGAGGGCTGTCGGCCAGAAGAAGCCTTGCCGGAAAGCTTTGCCGGCAAGTGCTCTTGCGCCAATGTGGTGACCACATATGCCTCCATGTATCTCTGCCAATAGTTCTTGTCCATCTTCCCGGGAAATGCACTTCAATTTCACTCCGTTGAATCTTTTTCTGTATAGTATGTCATCGACAAACTGATACATACTTGATTGCCGGGATACTCTTTCCGCTTCTTCCTGTTCTTCGGGAAGTTCTCCTGTCTGAAGGAAATGGACTATTGGCCGTGCCCAGGCTGGAGCTTGCGGCTCGACAGCGAGGACTAAAGGCGCAAAGGTTGCTGCAGGAACATCCGCCTCAACGGCGAGGATCAGGGACCCTGTCGGAGCGTGATGTTCCCCGGCAAGCGTGTCGGGACACAGCTTGTCGGGAGCGCCTGCTTCAACGAAGCAAGCCTCGGGGCTTGTCGGAGCATACTGCCCCTCAGCTCTTTTTGTGCTGGTCCTGGGAACCTTCTTGGCGGCGGCCTCGGGGAGCTCTGCCGGAAAGTGGTCGCCAGCAGGCAATTTTCTCTTCTTGCTTGGTCCAGTTGATGGTGTGACGGATGGCTGAGTCAGCTTGAGCACAAAAATCCCTGGTTCCACAGGCAATTTAAGTGCGGCACATTTTGATAGGCCATCTGCAATGTTGTTCTGAACTCTCGGAACATGCTCCATTTGCAGGCAGTCAAAATGTTCCTCTAGCTTCCTCACTTCATCAATGTATGCTTCCATCAGCGGACTCTGGTAATCTTTGTTGACTTGGCGGATGACAAGTTGTGAGTCGCCCCTGACAATAAGTTTCTTAATCCCAAACTCAGCTGCTATTCTGAGTCCGGCAAGCAGTCCCTCATACTCTGCAGTATTATTTGTGGCTTGCTCCTTGGGAAAGTGCATTTGGATCACATACTTGAGGTGTTCTCCGGTGGGGGCGACAAGTAGTACGCCCGCACCGGCGCCTTGCAGCGAAAAGGCACCGTCAAAGTACATGATCCATTCCTTGCTAACCTCTTTGACAGGGATGCTCTTCTCCGGAGATTCTTCGTCCGGTGTTGGCGTCCATTCAGCTATAAATTCTGCCAAAGCCCGGCTCTGAATAGTCGAAGTACTTTCGAACCTGAGGCCAAAGCTTGACAATTCCAGTGCCCACTCGACAATCCTGCCCGTTGCTTCTGGATTCTGCAGTATCCTCTTCAGCGGGAAGCGAGTAACAACCGTGATCTCATGTGCTTGAAAATAATGGCGCAGCTTTCTTGAGGCCATGAGTAGGCCGAAAAGCAACTTCTGCACACCAGAGTATCTTGATCTAGCCCCCTGTAAAAGGGAACTGACAAAGTAAACTGGGCGCTCCACCTTCTTCTTCTGTTTTTCTTCGGGCAATTGCACGGATCCGTCCTTGGCGGAGCCAGAATTCGTCGGATCAGGGCTTGCCGGGCCAGAGATTGTCGGAGAAGCCCCCTGCTTGTCGCTGGACTCACTCGCCGCGGTTGCTGGTTCATCATCTGTCTCCCTCTCCGCCACTAACGCAGCACTAACCACTTGATTGGTTGCCGCCAGGTATAGTAGCAACTCCTCTTGTGGCTTAGGTGCGACAAGTGTGGGAGTGGAAGACAAATATTTCTTCAAGTCTTGCAGCGCAGCCTCCGCCTCCGGGGTCCATTTCATAGGACCTGCCTTTTTCAGGATTTTGAAAAATGGCAGGGCGCGTTCAGCGGACTTGGAAATAAATCTACTGAGAGCAGCAACGCAGCCGGCAAGCTTCCGTACGTCCTTGACTCGCTTTGGTGCTTCAATTTGCTCAATGGCCTTAATCTTGTCGGGATTGGCTTCAATCCCCCTCTGAGACACGAAGAACCCGAGAAGTTTGCCGGAAGGGACTCCGAATACACACTTCTCGGGGTTCAACTTGAGATTGACCTTTCGCAGATTTGTAAAAGTCTCATCCAAATCTTGGATCAGGGTCTCCTTGTCCTTGCTCTTGACCACTATGTCATCCATGTAAGCTTCTACATTCCTGTGCAACTGCGGCTCAAAAGCATGGCTGACTACTCTTGCAAATGTTGAACCGGCATTCTTCAGTCCGAAAGGCATCCGTACGAAGCAGTACGTGCCACATGGAGTGATGAATGCGGTTTTCTCCTCATCCTCTTCTGCCATGAAGATCTGATGATATCCTGAGTATGCATCAAGGAACGAAAGCAGATCACATCCTGCTGTGGAGTCAACAATCTGGTCGATGCGCGGCAAGGGGAATGGATCCTTGGGACAGGCTTTATTAACATCAGTGAAGTCAATGCAAAGCCTCCACTTCCCGTTCGCCTTGCGCACGACTACTGGATTGGCTAGCCACGTTGGATGGAGTACCCCTCGGACCAATCCTGCTGCTTCCAACTTCCTGATCTCCTCTGCTATGAACTCTTGACGCTCTACTGCTTGCTTCCTGACTCTTTGCTTGACGGGCCGCGCGTGAGGGCAGACGGCAAGGTGGTGCTTGATTACTTCCCTGGGAACACCGGGGATGTCAGATGGTTGCCATGCAAACACATCGACATTCGCCCGCAGGAAAGCAACGAGCGCGCTTTCCTATTTGGGATCAAGCGTGGCACTGATGGTGAAGGTACCACCAGTGCCGTCCTCCTTGGCGGCCACCTTCTTGATCTCTGGTGAAGCTACCTTCGCCTTCTTGCACTTGCCGGAGGAGCTCGATCGTGCGTCCTCGATGGCAGCGCAGCACTCCGGGGAGGTGCGCTTGCCGGAGTGGGCATCAGAGCTGCTCTTGCCGGACTTGACTTTCTTCTTCCCCCGGGGAGCTTCAGCGGCAAGTGGCTTGCACTCTGCTGCGGCTGCTGCTTCCCGGTAGATCTTGTCGGTGCAGATAAGTGCATCCTTCTTGTCGCCTTGGACAGAGATGACACTTATCGGACCAGGCATCTTGAGCACGTTGTATGCATAGTGAGAGGCTGCCATGAACTTGGCAAGCGCTGGACGGCCGAGTATCCCATTATAGGGTAATGGGATATCAACAACATCGAAGGTGACCCTCTCTGTCCTGAAGTTCAGCTCGCTGCCAAACGTCACTGGCAGCATGATCTTCCCCTTGGGCTTGCTCCTTCCCGGATTTACCCCTTGAAAGGTACCGGTTTCTTCGAGCTCGCTGTCGGGGATCTGGAGCTTCTTGAGCACTGCGGAGGAAATCAGGTTCAGGCCGGCCCCGCCGTCAACCAACATCTTCGTGACCTTGAGGTTGCGGATTGTTGGTGAGACCAACATCGGCAAGCACCCGACCGCAGTGATGCGATTAGGGTGGTCCTCAACGTCGAAGATGATGGGCATGCCGGACCATTTCAGAGGCTTGCGCGTCTCGACGGACGGCTCCGCTGCATTCACCTCTCGCACCCACTGCTTGAGTTGGCGGTGCGAGGCGTGCAGAGAGGCGCCGCCGTTGATGCACAACACCTCTGTTGCCTTCTGAAACTCTTGGTCATCGGTCTCATCCTCCTCCATCTCATCATCCTCATCCTCATCTTCGTCCTTGTCGCGGCCGCGGGGAGGCCTATCTCCTTGCCGCGGCTTGGCCTTGCCGCGGTGTCCTCCCCGGGCGGGAAGCTTCTTGCCGGATCCTCCGCCACCTCCCTGGGCTCTCTCCTTATCGCGGCGCTCATATTCGGCTTTCTGTAGTTCCGCCATCTGCTCCACTTTCTTGCAGGTTTGGAGATCATGGCACTTGGCGCGGTGGATCTTGCAGTACCGCTTGCCGGAGCCATCCTGCTTGTCGGCGGCCACCACAGGCTCGCCGGAGTCGTCGGCTTTGGCCTTGTCGGAGCCACCTCCGTTGCCGGAATCCTCAGCAGCTAGCACATCCTTAGCCTTTCTCTTCCTGTTGTTCCGCCTCCGGTTCTTCCTTGCCGGGGCGGCATCCTCACTGTCAGATCTTTCTGCTCCTGCAACCTCTCCGGGGATTTTCCTCCCCTCCTCAGCCCGTGCACACTTGTCGGCCAGAGCATAGAGCTCGCTGACGTCTCTGATCTTGCACATCGCCATCTCCTCCCTCATCCTGCGGTTACGCACGTTCTGATGAAACGCGCTGATAACTGCGGCGGGGTGGACGTCTGGGATGTTGCGCTGCACTTGGCTGAATCTCTGTATGTACTTGCGCAGGGGTTCTCCCTCCTTCTGGACGAGCAAGTGGAGGTCACTCTCCTGGCCATGAGGCTTGTGGCCACCTGTGAAGGCGCCGACAAACTGATGACACAGGTCCGCCCATGAAGAGATGGAACCGTCCGGCAAGTGCATGAGCCAAGATCTGACGTTGGGCTTGAGCACCAGCGGGAAGTAGTTGGCGAGGATCTTCTCATCGCGCCCTCCGGCAGCCTGCACCGCGATGGTGTAGACGCTGAGGAACTCCGATGGATGTATCCTGCCATCGTACTTCTCGGGCACGTCTGGCTTGAAGTTCTTGGTTCTGGGCCACTGGACTTGCCGCAGCTCGCGGGTGAACGCAGGGCAACCTGCCGCATACGGCAAGTCGCTTGGTTCCCCGGGTGCGTGCATATCGACAGTGGGCCCAGCGCGCTGGTCAGATTGACGTCGCGCTTCCCTTCTGGGCTCGATGCGAGTGTGAGCGTCTTCGTGCCGCCGTTCTTGGAGAACGTGGCGTTGATCGCGTCGGGTTCGCGGGTCCGACGACGCGGTGGAGTCGCCGCCGGGATTGGCCCGACGAGCCGGCGATCTTGGCCTTTGGGGCTGGGAGTGCACGGAGGTGGCACCCCCGGCGGTCTTGTCGTCGTCGGCTTGTGCCTGGGCGCCTTGCCGGGGCCTCGATGCGCTCGGTTGCCGGGGCTTGTCGCCGTTGGCGAAGCTGATGAGACTGTATATGGTCATCCTCCAGTCGTCGATCTTGTGTGGCGCCGGAGGGTAGTCTAGAAGCAGCTGGGCTCGGGCCAGCGCTTCCTCTGCTGTCTTGGGTGGTGGTGGCGACGAGCGGCGCGAGGAGCGGGATGTGCTCGGACTCCCAACTGGATTGGGAGGTGCAACACCCCACCCGGGCGATCGTACCTCGCTCGCGCCAGCATGCGGGCGTGCATGCTAACCTCGAGCGTCTCGCGACCCACCAGCTTGGCCTTGTTCCAACGCGAGCACGGTGCTAGGAGCACCGGGGCGTTGTCGACCTTGCACTTCCTGGGAAGGGTGCGGTGTCTGCATGGGCGCCGACGCTTGCGGAGCCTTGTTTTTGGATCTGGTGACGACGTGAGTCCCACCGTCGGCGCCCACTCCTCCGCCGGCGTCCACTCCACCGCCCGTTCGCTCCGGCGGTGGTGGCGGAATCGATGTAGACGGAGCGGCCACCTCTGAGGGCTTCTTCTTCTGTGGCATGTTGATGACGGCGTTGATGCAGCGCGCGCGGATACCGGATCAGATGCTCACGACCTCGACGCGCCCCCTACCTGGCGCGCCAAAGATGTCGGCGGCCGCTCCTTTCCTGCGGCCGCGGGCACCTATGGGGCACGGGGGGCCCCTTCTGGTCCGGCAAGGGGGACGGAGGCCGCGCGCAGAGCGGATCGAGGTCGGGCGCGCGCGCTGGGAGACGGGGCGATTTTTACCCAGCTTCGGAGCTCTACGGAGAGATAAAACTCCTACTGCTGCTTTGTGTTTTTATTTGATCTTGCTCGAGAGCGAGCGTATGGAGTGTTGTCGAATCGACCGAACCCTCGAGCTGCGGAACCGAAATTCCGAACCTCCGAACCCTCCGAAACTCCGAACCTCCGAACCCTCGAACCCCCGAACCCCTCCTTTACGTGCCCATGGGCCTCCCTTTTATAGTCTGAAGGGGGCACCAACAGGTGGCAGTGTAGAAAGATGGGTAGAAAGGTAAAAATGCGGGTTGGTACAACTGCTACCAACAGTGTCCCCTACCTAACTCCGACAGCAGGGGACAAGGGCATTTAATGCCCGTCCGGTCGCCCCAACAATGCAAGGAAACGACCGTTAGAGGCGCCACCGATTGCCACGATGGCGTCTCCGTCAGCTCCGTTTGCCACCTCGCTCTGCATGGCTACGCAATGCCCCACCACGTGCCCCTGGGGTGGCCCTGGGGTGACACGTCGCTGGGTGCGCTGGATTTTGGGTGGCCGTCTTGCCGCGGCAAGTGCCTTGCCGCGGCCCTTCTCTTGTCGTGCCGGCAAGCTTGCCGGCCGCCGGGACGCGTGGGGCGCCGCGGCAAGTCTTCTGGAGATGCCTTGGTCGGCCTTCCCGGCATGGTCCTCTTGCCGGGGCCTTTGTTTTCTTCCCGGCCAGCTCCTCTTGCCGGGGCCTTGGTTTGGGTACTTCGATCTTGAATGGCGTCAAAGTAGCCGTGGAGGATCTTGGCGGACACCCGGCAAGCCCTGCCGCGGGTCGCTGCGACTGCCCGTGCACAAGTTCGGGATACTAAGGAACCCCCCTACTTTAGTACACCGACATACGGACTAAAGCCCTCCGGTTTATATAGACACCGGAGAGGGCTAGGGTTACACAGAGTCGGTTACAATGGTAGGAGATCTACATATCCGTATCGCCAAGCTTGCCTTCCACGCCAAGGAAAGTCCCATCTAGACACGGGACGGAGTCTTCAATCTTGTATCTTCGTAGTCTTGGAGTCCGGCGGACGATGATAGTCCGGCTGTCCGGACACCCCCTAGTCCAGGACTCTCTCAGGGCCGCATTGCTACGCGTGCTCGGAACGTGCTAGGTGGTCTTGGTTGATGTTACTCCGGGCGCGTTTGGCCATGTCCGGTCGTTTAACGGCCGGACTCGAAAATTGCCTTAAAAGGCTGCTCTGTACTTCTGCCGCGAGAGCCGCTGTGTGTTCCTCCGTTTGGAGGGAGCGTTCTGTATTTCCGTTGACCGTCATGACTCCACGAGGGCCTGGCATCTTGAGCTTGAGGTATGCATAATGCGGCACCACGTTGAACTTTGCAAACGCGGTTCGTCCGAGCAAAGCGTGATAGCCGCTGCGGAACGGGACCATGTCGAAGATTAACTCCTCGTTTCGGAAGTTTCCGTGGATTCGAAGACAACTTCCAGTGTGACTGAGCCTGTACAATTGGCCTCAACACCTGGTATGACGCCTTTGAAGGTCGTCTTTGTAGGTTTAATCCTTGAGGGGTCTATGCCCATCTTGCGCACTGTATCCTGATAAAGCAGGTTCAGGCTGCTGCCGCCGTCCATAAGGACTCTAGTGAGGTGAAATCCATCGACGATTGGGTCTAAGACCAATGCGGCGAACCCACCATGACGGATACTGGTAGGGTGGTCCCTTCGATCGAAAGTGATCGGACAAGAGGACCATGGATTGAACTTCGGGGCGACTGGCTCCATCGCGTATACGTCCCTAAGTGCACGCTTCCGCTCCCTCTTGGGTATATGGGTTGCGTATATCATGTTTACCGTCCGCACTTGTGGGGGGAAACCCTTCTGTCCTCTACTGTTCGGCGGCCGAGTCTCTTCCTCGTCGTCGCTGTGCAGCCCCTTGTCATTGTTTTCGGCAATTAATTTGCCTGCCTGCTTGAATACCCAACAATCTCTGTTGGTGTGATTAGCCGGCTTTTCGGGGGTGCCATGTATCTGGCAAGAGCAGTCGAGTATTCGGTCCAAATTAGATGGACCCGGAGTAGTTCTTTTGAATGGCTTCTTCCGCTGACCGGGTTTAGAGCCTCTGAATCCGGCATTGACTGTCGTATCCTCATTGTTATCGCCGTTAACGCGGCGTTTGTTTTTGTTTCGACGCGACCTGCCATTGTGGTTCTTAGTATCCAGACTGCCAGCATTTTTACTGAGGTTGTTGCTGCGAGCTAGCCAGCTATCCTCTCCCGCACAGAAGCGGGTCATGAGTGATGTGAGGGCTGCCATGGATTTCGGCTTTTCCTGTCCTAGGTGCCGGGCTAGCCACTCGTCGCGGATGTTATGTTTGAAGGATGCGAGGGCCTCTGCATCCGGACAGTCGACGATTTGATTTTTCTTTGTTAAGAACCGTGTCCAGAACTGTCTGGCCGATTCGTCTGGCTTCTAAATTATGTGGCTTAGGTCAATGGCGTCTGGTGGTCGCACATATGAGCCCTGGAAGTTGTCAAGGAATGCGGCTTCCAGGTCCTCCCAACACCCAATTGACTCTGTGGGCAAGCTGTTAAGCCAATGCCGAGCTGGTCCTTTAAGCTTGAGTGGGAGATACTTGATGGCGTGGAGATCGTCGCCGCGGGCCATATGGATATGAAGGAGATAATCTTCGATCCAAACCGCGGGGTCTGTTGTGCCATCGTAGGATTCAATGTTCACGGGTGAGGGAGTCCTGGACTAGGGGGTGTCCGGACAGCCGGACTATCATCGTCCACCAGACTCCAAGACTACGAAGATACAAGATTGAAGACTCCGCCCCGTGTCCGGATCGGACTTTCCTTGGCGTGGAAGGCAAGCTTGGCGATACGGATATGTAGATCTCCTACCATTGTAACCGACTCTGTGTAACCCTAGCCCTATCCGGTGTCTATATAAACCGGAGGGCTTTAGTCCGTAGGACATAACCTCCATTACAACAATCATACCATAGGCTAGCTTCTAGGGTTTAGCCTCCTTGATCTCGTGGTAGATCCACTCTTGTACTACCCATATCATCAATATTAATCGAGCAGGACGTAGGGTTTTACCTCCATAAAGAGGGCCCGAACCTGGGTAAAACATCGTGTCCCTCGTCTCCTGATACCATCCGCCTAGACGCACAGTTCGGGACCCCCTACCCGAGATCCGCCGGTTTTGACACCGACATTGCTGCTTTCATTGAGAGTTCCTCTGTGTCGTCACCGATAGGATCGATGGCTCCTTCTTCAATCAACAACAACGCTGTCCAGGGTGAGACTTTTCTCCCCGGACAGATCTTCGTATTCGGCGGCTTCGCACTGCGGGCTAATTCACTTGGCCACCTGGAGCAGATCGAAAGCTACACCCCTGGCCGTTAGGTCAGGTTCGGAAGCCTAAACTTCACGGCCGACATTTTTGGGGACTTGATCTTCGACGGGCTTGAGCCACAGCCGAGTGTGCCGCACTGTCACGATGGGCATGATCTAGCTCTGCCGCCCGATAGTGCCTTGGTGGCCGCACACGAATCCGCTCCGGCCCTCAGTCCGGAGCCGATCGCCCAGATCGAGGACCGGTGGCTGGACACCGCCTCGGGGGCTGCAAATTCCGCGGCAATGGAGCCGAACACTGACCTTGTCCCCTATAAAGCTCGTGACTCCGAGGCGCCGGACTCCCTGCTGGACTCCGAACCTCCCGCGCCCCAGCCAATCGAATCCGATTGGGCGCCGATCATGGATTTCACCATTGCGGACATCTTTCAGCACTCGCCCTTTGGCGACATCCTAAATTCGCTAAAGCATCTCTCGCTATCCGGAGAGCCCTGGCCGGATTATGGCCAGGATGGTTGGGAAGCGGACGACGAAGAAATTCAAATCCCACCCACCTCCTACTTTGTAGCCACTGTCGACGATCTAACCGACATGCTAGACTATGACTCCGAAGACATCGACGGTATGGACGACGATGTCGGAGATGAACAAGAACCAGCGCCTACAGGGCACTGGAAGACCACCTCGTCATATGACATATACATGGTGGACACCCCAAAAGATGGGGACGGCGAAGAAGCAGCGGAGGCAGATTCCCTAAAGAAACAGCACAAGCGCCGACGTCAGCGGCGCCGCTCTAAATCCCGCCACAGCAAGAATTGAGATTCCGGCACAGGAGATAATAACACCCCAGAAAGTGCCGAAGACAATCCCCTCTAGCAAGATTCAGCGCAGGAGGATGCAGAAGCAAGCCCTCACGAGAGAGCGGCAGATGAAGAGGTCGAGGATGATAATTACATACCTCCCTCCGAAGACGAGGCAAGCCTCAAAGACGACGAATTCGTCGTGCCCGAGGATCCCGTCGAACAAGAGCGTTTCAAACGCAGGCTAATGGCCACGGCAAATAGCCTAAAGAAAAAGCAGCAGCAGCTTCAAGCTGATCAAGACCTGCTGGCCGACAGATGGACCGAGGTCCTCGCGGCCGAAGAGTATGAACTCGAACGCCCCTCCAAGAGCTACCCAAAACGCAAGTTGCTCCCCCGATTAGAGGAGGAAGCATACATACCATCATCACCAGCGCACAATACGACCGACCGACCACCCCGTGGTCGCGACAGAGAAGCATCTAGGCCTTCCATCAAGACCGTACCCCGGCATCGCTCGAAAAGTACGAAGCCACAAGGGAACGCGCCGGACTTGCGGGACGTATTGGAGGATAAAGCAAGACAATCCAGATCTATCTATGGATCACGTGGGCGCCCCACGACCCACGCCGAATACCGTCGAGCCGGATACAACAACTCCAGCCGGGCCGAACACAGTAGACAACGCTCCCTTGAGCTACGTCGTGATATTGCTCAATACAGAGGTGCCGCACACCCGCTATGCTTCACTGACGAAGTAATGGATCATCAAATCCCTGAAGGGTTTAAACCCATAAACATTGAATCCTACGATGGCACGACAGACCCCGCGGTTTGGATCGAAGGTTATCTCCTTCACATCCATATGGCCCGTGGCGACGATCTCCATGCCATCAAATATCTCCCACTCAAGCTTAAAGGACCAGCTCGGCATTGGCTTAACAGCTTGCCCGCAGAGTCAATTGGGTGTTGGGAAGACCTAGAAGCCACATTCCTCGACAACTTCCAAGGCACATATGTGCGACCACCAGACGCCGATGACCTAAGCCACATAATTCAGCAGCCAGACGAATCGGACAGACAGTTCTGGACACGGTTCTTAACAAAGAAAAATCAAATCGTCGACTGTCCGGATGCAGAGGCCCTCGCAGCCTTCAAACATAACATCCGCGACGAGTGGCTAGCCCGGCACCTAGGACAGGAAAAGCCGAAAACCATGGCAGCCCTCACATCTCTAATGACCCGCTTCTGTGCGGGAGAGGACAGCTGGCTAGCCCGCAGCAACTACCTCAGTAAAAATTCTGGCAGTCCGGATACCAAGGACCACAATGGCAGGTCGCGTCGAAGCAAAAACAAACGCCGCATTAACGGCGACGATAAGGAGGATACGGCGGTCAACGCTGGATTCCAAGGCTCTAAACCCGGTCAGCGGAAGAAGCCATTCAAAAGAATCACTCCGGGTCCGTCCAATTTGGACCGAATACTCGACCGCTTATGCCAGATACATGGCACCCCCGAAAAGCCAGCTAATCACACCAACAGAGACTGTTGGGTATTTAAGTAGGCAGGCCAGTTAATTGCCGAGAACAACGACAAGGGGCTGCATAGCGATGACGAGGAGGAGACCTGGCCGCCGAACAGTAGAGGACAAAAGGGTTTCCCCCCACAAGTGCGGACGGTGAACATGATATACGCAACCCATATACCCAAGAGGGAGCGAATGCGTGCACTAAGGGACGTATATGCGATGGAGCCAGTCGCCCCGAAGTTCAATCCATGGTCCTCTTGCCCGATCACTTTCGATCGAAGAGACCATCCGACCAGCATCGGCCATGGAGGATTCGCCGCATTGGTTTTAGACCCAATCGTCGATGGATTTCACCTCACGAGAGTCCTGATGGACGGCGGTAGTAGCCTGAACCTGCTTTATCAGGATACAGTGCGCAAGATGGGCATAGACCCCTCAAGGATTAAACCTACAAAGACGACCTTCAAAGGCGTCATACCAGGTGTTGAGGCCAATTGTACAGGCTCAGTCACACTGGAAGTGGTCTTCAGATCCCCGGACAATTTCCGGAGCGAGGAGTTAATCTTCGACATAGTCCCGTTCCGCAGCGGCTATCACGCTCTGCTCGGACGAACCGCGTTTGCAAAGTTCAACACGGTGCCGCATTACGCATACCTCAAGCTCAAGATGCCAGGCCCTCGTGGAGTCATCACGGTCAACGGAAATACGGAACGCTCCCTCTGAACGGAGGAACATACAGCGGCTCTCGCGGCAGAAGTACAGAGCAGCCTTCTAAGGCAATTTTCGAGTCCGGCCGTTAAACGGCCGGACACGGCCAAACGGGCCCGGAGCAACATCAACCAAGACCACCTGGCACGTTCCGAGCACGCGTAGCAATGCGACCCCAACCCCAGCCCTTGCATAATTGCAAGACCAACCCTCCGTGTACATCATTACGCTCTGGAGATACCATGGGCCTAGGGGGAGGGGCACGACCACAACAGACCCAGAGTGCGGCTCGACCACACCAGGGGCTCCCAAGTGTGTCACTCTTTTTATTTTCCTTCTTTTTTTATACAGGACTCCATTTACCAGAAGCCCTGTCCGGCGATGGACCCGCCGAACTCACGATGCAACAGCCAGGGAAGAAAGAAGGCTGCGATGAACACTCAGCTGGTCTCCATTACGAGCATTAAATTCGATTATATACACCAGTCCGCAGCCCACCCCTGGAGGGGGACATGTTTATTTAGTCCAATCCCTTGCTTACCGCACTATTTGTATCCTTCTGCACTCATAGCAGAATTGCTTGAATAAATAATGCAGCGCTCTTTTGCCTGTCATTGCATTACTTTACATATATGTTCACTAATGACATCTTGCACCCATATATTTTGGTACGGCCGAATACACCAGGGTCTTATGTTCCCCGCATTATGGAGTGATAAGTCCGAACACTTTCACAAGTGCGGCACCCCGAACTTATAGCATTATATGAATCGGCTCCGAATCATGTCTTGGGTCAATAGTTGGGTTTGCCCGGCTCCCACGTTTTGGTGCCTTACGTTCTGTTCTATCGGCTAAGGTGGCACCGGGGGAACCACTGCGATTGCGCCCCGGTTGAGCTGGGCGAGCGCCTCAGTGGAGAAAGCTAAAACTGACTAGCATGATAAGGCGAGAGACCGGTCGTTGTTCGAGAGATTTTTTCGGGTCCCTAAAGACTTATGCCGCTTCGAGCGAAGTACCGGATAATGTCCGACGAAGGCGTGGATAGCGCCCCAAATTCGGTCTTCCGAATACTAGGGGCTTCGCCGAAATTTAAAATTATAGAATTCTATGGCTAAGTGATAGTGTTCAAGCATTATAAGTCCGGTTGCCTTGTTCATTGTGTTGAGCGCCTCCCTAGATGGACCCAAAAATGGGAACAAGAGTGCTCAAGTTTATCCCGAACACCCCAGCACTCGTGGCTTGGGGGCTGAAGCCAACGACTTGCCATCTCTCAGATTTTATAAATGGCCGCACAGAAGGTAATATTTTAAATTAAACAAGCATTGCTTAGCGCATATGAACAAAGTTTTCAGCGCACAGGATAATACATAGCGAGTCTACTCAATAATTACATCTCTGGGGCACTCGTCCGCAATCTTGCGGGCACCCTTCAGGACAGTCTTATAGTACATTTCGGGCATACGATACTCCTTGCCCGCTGGCGGCGGGTCAGTAAGAAGCCTCTCCGCATCCAGCCTGCCCCAGTGCACCTTTGCGCGGGCAAGGGCCCGACGAGCACCTTCAATACAGGCGGAGCGCTTGATGACATCCACCTAGGGGCACGCATCCACCAGCCGTCGCACGAGGCCGAAGTAGCTCCCAGGCATGGCCTGTCCAGGCCACAGCCGGACTATAAGGCCCTTCATGGCCTCCTCAGCTACCTTGTGGAGCTCGACCAGCTACTTCAGCTGGTCGCTAGGGGGCACCGGATGGCCGGCATCAGCATACTGAGACCAGAAGACCTTCTTCGTTGAGCTCCCCTCCTTGCCACGGTAGAATGCGGCAGCATCGGATACACTGCGAGGCAGATCTACAAACGCCCCTAGAGAGCTCCGAATTCGGGTAAGTGTCAGGTAGTTTACATTAACATGCTTGCTTTGCATGAAAAATGCCTTACCCGCCGCTATTTTCTTCATATCCTCAACTTCCTGAAGGGCCTTACGGGCCTCGGCCTTGGTGGACTTGGCACTTTCGAGAGCCGAGGCAAGCTCGGACTCTCGAGTCTTTGAGTCGCGCTCCAAACTCTCATGCTTCTCCATGAGAGCCTGGAGCTCTTGCCGCACCTCCGCCACCCGTGCCTCCTGTTTTTCTCGCTCTGCCCGTTCTGCGGCCGCATTGCGTTCGGCCGCGGACACAGCCTCCTTCAGGGTTGCCACCTCGTTTGTGGCCCCTGCAGTACCCATGTTATCCTTGTTATTCTCTTATTGCAACCTAAATCCTTTTCTGTAAGGTAACTTTTCAAAGTGGTGTTACTCACCTTCTTTGTCCTCGAGCTGCTTCTTGGCACGGCTGAGCTCTTGCTCGGACCGCTCGAGATCCTGCTTCAACGCACCAACCTCCGTATTCAGTGCGGCAGAGGTCAGCAGCGCAGCCTGCAAACCCATATTAACATACTTTTAGCAACCCTGTGTGTATCTTTTTAGATCCTCAGTCCGGCTTTTCTTTCCGAACGCCGAACTGAGCATCAGGGGCTACTGTCTATGTGGTATTACATTACATAATTTTAACTTCTTACCTCAAAGCCTGTTAGAAGGCTGTTGCAGGCTTCGGTCAGCCCGCTCTTGGCGAGCTGAACCTTCTGAATCACCGCACTCATGATAGTGCGGTGTTCTTCCTTGATGGAAGCGCCTTTGAGCGCCTCCAGCAAGTTGTCCGGTGCCTCCGGTTGGACGGGGGCCGCCAGTGTCACGGTCTTGCCCTTCTTGCAAAGGGGCCGCCTGCCGGACTCTGGAACCACTGCAGGTTCTGGCGTAGAGTCCGGTGCAAAGTCCGGGAGGCTGCCTTGCGGAGCCTCCGGAGCCTCCTCCTGATGGGTCCCTTCTCGGGATCCCACCTCGGCGTCCTCAGTGGCGCGAGGGGTGGAGGCAGTCGGAATGGATTCCACATCCGACGCAGCCAACGACCCGCTCGACGAAGCAGGGAGATCATCGTCGGCCGGACTGCAGGCAGTATGCGGCATTAGAAGGACGCTATGTGACACAAAAGAAATTGCAGACCATTCAGGGATCCAGATACTTTCGATCTCGCCTGAGGCCTGGCCCTTGAGGGCCACTCTTCATTGCCAACGTTGGTGTTGGCGGAGCTGTCCGGGGGAATAGTTCTTCCCCTCTTGGACCTTTGGCCTCCCCTGTTGGGGAGGCCTTCCTCTTCCTCTCTCCCCCCTCTGGGAGAGAGTCTTCTTCCTCCTCCTCATCTTTGGGGGAGGAGTCTGCCTCAGAGTCGTCGGACACCTGAAAACGGGAACTCTTCTGATTGCCCGTGGCCACCTTCTTGGCCTTCTTCTCCGGCACCACGTGCGGTGCCGGAACCAGCAGCCCCGCTAGACGGGCGTCCACTAGGTCTTCTAGCATGGGAGCCGGGCAGACGAGCTGCTCGGCCTTCTTCATCCAGTCCTGTCAAAGGAAAAGGGAGATTAAAACCCGCTTAGAATCAAACTATTAACAACAAGTGTCCCGTAGAGGGGTAGAATCACTTACCTCGTCAGCTGGATGCTGCGAGTGAAATCCACGATCTTCCGTCGCGGATGCGGGGGCTTCGGCGCCCTTAAACAGCACCCTCCAGGCGCCTTCGTACATCATGTCGAAGAGCCCGCTCAACGCCTAGTGCTGTTCCGGATCGAACTCCCACAGATTGAATGCCCGTTCTTGGCATGGGAGAATCTGGCGGACAAGCATGACTTGGACCATGTTAACAAGCCTGAGCTTCTTGTTCACCAGCTTCTGGATACAGGCTTGGAGTCCCGTCAGCTCCTTCGAATTACCCCACAGCAAGCCCTTCTCTTTCCAGGAGGTGAGCTGCGTAGGGATTCCAGATCTGAACTCGGGGGCCGCCGCCCACATAGGGTCGTGCGGCTCGGTGATATATAACCACCCCGACTGCCACCCCTTGACGGATTCCACAAAGGCCCCTTCGAACCAGAGGACGTTGGGCATCTTGCCCAACATGGCGCCTCTGCACTCCGCCTGCGTGCCCTTCACTACCTTCGGCTTGACGTTGAAGGTCTTGAGCCACAAGCCGAAGTGTGGCCGGATGCAGAGGAGGGCCTCGCACACGATGATAAACGCTGAGATGTTGAGGATGAAGTTCGGCGCCAGATCATGGAAATCCAGGCCGTAGTAGAACATGAGCCCCCGGACAAAGGGGTGAAGTGGAAAGCCCAGTCCGCGGAGGAAGTGGGGAAGGAAAACGACCCTCTCATTGGGCCCGGGGGTGGGGATGAGCTGCCCCTCATCGGGCAGCCGGTGCGCGATGTCGCCGGAAAGGTATCCGGCGCTGCGCAGCTTTGTGATATGCTCCTCCTTAATGGTGGAAGCCAACCACTTGCCTCCCGCTCCGGACATGGTCGGAGAAGGTTGAGACGAGATGCGCAAACTTGGGCGCTGGAGCTCGAGTGCGCAGAGATGGATAAGCAAAGGAGGAAGAAGGCGTGGGTGAAAAGGTGAATCCTTATCCCTTATATATAGGCAGGCGAAGACTATGCGTCCCCCACTAGCCTGGTAAAACTCGCTTATCTCCCAGGCGCCACCATCAATGGCGCGGTTGGGTTACCCACGTCCGTGTTGATGAGAATCCCGGAATAAGGGGAACACGATCTCTGCTTCGACAAGACGTGCCAAGGAAATCGCTTCGCTAAATGCGCTGAGGCGGTATAATAAAAAACGATAAAGGCTTGGTAGTGGTGTGAAGTCATGCCGCAAAATACGTCAGCAGGTTGACCTTGTGTACATTTTATTCTCTCTATGGTGGAACGTGGAATTTATTTTGCAGAGCCGGACACTATCCTGGTGTTCATGATCTTCTCCGGATTATTTAAGGGAGGAACCCGCCTTGCAATGCCGAACATTATGCGCGCTGGATTTATCATCATTGAAGCCTGGTTCAGGGGCTATTGAGGGAGTCCTGGACTAGGGGGTGTCCGGACAGCCGGACTATCATCGTCCGCCGGACTCCAAGACTACGAAGATACAAGATTGAAGACTCCGCCCCGTGTCCGGATGGGACTTTCCTTGGCGTGGAAGGCAAGCTTGGCGATACGGATATGTAGATCTCCTACCATTGTAACCGACTCTGTGTAACCCTAGCCCTCTCCGGTGTCTATATAAACCGGAGGGCTTTAGTCCGTAGGACATAACCTCCATTACAGCAATCATGCCATAGGCTAGCTTCTAGGGTTTAGCCTCCTTGATCTCGTGGTAGATCCACTCTTGTACTACCCATATCATCAATATTAATCGAGCAGGACGTAGGGTTTTACCTCCATCAAGAGGGCCCGAACCTGGGTAAAACATCGTGTCCCTCGTCTCCTGTTACCATCCGCCTAGACGCACAGTTCGAGACCCCCTACCCGAGATCCGCCGGTTTTGACACCGACAACGGGTTTAAACCCTTCGGGGATTTGATGATCCATTACTTCATCGGTGAAGCATAGTGGGTGTGCGGCGCCTCTATATTGAGCAATATCACGATGTAGCTCAAGAGAGCGTTATCTGCTGTGTTCGGCCCGGCCGGAGTTGCTGTATCCGGCGCGACGGTAGTCGTGGTGGGTCGTGGGGCGCCCACGTGATCCGTAGATAGATCTGGATTGTCTTGCCTTGTCCTCCAATATATCCCGCAAGTCCGGCGCATTCCCTCGTGGCTTCGTACTTTTTGAGCGGTGCCGGGGTACGGTCTTGATGGAGGGCCTAGATGCCTCTCTATCGTGACTACGGGGTGGTCGGTCTGCCGTATTGTGCGCTAGTGATGAAGGTTTATATGCGTCCTCCTCTAGTCGGGGGAGCAACTTGCGTTTTGGGTAGCTCTTGGAGGGGCGTTCGAGTTCTTACTCTTCAGCCGCGAGGACCTCGGTCCATCTGTCGGCCAGCAGGTCTTGATCAGCTTGAAGCTGTTGCTGCTTTTTCTTTAGGCTATTTGCCATGGCGATAAGCCTGCGTTTAAAACGCTCTTGTTCGACGGGATCCTCTGGCACGACGAATTCGTCGTCGTTGAGGCTTGCCTCGTCTCCGGAGGGAGGCATGTAGTCTTCATCCTCCTCGTCTGCCGCTCTCTCTCGAGGGCTGGCTTCCCCGTCCTCCTGTGCTGAATTTTGCTGGAGGGGGTTGTCTTCGGCACTTTCTGGGGTGTTATTGTCTCTGGTGCCGGAATCTCCATTCTTACTGTGGCGGGATTTAGAGCGGCGCCGCTGACGTCGGCGCTTGGGCTGTTTCTTAGCAGAATCTGCCTCCGCTGCTTCTTCGCCGTCCCCATCCTTTGGGGTGTCCACCATGTATATGTCGTATGACGAGGTGGTCTTCCAGTGCCCTGTAGGCGCTGGTTCTTGATCGTCTCCGGCGTCGTCGTCCATACCGTCGATGTCTTCGTAGTCGTAGTCTAGCACGTCGGTTAGATCGTCGACAGTGGCTACAAAGTGGGTGGTGGGTGGTCTTTGAATTTCTTTGTCGTCCGCATCCCAACCATCCTGACCGCAGTCCGGCCAGGGTTCTCCTGATAACGAGAGATGCTTTAGCGAATTTAGGATGTCGCCAAAGGGTGAGTGCTGAAAGATGTCCGCGGTGGTGAACTCCCTGACCGGCGCCCAATCGGATTCGATTGGCAGGGGCGCAGGAGATTCGGAGTCCGGCAAGGAGTCCGGCGCCTCGGAGTCACAAGCTTTATAAGGAACAAGGTCAGTATTCGGCTCCATCACCGTAGAAGTTGCAGCTCCCGAGCCGGTGTCCAGCCACCTGTCCTCGATCTGCGCGGTCTGCTCCGAACTATGGGTCAGAGCGGACTCGTGTGCGGCCTCCAGGGCACTGTCCGGCGCAGAGCTAAATCATGTCCATCGTGACAGCGCGGCATGCTCGGCTGTGGCTCGAATCCGTCAAAGATCAAGTCTCCGTGGATGTCGGCCGTGAAGTTTAGGCTTCCAAACCTGACCTAATGGCCAGGGGTGTAGCTTTCGATCTGCTCCAGATGGCCAAGTGAGTTGGCCCGCAACGCAAAGCCACCAAACACGAAGATCTGTCCGGGGAGGAAAGTCTCACCCTGGACGGCGTTGTTGTTGATTGAAGAAGCCATCGGTGACGACACAGAGGAACTCTCAATGAAAGCACCAATCTCGGTGTCAAAACCGGCGGATCTCGGGTAGGGGGTCCCGAACTGTGCGTCTAGGCGGATGGTAACAGGAGACAAGGGACACGATGTTTTTACCCAGGTTCGGGCCCTCTCGATGGAGGTAAAACCCTACTCCTTCTTGATTGATATTGATGATATGGGTAGTACAAGAGTGGATCTACCACGAGATCAAGGAGGCTAAACCCTAGAAGCTAGCCTATGGTATGATTGTTGTAATGGTTGTGTCCTGCAGACTAAAACCCTCTGGTTTATATAGACACCGGAGAGGGCTAGGGTTACACAGAGTTGGTTACAATGGTAGGAGATCTACATATCCGTATCGCCAAGCTTGCCTTCCACGCCAAGGGAAGTCCCATCCGGACACGGGACGAAGTCTTCAATCTTGTATCTTCATAGTCTTGGAGTCCGGCCGATGATGATAGTCCGGCTGTCCGGACACCTGCTAGTCTAGGACTCCCTCAGGGGCCTTTTACCGAGGTAGCCACGGCTTCCGAGGTGATGCTTCCCCGTGTTCCTTTGCTGAAGGCTCTTGAATTTCGCAGCCTTAGCCTTGGCTGCCTCGGTAGCACAAGTGTCCTTGAACATTTCCGTAAGTGTCGGATTTTCCTCCAGAATCTTGGACAGGGGTTCATCAGCCTCAATAGCTCGTTTCACCCTCCCTTTCCAGGAGGCCAAATCATTGCTGAACATGCCCATGGCGTGATTGTTAATCTTTTTAATCTTCGGATCATCCCATGGTTGTTCTATCTTATCGTCCTGGTCGGGGAACTTGAATCTCTTGTGCAACTTCGTTAGGAGCAACTGCGTCAAATGTTCTTTACTCCTTAAGTCATTGTCGTTGATGCTCGCGCATTCCCGTAGGATGCATCCTACTTGGTTCCCATAGCTCTTGCGAGGTTCTTCCGGCTCTAACGGCTCAAACTTGCCAGGTGCCATCTTTGTGATCACAAGTCATCCAATCCCTAGTTTGTTAGGTTTTCGTATCCTCTGCTTCTTATGCTTCCTCTTTTCGGTAGCGGCATCGGG
This sequence comes from Triticum timopheevii, assembly GCA_963921465.1. Lineage (NCBI taxonomy): Eukaryota > Viridiplantae > Streptophyta > Magnoliopsida > Poales > Poaceae > Triticum > Triticum timopheevii. The sequence goes on along the minus strand of OY997274.1, from coordinate 27,946,244 downwards.
GCCGGTACCTTCCCCGTCGGTACCTTCCCTACCGGTACCTTCCCCACCGGTCTCGGTGCCGCCATCGGTGCCGGCACCGTCGGTGTCGATGTCGGCGTTAGTACCATCATCAAGGCCGACCTGCAAACCTTGCTTAGCAGTCAAATAGTCGAGGTACTCTTGTTCACCCTCATAATCCATCTCGTCTGCATCTTGGTCAGAAGGCCCAGTTTCTTCGTTGTTCGACATGTTTCCTATGATTAAGTGTCCTCATTTATTTCTAAAAGTATGAATAAATGAGAAATGACATAAAAAGAAATCTATGTGCCAGCACTCGATATGCCAACTATGTAGCACAAATCATGCCTTTATTCACGGGAAATTTCGGCATGACCTTTGCTAAAAAATGGACATATCGAGCGCCTAAAATTCACCGGAATGGAAATGAATCAACATTCCGGCGTAACATAGGCCACTCGGATCATTTTCCAGACATGACATGTCCAAAACATGAATATGCACATATCACATGTCCAGTTCTAATTTGCATATAAATTCAGCTAATTTTGAAACCTAGCTAAATTCATAACTAAATAAATAACCTAATTAACATACTGCCCTAACTAAAACCTAAGTAAATTAACCAAAGAACCCTAGCAGAGAGAGAGGGGGGTTTACAGAGGGTGCAGGGCCGAGGGGGCAGGCCCGACGACGGCCGGGAGGGGAGAGGAGGGAGGCGAGGGCCGACGGGTCGGCGGCGAGCGCGCCGGGGTCGGGGACGAGCGCCGGGGTCGGGGGCGAGGGTCGGGTCGGGGGCAAGCGCCGGGGTCGGGGTCGGGGCGAGGGCTGGGTCAGGGGCGAGCACCGGGGTCGGGGGCGAGCGCCGGCGCCGGAGTCGGGGGCGAGCGCCGGTGCCGGGTCGGGCGCGGCGGTGCGACGGGGGAAGAGAGAGTGGGGATTTGGGAGGGAAAGGCGGGATTAAGCAGGGCGAGTGAGAATTTTGGGTTAAGTGGTCATAGCAGTAGCGCATTTGGACAAAACGCGCTGCTACTACCTTCAGTAGCTGTAGCTCTTTATACGTAATGCGCTACTACTAACATCAGTAGCTGTAGCGGTTTAGACAAAACCCGCTGCTACTACCTTCGCTACTGCCAGTTTTCCTTTTTATTTTCCTTTATTTTATCCCACTTTTATTTCCAGAGGGCAGTGAACGAAGGGAGGGCGATATATATTGCATTATTTGACGGTTAAATATGTATGCAAAATAGGAACATATATATTACATCATTGGACCCATCCATAATAATGGCTAAGTGTGTATACAAAATAGGAACATATATATATATTACATCATTTGACTGATAACATACGTTTCCTCAGTGCTGACGTTTTCGTTTTTGAGTCAGCTTCTTTCCCTTCTTGTTCGTCGAAGAATAATTGAGCCCCTCATTGTGACTTTGCCTTTTCCATGGAGTACGATTTTTCTTAGGTAATGTAGTATTGATTCTTATTTTGACATATACTTCATCATCATCGTCATTTTCCCTCATTGGGTTGCCGTACTGATCATAGTCTTCCTCGTTGGCGACTCCATCCATTCAAATGATGTTCCTTTTGCCTCTCCTCACGACAACACGGCTGGGATTGCGCGGGTCAGTTATGAAGAAGCATTGTGTCACGTGCTTAGCGTGTACCCATGGCTCTTTTTTGCGATAGCGTTCACGGTAGCGCTCTTGGCGTCGGGTATAGTCATCGTAGTGAAAATCCGCCTTTCTCTTTCGACATTCTTAGCCCATCTGACATGGAACATCATCGTGTTGTGCAGTCCAGAGTAGTCAAGCTCCCATATCTCCTCGACCCTTCCATTCGTTCAGTTGCGCCGTTGTCGCTGTCGGTCATGCATTCCATCGTCACCCCTGAGTTCTGATCATCACTGTCCATATCTTTGGCCTCCGTGTAGAACGTGTATCCGTTGATATCATATGCCTGATAGGTTACGAGGTTGGGCGAGGGGCCATGTGCTAAGGCGTATATGAGCAATCCATACTTAGAGCCCTCCTCCGGGGGATTAGCAATAATATGCTCTTTGAACCAATGCAGGAAAGTGGAGCTGTGCTCTCTAGTAACTTCGGCGTCCGTCCTGCATACCCCCCGGTCACGATACTTATTTGCGATAATTTCTTTGTGCAGTGCCACGAAAGGATCTACCTCGTCTAGGTGTTGTAGCACTACCAAGTTTGCTCTGTCAAAGTCGCTGCGTCGATCTGAGTAGGCTACGTGCAGTTCCCTACGACCGTTGCGGTGACCATCTCCTTCGAGCCTCCCATCGTGCTTGTTAACGGGCAAACCAACACTAACACCAGGTGGCTGGTCTGCGCCATATAGAAAATTCTCATAGAAAGAGATGCACTCTTGTGCCAAATAGCCATGGACGATGCTTCCATCCGGACGGGACATGTTACGAACAAATCCTTTGATGATCCCATTCATCCTCTCAAACGGCATCATGTTGTGCAGGAATGACGGCCCCAGGTCTATTATGTCATCCACAATATGGACACACAGATGCGCCATCACGTCAAAGAACGCGGGTGGGAAGTACATCTCAAGCTCATTCAGTATCACAACGATCTCTTCCTGTAGCCTTTGGAGCTGCTTCACACTGATCGACTTTCGAGAGATGACGTCGAAAAAGTTGCAGAGACCAATAGCGTGTCACGGACGTGCTTGTCCATTATCCCTCTAAGGGCAACAAGTAGTATCTGTGTCATCATCACATGACAGTCATGAGACTTCATCCCGCTGAACCTTTTCTTGTCCGTGTCTAGATATCTGCTTATCTTGCCACAGTAACCGGAACTAACTTTGACTCCAGTAAGGCACTTAAAGAAGGCATTGATCTCAGCCTGACTTAAGGTGAAGCAAGAAGGGGGGCAATAATCCTCTTTCTTTATTTTCTTGCCCTTCTTCTCCCGTGCCTCTATCTCCGTCTCTGTCTCGTCTGACATTTTACGGGGCGGCATGTGCAGATCTTCCCTGATTTTCAAATCTTGCAAATCTTTTCTTGCCTTCGGCCCATCCTTGGTCTTATCCGGCACGTTCATCAGTGTTGCGAGCAAGCTCTCAAGGACATTCTTACAGATATGCATTTAATCAAGGCAATGAGGTGTATCAAGTTTGTGCCAGTACTCCAAGTCCCAGAACACAAACCTCGTCTTCCATACCTTCAGCAGCGGCTCCGGCGCCTTTCTCATCGTCTTTCCCGGCGCGGGGCACTCCTTCCAGTTTTTCAACAGCTCATCGATTTTGGCACCGCTCCGCTTACGTGGAGGTCCTCGATGCTCAGCGTGACCATTGAATAGATCTCCACGGTTTCTCCACGGGTCGTCCTGTTCAAGCCATCTTCGATGCCCCATGTACACGATTTTCCCAGACCTGCCATCTTTCCTTGACGTTAGCTGCTGAGACGTCGTATCATCCATGCACCGCGTGCATCCGCAATATCCATGGCACACCTGGCCTACCACATATCCGTAACCAAGATAGTCCTGCATTGTCGTGATCAGTGCGGCTCTCATGTTGAAATACTTGCCTTTGCTGGCGTCCCATCTCTTGGCCGGTGTTTTCCATAACGTGTCTAACTCCTCTTGAAGTAGCCCCAGATACAAATTAATATTATTTCCTAGTTGCTTCGGCCCTTGAATAAGCATGCTCATGTGAATGTACTTCGATTTCATGCACAACCAGGGGGGAGGTCGTACATCCATACAAACACGGGCCATGTGCTATGGTTGGTGTTCTGGTTGCCAAACGGATTCATGCCATCGGTACACGCGCCGAGCACGATGTTCCTTGCATCACATTCAAAATACCGATAGAAGCTGTTCAATGCTCTCCACTGGCTTCCATCCTTCACGTGTCTCAGCTTCGGATCATCTCCATCATCGGGCTTGTTCCTCTCCGCATGCCAGCGCGTTAGCTTTGCTTCCTTGGGATCTACAAAATACCTCTGGAGACGGGGAGTGATCGGTAAGTACCATACAACTTTCTGGGGACATTTCTTCCCGGCCTTCTTGTATCAAGAAGCATTGCACACCGGACAGCTTGTTTTTTCCGCGTGCTCCTTCCGATAAATTATGCAATTGTTGATGCATGCATGGTATCTAACGTGTGGAAGATCAAGAGGGCACACGATCTTCTTGGCCTCATCAACACTAGTAGGACATAGATTACCCGCGGGAAGAACATCCTTTAGGTACTTGAGATGCTCATCGAGGCTAGTGTCGGTCCATTTGTTTTTAGCCTTTGTCTTCAAGAGTTGGAGCATGAAACTCAAGAGGGTCACCTCAGGATTGCAACCATCATACAATGGAGTGTTCGAGTCTACCACCAGTTGCTCCAGCTCAGCCTCCTCTCTAGAAGCAGCTCTCTCAGTACTCGTCTCCTTGCGAAGCAATGCTTGAACATGAGGGTCCCGCACGATTGAACTTAGTACCGACGAACTCTGCTGCGTGGATTCCATGTCGTTCTCTCCGCCGCCATGTCCGGCCCCTTCTCCTCCGCCATGTCCGGCCCCTTCTCCGCCGCCATGTCTGGCCTCTTCCCCGCCGCCATTATCGATCATCTCTTCGTCTTGCCCCATGTCATCATTGCCTGCCCCGTTGGCATCCTCAACATCGTCATCCTCAACTTCAGTTATCCACCGAGTATAGCCATCCATAAAACTAGTCATGAGGAGGTGCGCTTCTACACGACCATCGTCATAGGGGTCGAGCCAAACTATTCCTTTGCATTTTCGACACGGACATAAAACCTCTGTCAGGTTATTTTCTTTCATGTCCTGCACCGCCTACCGCAACCACCTATCCACCATCGTTCCACTGACCATCATGAACGTTTTCATGGTAATAATAAAACAAATTGATTATAAAAATGCGTGCATGCATCAAAGTCATACAAAAATTCAGCATGACCTTCCCTAAAAATAGGACATATATGGATCTAGAGTTTACCCGGAATTCGCCGAAATGGAAATAAATCGACATTTCGGCAAAACATAGGCAACTCAAAAGCACAATTTGGCGTCAACTCATGCCACACACACAATTTCCACAAACATATCACACACACATAAACATATTTCCATTTTGCAAAAGCATGAAATTTTCATCACCTCTATCTCGAGATCGAGCACGGTGATGAGATGATGATGTAGGGAGACCAAAAGTGCCCAAAGCTCTTCTTGACAAAGATAGATCTAGTTAGGGGGCAAATAGGTCACTTAACTAAATGATACATCTACCTAGCTACCTAATTTGGGAGGAGACAACTTCAACTAGTGGAGGGGGAAGGAAAAAGAGAAAGGAGATGCATTAACACTACTAGGGAAAAGCCTAGCAGCAGCGCGGGTTTTGGGCCTATTAGTAGCGCGGGGGTCGGCGCTACTAATAAGGCGCTACAGCTAATGTATAGCAGTAGCGCGGGTGGCACCCGCGCTACTACTACGTCCTTTAGTAGTAGCGTGGGTAAAAACCCGCGCTACTACTAATCTCTAACCTCTGATTTTTTTTTTGAATTTTTTTGAAAAAAAATCGATTTTTTCCCTAATTTTCAAATTTCTGAATTATTTTAACCTCAAATCTCTAATCACCCCTTATGGCTGCTCAGTTTAATCTCTAATCACCCCTCATCATTCCAAATCATTTAACTTCCCGGACGGTCACCCATCCTCTCACTACTCCAGCCTGAGCATGCTTAACTTCCAAGTTCTATTCTCCCTCGTTTCCAAGTATGCACTTGTTGTTTTCCTGACAATAGTAAGATGTCAATCCTATTAACCTCAGGAATTTAGCTTGAGCATGAAGTCACACATTTCACTGTTTGAGTTTGAAACTATTGTTCTAAAATTAGTAACACTAATATTTCTTGAATAATTAGTTTGACCACAGTTTGACCAGATTTGACCACAGTTTGATCATAGTTTGACCAGATTTGACCAAAATTCAAAAAAAACAAAAAAATTATTTAGTAACACTAATATTCTTGAATAATTAGTTTGACCATAGTTTGACCAGATTTAACAAAAATTAAAAAAACTGAATTTTTTTTGATTTTTTTTTGCCTCCAGATCTTAAAAGCCCCGTAACTTTTTTTCTGTAGGCTTTTCCCTAGTAGTGTAATGGAGATGGTGTAGTTAGGTAGGAGTAATGAAGAGAGAAAAAGGTAGGTAGAAGAGGGAGAGTAGTGGGGGAGAAGTGTTGAGGAAGAAGAAGAGTGAGAGTGGGAGGACGTGGGAGGTAGGGGAAAGGGAAGAGAGGAGGGGGAGGGGAGGGGACGGGTGGGGAAAAGGTGGTGGGTTCGTGCGGATTAGCAGTAGCGCGGGACGTAAAACGCGCTGCTGATACGAAAGTAGCAGCATCGCGTTTTTGGCAGAAGCGCTAATGCTAACCGGGACAAAAAGTGTGTCCCATTTGAAAATTAGCAGCAGCGACCTCATAAAAAGTGCGCTACTACTAAATCCATAGTAGTAGCATGGCTCGCGGGACCGTGCTGCTACTAAATGGAGTTTGGGGGGCACTGTCGGTCGATATTTGTAGCAGCGCGGGTAACACCAAGCGCGCTACTGCTAAACGCTTATCAGTAGCGAGTTTTACCCACCCGCGCTACTGCTAATTAGCAGTAGCGCTCCTTTTTGAGCCGTGCTGCTGCTAAGATTCTGTGTATAGGCTTTTCCCTAGTTGTGCACGATCGCAACGAAACAGGAACTATCGAGAAGAAGCACAACCGGAAAGAAGCAAACAACATGGTAAACACACAACACATAAGCACGACATGATGCTCAACCAAGTATGATGCAGGACAAGGCTATATGATACTACTCATGGCAAGAGATGATGCGTACAAGAACAACACATCAAAGCAAGTTTAAATGAGGCCGGAAACAACATATAACAAATCCGGTAAGTCGTCATATGTAAATTTCAAAATTGGTCCAGATCTGAATAAACCTTATGTCCAAGTTGTTAAACAGCAATTTAAGATGCACCAAGATGATCCACACGAAATTCTAGTCAAGTTACATATAAAGTTCATTTAGTCCGGAGCTACGGCCTAGAAGATATGAGCAACACAAGTTAAACATGACATTGATGCAAAATGCATCCAAACATCAAGCAAACACCTCAAAACAAGGATGCAATATGATAATATGAAACTACATGCAATTCTAAGCAAGTTTCATATAGAGCATGCTCAAAACGGAGCAACGGTGCAACACATATACTCCAAACAATATAACAACAATCTGCCCAAAACAGCAAATAGACACTTTGCAACCATCAAATCAACATGCGACAGGAATCATATGAGCACAAACTTGACATGCACTACATGTAAAGATAACATACTTCAAATATCATTAAGGTTCAGGTCCATAGGCATCAAGATTAAACCAATATGATCAATGCAAAATGCAACTTTATAACACAGGAGTATATACATGAGCAGAGTCAATATGATGGCAACTTGATAGCAAGAAAGAGACAAGATACAGCAAGTTTATATAGAAACAAAGGGCATGGAATCAGAGTACACATAACAAAGAGCAAATAACCTCAAAGCATTATATACATAAGCCTCATAGATTAGTAGGAACCAACATGACAATATTGAATGTTGAAACAGGTTCAGCAAGTGTAAAATAGCAACATTATGATAGCATGTTTGCAAGCAAGGAACAGAGGCATATGACATCCAAAATTAGTACACATAGCATGTGAACATATTGCTCATAGCATACTATAAAACATGTAATTGGTGCATCTCTAGAAGAGGCATGGATGACTCAATAACAAGCCGACAACAAGGCATCATGAAGTTAACAGAAAACTGGAACAGCATGTAGGCATCTTCATGGCAATGAAAACATATTCTACAGGACATATATAGGGAATAAAAAGGCATGCCATGATAGAGCATAACATACACATCAAAACATGTCAACTAAGCATCTCCATAATATGCATGGATTAATTGGTAGCATCAAGCAAACATGGCATCATGATATTACAGATTCAGCATTGACAGAAAGTTAACAGCAAGTAGCCCACTTCACAAGCTTGATGCACTCACTACAGGGCATATAAAAATACATGGATGAAAAAAATGTAAATATGGCATGAAAATGCTCCTAAAACATGTAGACATTATGCTCATAGGATGCACGCACAAAATGCAACAAAAATGACAAATCAGCAAGTTACAACAGTTTTCCGTAGTTAACAGCAACATGCACTTTTGCAACAGGGATTAAGATGTAAAGATGCATGCTAACATGGATGCAAAGCACACCAACATGTAGAGCATGAAGAGCAGAATATGCGCATATCAAGATCATCATCATAGAATCAACAGAGACAAAGTTGTGCCACTCACAAGATGCATACATAAAGTTAACAACCAGCAGATTTCAGCAGCTTATATCACATAGCAGTTTTGTAACGAAAATTAAGACATCAATATGAACAGGAACATGAATGAAAACTGCTCCATCATGAACAGGACTCTGAGATGAACATTTTGACATATCATACACTCAAAATGGAGCAACATGCACAAAAATATCATTACTCAAACATGCACACATACGATATGAGTTTCTGTGGCTTGGTCATTTTTCAGAAAAAAAAGGAGTGAGCGTAAGTTAGTAAAAAACGCATGGGCGAGGAATAGCAGTGCTCACCACTTGGCGCGGCCCAGGTCGGCTCGGGGCTGGGTCTAGTTCCGAGGGCGGCTCAAGGCAGTTCTGCGCGGGCTGGTCCGGTTCGGTCGAACTGGCTGGTCCGGTCGGTTCGGCATGGCCCCGCATGTCAGTGACACGGGCGCTCCGCGGGTTAACAGCAGCGACGGAGGGCTTCTCCGGCGACGCGAGCAGCGAAGCAGCGTCCATGGCGAGCGGCGGAAGGGGCCGGGAATGGCGGATCCGGGCGTGGGCTCCCCGGATCTGGCCAGACTCCGGCTCGTCGATTCGGCGACCTGGCGAAGCGCGACGGCGGCGGTGTCGGAGGAGCTCGGCGGAGCACGGCAAGGGGCGCGACGGCGGTAGCTGGGCGGCGCGGGTTCGGGAGCCGGCGAAATCGGGTGCGGAGGAGCGCTGTGGGGCGGTGGCTGGAAGCGGGCCTCGCTCGGGCTCAGGGTGGACTTGCGCGGGGCCCGCACTGGCTTGGCGGGCCTGCGGCAGCGGGGAGGAGGCCAGGGGACGCGTGGCTGTGCCTGAGTGGTGGAGGACTTCGGGAGCGGCAGCACTAGCCTGCGGGGAGGCGCCAAGTGGCGGCGGGGCAGCGGTTGCGCATGGATTTCGAGGTTGGGGGCGGCGGCTGCAGGTGGAAGGAGGGCTAGGAGTAGGTGGAGGGCTAGGGGATGCCAAAACTGGAGAGGGGGTCAATATTTAGCGAAAAGGACTAGGGTTTGAGGGTTAGGAGGGCTTTTTGGGCCCACCGATCTCGATCAGACGGTTTCGGATGCGAGGGGAGGTAGGTTGGCCTACGTGGGCTGTGTAGAGAAGGCCTTGGGCTTAGGGAGAGAACAGAGAGAGGCCCGGCGGCAGTTTCGGAGATCGAAACATCCGACGAATAAACCGGCCACGGTGCCGCTACGGATGACGGTTGAGCTATCACACAGACTCCGAACGCGACGAAACTTGGCAGGCAGCCTACCTACACTATAATAAGACCGCATGCCAACTTTCAACCCATTCCGAGAACATTTTTATGCCACTTATAAAATAATATTCGGAAGTGCCGCGGGCGCATGCGAGTGTGGTTGGGCTTAGAATGGACAACGGAGAGAAACGGGGAAACCCGAACGGATGCAAGTTTTGAAAAACATGAAGATGAAATGCAGATGATGACATGGCAAAGTGCAACACGCAAGCAAATGACATGTCAACGACGTCGAATAACTGGAAGACACCTGGCGCATCGGATTCGGGCCGTTACAAGAGATGTGGACCCCTCGAAATGCTAAGGACAAAGATTGACAAAAGCTCAAGAATTTTCATTTCTATTTTAGTGATCCAAGATCACATTGAGTCCATAGGAAAAGCCAATACTATTAAAAGGGGACGGGGTGTTGCTTAATGGTCTACTTGCTCAAAGTGCTTAGTGATATGCTCCAAAGCCCTCAACCACTTTCTAATTTCCAAATATGTCCCAAATCTAAAGTCAAACTTGGCCCCACCGATTTGATCTATCCGGCGCCATTGACTTGCTTTGACATAGCCAATGCCAGAAATCCTAATCAGTTCGGTCACACCGATACGGATCTTGGTCTCACCGAGATGGCCTTGCATTTTCACTGTGACATGTTTCACTCTTTCGGTCTCACCGAGTTAGTGAAATCGGTCGCACCAAGATTGCTTGTCATCCTCTCTGTTGCCTATTACCCCACTTCGGTCTCACCGAGTTGAGGTAATCGGTCACACTGAGTTGATGTTTGCCCTAACGCTAGCACATCGGTCCCACCGAGTTGATCATGTCAGTCCCACCGAGAATCCTAACATTCACATTTTGAACTGAATCAGTCTCACCAAGTTCTCCTATTCGGTCTGACCGAGTTGGGTCATATGTGTGTAACGGTTAGATTTTGTGTGGAGGCTATATATACCCCTCCACCCCCTTCTCTATTCAAGAGAGAGCCATCATAACGTGCCTACACTTCCACTACTCATTTTCAGAGAGAGAACCACCTACTCATGTGTTGAGAGCAAGATATTCCATTCCTACCACAAGAATCTTGATCTCTAGCCTTCCTGAAATTGCTTTCCACTCAAATCATCTTTTCACCATAGCCAAATCCGTGAGAGAGATTTGAGTGTTGGGGAGACTATCATCTGAAGCACAAGAGCAAGGAGTTCATAATCAACACATCATCTATTACCTTTTGGAGAGTGGTGTCTCCTAGATTGGTTAGGTGTCACTTGGGAGTCTCCGACAAGATTGTGGAGTTGAACCAAGGAGTTTGTAAGGGCAAGGAGATCACCTACTTCTTGAAGATCTACCCGAGTGAGCCAAGTCCTTCGTGGGTGATGGCCATGGTGGGATAGACAAGGTTGCTTCTTCATGGACCCTTCGTGGGTGGAGCCTTCTGTGGACTCGCGCAACCTTTACCGTTCGTGGGTTGAAGTTTCCATTAATGTGGACATACGATAGCACCACCTATCGGAACCACGCCAAAAATCTCCATGTTTATATTGTGTTTTCCTTCTCCAAACCCTTCGCTTTATCTTCATATGAAATGTTTTACTTTTCGTTGCTACACTCTTAGAATTGCATGTGTAGGTTGATTGCTTGACTTGTGCTAAGTTGCTAAAATGTGCCAAGAATTAAAACTGGGAAAAGGCTAGATTTTTATTTGGTCAAGTAGTCCAATCACCCTCCCCCCCCCCCCCCCCCCCCCGAGACCTACTTTCGATCTATAGTTGTGGAGACGACAGAACGACAAACCGTCTCGGCCGTGAGTGCTGCTCGGAATTTGACTAAAAGTCGGATCCGAGGCATGTATATTGCCGTCGTCCAAAGCTAGGACTGATTCCGACGGTTGGCCATATACGTCGTCAAGCTCCTCAATCTAGTCTGACACCCATCTTGAGAAGGCGAGCTCGCCGTGGGAATCCGTGATGTACTCTACGTTACTGAATCTGATGATCAGTCTTGGGGTGAACTTCTGGACTTGGCCGAGGTGGCCTGTCGAGTCAGTGAGGAGGGTAATGCTTCCGATGACAAAGATCTGTCCTGGCCAAAAAGGTCATGCCACCGGCGACTTGATTGTTAATCTGGAGGCGCGCCATCGAACTACTTCGACTACTCACTCTCTCTCTCTCTCACCCAATTTGTCCAGGCCGGTGAGCTAGGGTTAGTGTTACCAGCTTGACGCTGCCGCCCCATCATGATCCAGGTGTTGCTATTACTTGACATCGGGCCCATGTGCTCGTGCGCTGTCGTCGCTCTGTAATTCTACCGTTGCTGCTTCTTGTCGGTGCTGCTCATGGCCGGTCCGTACTGCTGCGGTCCGTGGCCATCCCTCCTGTGTGCTCGAGCTGTTGCTGCTTACTATGTCGAGGCGGGCGTCAGGCCCGTACTGCTGCTGCAGCGAAAATACAGTGGTGCGGGCATGCACTTTTGGTCGGCGGAAGGCGTTCTGGAGGCGACGGAATGACAGACCGTCTCGGCCTGGAGTGCTGCTCATATTTTGACTCAAAGTAGGATTCGATGCATGTATATTGCCGTGATCCAATGCTAGGATTGATTCCGGGGTTTGGATAGATACTTCGTAAAGCTCCTCGATCTGGTCTGACACCCAGTTTGAGAAGGCGAGCTCGCCGCGGGAATCCGCGACGTAGTCTAGGTTACTGAATCTGATGGTCATTCTTGGGGTGAAGTTCTCGACTTGGCCGAGGTGGCCTGCCGAGTCAGTGAGGAGGGTAATGCTTTCGAAGACAAAGATTTGTCCTGGCCAAAAAGGTCATGCCACCGCCGACTTGATTGTTAATCTGGAGGCGCGCCATTGAACTACTTCGACTACTCAGAGGGACTTGTATGAGCCACCAATGATGGACTCAAATCTAGCATATCTCAAGTAGGAGGTCCCGAGTGGTACGATGGTAACATGGACACGGGATTTACCCAGGTTCGAGCTCTCTCAATGGGATAATACACTACGTCCTGTTTTGATTGTATTGATCTTGAGGGAGTATAAGTTAGAGGTTGATCTACCACGAGATCGTGTGTGTTGGCTTATATATGTACCGGGGGTGCTTAGGATTTACAAATAGATCGGTTACATCTAGTGGTAATCGTGGTAGAGGCGTTCTTAAGTCTTGGAGTAGGCGCCAAGTCTTTGAAAGATATCCACCTTGGCGCTCCTGGCCTCGACGAATGTGGCCCACTGGTAAACCATGTTCATTGCACAAGTAAATAAACGATAGCGAGTTACTAAAAAAAGAGTAAATAAACGATAGCGGCTAAGACCAAATCTAGCAGAGTCGCCATATCCACAGCCTATTAAATGCTTTGGGAGCGCTCCATAATTGTTTGGAGGTTGTGCGTAAGCAAAGAGTCGCCATAATGCAGCCTCCATTTTTCTTCTTCTTCTATGTACTCTACTACCAAAATTTGGATTAAACAATTCAACAAATATTATTCCAAACAATTAAGCCAAATACAAAAAATAATCCAAATAATACAAATCTATACCTACTAATAAAAGAAATATGTATTCTTAGTCCATTTTGCTTTTTATAGAAAACCCTCTGATGTTTCTGACATTACACCCGCAATACAAATCAAATGTTTTTTAAAATAGTCATATCTTCTAAACTGTAACTCTAAATTTAACATGTTATATATGAAATTTGATTAAAAAAATATAGAATCTGAATATGATGTTATTTTACCTATTAACAATTTTAGAAAAATACTATCCAGGCTGCAGTGTTAATCAACAATGCATTATCCGTCTTTTTTCATACCGGTACTGATTCAGATTGGGATGAACACCTCAATAAAATGAGGATTGGACATGAAATTGAAGATAAATTTGCTAGATACACCCAATAAATAAGGACATGCATGACAAGAGATAAAAGAAGAGCCCAATAAAGATGGGATGTCCGCTATAAAAAAATAAAAGAGAAAATGCAGAGGAGATCCGATAAAGATGAGATGTTGCGCTATTCTCCTATATATAAGAAGAAGAAAATAGAGAACATGCATGAAAAAAAGTAAAAAGGAGGCATGCAGGACAAAAGATAAAATAAAAGACAAGTTTGATAAGATATAAATAACTAGCAGGGTGACCCGCGCATTTGCGCGGCTAGCCTTTCTTTTTTTTATATTTCGTTGATTTTATCTTTGTATCTTCTTTCCTCTACATAAGTGTTTAAAATTAGCTTTTTTTCTTCTTCTGAAAACGCATCTAAACTTAATAGCAAACATTTTTGTAATTATTGTAATTTGTGTATGAAATGTCATATATAAAAAAACCTCTCACCGGGAATGTTGATGCCTATCAGTCTTGTTTGTAGCATTGATGTATTTTATTTATATGAAAAGATATTAAAGGAAACATGTCACTTGGGTGAAAGTTATAAGACTTGAGAATTCTACATTAATTTTTTTATTATTTTGTAAAACACAACCCTCTGTGACAAAGATCGGCATCTTGCAAGGCAAAGGCATGTAATTTCATGCTAATATTAATATGTCTCTCTTTTGCTATTCTTTGTCAGTCACTATTTTCCCCACAACCAAATATTAACCTATCTGCCATGTCACCATTTATATATTATTTGAATTCAAATAAATATTGTAGTTGGCATGTTGGTCTTGAAGAAATATGATCAAACTCCTGCTGGATTTTGTTAAATGTATTAATATTATTGAGTGTGACAGACTATTAATAAGGGCATCAAGGTTGGTATTTTACGACGTGAAACTGTTTCATCAATAATTAAATGCATAAAAATCATGTTCTATTCCCTGATCTGCACCGCCATTATCTTTCTTATAATTGTGTTTCCAGATAGCACAATATCATGTATGTCGATCTTCCATGCATTCTTCAAGATGCTCGCAATGTCCTCTTATTATAAGTGTTTGTGTTCTCTGCCTATCTAAGACCGAGTAAATATTCAACTTATGTAGAGAAAAACATGTACCTTGGGTATATTCATTTAAAATGCTATTAAATTTGTTTTGTTGAATCTTGTCATTGATTCTCACTTATTTCCTTGTTCTTTTGTACCAAGTTATATTCTACTCATACAGGAATTATATTATGATTTATTTTAACTTTCATTTTGTGTTCAACTTCACAGGTTAAATTTTATATTTAAACCGCATAGCTGAATTTTATATAAATGAAATACATTAGACATTTTATTTATTATTATTGTTTCACAATTCACGTATAAATCAAGTAGTATTCTTTACACATCTAATTAATAATATATGTCTACTTTTATTATTTAAAAAAATCAAAATCTTGATCAACGTTTATTGTTAGTACTGGGTTGGACGTACAAATGGGGCACATCTCACTGCGTGTACATTCCTTGTAGGTAGGCAGATTTACCTGTGCATACTTTTTTTTATTGTGCATGTGATCTTTTTAAAGAAAAAAATTGTGCATGTGATCTAGTATGTATGAGTCCAAGCTGGACTCAGCTAGCTTGTTGTGTGTGCATTTTTTTAACGGATAAATAGATTTCTTTCTTTTTTGTGGGGAGGACTGTAACCTTTTCCAGATATGGTTTTTCACGTATTCATGTTGGACTCATCATGGCGATGAGCACTCTGCCTCTGGTCTATTTGATAGTCGTATTAGAGTTGGGACTCTTACCATGTCTCTTTTTTATAAAAAGAAAACACGTCTCTTTTGTTGGCTGGCTGGGAAAGGTAACATAGATCATACATAGCAATTTTTTATTTAACAGTTATATAACCTTATTAGACCCGGACTCTTAACTCAACGCTTTGCTATCCAGGTTGAAAATTGTGAGATGTATACGTACTTCCTTCTAGTAAATCACAGCCGTTATTTTGATCTTTTTTTCTACTGTTACATCTAAGCCGTTTGAGGGAGTCCTGGACTAGGGGGTGTCCGGACAGCCGGACTATCATCGTTCGCCGGACTCCAAGACTACGAAGATACAAGATTGAAGACTCCGTCCCGTGTCCGGATGAGACTTTCCTTGCCGTGGAAGGCAAGCTTGGCGATACGGATATGTAGATATCCTACCATTGTAACCGACTCTGTGTAACCCTAGCCTCTCCCGGTGTCTATATAAACCGGAGGGCTTTAGTCCGTAGGACATAACATACATTACAACAATCATACCATAGGCTAGTTTTAGGGTTTAGCCTCCTTGATCTCGTGGTAGATCCACTCTTGTACTACCCATATCATCAATATTAATCAAGCAGGACGTAGGGTTTTACCTCCATCGAGAGGGCCTGAACCTGGGTAAAACATCGTGTCCCTCGTCTCCTGTTACCATCCGCCTAGACGCACAGTTCGGGACCCCCTACCCGAGATCCGCCGGTTTTGACACCGACATTGGTGCTTTCATTGAGAGTTCCTCTGTGTCGTCACCGATAGGCCCGATGGCATCTTCGACCAACGACGCTGTCCAGGGTGAGACTTTTCTCCCCGGACAGATCTTCGTATTCGGCGGCTTCGCACTGCGGGCTAATTCGCTTGGCCATCTGGAGCAGATCGAAAGCTACGCCCCTGGCCGTCATGTCAGATTCGGAAGCCTAAACTTCACGGCCGATGTCCGCGGAGACTTGATCTTCAACGGACCCGAGCCACAGCCAAGCGCGCCGCACTGTTGCGATGGGCATGATCTAGCTCTGCCGCCGAACAGTGCCTTGGTGGCCGCACACGAATCCGCTCCGGCCACTAGTCCAGAGCCGATTGCCCGGATAGAGGATCGGTGGATAGACACCGCCTCGGGGGCTTCAACTTCCACGGCGATGGAGCCGAACACTGATCTTGTCCCTCGCAAAACTCGTGATTCCGAGGTGCCGGACTTCTTACCGGACTCCGAACCTCCCGCGCCCCTACCAACCAAATCGGATTGGGCGCCGGTTATGGAATTCACCGCCGCGGACATCTTCCAATACTCGCCTTTTGGCGACATCCTGAATTCACTAAAGCATCTCTCGTTATCAGGAGAGCCCTGGCCGGACTATGGCCAGGATGGTTGGGATGCGGACGACGAAGAAATTCAGAGCCCACCCACCACCCACTTTGTAGCCACTGTCGACGATCTAACCGACATGCTAGACTACGACTCCGAAGACATCGACGCTATGGACGACGATGCCGGAGACGAACAGGAACCAGCGCCTACAGGGCACTGGAAGACCACCTCGTCATATGACATATACATGGTGGATACCCCAAAAGACGGAGACGGCGAGGAAAGAGCGGAGGCAGATTCTTTAAAGAAACAGCCCAAGCGCCGGCGTCAGCGGCGCCGCTCTAAATCCCGCCATAGCAAGAATGGAGACTCCGGCACAGGAGACAATAATACCCCAGAAAGTGCCGAAGACAACCCCCTCCAGCAAGACTCAGCGCAGGAGGATGCAGAAGCAAGCCCTCGTGAGAGGGCGGCAGACGAAGAGGTTGAGGATTACAATTATATGCCTCCCTCCGAAGACGAGGCAAGCCTCAACGATGACGAATTCGTCGTGCCCGAGGATCCCATCGAACAAGAGCGTTTTAAACGCAGGCTTATCGCCACGGCAAACAGCCTAAAGAAAAAGCAGCAGCAGCTTCAAGCTGATCAGGACCTGCTGGCCGATCGATGGACCGAGGTCCTCGCGGCCGAAGAGTATAAACTCGAACGCCCCTCCAAAAGCTATCCAAGACGCAAGCTGCTCCCCCGATTAGAGGAGGAAGCATACATACCTCCATCACCAGCGCACGATACAGCTGATCGACCACCCCGCGGTCGTGATAGAGAGGCATCCAGGCCCTCAACCAAGACCGTACCCCGGCATCGCTCCAAAAGTATGAAGCCAAGAGGGAACGCACCGGACTTGCGAGATATATTGGAGGACAAAGCAAGGCAATCCAGATCCATCTACGGATCACGTGGGCGCCCCAAGACCCATGACGAATACCGTCGTACCGGAGATAATAACCCCGGCCGGGCCGAACACGGCGGACAACGCTCTCTCGAGCTGCGTCGTGATATTGCTCAATATAGAGGCGCCGCACACCCACTATGCTTCACTGACGAAGTAATGGATCATCAAATCCCTGAAGGGTTTAAACCCGTAAACATTGAATCCTACGATGGCACAACAGACCCTGCAGTTTGGATAAAAGATTATCTTCTCCACATCCATATGGCCTGCGGCGACGATCTCCACGCCATCAAGTATCTCCCGCTCAAACTTAAAGGACCAGCTCGGCATTGGTTTAAAAACTTGCCCGCAGAGTCAATTGGGTGTTGGGAAGACCTGGAGGTCGCATTCCTTGATAACTTCCAAGGCACGTATGTGCGACCACCAGACGCCGATGACCTAAGCCACATCATTCAGCAGCCAGACGAATCGGCCAGACAATTCTGGACACGGTTCTTGACGAAGAAAAATCAAATCATCGACTATCCGGATGCAGAGGCCCTTGCAGCCTTCAAGCATAACATCCGCGACGAATGGCTAGCCCGGCACCTGGGACAGGAAAAGCCAAAATCTATGGCAGCCCTCACATCATTAATGACCCGCTTCTGCGCGGGAGAGGATAGCTGGCTAGCTCGCAGCAACAATCTCCGTAAAAATTCTGGCAGTCCGGATACTAAGGACAACAACGGCAGGTCACGTCGAAACAAAAACAAACGCCGCATTAACGGCGACGACAAGGAGGATACGGCAGTCAACGCCGGATTCCGAGGCTCTAAACCCGGTCAACGGAAGAAGCCATTCAAAAGAACCACTCCGGGTCCGTCCAATTTGGACCGAATACTCGACCGCTTATGCCAGATACATGGCACCCCTGAAAAACCAGCCAATCACACTAATAGAGATTGCTGGGTGTTCAAACAGGCAGGCAAGTTAATTACCGAAAACAATGACAAGGGGCTAAACAGCGATGACGAGGAGGAGACCCGACTGCCGAACAGTAGAGGACAGAAGGGTTTTCCCCCACAAGTACGGACGGTGAACATGATTTATGCAACCCATATACCCAAGAGGGAGAGGAAGCGCGTACTAAGGGACGTCTATGCGATGGAGCTAGTCGCCCCGAAGTTCAATCCATGGTCCTCTTGTCCGATCACTTTCGATCGAAGAGACCATCCGACCAGCATACGCCATGGCGGATTCGCCGCATTGGTTTTAGACCCAATCGTCGATGGATTTCACCTCACGAGAGTCCTGATGGACGGCGGTAGTAGTCTGAACCTGCTTTATCAGGATACAGTGCGCAAAATGGGCATAGACCCCTCAAGGATTAAACCTACAAAGACAACCTTTAAAGGTGTCATACCAGGTGTGGAAGCCAACTATACAGGCTCAGTAACACTGGAAGTGGTCTTCGGATCCCCGGACAATTTCCGGAGCGAGGAGTTAATCTTCGACATAGTCCCGTTTCGCAGCGGCTATCACGCTCTGCTCGGACGAACCGCGTTTGCAAAATTCAACGCGGTGCCGCATTATGCATACCTCAAGCTCAAGATGCCAGGCCCTCGTGGAGTCATCACGGTCAATGGGAATACGGAACGCTCCCTCCGAACGGAGGAACATACAGCGGCCCTCACGGCAGAAGTACAGAGCAGCCTCTTAAGGCAATTCTCGGGTCCGGCCGTTAAACGGCCGGATACAGCAAAACGCACCCGAAGCAATACCAACCAAGACCATCTGGCGCGATCAGAGCACGCGTAGCAATGCGGCCCCGACCCCCGCCCGCGCATGATCGCAAGAATAACACTCCGCGTACATCATTACGCTTTGGAGATACCATGGGCGCAGGGGAAGGGGCACGATCGCAATGGACCCAGAGTGCGGTTCGACCACACCAGGGGCTCGCAAGTGTGCCCCCCTTTTGTTTTTATTATTATTTTCCTTCTTTGTGTACACAGGACTCCGGTAACCAGAGGCCCTGTCCGGCGGCGAACCTGCCGAACTCGCCATGCAACAGTCAGGGACGAAAGAAGGCTGCGACGAACACTCAGGTGGTCTCAATTACGAGCATTAAATTCGATTATATACACCAAGTCCGCAGCTCACCCCTGGAGGGGGACATGTTTACTTAGTCCAAATCCCTTGCTTACCGCACTATTTGTATCAGTCCGCACTCATAGCAGACTTCCTTTAATAAATAATGCAGCACTTTTCAACTGCAATTACGTCACCTTTTGTATATATGTTCATTACATGACATCTCGCACCCGTATATTTTGGTATGGCCGAATACACCAGGGGCTTGTGTTCCCCGTATTATGGTGTGATAAGTCCGAACACTTTCACAAGTGCGGCACCCCGAACTTATAGCATTATATGAATCGGCTCCGAATCATGTCTTGGGTCAATAGTTGGGTTTTCCCGGCTCCCACGTTTTGGTGCCTTACGTTCCGTTCTGTCGGCTAAGGTGGCACTGGGAGAACCACTGCGATTGCGCCCCGGTTGAGCCGGGCGAGCGCCTCAGTGGAGAAAGCTAAACTAACTGGCATGATAAGGCGAGAGACTGGTCGCTGTTCGAGAGGTTTTTTCGGGTCCTTAAAGACTCACGCCGCTTCGAGCGAAGTTCCGGACAATGTCCGATGAAGGCGTGGATAGCGCCCCGGGTTCGGCCTTCCGAATACCAGGGGCTTCGCCGAAATTTAAAATTATAGAATTCTATGGCTAAGTGAGAGTGTTCAAGCATTATAAGTTCGGTTGCCTTGTTCGCTGTGTTGAGCGCCTCCCTAGATGAACCCAAAAATGGGAACAAGAGCGCTCAAGGTTATCCCGAACACCCCAGCACTCGTGGCTTGGGGGCTAAAGCCAACGACTTGCCATCTCTCAGATTTTTACACGGCCGCACAGAAGGTAATATTTTAAATTAAACAAGCGTTGCTTAATGCGCACATGAACAAAGTCTCAGCGCAAAGGATAATACATAGCGAGTCTACTCAAAGATTACATTTCTGGGGCACTCATCTGCAATATCGCGGGCTCCCTTCAGGACAGTTTTATAATACATTTCAGGCGTACGATACTCCTTGCCCGGTGGCGGTGGGTCTGTGAGAAGCTTCTCCGCATCCAACTTGCCCCAATGCACCTTTGTGCGGGCAAGGGCCCGACGAGCACCTTCAATACAGGCGGAGCGCTTGATGACCTCCACCCAGGGGCATGCATCCACCAGCCGCCGCACGAGGCCAAAGTAGCTCCCAGGCATGGCCTGTCCAGGCCACAGCCGGACTATAAGGCCCTTCATGGCCTCCTCAGCTACCTTGTGGAGTTCGACCAGCTGCTTCAGCTGGTCGCTTGGGGGCACCGGGTGTCCGGCCTCAGCGTACTGAGACCAGAAGACTTTTTCCGTCGAGCTCCCCTCCTCGCCATGATAGAATGCGGCGGCATCGGATGCACTACGCGGTAGATCTGCAAACGCCCCTGGAGAGCTCCGAATGCGGGTAAGTGTCAGGTATTTTACATTAACATGCTTGCTTTGCATGAAAAATGCCTTACCCGCCGCTATCTTCTTTACATCTTCAACCTCCTGAAGGGCCTTATGGGCCTCGGCCTTGGCGGACTTGGCACTTTCGAGAGCCGAGACAAGCTCGGACTCTCGAGTCTTGGAGTCACGCTCCAAACTCTCATGCTTCTCCATGAGAGCCTGGAGCTCTTGCCGTACTTCCGCCACCCGTGCCTCCTGCTTCTCTCGCTCTTCCCGCTCCGCGGCCGCACTGCGTTCGGCCGCGGACACAGCCTCCTTCAGGGCTGCCACCTCGTTCGTGGCACCTGCAATACCCATATTATCCTTGTTAATTTTATTGCAACCTAAATCCTTTTCTGTAAGGTAACTATTCAAAGTGGTGTGACTCACCTTCTTTGTCCTCGAGCTGCTTCTTGGCATGGCCGAGCTCTTGGTCGGACCACTCGAGATCCTTCTTCAACACATTGACCTCCGCCGATAGTGCGGCAGAGGTCAGTAGCGCAGCCTGCAAACCCATATTGACATATTTTAAGCAACCCTGCGTATATCTTGTTAGATCCTCAGTCCGGCTTTTCTTTCCGAACACCGAACTGAGCATCAGGGGCTACTGTCTATGTGGTATTACATTACATAATTTTAACTTCTTACCTCAAAGCCTGTTAGAAGGCTGCTGCAGGCTTCGGTCAGCCCGCTCTTGGCAAGCTGAACCTTTTGAATCACCACACTCATGATAGTGTGGTGTTCTTCCTCGATGGAAGCGCCTTTAAGCGCCTCCAACAAGTTATCCGGCGCCTCCGGTTGGACGAAGGCCGCCGGTGTCACGGTCTTGCCCTTCTTTCGAAGGGGCTATTTGCCGGACTCTGGAACCACTGCAGGCTCCGATGTTGAGTCCGGCGCAAAGTCCGGGAGGCTGCCTGACGGCGCCTCCGGAGCCTCCTCCTGATGGGTCCCTCTCTGGGATCCCACCTCGGCGTCCTCGTCGGCACGTGGGGTAGAGGCAGTCGGAAGTGAATCCACATCCGACGGGGCCAACGACCCGCTCGATGAATCGGGGAGATCGTCATCGGCCGGACTACAGACAGAATGCGGCATTAAGGACACTACGCGACACGAAAGAAATTGCATATAAAGGATCCGGATACTTACGATCTTGTCGGACGCCTGGCCCTTGGAGGCCACTCATCCTCGCTAACGGTGGTGTTGGCGAAACTGTCCGGGGGGATAGTCCTCCCCCTCTTGGACCCTTCAGCCTCCCCTATTGGGGAAGCCTTCCTCTTCTTCTCTCCCTCCTCCGGGAGAGAGTCCTCCTCCTCCTCTTCATCTTCGGGGAGGAGTCCACCTCGTCATCAGATGCCTGATTGCGGGAACTCTTTCGAGTCCCCGCGGCCACCTTCTTGGCCTTCTTCTCTGGCACCACGTGCGGTGCCGGAACCAGCAGCCCTGCTAAACGAGCGTTCTCTGGGTCTTCTGGCATGGGAGCCGGGCTGATAAGTAGCTTGGCCTTCTCCATCCATTCCTGTCAAAGGAAAAGACAGAATGAAACCCCTCTAGAATCAATTTGATTACCACAAGTGTCCCGTAAAGGGGTTGAATCACTTACCTCGTCAGCCGGATGCTGCGAGCGAAATCTGCGATCTTCTGTCGCGGATGCGGGTGCTTCGGCGCCCTTAAACAGCACCCTCTAGGCGCCTTCGTATGTCGTATCGAAGAGCCCACTTAGCGCCTGGTGCTGTTCCGGATTGAACTCCCACAGATTGAATGCCCGTTCTTGGCATGGGAGGATCCGGCAGATGAGCATGACTTGGACCACGTCGACGAGCCTGAGCTTACCGCTCACCAGCTTCTGGATGCAGGCTCGGAGTCCCGTCAGCTCCTTCGGATTGCCCCACAACAAGCCCTTCTCTTTCCAGGAGGTGAGCTACGTGGGGACGCCAGATCTAAACTCGGGGGCCGCCGCCCATGTGGGCTTGCGCGGCTCGGTGATATAGAACCACCCCGATTGCCACCCCTTGACGGATTCGACGAAGGCCCCTTCGAGCCAAAGGACGTTGGGCAACTTGCCCAACATGGCGCCTCCGCATTCCGCTTGCGTGCCCTTCACAACCTTCGGCTTGACGTTGAAGGTCTTGAGCCACAGGCCGAAGTGGGGCCAGATGCAGAGGAAGGCCTCGCACACGACGATAAATGCCGAGATGTTGAGGATGAAGTTCGGCGCCAGATCGTGGAAATCCAGGCCGTAGTAAAACATGATCCCCCGGACGAATGGGTGCAGTGGAAAGCCCAGTCCGCGGAGGAAGTGGGGAAGGAAGACGACCCTCTCATGGGGCCCAGGGGTAGGCATGAGCTGCCCCTCGTCGGGCAGCCGATGCGCGATATCGCCGAAAAGGTATCCGGCGCTGCACAGTTTGGTGATGTGCTCCTCCTTAACGGTGGAGGCCAACCATTTGCCTCCCGCTCCGGACATATTCGGAGAAGTTCGGGGCGAGATGCGCGAGCTTGGGCGTTGGAGCTTGAGTACGCGGAGATGGATAAGCAAAGGAGGAGGAAGGCGTAGGTGAGAAGGTAAATCCTTATCCCTTATATATAGGCGGACGAAAACTATGTGTCCCCACCGGCCTGATAAAACTCGCTTATCTCCCAAGCGCCACCATCAATGGCATGGTTGGGTTACCCACGTCTGTATTGATGAGAATCCCGGAATAAGGGGAACACGATCTTTGCTTTGACAAGACGTGCCAAGGAAACCGCTTCGCTAAACGTGCTGAGGTGGTATAGTAAAAAACGATTCAAACAAAAGCTTGGTAGCGGTGTGATGTCACGCCGCATAATATGTCAGCAGATTGGACTGGTGTATTCTCTCTACGGTGGAATGTGGAATTTATTTTGCAGAGCCGGACACTATCTTGGTGTTCATGATCTTCTCTGGATTATTCAAGGAAGGAACCCGCCTTGCAATGCCGTACATTATGCGCGCCGGACTTATCGTCATTGAAGCCTGGTTCAGAGGCTACTGAGGGAGTCCTGGACTAGGGGGTGTCCGGACAGCCGGACTATCATCGTCCGCCGGACTCCAAGACTACGAAGATACAAGATTGAAGACTCCGTCCCGTGTCCGGATGGGACTTTCCTTGGCGTGGAAGGCAAGCTTAGCGATACGGATATGTAGATCTCCTACCATTGTAACCGACTCTGTGTAACCCTAGCCTCCCCCGGTGTCTATATAAACCGGAGGGCTTTAGTCCGTAGGACATAACATACATTACAACAATCATACCATAGGCTAGCTTTAGGGTTTAGCCTCCTTGATCTCGTGGTAGATCCACTCTTGTACTACCCATATCATCAATATTAATCAAGCAGGACGTAGGGTTTTACCTCCATCGAGAGGGCCCGAACCTGGGTAAAACATCGTGTCCCTCGTCTCCTGTTACCATCCGCCTAGACGCACAGTTCGGGATCCCCTACCCGAGATCCGCCGGTTTTGACACCGACACCGTTCCTTTTCTATCGTTTTAAGTATATAATAGATAGATAGATAGATAGATAGATAGATGATGAAAAAGTGACCAATACCTATGACATGTATGGCAAGAAATAGTGATGAAATAGGGGCACAAGTACCTACGTCCACAAGAGACCATACAAAAATGTTCTTTTCCACACACAAAAAATCTATTTTTATGATTAAAAACATTTATCTTTTTAACAACCTTTTTAACAACTCTTTATGTATTTAAGAAATATGCATGTGAAAAAGTGTTCAAGAGTTATCCTAAGTTGGTGATTCTCAAACTGAAAACTGCCATTGACACACACATGTCTCCATAGTGTGCTAATGTGTCATCGTTTGTTTTTGTTGTTTTTCTGTACTCACCCGTAACAACACCCCATTCCGAACATGACATGAATAAATGCATGACTATTTGCCCGTTTTTTTTGTACAGATTAAATCTACATGCAAGCCGTGTTGAAAATAGAACACATGTAGAATCTTAAACTGCGCTTTATAGGTTAAGAACATCTTTGTTTGGGTCGTAGCTACAAATTCTCATATTATAGACCATTTTTTTATAAATTAAGAGCATGTAGTATTTTTTTTTCTTCTGTTGCAACGCACGGGCCTTTTTGCTAGTGAATTATAACGAAATATAAACGCACTATTTGCCATTGATGCTCAATAAGATCTTCATGCGGCTGATCAATTAGAAGATCTCCAAATCAAACAAACTCCAAATCAGATAAAATTTGACAGGCGGTGTGGTTATAATTTAATACGACTGCTCGCAATCTTCCGACTCTGTTACGAACGTTTGATCCCCACTGATGATAAAATAATATTCTAAATGATCTCGCGGCCATGTGCAAGTGTCTGTTTGGTCCGTGAAAGGTCAACGAAGACAAGGGGTAATTGTTACCTTTTCTTTGGAAGCGCCAAACTACAAATGGCTACAAGTTTTATAAAAATACCCGGATAACTCTAGTACGATGGAAACAGATTGCCGATGCAATGTGGATGACGCCAAGATGAATGCAGCGAATAAATAATTAACGTGATATAATAATTATATCACGCAAAAAATCTAGGAAACTGGTCTCGGGCTGTTACGACTCTCCCCACTTATAAGAGATCTCGTCCCAAGATTTGGGAAGAAAAAGAGGGAGAGGTTTAACTAAGTTGCTTCTTTGACAACCAGCAAGACTAAATAAGCTTGGAATTTCAAAGGCATGAAACGGGCACAAGAGGCAAGAGATAACTTGAAAACACTCTGGTTGAAAAGAGAGAGACAAGTAATACAACATTAAGTTGAGAAGATGGAAGCAACTTCAAAGGGGAGCAACAACACGATGCTTCCGAAACAAAATAGAAAGCTATATTCTTGGAACAAGAAGAACGGAGAATAAACCAACATCTTCTACAACAAGGAACTTGAAAGAGCATCCTTTCAAGCAAGGCTTGAACGTAGTTGTTCAAAAATCAACAACCAAAAGATATAATCCGATGGTCTTATTGAAAGCATTCGAAAGCTTTGAGGTAAAAACTTTCCACTAACGGAAAATGATCCCTTGAGAGAGAGAGAGAGAGAGAGAGAGAACTTCTTTCACCGATAGGAATTGAGAAGCTTAGATCCCCATTAAACACCACAAATAGCAACATTCCCTTCTGAACTACCACTAGTAGGGAAAAGCTTACCAGTAGTACTGGTTTTTTTGCTACCAGTAGCGCTGGCACACGTGCTACTGCTATGGTGCTACAGTTATTTTTTAGAAGTAGCGCTTGTATGTAACGCACTACTGGTATTTATCTGTAGCGTGGTTGAGAAACAAGCGCTACTGGTAAACTTTACCCCGCGCCACTGGTAAAGTCTCGACTATAGTATCATCATCATCAATCATGGTTGAACACATGTCTCGAAATAGCGATACAAGTTATTAGAAGTTTCTAATTATTAGAAGTTTCGAATACATGCAACTACATGGTCAAATACTCAGGTTTCAGCATCTATGTAGACTATGATATGATTGCATAGAAGAGAAGAGCGATCACGATGGGCAAAAGCGGGATTATGTAGTAGTTCTTGCGGCGCCGGTTCAGAATCCTCGGTTGCGCTATGAACCTCAAGTAATTAACTAGCTTAGGCTTCCATTCTTCTTTCAAACCCTATGTGGCTTCCACCCGGGAAGCGGTGCACTTGGGCCTGACACTCTGGCCACTCGTCGTACACACCCGGAACATGCCCTATGTACATGGCATACCACTTCTTCGGCATCGTTGATCTATATAGCTATCAGAGAGGAACATATACCATCAAGCGAATTCAACAATAATATGGAACATAAGATAAATCGGCATGTGGAGAGAAACAATTTTCAAATAGAAGCAACATATAGTAAACATAGGTAACAAACTTCATCGTACCAAAACTAATTAACTAGAGCGCAACACCATTTACATCTAATTGTTTCGTCGTACAGAGACATTCAAAGTTTTGTTGTACATAAAGTAACAACTAATTAAACGGACACATTGTCATCTTCAAGCAGCGCACTGGTCCCATCTGGCCATATCCGAGAGGATGCAACCAAGCTTAGTGAAAGGCATCATGTCCTGACGCTGTAGGGCTATGCGGGTTCGAACGTCAGCCGGCGATATTGGGCCGTCGTAGAACATCCCATTCTCTTCCAGGACATCTTTCATGATGATGGACGCAATTTCCTGCTAGATACGATAGAAATCATTTCTAAGTTGATGATCCGGCACGGTTCCAAAGGCTTCGGCCCATCTCTGGATATGGGCATCAGACAAAGATGTCATGCAAAGTGATTACACATCCCTTTTGTACTCCATCATTTGATCTATGAGGTAGAATCCATCATTATAACTTCTTGTCGTTCACTGGACCCAACAGAAGTTAGTCTTATGGCCGAAACACAACCCGCCCTTATTTATTTTTTACTTGGATGTTGCCACCCCGCATGCTGAAGACCAGGAGAGCTCTGTCCAGAACGTACTTTATGCGTGTGTAATCTTTCTTCTCTATGTTCTTTGACGGGTCCAAATATAGAGCACGGTAGAAATGCGGTTAAGGAACGATGAGAACGGCGCTGCTACCTCTTGAGCACTGCGTTAGTTTTCTCTTGAAGAGGAAAGGGTGATGCAGCAAAGTAGCATAAGTATTTCCCTCGGTTTTGAGAACCAAATATTAATCCAGTAGGAGGCTACACGCAAGTCCCTCGTACCTACACAAACAAATAAGAACCTTGCAACTAACGCGATAAAGGGGTTGTCAATCCCTTCACGGCCACTTGCAAAAGTGAGATCTGATAGAGATAATAATAAGATAAATATTTTTGGTATTTTTATGATATAGATCGGAAAGTAAAGATTGCAAAATAAAATAGATTGGAAACTTATATGATGGAAAATAGACCCGGGGGCCATAGGTTTCACTAGTGGCTTCTCTCAAGATAGCATAAGTATTATGGTGGGTGAACAAATTACTATCGAGCAATTGATAGAAAAGTGCATAGTTATGATAATATCTAGGCATGATCATGTATATAGGCATCACGTCCGCGACAAGTAGATCGAAACAATTCTGCATCTACTACTATTACTCCACACATCGACCGCTATCCAACATGCATCTAGAGTATTAGGTTCATAAGAACAGAGTAACGCATTAGGCAAGATGACATGATGTAGAGGGATAAACTCAAGCAATATGATATAAACCCCATCTTTTTATCAATACAATACGTGCCTCGCTGCCCCTGCTATCACTGGGAAAGGACACCGCAAGATTGAACCCAAAGCTAAGCACTTCTTCCATTGCAAGAAAGATCAATCTAGTAGGCCAAACCAAACTGATAATTCGAAGATACTTGCAAAGATAACCAATCATACATAAAAGAATTCAGAGGAGATTCAAATATTTCTCATAGATAAACTTGATCATAAACCCACAATTCATCGGATCTCGACAAACACACCGCAAAAAGAGTTACATCGAGTAGATCTCCAAGAAGATCGAGGAGAACTTTGTATTGAGAATCAAAGAGAGAGAAGAAGCCATCTAGCTAATAACTATGGACCCGAAGGTCTGTGGTAAACTACTCACACTTCATCGGAGAGGCTATGGTGTTGATGTGGAAGCCCTCCATGATCGATTCCCCCTCCGACAGAGCGCCGGAAAAGGCCCCAAGATGGGATCTCACGGGTACAGAAGGTTGCGGCGGTGGAAATAGGGTTTCTGGTGCTCCTAGATGTTTTCAGGGTATATGGATATATATATATATATAGGCGAAGGAAGTCGGTCAGGGGAGCCACAAGGGGCCCACGAGGGTGGGGGCGCGCCCACCCCCTAGGGCGCGCCTCCCTGCCTCGTGGCCGCCTCGTTTCTTTCTTGACGTCCACTCCAAGTCTCCTGGATTGTGTTTGTTCTAAAAATAACTCTCCCAAAGGTTTCATTCCGTTTGGACTCCGTTTGATATTCTTTTTCTGCGAAACACTAAAATAGGCAAGAAAACAACAATTTGGGTTGGGCCTCCGGTTAATAGGTTAGTCCCATAAATAATATAAAAGTGCTTAGTAAATCACATTAAACATCCAAAACAGATAATATAATAGCATGGAACAATCAAAAATTATAGATACGTTGGAGACGTATCAGGCGCCCCCCTCCCGCTGCGCAAAGTACACGATCAAGTTAGCCTCCATGCGCGCAAAGTAATTATTGAAATGCACAAAAAGATGTATGTGTTATAGTGGCTATCCTAGATGACTTACCCGAGATGATAAGGTAGGTGAATTATTTCCTTGTCCTTATTGATGACCAAGAATTCTTCGATGTACTCCCTCGCATATTGACAGTTTGCTTTGTTGATTGACAAGAAGCCCTTATGCATGTAGTACGAGTCCGGGACTAGAAGACCAATGATTTTCTCTCTCATGATGATGTAGTTCATATGCAGCGCATACAGCCGGACGAACGTAAAATCGAGTGTCCTCATTTGAAACATGTCGAAGATGTAATCAAATCACAGAAAGAACAGGTCCGCGAGGCATGTGTCGACATACATCTTGCCACTGCGTGGCACATGAACCATATAAAGTGGGTATCCTGGATCATTCGAGGCGAGAAGGCTTCTCTCTGTCGATAACACATGTTCATGGAGTCTCCTGAGATGCTTGTTATGGTGGCTAGCACATCCGCCGGTACCATTGGCTTTTCCGCAACATGGCGTAACGGCGCATGTTTCATTGGTACACTATCCGCAACCCTGGTTCGCGGAGGCAGCTGGCTACTAGAAGAAACTTTGGCAACTTTAGAGCCTTTTTTCGCCAGTCTCTTCCTCTACTTCTTGGTGGTGCTGGTGGGTCTGTCAAACCCTCCCTGACCACCGCCCCTAGTGTTGTCGGGCTCAGCATTGCACGCATTTGGCTTAGTTGAGCTTGGGTTGAGGTGGCATCTGAAGGCGTGTCTTGCGAGAATTGCATGAACAAAGACTTCTTGCACTCCCCGAGGATGTTCCGGCTCCTGTACACCATGCATCTCATATTCATATGGTTGACTCATCGTTACTTCATTGTCAAAGCCGGTATTAAGAAACTAGAGAGGGTCATCTTCCTCCATGTCATTATCCATATTCAAAGCACCAACAGATCAGCTTTGAACCAGGTGAATATGCCTACCTCCGAGTCATGCCCATGAAAGGACTAAAAAGGTTTCAGACTCGAGGAAAGCTTGCACCAAGATATATTAGCTTGTTCCCAATGATGTCCAAAGTTGGTGCAGTGGTGATACGTCTCCAACGTATCTACTTTTCCAAACACTTTTGCCCTTGTTTTGGAATCTAACTTGCATGATTTGAATGAAACTAACCCAGACTGACGCTGTTTTCAGCAGAACTGCCATGGTGTTGTTTATTTTGCAGAAAACAAAAGTTCTCGGAATGACTTGAAAATCCACGGAGATAACTTTTGGAAAATATAAAAATACTGGCGAAAGAATCAAGGCCAGGGGGGGCACACCCTGCCCACGAGGGTGGGGGCGCGCTCCCTCCCCTTGGGCGCGCCCCCCTATCTCGTGGGCCCCCTGCTGCTCCACCGACCTCAACTCCAACTCCATATATTCCGTTTCAGGGAGAAAAAATTCAGAGAGAAAGTTTCATCGCTTTTTACGATACAGAGCCGTAGCCAAGCCCTAATCTCTCTCGGGAGGGCTGATGTGGAGTCCGTTCGGGGCTCCGGAGAGGGGGGATTCGTCGCAGTCGTCATCATCAACCATCCTCCATCACCAATTCCATGATGTTCACCGCTGTGCGTGAGTAATTCCATCGTAGGCTTGCTGGACGGTGATGGGTTGGATGAGATTTACCATGTAATCAAGTTAGTTTTTGTTAGGGTTTTATCCCTAGTATCCACTATGTTCTGAGATTGATGTTGCTATGACTTTGCTATGCTTAATGCTTGTCACTAGGGCCTGAGTGCCATGATTTCAGATCTGAACCAATTATGTTTTCATCAATATATGTGAGTTCTTGATCCTATCTTGCAAGTCTATAGTCACCTATTATGTGTTATGATCCGACAACCCCGAAGTGACAATAATCGGGATACTTCTCAGTGATGACCGTAGTTTGAGGAGTTCATGTATTCACTATGTGTTAATGCTTTGGTCCAGTACTCTATTAAAAGGAGGCCTTAATATCCCTTAGTTTCCACTAGGACCCCGCTGCCACGGGAGGGTAGGACCAAAGATGCCATGCAAGTTCTTTTCCATAAGCACGTATGACTATATTCGGAATACATGCCTACATTACATTGATGAACTCGAGCTAGTTCTGTGTCACCCTATGTTATAACTACTACATGAGGAATCGCATCCGACATAATTATCCATCACTGATCCAATGCATACGAGCTTTTCACATATTGTGCTTCGCTTATTTACTTTTCCATTGCTACTGTTACAATCACTACAAAACTGCTATCGTTACTTTTATCACTGTTACCATTACTATCATACTGCTTTGCTACTAAATACTTTGTTGCAGATACTAAGTTATCTAGGTGTGGTTGAATTGACAACTCAACTGCTAATACTTGAGAATATTCTTTGGCTCCTCTTGTGTCGAATCAATAAATTTGGGTTGAATACTCTACCCTCAAAAGCTATTGCGATCTATACCTGTCGGTTATCAAGACTAATTTCTATCGCCATTGCCGGGGAGCATAGCTCTATTCTTTGAGTCACTTGGGATTTATATCTGCTGATCACTATGAAGAACTTGAAAGACGCAAGAACTAAGATTTTCCCCTCAACTACGAGGGGAGGTAAGGAACTGCCATCTAGCTCTGCACTAGATTCTCCTTTCGTTATGAGTAAGCTTGCGACACCTGAACCTGCTACTGCTATGAGTTCTGATGTGTTGCATGTTATTGATGATGCCACTTCTGCTATGCATGATACTTATGATGAAACTACTTCTATGCTTGATACTACTTTGCCATTAGGTGAATATCTTGATGAACAACTTGCTAGGGTTAGAGAGAATGAAATTATTGAAGATGAAATTATTGATGATAGTGATGATGAAGGTTCTCCCCCTAATTATGAATTGCAATGATAATGATGATGAAGGTTCTCCCCCTAGTGATGAGGGTTATGTTATGGATGAAGAAGCTGCTAGAGCTATTTTTGCTTGCAATGATAGATATGATCTTAAGAAGTTATTATCTAAATGGAAGCAGCAATCTCTTAATGCTAGAATGAAACATGACCCCAATTTTGCTACTTCACCTATCTGTGTTACTGATAACGATTATGAATTCTCTATTGATCCTGAAATAATTACTTTGGTTGAATCCGATCCTTTTTATGGCTATGAATCTGAAACTGTTGTGGCACATCTTACCAAGTTGAATAATATAGCCACCCTGTTTACTAATGATGAGAAGTCCCGCTATTATTATATCCTTAAGATATTTCCATTCTCATTAAAGGGTGATGCTAAAACTTGGTTTAATTCTCTTGATCCTGGTTGTGTGTGTAGTCCCGAGGATATGATTTATTACTTCTCTACTAAATATTTCCCTGCTCATAAGAAACAAGTTGCCTTGTGGGAAATATATAATTTTGTGCAAATCGAAGAAGAGAGTCTCCCACAAGCTTGGGGGAGGCTTCTCCGATTACTTAATGCTTTGCCTGATCATCCTCTTAAGAAAAATGAAATACTTGATATCTTTTATAATGGACTAACTGATGCTTCCAAGGATTCTTGGATAGTTGTGCTCGTTGTGTTTTCAGGGAAAGAACAGTCGACCAAGCTGAATTACTATTGAATAATATGTTGACTAATGAAAATAATTGGACACTTCTTGAGTCAATTCCTGAGCCAATTGAGCCAACTCCTGAGCCTATTCCTAAACCCACTCCGAAGAAGAGGGGCGTTCTATTTTTCAGTCCTGAAGATATGCAAGAGGCAAAGAAATCAATGAAAGAAAAAGGTATTAAAGCTAAAGATGTTAAGAAGTTACCTCCTATTAAAGAAATACATGGTCTTAATATACCGCCTGTTGAAGAAACACATTGTCTTGATAACCCTACACAGGTAGTAAAGGTAAATTCTCTCTATAGATATCATAAAGTTGAAATTCCTTCTACTAAATTTCATAGCCAATGCTTAGATGAATTTGATGACTTTATGGCTAGACAAGAAAGTTTTAATGCTTATGTTAGTAGAGAATTAAAGAATAATTCTTTCGAGATTGGACGCTTCAGTGATTATATGGCTAGAGTTAAAGGTGAACTTAAACTCATTAGCAAATATGCTTCTATGGTTACCAATCAAGCAGAGCAAGTACTTAAAGCTCAAAGTGATTTGCTCAATGAATTAAATAATAAACATGATATTGCTGTTAGAGTGGCTACTAGACCTGGTAGAATGACTCAGGAACCTTTGTATCCTGAAGGCCACCCTAAGAGAATTGAGCAGGATTCTCAGAGAAATAATTTAGGGGCACCTAGTTCTTCTAAAAAGAAGAAAAAGAAAAATGATAGGACTTTGCATGCTTCTAGTGAACCTGTTGTAGACACACTTGAGAATCCCAATGATATTTCTATTTCTGATGCTGAAACACAATCAGGTGATGAACATGAACCTAGTGATAATGTTAATGATAATGTTCATGATGATGCTCAACCTAGCAATAATAATGATGTAGAGATTGAACCTTCTGTTGGTCTTGATAACCCACAACCAAAGAATCAATGTTATGATAAGAGAGATTTTGTTGCTAGGAAGCACGGTAAAGAAAGAGACCCATGGGTTCAGAAACCCATGCCCTTTCCTCCTAAACCATCCAAGACAAAGGATGATGAGGATTTGAGCGCTTTGCTGAAATAATTAGACCTATTTTCTTACGTATGCGCTTAACTGATATGCTTAAATTAAATCCTTATGCTAAATACATGAAGGATATCATTACAAATAAAATAAAGATACCGGAAGTTGAAATTTCCACCATGCTTGCTAATTATACTTTTAAGGGTGGGATACCAAAGAAACTTGGAGATCTAGGGGTACCAACTATACCATGCTCCATTAAAAGAAACTATGTTAAAACTGCTTTATGTGATCTTGGAGCTGGTGTTAGTGTTATGCCTCTCTCTTTATATCGTAGACTTGGATTGAATAAGTTGACACCTACTAAAATATCTTTGCAAATGGCTGATAAATCAACTGCTATACCTGTCGGCATTTGTGAGGATGTGCCTGTTGTGGTTGCAAATGTCACTATCTTAACGGACTTTGTTATTCTTGATATTCCCGAGGACGATAGTATGTCAATTATCCTTGGTAGACCCTTTTTGAATACTATAGGGGCTGTTATTGATTGCAACAAAGGCAATGTCACTTTTCATGTTAATGGTAATGAGCATACGGTACACTTTCCGAGGAAACAACCTCAAGTTCATAGCATCAATTCTATTGGAAAAGTTCCAACTATCATTATTGGAGGTTTTGAATTTCCTCTTCCTACTGTCAAGAAAAAATATGATATTCTTATTGCTGGGGATGTTCATATCCTCATTGAGGTAACCTAGTGTTATTCAAAATTTCTCCGATTCCATATTATTCGGAATGAGTTTGTTAACAAGACTTGATCAACCTTGTTAGTGGATTCATTTTGATGATCATGAGATGGATGAAACTAGAAGGCACAACCTTCTATACCCTCTTTTTACTTTCAGTTATTTAGAATAAATAAAGCAAAAATAGTTTTATCTGTCTGTTTTCTGAATTATCCGTGCAATAAAAAAATATCCCAAAAATAAAAGTGCTCCAAATGCCCTGCAAATTTAGTATGATTTTTTATAGATTATTTGAGGATTTTAGGCACTGAGAACACAACAGGGGGGCAAGCACCTGGCCACGAGGGTGGCGGGCGCGCCCACACCCCCTTGGCACGCCCCCTGTCTCGTGGGCCCACGGTGGCCCCCCTCCACTTATTCCTGCACCCACACACTCCATCTTCCTCCCAAAAAAATCCCCATCCAGCTCAAGCACAAGTTCTAGCTCATTTTGTTGTGATTTTCGATCTCCTTGCTCAAAGCTCCATTCACAAAACCGCTTTGGGAGATTGTTGTTTGGTATGTGACTCCTCCATTGATCCAATTAGTTTTTGTTCTAGTGCTTTATTCATTGCAAATTCTTGCTGCATAGAGGACCCTGTTCTTGAGCTTGCATGACAAATTTATGAGATCCCAAGTAATTCTAATGCATGATATAGGCTCTAGGCACTTGTGGGGGTAGTTGTTATCAATCTTGTTTAGTTTTATTCACTTTTATTTTGAAGTTACTAAAAAAATTCAGAATTTTTTAGAGGAAAGAAATATGTCCAGGAGAATGTACCAAGATGGTTCCTCAACAAAGAGAGGACAGAGGCGTGCTATGCGCGAGCAAGACAATGAACCACCAAGGGAAGCTGAAGTGCGGGCTTGTGAGTGGCCATCAGAAGAGTTTATGATTAATGCAGGCATCAAGGATGAATTTGACGCGTATGTGCATAACGCCGATCTTGAGGACTTCATACAAATAAGTGTCCTCGGTACTACCAATTGACTGATTCATTCATGAGAAGGTTTAAATTTACATCTTCGCGTAATTCTCAGAATGTCCTGTTTGATATTTATGATGAATCTTATACCATGGACCTAGAAGATTTTACTACTGCCTGCAAACTCCCGAAGTGGGGCAATGTTAATGAACCCCACAAATCTGAATATAAAGACTTCCTTGCTAGTATCACTGTGGGAGAATCTAGGGATATAACACAAGCTACCATAGGGAGCATTCATTTTCCTGCTATACATTATTTTGCTCTCTTTATTGGTAGATGCATTAACGGTAAAGATAAAGCATGTCACATGTGTGTCCCTGATCTTTGTGTCCTCAAGAGTGCTATATTAGGTAATAAAGATTATAACTTCGGGGCAATAGTTGCACGTAGGTTGCATAATAATGGTATATCTGGAGATTTATTTGGAGGAATTTATGCGACCCGTGTTGCTAATTATCTTGGTATATCCCCACGTGAGGGTGGCATCGTTTTCTTGTGAGGAATGAACAATTCCTCCAGTATCGACTAATCTTTGACAGACGTCGCGCTGTGCATGTTACTCTGCCTGCTCCTTCCCTTTTTGATTATCAGGCAAAATGAAGATATGTTGTTACCAGGGAGGAGGCAGCCGAACACGAGAGGAGAGCGGAGACAGCTCGCCAACATGCCGCAGCTCAGGAGGCATTGGCTGTTGCATCTCAGTACGACCCCGGTTATAACTTTGGATATCAGCCAGGCTATCCTTGGCATTAGACCAACTTAGGCCAAAAGCCTAAGCTTTGGGGAGTACGTATTTCCCACCGACTTTATATTCATGTTCACACACTATTCTAGTTGTCGGTGCTCATACTCTTTCATTGTATTATCCATGTTAGTTTAAATTTCTTTTTCTAGCTTTCTCCTTGTATGTTTGATAAACCTAAGAAAACCAAAAAATTAGTTAGTTTAATTTCCATGCTTGTAGTAGTAATTAAAAGAAAACCCAAAAAGATTTCGTGTTCTTCTTTTACTTGTTGGGAGCTTTCTCGTGTAAATAGTTTTATTTTCTTTCCTTTTTGGGGGTCAAGAGTAGAAGACCATATTGAAAAATTTTAGTGGCTCTCATATGCATGATTGTTGATTTAACTTAGAGCCCATATTACCTTGTCTTCTCTCTTGAATTGAATGCTTGCAAATTCCAGCTTAGTCCAATGCACGTGCACTATTATTATTATACACACCGTTCAGTCGTGCAAGTGAAAGGCAATAATGACGATATATGATGGACTGATTGAGATGAGAGAAGCTAGTATGAACTCGACCTCTCTTGTTTTTGTAAATATGATGAGTTCATTGTTCCTGATTCAGCCTATTATGAATAAACATGTTTGCAATGACATTTAGAGATCATAGTTACTTATGACATGCTTCATTAGCTATGAGTTTATAATGGTTTACCTTGCGTGCCAACATGCTATTAAAATGGTTATGATGTGGTATGATGGGATGGTATCCTCCTTTGAATGAATTGAGTGACTCGACTTGGCACATGTTCACGCATGTAGTTGAAACAAATCAACAATGTTCATGGTGGATTATATCCTACTCATGATTGCACCTGGTGTAGATAAATTTTAATGCATGTTCATGACTGTTCTCGCTCTATCAGTTGGTCGCTTCCCAGTCTTTTGCTAGACTTCACCTGTACTAAGCGGGAATACTGCTTGTGCATCCAAACTCCATAAACCCCAAAGTTATTCCATATGAGTCCACCATACCTTCCTATATATGGTATCTACCTGCCGTTCAAAGTAAATTTGTATGTGCCAAACTCCAAACCTTCAAATGAAATTCTGTTTTGTATGCTCGAGCAGCTCATGTTTCAACTAGGGATGTTTGTATATCTTCCATGCTAGGTGGGTTATTCTCAAGAGGAGTGGACTCCGCTCCTCATTCATGAGAAAATGGCTGGTAACCGGGATGCCCAGTCCCATGATCAAAAAGATCAAAGCAAATCAAAATAATTAAAACAAAACTCCCCCAGGACTGTTCTTGGTATGGACGGTACACCGTTGTTTCGGATGGCCGTGGAGTGTGCTTGTTGGTAGTGGGGGAGTATAAACTTTACCATTCTGTTTGGGAACCGCCTATAATGTATGTAGCATGGAAGATATCGTGATCTCAGTTGTTGCGTTGACAGTGAAAGTATACTGCTCAAAATGTTATTCATATCTATTTTAAAATCGAGCTCTGGCACCTCTACAAATCCCTGCTTCCCTCTGCGAAGGGCCTATCTATTTACTTTTATGTTGAGTAATCACCCTCTTATTAAAAAGCACCCGCTGGAGAGCACACTGTCATTTGCATGCATTACTATTAGTTTATATTGGGTATAACTTGACTGGATCTCTTTTACCATGAATTACAATGTTTAGTCAGTCCTTAATCTTTAAAGGTGCTCTGCATTTATGTTTTGCAGTCTCAGAAAGGGCTAGTGAGATACCATTTTGTCATATCATATCATGATTGTTTTGAGAAAGTGTTGTCATCCGAGTTTTATTATTATTGCTCGCTAGTTGATTATGCCATTGATATGATTAAATATGAGACCTATGTGTTATTGTGAATATGGTTTCATAATCTTTGGTGAAAACTTGAATGCTAGCTTTACATATTTACAACAACAAGAGCTAACAGAGTTTGTAAAAGTTTTTCTTTATCACTTTTAGTTTATCAACTGAATTGCTTGAGGACAAGCAAAGGTTTAAGCTAGGGGGAGTTGTATGTGTCCAACGTATCTACTTTTCCAAACACTTTTGCCCTTGTTTTGAACTCTAACTTGCATGATTTGAATGAAACTAACCCGGACTGACGTTGTTTTCAGCAGAACTGCCATGGTGTTGTTTATTGTGCAGAAAACAGAAGTTCTCGGAATGACCTGAAAATCCACGGAGATAACTTTTGGAAAATATAAAAAATACTGGCGAAAGAATCAAGGCCAGGGGGCCCACACCCTGTCCACGAGGGTGGGGGGCGCGCCCCCTCCCCCTGCGTGCCCCTGTCTCATGGGACCCCTGCTGCTCCATCGACCTCAACTCCAACTCTATATATTCCGTTCCGCGGAGAAAAAAATCGGAGAGAAAGTTTCATCGCGTTTTACGATACGGAGCCGCCGCCAAGCCCTAATATCTCTCGGGAGGGCTGATCTAGAGTCCGTTCGGGGCTTCAAAGAGGGGGATTCATCGTTGTCGTCATCATCAACCATCCTCCATCACCAATTTCATGATGCTCACCGCCATGCGTGAGTAATTCCATCGTAGGCTTGCTGGACGGTGATGGGTTGGATGAGATTTACCATGTAATCAAGTTAGTTTTTGTTAGGGTTTGATCCCTAGTATCCACTATGTTCTGAGATTGATGTTGCTATGACTTTGCTATGCTTAATGCTTGTCACTAGGGCCCGAGTGCCATGATTTCAGATCTGAACCTATTATGTTTTCATTAATATATGTGAGTTCTTGATCCTATCTTGTAAGTCTATAGTCACCTATTATGTGTTATGATCCGACAACCCCAAAGTGACAATAATCGGGATACTTCTCGGTGATGACCGTAGTTTGAGGAGTTCATGTATTCACTATGTGTTAATGCTTTGGTCCGGTACTCTATTAAAAGGAGGCCTTAATATCCCTTAGTTTCCACTAGGACCCCGCTGCCACGGGAGGGTAGGACAAAAGATGTCATGCAAGTTCTTTTCCATAAGCACGTATGACTATATTCGGAATACATGCCTACATTACATTGATGAACTGGAGCTAGTTCTGTGTCACCCTATGTTATAACTATTACATGAGGAATCGCATCCGACATAATTATCCATCACTGATCCAATGCCTACGAGCTTTTCACATATTGTGCTTTGCTTATTTACTTTTCGGTTGCTACTGTTACAATCACTACAAAACTGCTATTGTTACTTTTATCACTGTTACCATTACTATCATACTACTTTGCTACTAAATACTTTGCAGCAGATACTAAGTTATCCAGGTGTGGTTGAATTGACAACTCAACTGCTAATACTTGAGAACATTCTTTGGCTCCCCTTGTGTCGAATCAATAAATTTGGGTTGAATACTCTACCCTCGAAAGCTATTGTGATCCCCTATACTTGCGGGTTATCAAGTGGCATATCAACTAGAACTTCCACCTGAGTTATCGGAAGTACACGATGTCTTCCACGTATCGCAGTTGCGAAGGTGTATCCCACCACCAGAGAAATGGACTGATATGACAGAGATAGAGCTTGCTAAGGATCTCACTTATGAAGAGAAACCTTTCCAAATAATGGATGAGATGGAAAGAGTCACCCGCAACAAGTCAGTTAAGTTTTACAAGGTGCAGTGGGAACACCATACCGAGGATGAAGCTACCTGGGAAAGAGAGGACTTTTTTAGGACCGCATACCCTGAATTGTTTCCCGAGCAACTAAATCTCGAGGACAAGATTCATCCTAAGGGGGAGCTTTATGACACCCTGGTTTTTGCCACTTTTCTTTCTCTGGTGTTTATTGCATATTTGGTTTGAATTTGAGTTTTTGGATTAACTCATTTAGACTTACAATTAGGCATTATTTTGATTTTCACCCAACTGACTTCCCTCAATTCCTAAAACATCTCTTGCCCTCATATATCTGGAAATAATTCCATGGGATTTTTTCTCAAAGGCAAAGTATTCATTTTCCATTTGAAAATGAATGATTTTCACTTCTACTCCAAAGCAACCCGTATTTTTCTTGCTCCCAAAAATCTGAGAAAATTGCCAAATATTCTTTGGACCATGCCTCATCTTCCTATGCAAAACTATCCCATGGTTTTGAGGAGTATCTTTGCTATAGAAAATCATTTCTATTCTAGTCAGGAAATGTACTTTGTGAAGGAAGTATATTTTTGACTGATCTTTTTGAGCTGAGATTTTTATAGTATGATGACCCTCCTAAAAATAGTATTGATTCATGGAATAAGTGTAAAGATGCTTTCATCTCTAAGTATTTTCCTCTTGCTAAGATCTCTCCTTTAGGAACGATATTATGAATTTTAAGCAACTTGATCATGAGCAGGTTGCACAATCTTGGGAGAGGGTGAAATTGATGATACTTAATTGCCCTACACATGGTTTGAATTTGTGGATGATTATACAAAACTTTTATGCCGGATTGAATTTTTCTTCTAGAAATCTTTTAGATTCGGCCGTGGGAGGCACTTTTATGGAAATTAATTTATGAGAGGCTACTAAGCTCCTAGATAATATCATGGTTAATTATTCTCAATGGCACACTGAAAGATCCACTAGTAAAAAGGTTCATGCGATTGAAGAGATTAATGTTTTGAGTGGAAAGATGGATGAACTTATGAAATTATTTGCTAATAAGAGTGTTTATTCTAATCCTAATGATATTCCTTTGTCCACTTTGATTGAGAATAATAATGCTTCTATGGATGTGAATTTTCTTGGTAGGAACAATTTTGGAAATAACGCATATAGAGGTAATTTTAATCCTAGGTCGTTTCCTAGTAATTCCTCTAATAACTATGGTAATTCCTAAAACAATTCTTATGGAAATTTTAATAAAGTGCCCTCTGATTTTGAGAATAGTGTTAAAGAATTTATGAGTTCGCCAAAGAATTTTAATGCTTTGATTGAAGAAAAATTTCTCAAGATTGATGATTTGGCTAGGAACATGGATAGAATTAATCTTGATGTTGATTCTTTGAAACTTAGATCTATCCCACCTAAGCATGATATTAATTAGTCCCTCAAAGCCGTGAGAATTTCCATTGATGAGTGGAAAGAAAGAACCGCTAAGATGCGTGCTAAAAAAGATTGGTTTGTAAAAGCGTGTTCCACTTTTCATGATAATATTGATGAAGATCTAAAAGTTATTGATGTAACTCCTATTGATTCTTTGTTTTCCAATATTAATCTTGATAAAGATGGGACGGAGATGAGTCAACTTTAGTTAAAAGGCGTCCCAATGATTCGGAGTTTTTAGATCTAGATGAAAAAATTGATAAAAGTGGGATTGGAGAGGTCAAGAGTTTAAGTAGCAATGAAACCACTCTTTTGAATTTCAAGGAATTTAATTATGATAGTTGCTCTTTAATATTGTATTTCCTTGTTGCAATCCGTGTTAAATTCTCCTCATGCTTATAATAGAAACAAAGCTTTTACTAAACATATCATTGATGTTATGATGCAATCTTTTGAAGAAAAGCTTGAATTAGAAGTTTCTATCCATAGAAAACTTTATGATGAGTGGGAACCTACTATTTAGATTAAGATTAAGGATTATGAATGCCATGATTTGTGTGATTTGGGTTCTAGTGTTTCCACGATTCCAAAAACTTTGTGTGATGTGTTAGGTTTTCGTGAATTTGATTATTCTTCTTTAAATTTGCATCTTGCGGATTCCACTATTAAGAAACCTATGGGAAGGATTAATGATGTTCTTATTTCTGCAAATAGGAATTATGTGCCCGTAGTTTTCATTGTTCTTGATATAGATTGTAATCATACATGTCCTGTTATTCTTGGTAGACCTTTCCTTATAACAATTGGTGCAATTATTGATATGAGAGAAGGAAACATTAGATTCCAATTTCCGTTAAGGAAAGGCATGGAACAATTTCCTAGGAAGAAAATTAAATTTCCATATGAATCTATCATGATATCCACTTATGGATTGCATACCAAAGATGGCAATACCTAGATCTATTCGCGTTTTTATGCCTAGCTATGGGCGTTAAACAATAGCGCTTGTTGGGAGGCAACCCAATTCTATTTTTGTTCTTTGCTTTTTATTCATGTTTAGTAATAAATAATTCACCTAGCCTCTGGTTAGATGTGGTTTATGTTTTAATTAATATTTGTGCCAAGTTAAACCTTTAGGATAGCTTATGGTGATAGTTGTGTTGATCCTGCTGAAAATCATAAACTTTTGCGCCCAGTAAATTAGGTTTAATAATTCACAGAAACGTGATTTTGATCTGATTCTTTTTGGTACGGATTGGTACACAAATTTATCAGGATTTCCTAATTTGTATGGATTTTTGGAGTTACATAAGTATTCGGGAGAGCCAGATTACTACATATTGTTCTGTTTTTTGACAGATTCTGTTTTTCGCGTGTTGTTTGCTTATTTTGATTAATCTATGGGTAGTATCGGGGGGTATGAATGATGGAAAAGTTGGAATACAGTAGATATTACACCAATATAAATAAATAATGAGTTTGCAACAGTACTTTAAAGTGGTAATTTATTTTCTTATACTAACGGAGCTCATGAGATTTTCTGTTGAGTTTTGTGTTATGGAGTTTTCAAGTTTTGGGTAAGGATTTGATGGACTATGGAATAAGGAGTGGAAAGAGCCTAAGCTTGGGGATGCCCAAGGCACCTCAAGGTAATATTCAAGGACAACAAAGCCTAAGCTTGGGGATGCCCCGCAAGGCATCCCCTCTTTCGTCTTCGTCTATCGGTAACTTTACTTGAGGCTATATTTTTATTCACCACATGATATGTGTTTTGCTTGGAGCGTCTTGTATGATTTGAGTCTTTGCTTTTTAGTTTACCACAATCATCCTTGATGTACACACCTTTTGGGATAGACACGCATGAATCGTGATATGTTAGAATACTCTTTGTGCTTCACTTATATCTTTTGAGCTAGGCAAGATTGCTCTAGTACTTCACTTATATCTTTTTAGAGAACGGCGGTGGCTTTATAGAAATTAATGAACTCTCATGCTTCACTTATATTATTTTGAGAGTCTTTTAGAACAGCATGGTAATTTGCTTTGGTTATAAAATTAGTCCTAATATGATAGGCATCCAAGGGAGATACAATAAAAACTTTCATATGAAGTGCATTGAATACTATGAGAAGTTTGATTCTTTATGATTGTTTTGAGATATGAAGATGGTGATATTAGTCATGCTAGTGGAGTAATTGTGAATTTGAGAAATACTTGTGTTGAGGTTTGTGAGTCCCGTAGCATGCACGTATGGTGAACTGTTGTGTAACAAATTTGGAGAATGAAGTACCTCTTTGATTGTCATCCTTTCTGTGGAGGTCGGGATCGCGTGATGGTTAACTCCTACCAACCCTTCCCCTAGGAGCATGCGCGTAGTGCTTGTTTTTGATGACTTGTAGATTTTTGCAATAAGTATGTGAGTTCTTTATGACTAATGTTGAGTCCATGGATTATACACACTCTCAACCTTCCATCATTGCTAGCCTCTCTGGTGCCGCGCAACTTTCGCCGGTACCATACACCCACCATATATCTTCCTCAAAACAACCACCATACCTACCTATTATGGCATTTCCATAGCCATTCCGAGATATATTGCCACACAACTTTTCCATAGCCATTCTGAGATATATTGCCATGCAACTTTCCACCGTTCCATTTATTATGACAGCTTCATCATTGCCATATTGCTTTGCATGATCATGTAGTTGACATCGTATTTGTGGCAAAGCCACCTTTCATAATTCTTTC
Organism: Triticum timopheevii; assembly: GCA_963921465.1. Classification (NCBI taxonomy): domain Eukaryota; kingdom Viridiplantae; phylum Streptophyta; class Magnoliopsida; order Poales; family Poaceae; genus Triticum; species Triticum timopheevii. Next base: position 27,901,894 of record OY997274.1, on the reverse strand, counting down.
ATACATGTCACTCTTGATTCATTGCACATCCCGGTACACCGCCGGAGACATTCACATAGAGTCATATTTTGTTCTAAGCATTGTGTTGTAATTTTTTGAGTTGTAAGTAAATAGAGGTGTGATGATCATCATTATTAGAGCATTGTCCCATGCGAGGAAATAAGAATAAAAGATGCCAAAGAAGCCCAAATAAAAAAAGGCCAAAGAAGCCCAAACAAAAAATGAGAGAAAAAGAGAGAAGGGGCAATGTTACTATCCTTTTTCCACACTTGTGCTTCAAAGTAGCACCATGATCTTCATGATAGATAGTCTCTTATTTTCTCACTTTCAGATACTAGTGGGAATTTTTCATTATAGAACTTGGCTTGTATATTGCAACGATGGGCTTCCTCAAATGCCCTAGGTCTTTGAGGGAGTCCTGGACTAGGGGGTGTCCGGATAGCCGGACCATCATCGTCGGCCGGACTCCAAGACTATGAAGATACAAGATTGAAGACTTCGTCCCATGTCCGGATGGGACTTTCCTTAGCGTGGAAGGCAAGCTTGGAAATACGGATATGTAGATCTCCTACCATTGTAACCGACTCTGTGTAACCCTAGCCCTCTCCGGTGCCTATATAAACCGGAGGGTTTTAGTCCGTAGGACGAACAACCATTACAACAATCATACCATAGGCTAGCTTCTAGGGTTTAGCCTCCTTGATCTCGTGGTAGATCCACTCTTGTACTACCCATATCATCAATATCAATCAAGCAGGAGTAGGGTTTTACCTCCATCGAGAGGGCCCGAACCTGGGTAAAAACATCGTGTCCCTTGTCTCCTATTACCATCTGCCTAGACGCACAGTTCGGGACCCCCTACCCGAGATCCGCCGGTTTTGACACAGACATTGGTGCTTTCATTGAGAGTTCCTCTGTGTCGTCACCGATAGGCTTGATGGCTCCTTCAATCATCAACAACGACGCAGTCCAGGGTGAGACTTTTCTCCCCGGACAGATTTTTCGTGTTCGGCGGCTTTGCACTGTGGGCCAATTCGCTTGGCCATCTGGAGCAGATCGAAAGCTACGCCCCTGGCCATCAGGTCAGATTTGGAAGCCTAAACTTCACGGCTGACATCCGCGGAGACTTGATCTTCGATGGATTTGAGCCACAGCCGAGCGCGCCGCACTGTCACGATGGGCATGATTTAGCTCTGCTGCCGGACAGTGCCCTAGAGGCCGCACATGAGGCCGCTCCGATCCTTAATTCGGAGCCGACCTTGCAGATCGAGGACGGGTGGCTAGACACCGCCTTAGGGGCTGCAACCTCTACGGTGATGGAGCCGAATACTGACCTTGTCCCTTGTAAAGCCCGTGACTCCGAGGTGCCGGACTCCTCGCCGGACTCCGAACCTCCTGCGCCCCTACCAATCGAATCCGATTGGGCGCCGATCATGGAGTTCACCGCTACGGACATCTTTCAGCACTCACCCTTTGGCGACATCCTGAATTCGCTAAAGTATCTCTCGTTATCAGGAGAGCCCTGGCCGGATTGCGGTCAGGACGGTTGGGATGCGGACGACGAAGAAATTCAAAGCCCACCCACCACCCACTTTGTAGCCACTGTCGACGATCTAACCGACATGCTAGACTACGACTCCGAAGACATCGACGGTATGGACGACGATGCCGGAGACGACCAAGAACCAGCGCCTACGGGGCACTGGAAGACCACCTCGTCATACGACATATACATGGTGGACATCCCAAAGGATGGGAATGGCGAAGAAGCAGCGGAGGCAGATTCCTCGAAGAAATAGCCCAAGCGCCGGCGTCAGCGGCGCCGCTCTAAATCCCGCCACAGCAAGAATGGAGATTCCGGCACCGGAGATAATAACACCACAGAGAGTGCCGAAGATAACCCCCTCCAGCAAGATTCAGCACATGAGGACGGAGAAGCCAGCCCTCACGAGAGAGCGGCAGACGAAGAGGTAGAGGATGATAATCACATGCCTCCCTCCGGAGACGAGGCAAGCCTCAACGACGACAAATTCGTCGTGCCCGAGGATCCTGTCGAACAAGAGCGTTTTAAACGCAGGCTTATGGCCACGGCACACAGCCTAAAGAAAAAGCAGTAACAGCTCCGAGCTGATCAAGATCTGCTAGCCGACAGATGGACTGAAGTCCTGGCGGCCGAAGAGTATGAACTCGAATGCCCCTCCAAAAGCTAACCAAAACGCAAGTTGCTCCCCCGATTAGAGGAGGAGGCATATAAACCTCCATCACCAGCGCACAATACGGCAGACCGACCACCTCGTGGCCGCGACAAAGAGGCATCTAGGCCTTCCACCAGAACCGTACCCCAGCATCGCTCGAAAAGCGCCAAGCCACGGGGGAATGCGCCGAACTTGTGAGACATATTGGAGGACAAGGAAAGACAATCAAGATCGATCTACGGATCACGTGGGTGCCCCACGATGCGCGACGACTACCGTCGCGCCGGATACAACAACTTCGGCCGGGCCGAACACAGTAGACAAAGCTCTCTTGAGCTACGTCATGATATTGCCCAGTATAGAGGCGTCGCACACCCACTATGCTTCACAGATGAAGTAATGGATCATCAAATCCCTGAAGGGTTTAAACCCGTGAACATTGAATCCTACGATGGCACAACAGACCCCGCGGTTTGGATCGAAGACTATCTCCTTCATATCCATATGGCACGCGGTGACGATCTCCATGCCATCAAATATCTCCCACTCAAGCTTAAAGGACCAGCTCGGCATTGGCTTAACAGCTTGCCAGCAGAGTCAATTGGGTGTTGGGAGGACCTGGAAGCCGCATTCCTTGACAACTTCCAGGGCACATATGTGCGACCACCAGACACCGATGACCTAAGCCACATAATTCAGCAGCCAGACGAATCGGCCAGACAATTATGGACACGGTTCCTAACAAAGAAAAATCAAATCGTCGACTGTCCGGATGCAGAGGCCCTCTCAGCCTTCAAACATAACGTCCACGACGAGTGGCTGGCCCGGCACCTAGGACAGGAAAAGCCGAAATCAATGGCAGCCCTCACATCACTCATGACCCGCTTCTGCGCGGGAGAGGACAGCTGGCTAGCCCGCAGTAACAACCTCAGCAAAAATTCTGGCAGTCCGGACAACAAGGACCGCAATGGCAGGTCACGTCGCAACAAAAACAAACGCCGCGTTAACGGCGATAACAATGAGGATACGGCAGTCAACGCCGGATTCAGAGGCTCCAAACCCGGTCAGCGGAAAAAGCCATTCAAAAGAACTACTCCGGGTCCGTCCAATTTGGACCGAATACTCGACCGCTCTTGCCAAATACATGGCACCCCCGAAAAGCCAGCTAATCACACCAACAGGGATTGTTGGGTATTTAAGTAGGCAGGCAAGTTAATTGCCGAAAACAATGACAAGGGGCTGCATAGCGATGACGAGGAAGAGACCCGGCTGCCGAACAGTAGAGGAGAGAAGGGTTTCCCCTCACAAGTACGGACGGTAAACATGATATACTCAACCCACATACCCAAGAGGGAGCGGAAGCGTGCACTTAGGGATGTATATGCGATGGAACCAGTCGCCCCGAAGTTCAATCCATGGTCCTCTTGCCCGATCACTTTTGATTGAAGGGACCACCCCACCAGTATCCGTCATGGCGGATTCGCCGCATTGGTTTTAGACCCAATCGTCGATGGATTTCACCTCACCAGAGTCTTGATGGACGGCGGCAGCAGCCTGAACCTGCTTTATCAGGACACAGTGTGCAAGATGGGCATAGACCCCTCAAGGATTAAACCTACAAAGACGACCTTCAAAGGCGTCATACCAGGTGTAGAGGCCAATTGTACAGGCTCGGTTACACTGGAAGTGGTCTTCGGATCCCCGGATAACTTCCAAAGCGAGGAGTTAATCTTCGATATAGTCCCGTTCCGCAGCGGCTATCATGCTCTGCTCGGACGGATCGCATTTGCAAAGTTCAACGCGGTGCCGCATTACACATAGCTCAAGCTCAAGATGCCAGGCCCTCGAGGAGTCATCACGGTCAACGGAAACACTGAACGCTCCCTCCGAACGGAGGAATACACACCGGCTCTCGCGGCAGAAGTACAGAGCAGCCTCTTAAGGCAATTTTCGAGTCCGGCCGTTAAGCAACCGGACACGGCCAAACGCGCCCGGAGTAACATACAACAAGACCACCTGGCATGTTCCGAGCACGCGTAGCAATGCGGCCCCAACCCCAGCCCTTGCATAATTGCAAGACTAGTCCTTCGTGTACATCATTACGCTCTGGAGATACCATGGGCATAGGGGGAGGGGCACGACCACGACAGGCCCAGAGTGCGGCTCAACCACACCAGGGGCTCCCAAGTGTGTCGCTCTTTTATTTTTTTTTTCCTTTTTTGCCCACAGGACTCCGTTCACCAGAGGCCTTAGACTTGCCGAACTCACCATGCAACAGCCAGGGAAGGAGCATATATTTACAGCACATTAATGATTCAAGTAGTTCAAGACATAATTACTTTTTCAACAAGAGGGTAAGAGATATGGAACAGAAATGGACAAATGGTGCCAACTGAGTGAGAGCAAGCAATATAAAGGGGCACAACTGTGTGAAACTGTTATCAGTATTGTTTCAAAGTTTATTGTGGCATATTTTTCGTGATGAGTATGACTTCTTATAAATAATAACCAATAGTACTGCCGCCAGATGAGCTGCTTATACATAACGATAAGTCAACTAAAAGCTACGTATAGATGTTGATAGGCCATCTGATGTCTCAGTATTTCCCAAAATAATTGAGCTCAGGTTCAACATGGGATCAACATATATATACCAAGACTTGGTGCAAGAGTATGGCATACAAGCGAAACGACATCACACTATTTTTGGCAACAGCAATGTGCCGTCTGATCCCACTAATGATTCCCAAATCCTAAAAATAGCAGTCACCCATGAACCAGCAAGTCAACCTAGCTCCTAAGATTCCAGTATCCGGACTAGCAGCACAATCTGCAAGAGCCAACTATATCAAGAGACATACTACCGAGTACTGACATACCACCAACTTGCTACGAAAGAAAGAATACAACATACATCTAAAAAGTCCTACCAACATAGAACCACCAAATTCTAGTTCTAGTCAGATTACGCAAGTACTGACATTTCACAAACGGCGTCGCTCTGGTGCTTGACGACTCTAGACAGCGCGGAGGAGCTAAGTCCAGGGAACGAACAGGGAACGAACGCGAGCATGTGCAATTCCTAAGGGAATGGATCCACGGGAAACGAACAGGGAATAAACAGGGAACCTTGCAGATAGTTGGCTCTCACGCAACTGAACATACAAAGCAACGAAAGCACCTAACATTTTTATTTTAGCAGCCAGCCATTAATAAATGTATACCAAACAAACAAAAATTGCAATGAGTTAGTATGAGCCATGTAATACATACACTTCAGTACGTATCCTAGTTCATCTTCATCACCTCACGAGCTTAATAACTACATAATGTAGTTATCATCATATCCAGAATTACAGTAGCAGCAGCCAACACTAGGATACGTAACTCCTGAACTAATATGTGTGGATTGAATATTTGTGCACATCACTAGAATCAAACTGTATCCAGTAATATATGGAAACATGTCACAGCAAGAGATTTGAGAAAGGATTGGAGAAGAAGGGCGGTCAGTATACCTTGTAAGGAGAGATGCTGCTGGGCAGTGGCCTGGTCATCGATTAGCCGTGGAGGTTCATGAAAGAAACACGAAGGGGATGTGAGAAAATTCGTGGATTGCATTAGATTGGAACGAGATGAATGTGATGGTGGAGCGGAGTGCGCGCGTACGGGAACTCGATCTCCAGCAGGTCCTACCGTCATCGATGGCGGCGGCGACGGAGCGGGCGGCGGCGGAGACGAGCACCTCGTAGCAGTGCAGCTTGTAGACGGACACCCCGGCCCTGAGCTCCCCCACCTCCGCCTCCTTGGCGGCCTTCGCGCGAAGGCGTAATAACCGGAGCCGGCGGACGCACGCTGGCGCCCCGGCGAGGCAGGCGGGCGGGGAAGGGACGGCCCGCGGAGCCGCGGGGGAGCGCAGAAGGCGTACGGCGATGGAGAGAGGCGCCATGGCCGAGCGCGGAGGAGGAGGGAGGAGGCGAGGCGGTGGTCTGCTCTGCTCTGGTGGTGGCTCACGCCCCGCCGCGAGGAGGGAAGGAGAGGCGAGTCCGCACCACACACAGCCCCCAGTGATCCTCCACGTCGACCGAGACCTCGGCCACTGCCGGTGAGGGCGCGCGCGGGCGGCATTGGGCGTGCGGTGCAGGGGAGGGGAGAGAGGAAGGAGCAGAGAGGGAGGGGATAAATAAAGGAGGCGCGGGGGGTGGGTGGATGGAAAAAGTCCATGAGCATCCTGAGAGCTATGGTTTGGGCTTACGTGGGCTTGGGGTGAGGACTACCGTTGGATCTGCGAGCATCCGACGGTGTTATATGCATGATCCGCGTGAAACGCCAATGGACCAATCAAAATGCAGTACACACGAACGATATTATGACCTTCTAAAATAGGTCGTAGTTGACTAAAAAATTGGTCGTAGTTGACTCAAAATTCATTTTTCATTTTTCAAGTGCTTAAAATGAGTTTTTTTGTGAAGGGTCTACCATATATTTGTTGCAGAATTGGACCAAATCAATTTTCTAAAATATTAGGCCATGTTTAATGCACAATTGACCAAATGGTCGGGTGTCAAAAGTTTCGATCCACCTCTTTTGAAAAAGACAAATTTCCACCGATCTAGCTGGAAGTGGGTCAAGTTTGAACTGCAGCAGCCTTACAGTTTGCACTTTATTTTTTTCAAAAATCATTTGTAGGTACATAAGTATCTATTTAATCAGATAAATACAAAAAAAATTCAAGATTCAACCAATAGCTAGGAACGGTCATGCCCGCTATTTTGACCGCATTATGAAACGGGCATGAAAAATTAAAAAAAAAACCTCTGCATTGTGTCATTATATGTGATAAAGTTGCTAGCAAAAATAATAAACTTGTAATACGGTAATTATTTTAAAAAAGTGTTCTCAGAAATGAGATATCATGTATGAAGATTCATGGCTTCCAAGCCAAATGATCAATCTTATGGCCACATTCATGACATAGTTTATTCAAATGACCTCATATCGTGCAAAAGGGTGCATCTCGGAATGGCCAACAATGTTGCCTAAGCAATTTTTCATTTTCTTTGGACGAAAAATTCATTCTCCATTGTTTTTTTAGTGCCCAAAATGAGTTTTTTTTTGTGAAGGACCTACCATATATTTGTTGCAAAATTGTACCAAATCAATTTTCTAAAACACTAGGACATATTTAATTCACAATTGACCAAATGGTTGGGTGTAAAAAGTTTTTATCCACCTCTTGTGAAAAAGACAAATTTCCACCAATTCAATTGGAAGCAGGTCAAATTTGAACTGCAGCTGCCTCATAGCTTGCTCTTTATTTATTAGAAAAATAATTTCTAGGTACTTAAGTATCATCATCATCAATCATGGTTGAACACATGTCTCGAAATAGCGATACAAGTTATTAGAAGTTTCTAATTATTAGAAGTTTCGAATACATGCAACTACATGGTCAAATACTCAGGTTTCATCATCTATGTAGACTATGATATGATTGCATAGAAGAGAAGAGCGATCACGATGGGCAAAAGCGGGATTATGTAGTAGTTCTTGCGGCGCCGGTTCAGAATCCTCGGTTGCGCTATGAACCTCAAGTAATTAACTAGCTTAGGCTTCCATTCTTCTTTCAAACCCTATGTGGCTTCCACCCGGGAAGCGGTGCACTTGGGCCTGACACTCTGGCCACTCGTCGTACACACCCGGAACATGCCCTATGTACATGGCATACCACTTCTTCGGCATCGTTGATCTATATAGCTATCAGAGAGGAACATATACCATCAAGCGAATTCAACAATAATATGGAACATAAGATAAATCGGCATGTGGAGAGAAACAATTTTCAAATAGAAGCAACATATAGTAAACATAGGTAACAAACTTCATCGTACCAAAACTAATTAACTAGAGCGCAACACCATTTACATCTAATTGTTTCGTCGTACAGAGACATTCAAAGTTTTGTTGTACATAAAGTAACAACTAATTAAACGGACACATTGTCATCTTCAAGCAGCGCACTGGTCCCATCCGGCCATATCCGAGAGGATGCAACCAAGCTTAGTGAAAGGCATCATGTCCTGACGCTGTAGGGCTATGCGGGTTCGAACGTCAGCCGGCGATATTGGGCCGTCGTAGAACATCCCATTCTCTTCGAGGACATCTTTCATGATGATGGACGCAATTTCCTGCTAGATACGATAGAAATCATTTCTAAGTTGATGATCCGGCACGGTTCCAAAGGCTTCGGCCCATCTCTGGATATGGGCATCAGACAAAGATGTCATGCAAAGTGATTACACATCCCTTTTGTACTCCATCATTTGATCTATGAGGTAGAATCCATCATTATAACTTCTTGTCGTTCGCTGGACCCAACAGAAGTTAGTCTTATGGCCGAAACGCAACCCGCCCTTATTTATTTTTTACTTGGATGTTGCCACCCCGCATGCTGAAGACCAGGAGAGCTCTGTCCAGAACGTACTTTATGCGTGTGTAATCTTTCTTCTCTATGTTCTTTGACGGGTCCAAATATAGAGCACGGTAGAAATGTGGTTAAGGAACGATGAGAACGGCGCTGCTACCTCTTGAGCACTGCGTTAGTTTTCTCTTGAAGAGGAAAGGGTGATGCAGCAAAGTAGCGTAAGTATTTCCCTCGGTTTTGAGAACCAAATATTAATCCAGTAGGAGGCTACACGCAAGTCCCTCGTACCTACACAAACAAATAAGAACCTTGCAACTAACGCGATAAAGGGGTTGTCAATCCCTTCACGGCCACTTGCAAAAGTGAGATCTGATAGAGATAATAATAAGATAAATATTTTTGGTATTTTTATGATATAGATCGGAAAGTAAAGATTGCAAAATAAAATAGATTGGAAACTTATATGATGGAAAATAGACCCGGGGGCCATAGGTTTCACTAGTGGCTTCTCTCAAGATAGCATAAGTATTATGGTGGGTGAACAAATTACTATCGAGCAATTGATAGAAAAGTACATAGTTATGATAATATCTAGGCATGATCATGTATATAGGCATCACGTCCACGACAAGTAGATCGAAACAATTCTGCATCTACTACTATTACTCCACACATCGACCGCTATCCAACATGCATCTAGAGTATTAGGTTCATAAGAACAGAGTAACGCATTAGGCAAGATGACATGATGTAGAGGGATAAACTCAAGCAATATGATATAAACCCCATCTTTTTATCAATACAATACGTGCCTCGCTGCCCCTGCTATCACTGGGAAAGGACACCGCAAGATTGAACCCAAAGCTAAGCACTTCTTCCATTGCAAGAAAGATCAATCTAGTAGGCCAAACCAAACTGATAATTCGAAGAGACTTGCAAAGATAACCAATCATACATAAAAGAATTCAGAGGAGATTCAAATATTTCTCATAGATAAACTTGATCATAAACCCACAATTCATCGGATCTCGACAAACACACCGCAAAAAGAGTTACATCGAGTAGATCTCCAAGAAGATCAAGGAGAACTTTGTATTGAGAATCAAAGAGAGAGAAGAAGCCATCTAGCTAATAACTATGGACCCGAAGGTCTGTGGTAAACTACTCACACTTCATCGGAGAGGCTATGGTGTTGATGTGGAAGCCCTCCATGATCGATTCCCCCTCCGACAGAGCGCCGGAAAAGGCCCCAAGATGGGATCTCACGGGTACAGAAGGTTGCGGCGGTGGAAATAGGGTTTCTGGTGCTCCTAGATGTTTTCAGGGTATATGGATATATATATATATATATATATATATATATATATATATATATATATATATATAGGCGAAGGAAGTCGGTCAGGGGAGCCACAAGGGGCCCACGAGGGTGGGGGCGCGCCCACCCCCTAGGGCGCGCCTCCCTGCCTCGTGGCCGCCTCGTTTCTTTCTTGACGTCCACTCCAAGTCTCCTGGATTGTGTTTGTTCTAAAAATAACTCTCCCAAAGGTTTCATTCCGTTTGGACTCCCTTTGATATTCTTTTTCTGCGAAACACTAAAATAGGCAAGAAAACAACAATTTGGGTTGGGCCTCCGGTTAATAGGTTAGTCCCATAAATAATATAAAAGTGCTTAGTAAATCACATTAAACATCCAAAACAGATAATATAATAGCATGGAACAATCAAAAATTATAGATACGTTGGAGACGTATCAGGCGCCCCCCTCCCGCTGCGCAAAGTACACGATCAAGTTAGCCTCCATGCGCGCAAAGTAATTATTGAAATGCACAAAAAGATGTATGTGTTATAGTGGCTATCCTAGATGACTTACTCGAGATGATAAGGTAGGTGAATTATTTCCTTGTCCTTATTGATGACCAAGAATTCTTCGATGTACTCCCTCGCATATTGACAGTTTGCTTTGTTGATTGACAAGAAGCCCTTATGCATGTAGTACGAGTCCGGGACTAGAAGACCAATGATTTTCTCTCTCATGATGATGTAGTTCATATGCAGCGCATACAGCCGGACGAACGTAAAATCGAGTGTCCTCATTTGAAACATGTCGAAGATGTAATCAAATCACAGAAAGAACAGGTCCGCGAGGCATGTGTCGACATACATCTTGCCACTGCGTGGCACATGAACCATATAAAGTGGGTATCCTGGATCATTCGAGGCGAGAAGGCTTCTCTCTGTCGATAACACATGTTCATGGAGTCTCCTGAGATGCTTGTTATGGTGGCTAGCACATCCGCCGGTACCATTGGCTTTTCCGCGACATGGCGTAACGGCGCATGTTTCATTGGTACACTATCCGCAACCCTGGTTCGCGGAGGCGGCTGGCTACTAGAAGAAACTTTGGCAACTTTAGAGCCTTTTTTCGCCAGTCTCTTCCTCTACTTCTTGGTGGTGCTGGTGGGTCTGTCAAACCCTCCCTGACCACCGCCCCTAGTGTTGCCGGGCTCAGCATTGCACGCATTTGGCTTAGTTGAGCTTGGGTTGAGGTGGCATCTGAAGGCGTGTCTTGCGAGAATTGCATGAACAAAGACTTCTTGCACTCCCCGAGGATGTTCCGGCTCCTGTACACCATGCATCTCATATTCATATGGTTGACTCATCGTTACTTCATTGTCAAAGCCGGTATTAAGAAACTAGAGAGGGTCATCTTCCTCCATGTCATTATCCATATTCAAAGCACCAACAGATCAGCTTTGAACCAGGTGAATATGCCTACCTCCGAGTCATGCCCATGAAAGGACTAAAAAGGTTTCAGACTCGAGGAAAGCTTGCACCAAGATATATTAGCTTGTTCCCAATGATGTCCAAAGTTGGTGCAGTGGTGATACGTCTCCAACGTATCTACTTTTCCAAACACTTTTGCCCTTGTTTTGGAATCTAACTTGCATGATTTGAATGAAACTAACCCAGACTGACGCTGTTTTCAGCAGAACTGCCATGGTGTTGTTTATTTTGCAGAAAACAAAAGTTCTCGGAATGACTTGAAAATCCACGGAGATAACTTTTGGAAAATATAAAAATACTGGCGAAAGAATCAAGGCCAGGGGGGGCACACCCTGCCCACGAGGGTGGGGGCGCGCTCCCTCCCCTTGGGCGCGCCCCCCTATCTCGTGGGCCCCCTGCTGCTCCACCGACCTCAACTCCAACTCCATATATTCCGTTTCAGGGAGAAAAAATTCAGAGAGAAAGTTTCATCGCGTTTTACGATACAGAGCCGTAGCCGAGCCCTAATCTCTCTCGGGAGGGCTGATGTGGAGTCCGTTCGGGGCTCCGGAGAGGGGGGATTCGTCGCAGTCGTCATCATCAACCATCCTCCATCACCAATTCCATGATGTTCACCGCTGTGCGTGAGTAATTCCATCGTAGGCTTGCTGGACGGTGATGGGTTGGATGAGATTTACCATGTAATCAAGTTAGTTTTTGTTAGGGTTTTATCCCTAGTATCCACTATGTTCTGAGATTGATGTTGCTATGACTTTGCTATGCTTAATGCTTGTCACTAGGGCCTGAGTGCCATGATTTCAGATCTGAACCAATTATGTTTTCATCAATATATGTGAGTTCTTGATCCTATCTTGCAAGTCTATAGTCACCTATTATGTGTTATGATCCGACAACCCCGAAGTGACAATAATCGGGATACTTCTCAGTGATGACCGTAGTTTGAGGAGTTCATGTATTCACTATGTGTTAATGCTTTGGTCCAGTACTCTATTAAAAGGAGGCCTTAATATCCCTTAGTTTCCACTAGGACCCCGCTGCCACGGGAGGGTAGGACCAAAGATGCCATGCAAGTTCTTTTCCATAAGCACGTATGACTATATTCGGAATACATGCCTACATTACATTGATGAACTCGAGCTAGTTCTGTGTCACCCTATGTTATAACTACTACATGAGGAATCGCATCCGACATAATTATCCATCACTGATCCAATGCATACGAGCTTTTCACATATTGTGCTTCGCTTATTTACTTTTCCATTGCTACTGTTACAATCACTACAAAACTGCTATCGTTACTTTTATCACTGTTACCATTACTATCATACTGCTTTGCTACTAAATACTTTGTTGCAGATACTAAGTTATCTAGGTGTGGTTGAATTGACAACTCAACTGCTAATACTTGAGAATATTCTTTGGCTCCTCTTGTGTCGAATCAATAAATTTGGGTTGAATACTCTACCCTCAAAAGCTATTGCGATCTATACCTGTCGGTTATCAAGACTAATTTCTATCGCCATTGCCGGGGAGCATAGCTCTATTCTTTGAGTCACTTGGGATTTATATCTGCTGATCACTATGAAGAACTTGAAAGACGCAAGAACTAAGATTTTCCCCTCAACTACGAGGGGAGGTAAGGAACTGCCATCTAGCTCTGCACTAGATTCTCCTTTCGTTATGAGTAAGCTTGCGACACCTGAACCTGCTACTGCTATGAGTTCTGATGTGTTGCATGTTATTGATGATGCCACTTCTGCTATGCATGATACTTATGATGAAACTACTTCTATGCTTGATACTACTTTGCCATTAGGTGAATATCTTGATGAACAACTTGCTAGGGTTAGAGAGAATGAAATTATTGAAGATGAAATTATTGATGATAGTGATGATGAAGGTTCTCCCCCTAATTATGAATTGCAATGATAATGATGATGAAGGTTCTCCCCCTAGTGATGAGGGTTATGTTATGGATGAAGAAGCTGCTAGAGCTATTTTTGCTTGCAATGATAGATATGATCTTAAGAAGTTATTATCTAAATGGAAGCAGCAATCTCTTAATGCTAGAATGAAACATGACCCCAATTTTGCTACTTCACCTATCTGTGTTACTGATAACGATTATGAATTCTCTATTGATCCTGAAATAATTACTTTGGTTGAATCCGATCCTTTTTATGGCTATGAATCTGAAACTGTTGTGGCACATCTTACCAAGTTGAATAATATAGCCACCCTGTTTACTAATGATGAGAAGTCCCGCTATTATTATATCCTTAAGATATTTCCATTCTCATTAAAGGGTGATGCTAAAACTTGGTTTAATTCTCTTGATCCTGGTTGTGTGTGTAGTCCCGAGGATATGATTTATTACTTCTCTACTAAATATTTCCCTGCTCATAAGAAACAAGTTGCCTTGTGGGAAATATATAATTTTGTGCAAATCGAAGAAGAGAGTCTCCCACAAGCTTGGGGGAGGCTTCTCCGATTACTTAATGCTTTGCCTGATCATCCTCTTAAGAAAAATGAAATACTTGATATCTTTTATAATGGACTAACTGATGCTTCCAAGGATTCTTGGATAGTTGTGCTCGTTGTGTTTTCAGGGAAAGAACAGTCGACCAAGCTGAATTACTATTGAATAATATGTTGACTAATGAAAATAATTGGACACTTCTTGAGTCAATTCCTGAGCCAATTGAGCCAACTCCTGAGCCTATTCCTAAACCCACTCCGAAGAAGAGGGGCGTTCTATTTTTCAGTCCTGAAGATATGCAAGAGGCAAAGAAATCAATGAAAGAAAAAGGTATTAAAGCTAAAGATGTTAAGAAGTTACCTCCTATTAAAGAAATACATGGTCTTAATATACCGCCTGTTGAAGAAACACATTGTCTTGATAACCCTACACAGGTAGTAAAGGTAAATTCTCTCTATAGATATCATAAAGTTGAAATTCCTTCTACTAAATTTCATAGCCAATGCTTAGATGAATTTGATGACTTTATGGCTAGACAAGAAAGTTTTAATGCTTATGTTAGTAGAGAATTAAAGAATAATTCTTTCGAGATTGGACGCTTCAGTGATTATATGGCTAGAGTTAAAGGTGAACTTAAACTCATTAGCAAATATGCTTCTATGGTTACCAATCAAGCAGAGCAAGTACTTAAAGCTCAAAGTGATTTGCTCAATGAATTAAATAATAAACATGATATTGCTGTTAGAGTGGCTACTAGAACTGGTAGAATGACTCAGGAACCTTTGTATCCTGAAGGCCACCCTAAGAGAATTGAGCAGGATTCTCAGAGAAATAATTTAGGGGCACCTAGTTCTTCTAAAAAGAAGAAAAAGAAAAATGATAGGACTTTGCATGCTTCTAGTGAACCTGTTGTAGACACACTTGAGAATCCCAATGATATTTCTATTTCTGATGCTGAAACACAATCAGGTGATGAACATGAACCTAGTGATAATGTTAATGATAATGTTCATGATGATGCTCAACCTAGCAATAATAATGATGTAGAGATTGAACCTTCTGTTGGTCTTGATAACCCACAACCAAAGAATCAATGTTATGATAAGAGAGATTTTGTTGCTAGGAAGCACGGTAAAGAAAGAGACCCATGGGTTCAGAAACCCATGCCCTTTCCTCCTAAACCATCCAAGACAAAGGATGATGAGGATTTGAGCGCTTTGCTGAAATAATTAGACCTATTTTCTTACGTATGCGCTTAACTGATATGCTTAAATTAAATCCTTATGCTAAATACATGAAGGATATCATTACAAATAAAATAAAGATACCGGAAGTTGAAATTTCCACCATGCTTGCTAATTATACTTTTAAGGGTGGGATACCAAAGAAACTTGGAGATCCAGGGGTACCAACTATACCATGCTCCATTAAAAGAAACTATGTTAAAACTGCTTTATGTGATCTTGGAGCTGGTGTTAGTGTTATGCCTCTCTCTTTATATCGTAGACTTGGATTGAATAAGTTGACACCTACTAAAATATCTTTGCAAATGGCTGATAAATCAACTGCTATACCTGTCGGCATTTGTGAGGATGTGCCTGTTGTGGTTGCAAATGTCACTATCTTAACGGACTTTGTTATTCTTGATATTCCCGAGGACGATAGTATGTCAATTATCCTTGGTAGACCCTTTTTGAATACTATAGGGGCTGTTATTGATTGCAACAAAGGCAATGTCACTTTTCATGTTAATGGTAATGAGCATACGGTACACTTTCCGAGGAAACAACCTCAAGTTCATAGCATCAATTCTATTGGAAAAGTTCCAACTATCATTATTGGAGGTTTTGAATTTCCTCTTCCTACTGTCAAGAAAAAATATGATATTCTTATTGCTGGGGATGTTCATATCCTCGTTGAGGTAACCTAGTGTTATTCAAAATTTCTCCGATTCCATATTATTCGGAATGAGTTTGTTAACAAGACTTGATCAACCTTGTTAGTGGATTCATTTTGATGATCATGAGATGGATGAAACTAGAAGGCACAACCTTCTATACCCTCTTTTTACTTTCAGTTATTTAGAATAAATAAAGCAAAAATAGTTTTATCTGTCTGTTTTCTGAATTATCCGTGCAATAAAAAAATATCCCAAAAATAAAAGTGCTCCAAATGCCCTGCAAATTTAGTATGATTTTTTATAGATTATTTGAGGATTTTAGGCACTGAGAACACAACAGGGGGGCAAGCACCTGGCCACGAGGGTGGCGGGCGCGCCCACACCCCCTTGGCACGCCCCCTGTCTCGTGGGCCCACGGTGGCCCCCCTCCACTTATTCCTGCACCCACACACTCCATCTTCCTCCCAAAAAAATCCCCATCCAGCTCAAGCACAAGTTCTAGCTCATTTTGTTGTGATTTTCGATCTCCTTGCTCAAAGCTCCATTCACAAAACCGCTTTGGGAGATTGTTGTTTGGTATGTGACTCCTCCATTGATCCAATTAGTTTTTGTTCTAGTGCTTTATTCATTGCAAATTCTTTCTGCATAGAGGACCCTGTTCTTGAGCTTGCATGACAAATTTATGAGATCCCAAGTAATTCTAATGCATGATATAGGCTCTAGGCACTTGTGGGGGTAGTTGTTATCAATCTTGTTTAGTTTTATTCACTTTTATTTTGAAGTTACTAAAAAAATTCAGAATTTTTTAGAGGAAAGAAATATGTCCAGGAGAATGTACCAAGATGGTTCCTCAACAAAGAGAGGACAGAGGCGTGCTATGCGCGAGCAAGACAATGAACCACCAAGGGAAGCTGAAGTGCGGGCTTGTGAGTGGCCATCAGAAGAGTTTATGATTAATGCAGGCATCAAGGATGAATTTGACGCGTATGTGCATAACGCCGATCTTGAGGACTTCATACAAATAAGTGTCCTCGGTACTACCAATTGACTGATTCATTCATGAGAAGGTTTAAATTTACATCTTCGCGTAATTCTTAGAATGTCCTGTTTGATATTTATGATGAATCTTATACCATGGACCTAGAAGATTTTACTACTGCCTGCAAACTCCCGAAGTGGGGCAATGTTAATGAACCCCACAAATCTGAATATAAAGACTTCCTTGCTAGTATCACTGTGGGAGAATCTAGGGATATAACACAAGCTACCATAGGGAGCATTCATTTTCCTGCTATACATTATTTTGCTCTCTTTATTGGTAGATGCATTAACGGTAAAGATAAAGCATGTCACATGTGTGTCCCTGATCTTTGTGTCCTCAAGAGTGCTATATTAGGTAATAAAGATTATAACTTCGGGGCAATAGTTGCACGTAGGTTGCATAATAATGGTATATCTGGAGATTTATTTGGAGGAATTTATGCGACCCGTGTTGCTAATTATCTTGGTATATCCCCACGTGAGGGTGGCATCGTTTTCTTGTGAGGAATGAACAATTCCTCCAGTATCGACTAATCTTTGACAGACGTCGCGCTGTGCATGTTACTCTGCCTGCTCCTTCCCTTTTTGATTATCAGGCAAAATGAAGATATGTTGTTACCAGGGAGGAGGCAGCCGAACACGAGAGGAGAGCGGAGACAGCTCGCCAACATGCCGCAGCTCAGGAGGCATTGGCTGTTGCATCTCAGTACGACCCCGGTTATAACTTTGGATATCAGCCAGGCTATCCTTGGCATTAGACCAACTTAGGCCAAAAGCCTAAGCTTTGGGGAGTACGTATTTCCCACCGACTTTATATTCATGTTCACACACTATTCTAGTTGTCGGTGCTCATACTCTTTCATTGTATTATCCATGTTAGTTTAAATTTCTTTTTCTAGCTTTCTCCTTGTATGTTTGATAAACCTAAGAAAACCAAAAAAATTAGTTAGTTTAATTTCCATGCTTGTAGTAGTAATTAAAAGAAAACCCAAAAAGATTTCGTGTTCTTCTTTTACTTGTTGGGAGCTTTCTCGTGTAAATAGTTTTATTTTCTTTCCTTTTTGGGGGTCAAGAGTAGAAGACCATATTGAAAAATTTTAGTGGCTCTCATATGCATGATTGTTGATTTAACTTAGAGCCCATATTACCTTGTCTTCTCTCTTGAATTGAATGCTTGCAAATTCCAGCTTAGTCCAATGCATGTGCACTATTATTATTATACACACCGTTCAGTCGTGCAAGTGAAAGGCAATAATGACGATATATGATGGACTGATTGAGATGAGAGAAGCTAGTATGAACTCGACCTCTCTTGTTTTTGTAAATATGATGAGTTCATTGTTCCTGATTCAGCCTATTATGAATAAACATGTTTGCAATGACATTTAGAGATCATAGTTACTTATGACATGCTTCATTAGCTATGAGTTTATAATGGTTTACCTTGCGTGCCAACATGCTATTAAAATGGTTATGATGTGGTATGATGGGATGGTATCCTCCTTTGAATGAATTGAGTGACTCGACTTGGCACATGTTCACGCATGTAGTTGAAACAAATCAACAATGTTCATGGTGGATTATATCCTACTCATGATTGCACCTGGTGTAGATAAATTTTAATGCATGTTCATGACTGTTCTCGCTCTATCAGTTGGTCGCTTCCCAGTCTTTTGCTAGACTTCACCTGTACTAAGCGGGAATACTGCGTGTGCATCCAAACTCCATAAACCCCAAAGTTATTCCATATGAGTCCACCATACCTTCCTATATATGGTATCTACCTGCCGTTCAAAGTAAATTTGTATGTGCCAAACTCCAAACCTTCAAATGAAATTCTGTTTTGTATGCTCGAGCAGCTCATGTTTCAACTAGGGATGTTTGTATATCTTCCATGCTAGGTGGGTTATTCTCAAGAGGAGTGGACTCCGCTCCTCATTCATGAGAAAATGGCTGGTAACCGGGATGCCCAGTCCCATGATCAAAAAGATCAAAGCAAATCAAAATAATTAAAACAAAACTCCCCCAGGACTGTTCTTGGTATGGACGGTACACCGTTGTTTCGGATGGCCGTGGAGTGTGCTTGTTGGTAGTGGGGGAGTATAAACTTTACCATTCTGTTTGGGAACCGCCTATAATGTATGTAGCATGGAAGATATCGTGATCTCAGTTGTTGCGTTGACAGTGAAAGTATACTGCTCAAAATGTTATTCATATCTATTTTAAAATCGAGCTCTGGCACCTCTACAAATCCCTGCTTCCCTCTGCGAAGGGCCTATCTATTTACTTTTATGTTGAGTAATCACCCTCTTATTAAAAAGCACCCGCTGGAGAGCACACTGTCATTTGCATGCATTACTATTAGTTTATATTGGGTATAACTTGACTGGATCTCTTTTACCATGAATTACAATGTTTAGTCAGTCCTTAATCTTTAAAGGTGCTCTGCATTTATGTTTTGCAGTCTCAGAAAGGGCTAGTGAGATACCATTTTGTCATATCATATCATGATTGTTTTGAGAAAGTGTTGTCATCCGAGTTTTATTATTATTGCTCGCTAGTTGATTATGCCATTGATATGATTAAATATGAGACCTATGTGTTATTGTGAATATGGTTTCATAATCTTTGGTGAAAACTTGAATGCTAGCTTTACATATTTACAACAACAAGAGCTAACAGAGTTTGTAAAAGTTTTTCTTTATCACTTTTAGTTTATCAACTGAATTGCTTGAGGACAAGCAAAGGTTTAAGCTAGGGGGAGTTGTATGTGTCCAACGTATCTACTTTTCCAAACACTTTTGCCCTTGTTTTGAACTCTAACTTGCATGATTTGAATGAAACTAACCCGGACTGACGTTGTTTTCAGCAGAACTGCCATGGTGTTGTTTATTGTGCAGAAAACAGAAGTTCTCGGAATGACCTGAAAATCCACGGAGATAACTTTTGGAAAATATAAAAAATACTGGCGAAAGAATCAAGGCCAGGGGGCCCACACCCTGTCCACGAGGGTGGGGGGCGCGCCCCCTCCCCCTGCGTGCCCCTGTCTCATGGGACCCCTGCTGCTCCATCGACCTCAACTCCAACTCTATATATTCCGTTCCGCGGAGAAAAAAATCGGAGAGAAAGTTTCATCGCGTTTTACGATACGGAGCCGCCGCCAAGCCCTAATATCTCTCGGGAGGGCTGATCTAGAGTCCGTTCGGGGCTTCAAAGAGGGGGATTCATCGTTGTCGTCATCATCAACCATCCTCCATCACCAATTTCATGATGCTCACCGCCATGCGTGAGTAATTCCATCGTAGGCTTGCTGGACGGTGATGGGTTGGATGAGATTTACCATGTAATCAAGTTAGTTTTTGTTAGGGTTTGATCCCTAGTATCCACTATGTTCTGAGATTGATGTTGCTATGACTTTGCTATGCTTAATGCTTGTCACTAGGGCCCGAGTGCCATGATTTCAGATCTGAACCTATTATGTTTTCATTAATATATGTGAGTTCTTGATCCTATCTTGTAAGTCTATAGTCACCTATTATGTGTTATGATCCGACAACCCCAAAGTGACAATAATCGGGATACTTCTCGGTGATGACCGTAGTTTGAGGAGTTCATGTATTCACTATGTGTTAATGCTTTGGTCCGGTACTCTATTAAAAGGAGGCCTTAATATCCCTTAGTTTCCACTAGGACCCCGCTGCCACGGGAGGGTAGGACAAAAGATGTCATGCAAGTTCTTTTCCATAAGCACGTATGACTATATTCGGAATACATGCCTACATTACATTGATGAACTGGAGCTAGTTCTGTGTCACCCTATGTTATAACTATTACATGAGGAATCGCATCCGACATAATTATCCATCACTGATCCAATGCCTACGAGCTTTTCACATATTGTGCTTTGCTTATTTACTTTTCGGTTGCTACTGTTACAATCACTACAAAACTGCTATTGTTACTTTTATCACTGTTACCATTACTATCATACTACTTTGCTACTAAATACTTTGCAGCAGATACTAAGTTATCCAGGTGTGGTTGAATTGACAACTCAACTGCTAATACTTGAGAACATTCTTTGGCTCCCCTTGTGTCGAATCAATAAATTTGGGTTGAATACTCTACCCTCGAAAGCTATTGTGATCCCCTATACTTGCGGGTTATCAAGTGGCATATCAACTAGAACTTCCACCTGAGTTATCGGAAGTACACGATGTCTTCCACGTATCGCAGTTGCGAAGGTGTATCCCACCACCAGAGAAATGGACTGATATGACAGAGATAGAGCTTGCTAAGGATCTCACTTATGAAGAGAAACCTTTCCAAATAATGGATGAGATGGAAAGAGTCACCCGCAACAAGTCAGTTAAGTTTTACAAGGTGCAGTGGGAACACCATACCGAGGATGAAGCTACCTGGGAAAGAGAGGACTTTTTTAGGACCGCATACCCTGAATTGTTTCCCGAGCAACTAAATCTCGAGGACAAGATTCATCCTAAGGGGGGAGCTTTATGACACCCTGGTTTTTGCCACTTTTCTTTCTCTGGTGTTTATTGCATATTTTGTTTGAATTTGAGTTTTTGGATTAACTCATTTAGACTTACAATTAGGCATTATTTTGATTTTCACCCAACTGACTTCCCTCAATTCCTAAAACATCTCTTGCCCTCATATATCTGGAAATAATTCCATGGGATTTTTTCTCAAAGGCAAAGTATTCATTTTCCATTTGAAAATGAATGATTTTCACTTCTACTCCAAAGCAACCCGTATTTTTCTTGCTCCCAAAAATCTGAGAAAATTGCCAAATATTCTTTGGACCATGCCTCATCTTCCTATGCAAAACTATCCCATGGTTTTGAGGAGTATCTTTGCTATAGAAAATCATTTCTATTCTAGTCAGGAAATGTACTTTGTGAAGGAAGTATATTTTTGACTGATCTTTTTGAGCTGAGATTTTTATAGTATGATGACCCTCCTAAAAATAGTATTGATTCATGGAATAAGTGTAAAGATGCTTTCATCTCTAAGTATTTTCCTCTTGCTAAGATCTCTCCTTTAGGAACGATATTATGAATTTTAAGCAACTTGATCATGAGCAGGTTGCACAATCTTGGGAGAGGGTGAAATTGATGATACTTAATTGCCCTACACATGGTTTGAATTTGTGGATGATTATACAAAACTTTTATGCCGGATTGAATTTTTCTTCTAGAAATCTTTTAGATTCGGCCGTGGGAGGCACTTTTATGGAAATTAATTTATGAGAGGCTACTAAGCTCCTAGATAATATCATGGTTAATTATTCTCAATGGCACACTGAAAGATCCACTAGTAAAAAGGTTCATGCGATTGAAGAGATTAATGTTTTGAGTGGAAAGATGGATGAACTTATGAAATTATTTGCTAATAAGAGTGTTTATTCTAATCCTAATGATATTCCTTTGTCCACTTTGATTGAGAATAATAATGCTTCTATGGATGTGAATTTTCTTGGTAGGAACAATTTTGGAAATAACGCATATAGAGGTAATTTTAATCCTAGGTCGTTTCCTAGTAATTCCTCTAATAACTATGGTAATTCCTAAAACAATTCTTATGGAAATTTTAATAAAGTGCCCTCTGATTTTGAGAATAGTGTTAAAGAATTTATGAGTTCGCCAAAGAATTTTAATGCTTTGATTGAAGAAAAATTTCTCAAGATTGATGATTTGGCTAGGAACATGGATAGAATTAATCTTGATGTTGATTCTTTGAAACTTAGATCTATCCCACCTAAGCATGATATTAATTAGTCCCTCAAAGCCGTGAGAATTTCCATTGATGAGTGGAAAGAAAGAACCGCTAAGATGCGTGCTAAAAAAGATTGGTTTGTAAAAGCGTGTTCCACTTTTCATGATAATATTGATGAAGATCTAAAAGTTATTGATGTAACTCCTATTGATTCTTTGTTTTCCAATATTAATCTTGATAAAGATGGGACGGAGATGAGTCAACTTTAGTTAAAAGGCGTCCCAATGATTCGGAGTTTTTAGATCTAGATGAAAAAATTGATAAAAGTGGGATTGGAGAGGTCAAGAGTTTAAGTAGCAATGAAACCACTCTTTTGAATTTCAAGGAATTTAATTATGATAGTTGCTCTTTAATATTGTATTTCCTTGTTGCAATCCGTGTTAAATTCTCCTCATGCTTATAATAGAAACAAAGCTTTTACTAAACATATCATTGATGTTATGATGCAATCTTTTGAAGAAAAGCTTGAATTAGAAGTTTCTATCCATAGAAAACTTTATGATGAGTGGGAACCTACTATTTAGATTAAGATTAAGGATTATGAATGCCATGATTTGTGTGATTTGGGTTCTAGTGTTTCCACGATTCCAAAAACTTTGTGTGATGTGTTAGGTTTTCGTGAATTTGATTATTCTTCTTTAAATTTGCATCTTGCGGATTCCACTATTAAGAAACCTATGGGAAGGATTAATGATGTTCTTATTTCTGCAAATAGGAATTATGTGCCCGTAGTTTTCATTGTTCTTGATATAGATTGTAATCATACATGTCCTGTTATTCTTGGTAGACCTTTCCTTATAACAATTGGTGCAATTATTGATATGAGAGAAGGAAACATTAGATTCCAATTTCCGTTAAGGAAAGGCATGGAACAATTTCCTAGGAAGAAAATTAAATTTCCATATGAATCTATCATGATATCCACTTATGGATTGCATACCAAAGATGGCAATACCTAGATCTATTCGCGTTTTTATGCCTAGCTATGGGCGTTAAACAATAGCGCTTGTTGGGAGGCAACCCAATTCTATTTTTGTTCTTTGCTTTTTATTCATGTTTAGTAATAAATAATTCACCTAGCCTCTGGTTAGATGTGGTTTATGTTTTAATTAATATTTGTGCCAAGTTAAACCTTTAGGATAGCTTATGGTGATAGTTGTGTTGATCCTGCTGAAAATCATAAACTTTTGCGCCCAGTAAATTAGGTTTAATAATTCACAGAAACGTGATTTTGATCTGATTCTTTTTGGTACGGATTGGTACACAAATTTATCAGGATTTCCTAATTTGTATGGATTTTTGGAGTTACATAAGTATTCGGGAGAGCCAGATTACTACATATTGTTCTGTTTTTTGACAGATTCTGTTTTTCGCGTGTTGTTTGCTTATTTTGATTAATCTATGGGTAGTATCGGGGGGTATGAATGATGGAAAAGTTGGAATACAGTAGATATTACACCAATATAAATAAATAATGAGTTTGCAACAGTACTTTAAAGTGGTAATTTATTTTCTTATACTAACGGAGCTCATGAGATTTTCTGTTGAGTTTTGTGTTATGGAGTTTTCAAGTTTTGGGTAAGGATTTGATGGACTATGGAATAAGGAGTGGAAAGAGCCTAAGCTTGGGGATGCCCAAGGCACCTCAAGGTAATATTCAAGGACAACAAAGCCTAAGCTTGGGGATGCCCCGCAAGGCATCCCCTCTTTCGTCTTCGTCTATCGGTAACTTTACTTGAGGCTATATTTTTATTCACCACATGATATGTGTTTTGCTTGGAGCGTCTTGTATGATTTGAGTCTTTGCTTTTTAGTTTACCACAATCATCCTTGATGTACACACCTTTTGGGATAGACACGCATGAATCGTGATATGTTAGAATACTCTTTGTGCTTCACTTATATCTTTTGAGCTAGGCAAGATTGCTCTAGTACTTCACTTATATCTTTTTAGAGAACGGCGGTGGCTTTATAGAAATTAATGAACTCTCATGCTTCACTTATATTATTTTGAGAGTCTTTTAGAACAGCATGGTAATTTGCTTTGGTTATAAAATTAGTCCTAATATGATAGGCATCCAAGGGAGATACAATAAAAACTTTCATATGAAGTGCATTGAATACTATGAGAAGTTTGATTCTTTATGATTGTTTTGAGATATGAAGATGGTGATATTAGTCATGCTAGTGGAGTAATTGTGAATTTGAGAAATACTTGTGTTGAGGTTTGTGAGTCCCGTAGCATGCACGTATGGTGAACTGTTGTGTAACAAATTTGGAGAATGAAGTACCTCTTTGATTGTCATCCTTTCTGTGGAGGTCGGGATCGCGCGATGGTTAACTCCTACCAACCCTTCCCCTAGGAGCATGCGCGTAGTGCTTGTTTTTGATGACTTGTAGATTTTTGCAATAAGTATGTGAGTTCTTTATGACTAATGTTGAGTCCATGGATTATACACACTCTCAACCTTCCATCATTGCTAGCCTCTCTGGTGCCGCGCAACTTTCGCCGGTACCATACACCCACCATATATCTTCCTCAAAACAACCACCATACCTACCTATTATGGCATTTCCATAGCCATTCCGAGATATATTGCCACACAACTTTTCCATAGCCATTCTGAGATATATTGCCATGCAACTTTCCACCGTTCCATTTATTATGACAGCTTCATCATTGCCATATTGCTTTGCATGATCATGTAGTTGACATCGTATTTGTGGCAAAGCCACCTTTCATAATTCTTTCATACATGTCACTCTTGATTCATTGCACATCCCGGTACACCGCCGGAGACATTCACATAGAGTCATATTTTGTTCTAAGCATTGTGTTGTAATTTTTTGAGTTGTAAGTAAATAGAGGTGTGATGATCATCATTATTAGAGCATTGTCCCATGCGAGGAAATAAGAATAAAAGATGCCAAAGAAGCCCAAATAAAAAAAGGCCAAAGAAGCCCAAACAAAAAATGAGAGAAAAAGAGAGAAGGGGCAATGTTACTATCCTTTTTCCACACTTGTGCTTCAAAGTAGCACCATGATCTTCATGATACATAGTCTCTTATTTTCTCACTTTCAGATACTAGTGGGAATTTTTCATTATAGAACTTGGCTTGTATATTGCAACGATGGGCTTCCTCAAATGCCCTAGGTCTTTGAGGGAGTCCTGGACTAGGGGGTGTCCGGATAGCCGGACCATCATCGTCGGCCGGACTCCAAGACTATGAAGATACAAGATTGAAGACTTCGTCCCATGTCCGGATGGGACTTTCCTTAGCGTGGAAGGCAAGCTTGGAAATACGGATATGTAGATCTCCTACCATTGTAACCGACTCTGTGTAACCCTAGCCCTCTCCGGTGCCTATATAAACCGGAGGGTTTTAGTCCGTAGGACGAACAACCATTACAACAATCATACCATAGGCTAGCTTCTAGGGTTTAGCCTCCTTGATCTCGTGGTAGATCCACTCTTGTACTACCCATATCATCAATATCAATCAAGCAGGAGTAGGGTTTTACCTCCATCGAGAGGGCCCGAACCTGGGTAAAAACATCGTGTCCCTTGTCTCCTATTACCATCTGCCTAGACGCACAGTTCGGGACCCCCTACCCGAGATCCGCCGGTTTTGACACAGACATTGGTGCTTTCATTGAGAGTTCCTCTGTGTCGTCACCGATAGGCTTGATGGCTCCTTCAATCATCAACAACGACGCAGTCCAGGGTGAGACTTTTCTCCCCGGACAGATTTTTCGTGTTCGGCGGCTTTGCACTGTGGGCCAATTCGCTTGGCCATCTGGAGCAGATCGAAAGCTACGCCCCTGGCCATCAGGTCAGATTTGGAAGCCTAAACTTCACGGCTGACATCCGCGGAGACTTGATCTTCGATGGATTTGAGCCACAGCCGAGCGCGCCGCACTGTCACGATGGGCATGATTTAGCTCTGCTGCCGGACAGTGCCCTAGAGGCCGCACATGAGGCCGCTCCGATCCTTAATTCGGAGCCGACCTTGCAGATCGAGGACGGGTGGCTAGACACCGCCTTAGGGGCTGCAACCTCTACGGTGATGGAGCCGAATACTGACCTTGTCCCTTGTAAAGCCCGTGACTCCGAGGTGCCGGACTCCTCGCCGGACTCCGAACCTCCTGCGCCCCTACCAATCGAATCCGATTGGGCGCCGATCATGGAGTTCACCGCTACGGACATCTTTCAGCACTCACCCTTTGGCGACATCCTGAATTCGCTAAAGTATCTCTCGTTATCAGGAGAGCCCTGGCCGGATTGCGGTCAGGACGGTTGGGATGCGGACGACGAAGAAATTCAAAGCCCACCCACCACCCACTTTGTAGCCACTGTCGACGATCTAACCGACATGCTAGACTACGACTCCGAAGACATCGACGGTATGGACGACGATGCCGGAGACGACCAAGAACCAGCGCCTACGGGGCACTGGAAGACCACCTCGTCATACGACATATACATGGTGGACATCCCAAAGGATGGGAATGGCGAAGAAGCAGCGGAGGCAGATTCCTCGAAGAAATAGCCCAAGCGCCGGCGTCAGCGGCGCCGCTCTAAATCCCGCCATAGCAAGAATGGAGATTCCGGCACCGGAGATAATAACACCACAGAGAGTGCCGAAGATAACCCCCTCCAGCAAGATTCAGCACATGAGGACGGAGAAGCCAGCCCTCACGAGAGAGCGGCAGACGAAGAGGTAGAGGATGATAATCACATGCCTCCCTCCGGAGACGAGGCAAGCCTCAACGACGACAAATTCGTCGTGCCCGAGGATCCTGTCGAACAAGAGCGTTTTAAACGCAGGCTTATGGACACGGCACACAGCCTAAAGAAAAAGCAGCAGCAGCTCCGAGCTGATCAAGATCTGCTAGCCGACAGATGGACTGAAGTCCTGGCGGCCGAAGAGTATGAACTCGAATGCCCCTCCAAAAGCTAACCAAAACGCAAGTTGCTCCCCCGATTAGAGGAGGAGGCATATAAACCTCCATCACCAGCGCACAATACGGCAGACCGACCACCTCGTGGCCGCGACAGAGAGGCATCTAGGCCTTCCACCAGAACCGTACCCCAGCATCGCTCGAAAAGCGCCAAGCCACGGGGGAATGCGCCGAACTTGTGAGACATATTGGAGGACAAGGAAAGACAATCAAGATCGATCTACGGATCACGTGGGTGCCCCACGATGCGCGACGACTACCGTCGCGCCGGATACAACAACTTCGGCCGGGCCGAACACAGTAGACAAAGCTCTCTTGAGCTACGTCATGATATTGCCCAGTATAGAGGCGTCGCACACCCACTATGCTTCACAGATGAAGTAATGGATCATCAAATCCCTGAAGGGTTTAAACCCGTGAACATTGAATCCTACGATGGCACAACAGACCCCGCGGTTTGGATCGAAGACTATCTCCTTCATATCCATATGGCACGCGGTGACGATCTCCATGCCATCAAATATCTCCCACTCAAGCTTAAAGGACCAGCTCGGCATTGGCTTAACAGCTTGCCAGCAGAGTCAATTGGGTGTTGGGAGGACCTGGAAGCCGCATTCCTTGACAACTTCCAGGGCACATATGTGCGACCACCAGACACCGATGACCTAAGCCACATAATTCAGCAGCCAGACGAATCGGCCAGACAATTATGGACACGGTTCCTAACAAAGAAAAATCAAATCGTCGACTGTCCGGATGCAGAGGCCCTCTCAGCCTTCAAACATAACGTCCACGACGAGTGGCTGGCCCGGCACCTAGGACAGGAAAAGCCGAAATCAATGGCAGCCCTCACATCACTCATGACCCGCTTCTGCGCGGGAGAGGACAGCTGGCTAGCCCGCAGTAACAACCTCAGCAAAAATTCTGGCAGTCCGGACAACAAGGACCGCAATGGTAGGTCACGTCGCAACAAAAACAAACGCCGCGTTAACGGCGATAACAATGAGGATACGGCAGTCAACGCCGGATTCAGAGGCTCCAAACCCGGTCAGCGGAAAAAGCCATTCAAAAGAACTACTCCGGGTCCGTCCAATTTGGACCGAATACTCGACCGCTCTTGCCAAATACATGGCACCCCCGAAAAGCCAGCTAATCACACCAACAGGGATTGTTGGGTATTTAAGCAGGCAGGCAAGTTAATTGCCGAAAACAATGACAAGGGGCTGCATAGCGATGACGAGGAAGAGACCCGGCTGCCGAACAGTAGAGGAGAGAAGGGTTTCCCCTCACAAGTACGGACGGTAAACATGATATACTCAACCCACATACCCAAGAGGGAGCGGAAGCGTGCACTTAGGGATGTATATGCGATGGAACCAGTCGCCCCGAAGTTCAATCCATGGTCCTCTTGCCCGATCACTTTTGATTGAAGGGACCACCCCACCAGTATCCGTCATGGCGGATTCGCCGCATTGGTTTTAGACCCAATCGTCGATGGATTTCACCTCACCAGAGTCTTGATGGACGGCGGCAGCAGCCTGAACCTGCTTTATCAGGACACAGTGTGCAAGATGGGCATAGACCCCTCAAGGATTAAACCTACAAAGACGACCTTCAAAGGCGTCATACCAGGTGTAGAGGCCAATTGTACAGGCTCGGTTACACTGGAAGTGGTCTTCGGATCCCCGGATAACTTCCAAAGCGAGGAGTTAATCTTCGATATAGTCCCGTTCCGCAGCGGCTATCATGCTCTGCTCGGACGGATCGCATTTGCAAAGTTCAACGCGGTGCCGCATTACACATAGCTCAAGCTCAAGATGCCAGGCCCTCGAGGAGTCATCACGGTCAACGGAAACACTGAACGCTCCCTCCGAACGGAGGAATACACAGCGGCTCTCGCGGCAGAAGTACAGAGCAGCCTCTTAAGGCAATTTTCGAGTCCGGCCGTTAAGCAACCGGACACGGCCAAACGCGCCCGGAGTAACATACAACAAGACCACCTGGCATGTTCCGAGCACGCGTAGCAATGCGGCCCCAACCCCAGCCCTTGCATAATTGCAAGACTAGTCCTTCGTGTACATCATTACGCTCTGGAGATACCATGGGCATAGGGGGAGGGGCACGACCACGACAGGCCCAGAGTGCGGCTCAACCACACCAGGGGCTCCCAAGTGTGTCGCTCTTTTATTTTTTTTTCCTTTTTTGCCCACAGGACTCCGTTCACCAGAGGCCTTAGACTTGCCGAACTCACCATGCAACAGCCAGGGAAGGAGCATATATTTACAGCACATTAATGATTCAAGTAGTTCAAGACATAATTACTTTTTCAACAAGAGGGTAAGAGATATGGAACAGAAATGGACAAATGGTGCCAACTGAGTGAGAGAAAGCAATATAAAGGGGCACAACTGTGTGAAACTGTTATCAGTATTGTTTCAAAGTTTATTGTGGCATATTTTTCGTGATGAGTATGACTTCTTATAAATAATAACCAATAGTACTGCCGCCAGATGAGCTGCTTATACATAACGATAAGTCAACTAAAAGCTACGTATAGATGTTGATAGGCCATCTGATGTCTCAGTATTTCCCAAAATAATTGAGCTCAGGTTCAACATGGGATCAACATATATATACCAAGACTTGGTGCAAGAGTATGGCATACAAGCGAAACGACATCACACTATTTTTGGCAACAGCAATGTGCCGTCTGATCCCACTAATGATTCCCAAATCCTAAAAATAGCAGTCACCCATGAACCAGCAAGTCAACCTAGCTCCTAAGATTCCAGTATCCGGACTAGCAGCACAATCTGCAAGAGCCAACTATATCAAGAGACATACTACCGAGTACTGACATACCACCAACTTGCTACGAAAGAAAGAATACAACATACATCTAAAAAGTCCTACCAACATAGAACCACCAAATTCTAGTTCTAGTCAGATTACGCAAGTACTGACATTTCACAAACGGCGTCGCTCTGGTGCTTGACGACTCTAGACAGCGCGGAGGAGCTAAGTCCAGGGAACGAACAGGGAACGAACGCGAGCATGTGCAATTCCTAAGG
The DNA here is from genome assembly GCA_963921465.1 of Triticum timopheevii. Classification (NCBI taxonomy): domain Eukaryota; kingdom Viridiplantae; phylum Streptophyta; class Magnoliopsida; order Poales; family Poaceae; genus Triticum; species Triticum timopheevii. The sequence goes on along the minus strand of OY997274.1, from coordinate 27,871,238 downwards.
GAATGGATCCACGGGAAACGAACAGGGAATAAACAGGGAACCTTGCAGATAGTTGGCTCTCACGCAACTGAACATACAAAGCAACGAAAGCACCTAACATTTTTATTTTAGCAGCCAGCCATTAATAAATGTATACCAAACAAACAAAAATTGCAATGAGTTAGTATGAGCCATGTAATACATACACTTCAGTACGTATCCTAGTTCATCTTCATCACCTCACGAGCTTAATAACTACATAATGTAGTTATCATCATATCCAGAATTACAGTAGCAGCAGCCAACACTAGGATACGTAACTCCTGAACTAATATGTGTGGATTGAATATTTGTGCACATCACTAGAATCAAACTGTATCCAGTAATATATGGAAACATGTCACAGCAAGAGATTTGAGAAAGGATTGGAGAAGAAGGGCGGTCAGTATACCTTGTAAGGAGAGATGCTGCTGGGCAGTGGCCTGGTCATCGATTAGCCGTGGAGGTTCATGAAAGAAACACGAAGGGGATGTGAGAAAATTCGTGGATTGCATTAGATTGGAACGAGATGAATGTGATGGTGGAGCGGAGTGCGCGCGTACGGGAACTCGATCTCCAGCAGGTCCTACCGTCATCGATGGCGGCGGCGACGGAGCGGGCGGCGTCGGAGACGAGCACCTCGTAGCAGTGCAGCTTGTAGACGGACACCCCGGCCCTGAGCTCCCCCACCTCCGCCTCCTTGGCGGCCTTCGCGCGAAGGCGTAATGACCGGAGCCGGCGGACGCACGCTGGCGCCCCGGCGAGGCAGGCGGGCGGGGAAGGGACGGCCCGCGGAGCCGCGGGGGAGCGCAGAAGGCGTACGGCGATGGAGAGAGGCGCCATGGCCGAGCGCGGAGGAGGAGGGAGGAGGCGAGGCGGTGGTCTGCTCTGCTCTGGTGGTGGCTCACGCCCCGCCGCGAGGAGGGAAGGAGAGGCGAGTCCGCACCACACACAGCCCCCAGTGATCCTCCACGTCGACCGAGACCTCGGCCACTGCCGGTGAGGGCGCGCGCGGGCGGCATTGGGCGTGCGGTGCAGGGGAGGGGAGAGAGGAAGGAGCAGAGAGGGAGGGGATAAATAAAGGAGGCGCGGGGGGTGGGTGGATGGAAAAAGTCCATGAGCATCCTGAGAGCTATGGTTTGGGCTTACGTGGGCTTGGGGTGAGGACTACCGTTGGATCTGCGAGCATCCGACGGTGTTATATGCATGATCCGCGTGAAACGCCAATGGACCAATCAAAATGCAGTACACACGAACGATATTATGACCTTCTAAAATAGGTCGTAGTTGACTAAAAAATTGGTCGTAGTTGACTCAAAATTCATTTTTCATTTTTCAAGTGCTTAAAATGAGTTTTTTTGTGAAGGGTCTACCATATATTTGTTGCAAAATTGGACCAAATCAATTTTCTAAAATATTAGGCCATGTTTAATGCACAATTGACCAAATGGTCGGGTGTCAAAAGTTTCGATCCACCTCTTTTGAAAAAGACAAATTTCCACCGATCTAGCTGGAAGTGGGTCAAGTTTGAACTGCAGCAGCCTTACAGTTTGCACTTTATTTTTTTCAAAAATCATTTGTAGGTACATAAGTATCTATTTAATCAGATAAATACAAAAAAAATTCAAGATTCAACCAATAGCTAGGAACGGTCATGCCCGCTATTTTGACCGCATTATGAAACGGGCATGAAAAATTAAAAAAAAAACCTCTGCATTGTGTCATTATATGTGATAAAGTTGCTAGCAAAAATAATAAACTTGTAATACGGTAATTATTTTAAAAAAGTGTTCTCAGAAATGAGATATCATGTATGAAGATTCATGGCTTCCAAGCCAAATGATCAATCTTATGGCCACATTCATGACATAGTTTATTCAAATGACCTCATATCGTGCAAAAGGGTGCATCTCGGAATGGCCAACAATGTTGCCTAAGCAATTTTTCATTTTCTTTGGACGAAAAATTCATTCTCCATTGTTTTTTTAGTGCCCAAAATGAGTTTTTTTTTGTGAAGGACCTACCATATATTTGTTGCAAAATTGTACCAAATCAATTTTCTAAAACACTAGGACATATTTAATTCACAATTGACCAAATGGTTGGGTGTAAAAAGTTTTTATCCACCTCTTGTGAAAAAGACAAATTTCCACCAATTCAATTGGAAGCAGGTCAAATTTGAACTGCAGCTGCCTCATAGCTTGCTCTTTATTTATTAGAAAAATAATTTCTAGGTACTTAAGTATCATCATCATCAATCATGGTTGAACACATGTCTCGAAATAGCGATACAAGTTATTAGAAGTTTCTAATTATTAGAAGTTTCGAATACATGCAACTACATGGTCAAATACTCAGGTTTCATCATCTATGTAGACTATGATATGATTGCATAGAAGAGAAGAGCGATCACGATGGGCAAAAGCGGGATTATGTAGTAGTTCTTGCGGCGCCGGTTCAGAATCCTCGGTTGCGCTATGAACCTCAAGTAATTAACTAGCTTAGGCTTCCATTCTTCTTTCAAACCCTATGTGGCTTCCACCCGGGAAGCGGTGCACTTGGGCCTGACACTCTGGCCACTCGTCGTACACACCCGGAACATGCCCTATGTACATGGCATACCACTTCTTCGGCATCGTTGATCTATATAGCTATCAGAGAGGAACATATACCATCAAGCGAATTCAACAATAATATGGAACATAAGATAAATCGGCATGTGGAGAGAAACAATTTTCAAATAGAAGCAACATATAGTAAACATAGGTAACAAACTTCATCGTACCAAAACTAATTAACTAGAGCGCAACACCATTTACATCTAATTGTTTCGTCGTACAGAGACATTCAAAGTTTTGTTGTACATAAAGTAACAACTAATTAAACGGACACATTGTCATCTTCAAGCAGCGCACTGGTCCCATCCGGCCATATCCGAGAGGATGCAACCAAGCTTAGTGAAAGGCATCATGTCCTGACGCTGTAGGGCTATGCGGGTTCGAACGTCAGCCGGCGATATTGGGCCGTCGTAGAACATCCCATTCTCTTCGAGGACATCTTTCATGATGATGGACGCAATTTCCTGCTAGATACGATAGAAATCATTTCTAAGTTGATGATCCGGCACGGTTCCAAAGGCTTCGGCCCATCTCTGGATATGGGCATCAGACAAAGATGTCATGCAAAGTGATTACACATCCCTTTTGTACTCCATCATTTGATCTATGAGGTAGAATCCATCATTATAACTTCTTGTCGTTCGCTGGACCCAACAGAAGTTAGTCTTATGGCCGAAACGCAACCCGCCCTTATTTATTTTTTACTTGGATGTTGCCACCCCGCATGCTGAAGACCAGGAGAGCTCTGTCCAGAACGTACTTTATGCGTGTGTAATCTTTCTTCTCTATGTTCTTTGACGGGTCCAAATATAGAGCACGGTAGAAATGCGGTTAAGGAACGATGAGAACGGCACTGCTACCTCTTGAGCACTGCGTTAGTTTTCTCTTGAAGAGGAAAGGGTGATGCAGCAAAGTAGCGTAAGTATTTCCCTCGGTTTTGAGAACCAAATATTAATCCAGTAGGAGGCTACACGCAAGTCCCTCGTACCTACACAAACAAATAAGAACCTTGCAACTAACGCGATAAAGGGGTTGTCAATCCCTTCACGGCCACTTGCAAAAGTGAGATCTGATAGAGATAATAATAAGATAAATATTTTTGGTATTTTTATGATATAGATCGGAAAGTAAAGATTGCAAAATAAAATAGATTGGAAACTTATATGATGGAAAATAGACCCGGGGGCCATAGGTTTCACTAGTGGCTTCTCTCAAGATAGCATAAGTATTATGGTGGGTGAACAAATTACTATCGAGCAATTGATAGAAAAGTGCATAGTTATGATAATATCTAGGCATGATCATGTATATAGGCATCACGTCCACGACAAGTAGATCGAAACAATTCTGCATCTACTACTATTACTCCACACATCGACCGCTATCCAACATGCATCTAGAGTATTAGGTTCATAAGAACAGAGTAACGCATTAGGCAAGATGACATGATGTAGAGGGATAAAATCAAGCAATATGATATAAACCCCATCTTTTTATCAATACAATACGTGCCTCGCTGCCCCTGCTATCACTGGGAAAGGACACCGCAAGATTGAACCCAAAGCTAAGCACTTCTTCCATTGCAAGAAAGATCAATCTAGTAGGCCAAACCAAACTGATAATTCGAAGAGACTTGCAAAGATAACCAATCATACATAAAAGAATTCAGAGGAGATTCAAATATTTCTCATAGATAAACTTGATCATAAACCCACAATTCATCGGATCTCGACAAACACACCGCAAAAAGAGTTACATCGAGTAGATCTCCAAGAAGATCAAGGAGAACTTTGTATTGAGAATCAAAGAGAGAGAAGAAGCCATCTAGCTAATAACTATGGACCCGAAGGTCTGTGGTAAACTACTCACACTTCATCGGAGAGGCTATGGTGTTGATGTGGAAGCCCTCCATGATCGATTCCCCCTCCGACAGAGCGCCGGAAAAGGCCCCAAGATGGGATCTCACGGGTACAGAAGGTTGCGGCGGTGGAAATAGGGTTTCTGGTGCTCCTAGATGTTTTCAGGGTATATGGATATATATATATATATATATATATATATATATATATATATATATATATATATATATAGGCGAAGGAAGTCGGTCAGGGGAGCCACAAGGGGCCCACGAGGGTGGGGGCGCGCCCACCCCCTAGGGCGCGCCTCCCTGCCTCGTGGCCGCCTCGTTTCTTTCTTGACGTCCACTCCAAGTCTCCTGGATTGTGTTTGTTCTAAAAATAACTCTCCCAAAGGTTTCATTCCGTTTGGACTCCATTTGATATTCTTTTTCTGCGAAACACTAAAATAGGCAAGAAAACAACAATTTGGGTTGGGCCTCCGGTTAATAGGTTAGTCCCATAAATAATATAAAAGTGCTTAGTAAATCACATTAAACATCCAAAACAGATAATATAATAGCATGGAACAATCAAAAATTATAGATACGTTGGAGACGTATCAGGCGCCCCCCTCCCGCTGCGCAAAGTACACGATCAAGTTAGCCTCCATGCGCGCAAAGTAATTATTGAAATGCACAAAAAGATGTATGTGTTATAGTGGCTATCCTAGATGACTTACCCGAGATGATAAGGTAGGTGAATTATTTCCTTGTCCTTATTGATGACCAAGAATTCTTCGATGTACTCCCTCGCATATTGACAGTTTGCTTTGTTGATTGACAAGAAGCCCTTATGCATGTAGTACGAGTCCGGGACTAGAAGACCAATGATTTTCTCTCTCATGATGATGTAGTTCATATGCAGCGCATACAGCCGGACGAACGTAAAATCGAGTGTCCTCATTTGAAACATGTCGAAGATGTAATCAAATCACAGAAAGAACAGGTCCGCGAGGCATGTGTCGACATACATCTTGCCACTGCGTGGCACATGAACCATATAAAGTGGGTATCCTGGATCATTCGAGGCGAGAAGGCTTCTCTCTGTCGATAACACATGTTCATGGAGTCTCCTGAGATGCTTGTTATGGTGGCTAGCACATCCGCCGGTACCATTGGCTTTTCCGCGACATGGCGTAACGGCGCATGTTTCATTGGTACACTATCCGCAACCCTGGTTCGCGGAGGCGGCTGGCTACTAGAAGAAACTTTGGCAACTTTAGAGCCTTTTTTCGCCAGTCTCTTCCTCTACTTCTTGGTGGTGCTGGTGGGTCTGTCAAACCCTCCCTGACCACCGCCCCTAGTGTTGCCGGGCTCAGCATTGCACGCATTTGGCTTAGTTGAGCTTGGGTTGAGGTGGCATCTGAAGGCGTGTCTTGCGAGAATTGCATGAACAAAGACTTCTTGCACTCCCCGAGGATGTTCCGGCTCCTGTACACCATGCATCTCATATTCATATGGTTGACTCATCGTTACTTCATTGTCAAAGCCGGTATTAAGAAACTAGAGAGGGTCATCTTCCTCCATGTCATTATCCATATTCAAAGCACCAACAGATCAGCTTTGAACCAGGTGAATATGCCTACCTCCGAGTCATGCCCATGAAAGGACTAAAAAGGTTTCAGACTCGAGGAAAGCTTGCACCAAGATATATTAGCTTGTTCCCAATGATGTCCAAAGTTGGTGCAGTGGTGATACGTCTCCAACGTATCTACTTTTCCAAACACTTTTGCCCTTGTTTTGGAATCTAACTTGCATGATTTGAATGAAACTAACCCAGACTGACGCTGTTTTCAGCAGAACTGCCATGGTGTTGTTTATTTTGCAGAAAACAAAAGTTCTCGGAATGACTTGAAAATCCACGGAGATAACTTTTGGAAAATATAAAAATACTGGCGAAAGAATCAAGGCCAGGGGGGGCACACCCTGCCCACGAGGGTGGGGGCGCGCTCCCTCCCCTTGGGCGCGCCCCCCTATCTCGTGGGCCCCCTGCTGCTCCACCGACCTCAACTCCAACTCCATATATTCCGTTTCAGGGAGAAAAAATTCAGAGAGAAAGTTTCATCGCGTTTTACGATACAGAGCCGTAGCCGAGCCCTAATCTCTCTCGGGAGGGCTGATGTGGAGTCCGTTCGGGGCTCCGGAGAGGGGGGATTCGTCGCAGTCGTCATCATCAACCATCCTCCATCACCAATTCCATGATGTTCACCGCTGTGCGTGAGTAATTCCATCGTAGGCTTGCTGGACGGTGATGGGTTGGATGAGATTTACCATGTAATCAAGTTAGTTTTTGTTAGGGTTTTATCCCTAGTATCCACTATGTTCTGAGATTGATGTTGCTATGACTTTGCTATGCTTAATGCTTGTCACTAGGGCCTGAGTGCCATGATTTCAGATCTGAACCAATTATGTTTTCATCAATATATGTGAGTTCTTGATCCTATCTTGCAAGTCTATAGTCACCTATTATGTGTTATGATCCGACAACCCCGAAGTGACAATAATCGGGATACTTCTCAGTGATGACCGTAGTTTGAGGAGTTCATGTATTCACTATGTGTTAATGCTTTGGTCCAGTACTCTATTAAAAGGAGGCCTTAATATCCCTTAGTTTCCACTAGGACCCCGCTGCCACGGGAGGGTAGGACCAAAGATGCCATGCAAGTTCTTTTCCATAAGCACGTATGACTATATTCGGAATACATGCCTACATTACATTGATGAACTCGAGCTAGTTCTGTGTCACCCTATGTTATAACTACTACATGAGGAATCGCATCCGACATAATTATCCATCACTGATCCAATGCATACGAGCTTTTCACATATTGTGCTTCGCTTATTTACTTTTCCATTGCTACTGTTACAATCACTACAAAACTGCTATCGTTACTTTTATCACTGTTACCATTACTATCATACTGCTTTGCTACTAAATACTTTGTTGCAGATACTAAGTTATCTAGGTGTGGTTGAATTGACAACTCAACTGCTAATACTTGAGAATATTCTTTGGCTCCTCTTGTGTCGAATCAATAAATTTGGGTTGAATACTCTACCCTCAAAAGCTATTGCGATCTATACCTGTCGGTTATCAAGACTAATTTCTATCGCCATTGCCGGGGAGCATAGCTCTATTCTTTGAGTCACTTGGGATTTATATCTGCTGATCACTATGAAGAACTTGAAAGACGCAAGAACTAAGATTTTCCCCTCAACTACGAGGGGAGGTAAGGAACTGCCATCTAGCTCTGCACTAGATTCTCCTTTCGTTGTGAGTAAGCTTGCGACACCTGAACCTGCTACTGCTATGAGTTCTGATGTGTTGCATGTTATTGATGATGCCACTTCTGCTATGCATGATACTTATGATGAAACTACTTCTATGCTTGATACTACTTTGCCATTAGGTGAATATCTTGATGAACAACTTGCTAGGGTTAGAGAGAATGAAATTATTGAAGATGAAATTATTGATGATAGTGATGATGAAGGTTCTCCCCCTAATTATGAATTGCAATGATAATGATGATGAAGGTTCTCCCCCTAGTGATGAGGGTTATGTTATGGATGAAGAAGCTGCTAGAGCTATTTTTGCTTGCAATGATAGATATGATCTTAAGAAGTTATTATCTAAATGGAAGCAGCAATCTCTTAATGCTAGAATGAAACATGACCCCAATTTTTCTACTTCACCTATCTGTGTTACTGATAACGATTATGAATTCTCTATTGATCCTGAAATAATTACTTTGGTTGAATCCGATCCTTTTTATGGCTATGAATCTGAAACTGTTGTGGCACATCTTACCAAGTTGAATAATATAGCCACCCTGTTTACTAATGATGAGAAGTCCCGCTATTATTATATCCTTAAGATATTTCCATTCTCATTAAAGGGTGATGCTAAAACTTGGTTTAATTCTCTTGATCCTGGTTGTGTGTGTAGTCCCGAGGATATGATTTATTACTTCTCTACTAAATATTTCCCTGCTCATAAGAAACAAGTTGCCTTGTGGGAAATATATAATTTTGTGCAAATCGAAGAAGAGAGTCTCCCACAAGCTTGGGGGAGGCTTCTCCGATTACTTAATGCTTTGCCTGATCATCCTCTTAAGAAAAATGAAATACTTGATATCTTTTATAATGGACTAACTGATGCTTCCAAGGATTCTTGGATAGTTGTGCTCGTTGTGTTTTCAGGGAAAGAACAGTCGACCAAGCTGAATTACTATTGAATAATATGTTGACTAATGAAAATAATTGGACACTTCTTGAGTCAATTCCTGAGCCAATTGAGCCAACTCCTGAGCCTATTCCTAAACCCACTCCGAAGAAGAGGGGCGTTCTATTTTTCAGTCCTGAAGATATGCAAGAGGCAAAGAAATCAATGAAAGAAAAAGGTATTAAAGCTAAAGATGTTAAGAAGTTACCTCCTATTAAAGAAATACATGGTCTTAATATACCGCCTGTTGAAGAAACACATTGTCTTGATAACCCTACACAGGTAGTAAAGGTAAATTCTCTCTATAGATATCATAAAGTTGAAATTCCTTCTACTAAATTTCATAGCCAATGCTTAGATGAATTTGATGACTTTATGGCTAGACAAGAAAGTTTTAATGCTTATGTTAGTAGAGAATTAAAGAATAATTCTTTCGAGATTGGACGCTTCAGTGATTATATGGCTAGAGTTAAAGGTGAACTTAAACTCATTAGCAAATATGCTTCTATGGTTACCAATCAAGCAGAGCAAGTACTTAAAGCTCAAAGTGATTTGCTCAATGAATTAAATAATAAACATGATATTGCTGTTAGAGTGGCTACTAGAACTGGTAGAATGACTCAGGAACCTTTGTATCCTGAAGGCCACCCTAAGAGAATTGAGCAGGATTCTCAGAGAAATAATTTAGGGGCACCTAGTTCTTCTAAAAAGAAGAAAAAGAAAAATGATAGGACTTTGCATGCTTCTAGTGAACCTGTTGTAGACACACTTGAGAATCCCAATGATATTTCTATTTCTGATGCTGAAACACAATCAGGTGATGAACATGAACCTAGTGATAATGTTAATGATAATGTTCATGATGATGCTCAACCTAGCAATAATAATGATGTAGAGATTGAACCTTCTGTTGGTCTTGATAACCCACAACCAAAGAATCAATGTTATGATAAGAGAGATTTTGTTGCTAGGAAGCACGGTAAAGAAAGAGACCCATGGGTTCAGAAACCCATGCCCTTTCCTCCTAAACCATCCAAGACAAAGGATGATGAGGATTTGAGCGCTTTGCTGAAATAATTAGACCTATTTTCTTACGTATGCGCTTAACTGATATGCTTAAATTAAATCCTTATGCTAAATACATGAAGGATATCATTACAAATAAAATAAAGATACCGGAAGTTGAAATTTCCACCATGCTTGCTAATTATACTTTTAAGGGTGGGATACCAAAGAAACTTGGAGATCCAGGGGTACCAACTATACCATGCTCCATTAAAAGAAACTATGTTAAAACTGCTTTATGTGATCTTGGAGCTGGTGTTAGTGTTATGCCTCTCTCTTTATATCGTAGACTTGGATTGAATAAGTTGACACCTACTAAAATATCTTTGCAAATGGCTGATAAATCAACTGCTATACCTGTCGGCATTTGTGAGGATGTGCCTGTTGTGGTTGCAAATGTCACTATCTTAACGGACTTTGTTATTCTTGATATTCCCGAGGACGATAGTATGTCAATTATCCTTGGTAGACCCTTTTTGAATACTATAGGGGCTGTTATTGATTGCAACAAAGGCAATGTCACTTTTCATGTTAATGGTAATGAGCATACGGTACACTTTCCGAGGAAACAACCTCAAGTTCATAGCATCAATTCTATTGGAAAAGTTCCAACTATCATTATTGGAGGTTTTGAATTTCCTCTTCCTACTGTCAAGAAAAAATATGATATTCTTATTGCTGGGGATGTTCATATCCTCGTTGAGGTAACCTAGTGTTATTCAAAATTTCTCCGATTCCATATTATTCGGAATGAGTTTGTTAACAAGACTTGATCAACCTTGTTAGTGGATTCATTTTGATGATCATGAGATGGATGAAACTAGAAGGCACAACCTTCTATACCCTCTTTTTACTTTCAGTTATTTAGAATAAATAAAGCAAAAATAGTTTTATCTGTCTGTTTTCTGAATTATCCGTGCAATAAAAAAATATCCCAAAAATAAAAGTGCTCCAAATGCCCTGCAAATTTAGTATGATTTTTTATAGATTATTTGAGGATTTTAGGCACTGAGAACACAACAGGGGGGCAAGCACCTGGCCACGAGGGTGGCGGGCGCGCCCACACCCCCTTGGCACGCCCCCTGTCTCGTGGGCCCACGGTGGCCCCCCTCCACTTATTCCTGCACCCACACACTCCATCTTCCTCCCAAAAAAATCCCCATCCAGCTCAAGCACAAGTTCTAGCTCATTTTGTTGTGATTTTCGATCTCCTTGCTCAAAGCTCCATTCACAAAACCGCTTTGGGAGATTGTTGTTTGGTATGTGACTCCTCCATTGATCCAATTAGTTTTTGTTCTAGTGCTTTATTCATTGCAAATTCTTGCTGCATAGAGGACCCTGTTCTTGAGCTTGCATGACAAATTTATGAGATCCCAAGTAATTCTAATGCATGATATAGGCTCTAGGCACTTGTGGGGGTAGTTGTTATCAATCTTGTTTAGTTTTATTCACTTTTATTTTGAAGTTACTAAAAAAATTCAGAATTTTTTAGAGGAAAGAAATATGTCCAGGAGAATGTACCAAGATGGTTCCTCAACAAAGAGAGGACAGAGGCGTGCTATGCGCGAGCAAGACAATGAACCACCAAGGGAAGCTGAAGTGCGGGCTTGTGAGTGGCCATCAGAAGAGTTTATGATTAATGCAGGCATCAAGGATGAATTTGACGCGTATGTGCATAACGCCGATCTTGAGGACTTCATACAAATAAGTGTCCTCGGTACTACCAATTGACTGATTCATTCATGAGAAGGTTTAAATTTACATCTTCGCGTAATTCTCAGAATGTCCTGTTTGATATTTATGATGAATCTTATACCATGGACCTAGAAGATTTTACTACTGCCTGCAAACTCCCGAAGTGGGGCAATGTTAATGAACCCCACAAATCTGAATATAAAGACTTCCTTGCTAGTATCACTGTGGGAGAATCTAGGGATATAACACAAGCTACCATAGGGAGCATTCATTTTCCTGCTATACATTATTTTGCTCTCTTTATTGGTAGATGCATTAACGGTAAAGATAAAGCATGTCACATGTGTGTCCCTGATCTTTGTGTCCTCAAGAGTGCTATATTAGGTAATAAAGATTATAACTTCGGGGCAATAGTTGCACGTAGGTTGCATAATAATGGTATATCTGGAGATTTATTTGGAGGAATTTATGCGACCCGTGTTGCTAATTATCTTGGTATATCCCCACGTGAGGGTGGCATCGTTTTCTTGTGAGGAATGAACAATTCCTCCAGTATCGACTAATCTTTGACAGACGCCGCGCTGTGCATGTTACTCTGCCTGCTCCTTCCCTTTTTGATTATCAGGCAAAATGAAGATATGTTGTTACCAGGGAGGAGGCAGCCGAACACGAGAGGAGAGCGGAGACAGCTCGCCAACATGCCGCAGCTCAGGAGGCATTGGCTGTTGCATCTCAGTACGACCCCGGTTATAACTTTGGATATCAGCCAGGCTATCCTTGGCATTAGACCAACTTAGGCCAAAAGCCTAAGCTTGGGGGAGTACGTATTTCCCACCGACTTTATATTCATGTTCACACACTATTCTAGTTGTCGGTGCTCATACTCTTTCATTGTATTATCCATGTTAGTTTAAATTTCTTTTTCTAGCTTTCTCCTTGTATGTTTGATAAACCTAAGAAAACCAAAAAAATTAGTTAGTTTAATTTCCATGCTTGTAGTAGTAATTAAAAGAAAACCCAAAAAGATTTCGTGTTCTTCTTTTACTTGTTGGGAGCTTTCTCGTGTAAATAGTTTTATTTTCTTTCCTTTTTGGGGGTCAAGAGTAGAAGACCATATTGAAAAATTTTAGTGGCTCTCATATGCATGATTGTTGATTTAACTTAGAGCCCATATTACCTTGTCTTCTCTCTTGAATTGAATGCTTGCAAATTCCAGCTTAGTCCAATGCACGTGCACTATTATTATTATACACACCGTTCAGTCGTGCAAGTGAAAGGCAATAATGACGATATATGATGGACTGATTGAGATGAGAGAAGCTAGTATGAACTCGACCTCTCTTGTTTTTGTAAATATGATGAGTTCATTGTTCCTGATTCAGCCTATTATGAATAAACATGTTTGCAATGACATTTAGAGATCATAGTTACTTATGACATGCTTCATTAGCTATGAGTTTATAATGGTTTACCTTGCGTGCCAACATGCTATTAAAATGGTTATGATGTGGTATGATGGGATGGTATCCTCCTTTGAATGAATTGAGTGACTCGACTTGGCACATGTTCACGCATGTAGTTGAAACAAATCAACAATGTTCATGGTGGATTATATCCTACTCATGATTGCACCTGGTGTAGATAAATTTTAATGCATGTTCATGACTGTTCTCGCTCTATCAGTTGGTCGCTTCCCAGTCTTTTGCTAGACTTCACCTGTACTAAGCGGGAATACTGCTTGTGCATCCAAACTCCATAAACCCCAAAGTTATTCCATATGAGTCCACCATACCTTCCTATATATGGTATCTACCTGCCGTTCAAAGTAAATTTGTATGTGCCAAACTCCAAACCTTCAAATGAAATTTTGTTTTGTATGCTCGAGCAGCTCATGTTTCAACTAGGGATGTTTGTATATCTTCCATGCTAGGTGGGTTATTCTCAAGAGGAGTGGACTCCGCTCCTCATTCATGAGAAAATGGCTGGTAACCGGGATGCCCAGTCCCATGATCAAAAAGATCAAAGCAAATCAAAATAATTAAAACAAAACTCCCCCAGGACTGTTGTTGGTATGGACGGTACACCGTTGTTTCGGATGGCCGTGGAGTGTGCTTGTTGGTAGTGGGGGAGTATAAACTTTACCATTCTGTTTGGGAACCGCCTATAATGTATGTAGCATGGAAGATATCGTGATCTCAGTTGTTGCGTTGACAGTGAAAGTATACCGCTCAAAATGTTATTCATATCTATTTTAAAATCGAGCTCTGGCACCTCTACAAATCCCTGCTTCCCTCTGCGAAGGGCCTATCTATTTACTTTTATGTTGAGTCATCACCCTCTTATTAAAAAGAACCCGCTGGAGAGCACACTGTCATTTGCATGCATTACTATTAGTTTATATTGGGTATAACTTGACTGGATCTCTTTTACCATGAATTACAATGTTTAGTCAGTCCTTGATCTTTAAAGGTGCTCTGCATTTATGTTTTGCAGTCTCAGAAAGGGCTAGTGAGATACCATTTTGTCATATCATATCATGATTGTTTTGAGAAAGTGTTGTCATCCGAGTTTTATTATTATTGCTCGCTAGTTGATTATGCCATTGATATGATTAAATATGAGACCTATGTGTTATTGTGAATATGGTTTCATAATCTTTGGTGAAAACTTGAATGCTAGCTTTACATATTTACAACAACAAGAGCTAACAGAGTTTGTAAAAGTTTTTCTTTATCACTTTTAGTTTATCAACTGAATTGCTTGAGGACAAGCAAAGGTTTAAGCTAGGGGGAGTTGTACGTGTCCAACGTATCTACTTTTCCAAACACTTTTGCCCTTGTTTTGAACTCTAACTTGCATGATTTGAATGAAACTAACCCGGACTGACATTGTTTTCAGCAGAACTGCCATGGTGTTGTTTATTGTGCAGAAAACAGAAGTTCTCGGAATGACCTGAAAATCCACGGAGATAACTTTTGGAAAATATAAAAAATACTGGCGAAAGAATCAAGGCCAGGGGGCCCACACCCTGTCCACGAGGGTGGGGGGCGCGCCCCCTCCCCCTGCGTGCCCCTGTCTCATGGGCCCCCTGCTGCTCCATCGACCTCAACTCCAACTCTATATATTCCGTTCCGCGGAGAAAAAAATCGGAGAGAAAGTTTCATCGCGTTTTACGATACGGAGCCGCCGCCAAGCCCTAATATCTCTCGGGAGGGCTGATCTAGAGTCCGTTCGGGGCTTCGAAGAGGGGGATTCATCGTTGTCGTCATCATCAACCATCCTCCATCACCAATTTCATGATGCTCACCGCCATGCGTGAGTAATTCCATCGTAGGCTTGCTGGACGGTGATGGGTTGGATGAGATTTACCATGTAATCAAGTTAGTTTTTGTTAGGGTTTGATCCCTAGTATCCACTATGTTCTGAGATTGATGTTGCTATGACTTTGCTATGCTTAATGCTTGTCACTAGGGCCCGAGTGCCATGATTTCAGATCTGAACCTATTATGTTTTCATTAATATATGTGAGTTCTTGATCCTATCTTGTAAGTCTATAGTCACCTATTATGTGTTATGATCCGACAACCCCAAAGTGACAATAATCGGGATACTTCTCGGTGATGACCGTAGTTTGAGGAGTTCATGTATTCACTATGTGTTAATGCTTTGGTCCGGTACTCTATTAAAAGGAGGCCTTAATATCCCTTAGTTTCCACTAGGACCCCGCTGCCACGGGAGGGTAGGACAAAAGATGTCATGCAAGTTCTTTTCCATAAGCACGTATGACTATATTCGGAATACATGCCTACATTACATTGATGAACTGGAGCTAGTTCTGTGTCACCCTATGTTATAACTATTACATGAGGAATCGCATCCGACATAATTATCCATCACTGATCCAATGCCTACGAGCTTTTCACATATTGTGCTTTGCTTATTTACTTTTCGGTTGCTACTGTTACAATCACTACAAAACTGCTATTGTTACTTTTATCACTGTTACCATTACTATCATACTACTTTGCTACTAAATACTTTGCAGCAGATACTAAGTTATCCAGGTGTGGTTGAATTGAAAACTCAACTGCTAATACTTGAGAACATTCTTTGGCTCCCCTTGTGTCGAATCAATAAATTTGGGTTGAATACTCTACCCTCGAAAGCTATTGTGATCCCCTATACTTGCGGGTTATCAAGTGGCATATCAACTAGAACTTCCACCTGAGTTATCGGAAGTACACGATGTCTTCCACGTATCGCAGTTGCGAAGGTGTATCCCACCACCAGAGAAATGGACTGATATGACAGAGATAGAGCTTGCTAAGGATCTCACTTATGAAGAGAAACCTTTCCAAATAATGGATGAGATGGAAAGAGTCACCCGCAACAAGTCAGTTAAGTTTTACAAGGTGCAGTGGGAACACCATACCGAGGATGAAGCTACCTGGGAAAGAGAGGACTTTTTTAGGACCGCATACCCTGAATTGTTTCCCGAGCAACTAAATCTCGAGGACAAGATTCATCCTAAGGGGGGAGCTTTATGACACCCTGGTTTTTGCCACTTTTCTTTCTCTGGTGTTTATTGCATATTTGGTTTGAATTTGAGTTTTTGGATTAACTCATTTAGACTTACAATTAGGCATTATTTTGATTTTCACCCAACTGACTTCCCTCAATTCCTAAAACATCTCTTGCCCTCATATATCTGGAAATAATTCCATGGGATTTTTTCTCAAAGGCAAAGTATTCATTTTCCATTTGAAAATGAATGATTTTCACTTCTACTCCAAAGCAACCCGTATTTTTCTTGCTCCCAAAAATCTGAGAAAATTGCCAAATATTCTTTGGACCATGCCTCATCTTCCTATGCAAAACTATCCCATGGTTTTAAGGAGTATCTTTGCTATAGAAAATCATTTCTATTCTAGTCAGGAAATGTACTTTGTGAAGGAAGTATATTTTTGACTGATCTTTTTGAGCTGAGATTTTTATAGTATGATGACCCTCCTAAAAATAGTATTGATTCATGGAATAAGTGTAAAGATGCTTTCATCTCTAAGTATTTTCCTCTTGCTAAGATCTCTCCTTTAGGAACGATATTATGAATTTTAAGCAACTTGATCATGAGCAGGTTGCACAATCTTGGGAGAGGGTGAAATTGATGATACTTAATTGCCCTACACATGGTTTGAATTTGTGGATGATTATACAAAACTTTTATGCCGGATTGAATTTTTCTTCTAGAAATCTTTTAGATTCGGCCGTGGGAGGCACTTTTATGGAAATTAATTTATGAGAGGCTACTAAGCTCCTAGATAATATCATGGTTAATTATTCTCAATGGCACACTGAAAGATCCACTAGTAAAAAGGTTCATGCGATTGAAGAGATTAATGTTTTGAGTGGAAAGATGGATGAACTTATGAAATTATTTGCTAATAAGAGTGTTTATTCTAATCCTAATGATATTCCTTTGTCCACTTTGATTGAGAATAATAATGCTTCTATGGATGTGAATTTTCTTGGTAGGAACAATTTTGGAAATAACGCATATAGAGGTAATTTTAATCCTAGGTCGTTTCCTAGTAATTCCTCTAATAACTATGGTAATTCCTAAAACAATTCTTATGGAAATTTTAATAAAGTGCCCTCTGATTTTGAGAATAGTGTTAAAGAATTTATGAGTTCGCCAAAGAATTTTAATGCTTTGATTGAAGAAAAATTTCTCAAGATTGATGATTTGGCTAGGAACATGGATAGAATTAATCTTGATGTTGATTCTTTGAAACTTAGATCTATCCCACCTAAGCATGATATTAATTAGTCCCTCAAAGCCGTGAGAATTTCCATTGATGAGTGGAAAGAAAGAACCGCTAAGATGCGTGCTAAAAAAGATTGGTTTGTAAAAGCGTGTTCCACTTTTCATGATAATATTGATGAAGATCTAAAAGTTATTGATGTAACTCCTATTGATTCTTTGTTTTCCAATATTAATCTTGATAAAGATGGGACGGAGATGAGTCAACTTTAGTTAAAAGGCGTCCCAATGATTCGGAGTTTTTAGATCTAGATGAAAAAATTGATAAAAGTGGGATTGGAGAGGTCAAGAGTTTAAGTAGCAATGAAACCACTCTTTTGAATTTCAAGGAATTTAATTATGATAGTTGCTCTTTAATATTGTATTTCCTTGTTGCAATCCGTGTTAAATTCTCCTCATGCTTATAATAGAAACAAAGCTTTTACTAAACATATCATTGATGTTATGATGCAATCTTTTGAAGAAAAGCTTGAATTAGAAGTTTCTATCCATAGAAAACTTTATGATGAGTGGGAACCTACTATTTAGATTAAGATTAAGGATTATGAATGCCATGATTTGTGTGATTTGGGTTCTAGTGTTTCCACGATTCCAAAAACTTTGTGTGATGTGTTAGGTTTTCGTGAATTTGATTATTCTTCTTTAAATTTGCATCTTGCGGATTCCACTATTAAGAAACCTATGGGAAGGATTAATGATGTTCTTATTTCTGCAAATAGGAATTATGTGCCCGTAGTTTTCATTGTTCTTGATATAGATTGTAATCATACATGTCCTGTTATTCTTGGTAGACCTTTCCTTATAACAATTGGTGCAATTATTGATATGAGAGAAGGAAACATTAGATTCCAATTTCCGTTAAGGAAAGGCATGGAACAATTTCCTAGGAAGAAAATTAAATTTCCATATGAATCTATCATGAGATCCACTTATGGATTGCATACCAAAGATGGCAATACCTAGATCTATTCGCGTTTTTATGCCTAGCTATGGGCGTTAAACAATAGCGCTTGTTGGGAGGCAACCCAATTCTATTTTTGTTCTTTGCTTTTTATTCATGTTTAGTAATAAATAATTCACCTAGCCTCTGGTTAGATGTGGTTTATGTTTTAATTAATATTTGTGCCAAGTTAAACCTTTAGGATAGCTTATGGTGATAGTTGTGTTGATCCTGCTGAAAATCATAAACTTTTGCGCCCAGTAAATTAGGTTTAATAATTCACAGAAACGTGATTTTGATCTGATTCTTTTTGGTACGGATTGGTACACAAATTTATCAGGATTTCCTAATTTGTATGGATTTTTGGAGTTACATAAGTATTCGGGAGAGCCAGATTACTACATATTGTTCTGTTTTTTGACAGATTCTGTTTTTCGCGTGTTGTTTGCTTATTTTGATTAATCTATGGGTAGTATCGGGGGGTATGAACGATGGAAAAGTTGGAATACAGTAGATATTACACCAATATAAATAAATAATGAGTTTGCAACAGTACTTTAAAGTGGTAATTTATTTTCTTATACTAACGGAGCTCATGAGATTTTCTGTTGAGTTTTGTGTTATGGAGTTTTCAAGTTTTGGGTAAGGATTTGATGGACTATGGAATAAGGAGTGGAAAGAGCCTAAGCTTGGGGATGCCCAAGGCACCTCAAGGTAATATTCAAGGACAACAAAGCCTAAGCTTGGGGATGCCCCGCAAGGCATCCCCTCTTTCGTCTTCGTCTATCGGTAACTTTACTTGAGGCTATATTTTTATTCACCACGTGATATGTGTTTTGCTTGGAGCGTCTTGTATGATTTGAGTCTTTGCTTTTTAGTTTACCACAATCATCCTTGATGTACACACCTTTTGGGATAGACACGCATGAATCGTGATATGTTAGAATACTCTTTGTGCTTCACTTATATCTTTTGAGCTAGGCAAGATTGCTCTAGTACTTCACTTATATCTTTTTAGAGAACGGCGGTGGCTTTATAGAAATTAATGAACTCTCATGCTTCACTTATATTATTTTGAGAGTCTTTTAGAACAGCATGGTAATTTGCTTTGGTTATAAAATTAGTCCTAATATGATAGGCATCCAAGGGAGATACAATAAAAACTTTCATATGAAGTGCATTGAATACTATGAGAAGTTTGATTCTTTATGATTGTTTTGAGATATGAAGATGGTGATATTAGTCATGCTAGTGGAGTAATTGTGAATTTGAGAAATACTTGTGTTGAGGTTTGTGAGTCCCGTAGCATGCACGTATGGTGAACTGTTGTGTAACAAATTTGGAGAATGAAGTACCTCTTTGATTGTCATCCTTTCTGTGGAGGTCGGGATCGCGCGATGGTTAACTCCTACCAACCCTTCCCCTAGGAGCATGCGCGTAGTGCTTGTTTTTTATGACTTGTAGATTTTTGCAATAAGTATGTGAGTTCTTTATGACTAATGTTGAGTCCATGGATTATACACACTCTCAACCTTCCATCATTGCTAGCCTCTCTGGTGCCGCGCAACTTTCGCCGGTACCATACACCCACAATATATCTTCCTCAAAACAACCACCATACCTACCTATTATGGCATTTCCATAGCCATTCCGAGATATATTGCCACACAACTTTTCCATAGCCATTCTGAGATATATTGCCATGCAACTTTCCACCGTTCCATTTATTATGACAGCTTCATCATTGCCATATTGCTTTGCATGATCATGTAGTTGACATCGTATTTGTGGCAAAGCCACCTTTCATAATTCTTTCATACATGTCACTCTTGATTCATTGCACATCCCGGTACACCGCCGGAGACATTCACATAGAGTCATATTTTGTTCTAAGCATTGTGTTGTAATTTTTTGAGTTGTAAGTAAATAGAGGTGTGATGATCATCATTATTAGAGCATTGTCCCATGCGAGGAAATAAGAATAAAAGATGCCAAAGAAGCCCAAATAAAAAAAGGCCAAAGAAGCCCAAACAAAAAATGAGAGAAAAAGAGAGAAGGGGCAATGTTACTATCCTTTTTCCACACTTGTGCTTCAAAGTAGCACCATGATCTTCATGATAGATAGTCTCTTATTTTCTCACTTTCAGATACTAGTGGGAATTTTTCATTATAGAACTTGGCTTGTATATTGCAACGATGGGCTTCCTCAAATGCCCTAGGTCTTTGAGGGAGTCCTGGACTAGGGGGTGTCCGGATAGCCGGACCATCATCGTCGGCCGGACTCCAAGACTATGAAGATACAAGATTGAAGACTTCGTCCCATGTCCGGATGGGACTTTCCTTAGCGTGGAAGGCAAGCTTGGAAATACGGATATGTAGATCTCCTACCATTGTAACCGACTCTGTGTAACCCTAGCCCTCTCCGGTGCCTATATAAACCGGAGGGTTTTAGTCCGTAGGACGAACAACCATTACAACAATCATACCATAGGCTAGCTTCTAGGGTTTAGCCTCCTTAATCTCGTGGTAGATCCACTCTTGTACTACCCATATCATCAATATCAATCAAGCAGGAGTAGGGTTTTACCTCCATCGAGAGGGCCCGAACCTGGGTAAAAACATCGTGTCCCTTGTCTCCTATTACCATCTGCCTAGACGCACAGTTCGGGACCCCCTACCCGAGATCCGCCGGTTTTGACACAGACATTGGTGCTTTCATTGAGAGTTCCTCTGTGTCGTCACCGATAGGCTTGATGGCTCCTTCAATCATCAACAACGACGCAGTCCAGGGTGAGACTTTTCTCCCCGGACAGATTTTTCGTGTTCGGCGGCTTTGCACTGTGGGCCAATTCGCTTGGCCATCTGGAGCAGATCGAAAGCTACGCCCCTGGCCATCAGGTCAGATTTGGAAGCCTAAACTTCACGGCTGACATCCGCGGAGACTTGATCTTCGATGGATTTGAGCCACAGCCGAGCGCGCCGCACTGTCACGATGGGCATGATTTAGCTCTGCTGCCGGACAGTGCCCTAGAGGCCGCACATGAGGCCGCTCCGATCCTTAATTCGGAGCCGACCTTGCAGATCGAGGACGGGTGGCTAGACACCGCCTTAGGGGCTGCAACCTCTACGGTGATGGAGCCGAATACTGACCTTGTCCCTTGTAAAGCCCGTGACTCCGAGGTGCCGGACTCCTCGCCGGACTCCGAACCTCCTGCGCCCCTACCAATCGAATCCGATTGGGCGCCGATCATGGAGTTCACCGCTACGGACATCTTTCAGCACTCACCCTTTGGCGACATCCTGAATTCGCTAAAGTATCTCTCGTTATCAGGAGAGCCCTGGCCGGATTGCGGTCAGGACGGTTGGGATGCGGACGACGAAGAAATTCAAAGCCCACCCACCACCCACTTTGTAGCCACTGTCGACGATCTAACCGACATGCTAGACTACGACTCCGAAGACATCGACGGTATGGACGACGATGCCGGAGACGACCAAGAACCAGCGCCTACGGGGCACTGGAAGACCACCTCGTCATACGACATATACATGGTGGACATCCCAAAGGATGGGAATGGCGAAGAAGCAGCGGAGGCAGATTCCTCGAAGAAATAGCCCAAGCGCCGGCGTCAGCGGCGCCGCTCTAAATCCCGCCACAGCAAGAATGGAGATTCCGGCACCGGAGATAATAACACCACAGAGAGTGCCGAAGATAACCCCCTCCAGCAAGATTCAGCACATGAGGACGGAGAAGCCAGCCCTCACGAGAGAGCGGCAGACGAAGAGGTAGAGGATGATAATCACATGCCTCCCTCCGGAGACGAGGCAAGCCTCAACGACGACGAATTCGTCGTGCCCGAGGATCCTGTCGAACAAGAGCGTTTTAAACGCAGGCTTATGGCCACGGCACACAGCCTAAAGAAAAAGCAGCAACAGCTCCGAGCTGATCAAGATCTGCTAGCCGACAGATGGACTGAAGTCCTGGCGGCCGAAGAGTATGAACTCGAATGCCCCTCCAAAAGCTAACCAAAACGCAAGTTGCTCCCCCGATTAGAGGAGGAGGCATATAAACCTCCATCACCAGCGCACAATACGGCAGACCGACCACCTCGTGGCCGCGACAGAGAGGCATCTAGGCCTTCCACCAGAACCGTACCCCAGCATCGCTCGAAAAGCGCCAAGCCACGGGGGAATGCGCCGAACTTGTGAGACATATTGGAGGACAAGGAAAGACAATCAAGATCGATCTACAGATCACGTGGGTGCCCCACGATGCGCGACGACTACCGTCGCGCCGGATACAGCAACTTCGGCCGGGCCGAACACAGTAGACAAAGCTCTCTTGAGCTACGTCATGATATTGCCCAGTATAGAGGCGCCGCACACCCACTATGCTTCACAGATGAAGTAATGGATCATCAAATCCCTGAAGGGTTTAAACCCGTGAACATTGAATCCTACGATGGCACAACAGACCCCGCGGTTTGGATCGAAGACTATCTCCTTCATATCCATATGGCACGCGGTGACGATCTCCATGCCATCAAATATCTCCCACTCAAGCTTAAAGGACCAGCTCGGCATTGGCTTAACAGCTTGCCAGCAGAGTCAATTGGGTGTTGGGAGGACCTGGAAGCCGCATTCCTTGACAACTTCCAGGGCACATATGTGCGACCACCAGACACCGATGACCTAAGCCACATAATTCAGCAGCCAGACGAATCGGCCAGACAATTATGGACACGGTTCCTAACAAAGAAAAATCAAATCGTCGACTGTCCGGATGCAGAGGCCCTCTCAGCCTTCAAACATAACGTCCACGACGAGTGGCTGGCCCGGCACCTAGGACAGGAAAAGCCGAAATCAATGGCAGCCCTCACATCACTCATGACCCGCTTCTGCGCGGGAGAGGACAGCTGGCTAGCCCGCAGTAACAACCTCAGCAAAAATTCTGGCAGTCCGGACAACAAGGACCGCAATGGCAGGTCACGTCGCAACAAAAACAAACGCCGCGTTAACGGCGATAACAATGAGGATACGGCAGTCAACGCCGGATTCAGAGGCTCCAAACCCGGTCAGCGGAAAAAGCCATTCAAAAGAACTACTCCGGGTCCGTCCAATTTGGACCGAATACTCGACCGCTCTTGCCAAATACATGGCACCCCCGAAAAGCCAGCTAATCACACCAACAGGGATTGTTGGGTATTTAAGCAGGCAGGCAAGTTAATTGCCGAAAACAATGACAAGGGGCTGCATAGCGATGACGAGGAAGAGACCCGGCTGCCGAACAGTAGAGGAGAGAAGGGTTTCCCCTCACAAGTACGGACGGTAAACATGATATACTCAACCCACATACCCAAGAGGGAGCGGAAGCGTGCACTTAGGGATGTATATGCGATGGAACCAGTCGCCCCGAAGTTCAATCCATGGTCCTCTTGCCCGATCACTTTTGATTGAAGGGACCACCCCACCAGTATCCGTCATGGCGGATTCGCCGCATTGGTTTTAGACCCAATCGTCGATGGATTTCACCTCACCAGAGTCTTGATGGACGGCGGCAGCAGCCTGAACCTGCTTTATCAGGACACAGTGTGCAAGATGGGCATAGACCCCTCAAGGATTAAACCTACAAAGACGACCTTCAAAGGCGTCATACCAGGTGTAGAGGCCAATTGTACAGGCTCGGTTACACTGGAAGTGGTCTTCGGATCCCCGGATAACTTCCAAAGCGAGGAGTTAATCTTCGATATAGTCCCGTTCCGCAGCGGCTATCATGCTCTGCTCGGACGGATCGCATTTGCAAAGTTCAACGCGGTGCCGCATTACACATAGCTCAAGCTCAAGATGCCAGGCCCTCGAGGAGTCATCACGGTCAACGGAAACACTGAACGCTCCCTCCGAACGGAGGAATACACAGCGGCTCTCGCGGCAGAAGTACAGAGCAGCCTCTTAAGGCAATTTTCGAGTCCGGCCGTTAAGCAACCGGACACGGCCAAACGCGCCCGGAGTAACATACAACAAGACCACCTGGCATGTTCCGAGCACGCGTAGCAATGCGGCCCCAACCCCAGCCCTTGCATAATTGCAAGACTAGTCCTTCGTGTACATCATTACGCTCTGGAGATACCATGGGCATAGGGGGAGGGGCACGACCACGACAGGCCCAGAGTGCGGCTCAACCACACCAGGGGCTCCCAAGTGTGTCGCTCTTTTATTTTTTTTCCTTTTTTGCCCACAGGACTCCGTTCACCAGAGGCCTTAGACTTGCCGAACTCACCATGCAACAGCCAGGGAAGGAGCATATATTTACAGCACATTAATGATTCAAGTAGTTCAAGACTTAATTACTTTTTCAACAAGAGGGTAAGAGATATGGAACAGAAATGGACAAATGGTGCCAACTGAGTGAGAGCAAGCAATATAAAGGGGCACAACTGTGTGAAACTGTTATCAGTATTGTTTCAAAGTTTATTGTGGCATATTTTTCGTGATGAGTATGACTTCTTATAAATAATAACCAATAGTACTGCCGCCAGATGAGCTGCTTATACATAACGATAAGTCAACTAAAAGCTACGTATAGATGTTGATAGGCCATCTGATGTCTCAGTATTTCCCAAAATAATTGAGCTCAGGTTCAACATGGGATCAACATATATATACCAAGACTTGGTGCAAGAGTATGGCATACAAGCGAAACGACATCACACTATTTTTGGCAACAGCAATGTGCCGTCTGATCCCACTAATGATTCCCAAATCCTAAAAATAGCAGTCACCCATGAACCAGCAAGTCAACCTAGCTCCTAAGATTCCAGTATCCGGACTAGCAGCACAATCTGCAAGAGCCAACTATATCAAGAGACATACTACCGAGTACTGACATACCACCAACTTGCTACGAAAGAAAGAATACAACATACATCTAAAAAGTCCTACCAACATAGAACCACCAAATTCTAGTTCTAGTCAGATTACGCAAGTACTGACATTTCACAAACGGCGTCGCTCTGGTGCTTGACGACTCTAGACAGCGCGGAGGAGCTAAGTCCAGGGAACGAACAGGGAACGAACGCGAGCATGTGCAATTCCTAAGGGAATGGATCCACGGGAAACGAACAGGGAATAAACAGGGACCTTGCAGATAGTTGGCTCTCACGCAACTGAACATACAAAGCAACGAAAGCACCTAACATTTTTATTTTAGCAGCCAGCCATTAATAAATGTATACCAAACAAACAAAAATTGCAATGAGTTAGTATGAGCCATGTAATACATACACTTTAGTACGTATCCTAGTTCATCTTCATCACCTCACGAGCTTAATAACTACATAATGTAGTTATCATCATATCCAGAATTACAGTAGCAGCAGCCAACACTAGGATACGTAACTCCTGAACTAATATGTGTGGATTGAATATTTGTGCACATCACTAGAATCAAACTGTATCCAGTAATATATGGAAACATGTCACAGCAAGAGATTTGAGAAAGGATTGGAGAAGAAGGGCGGTCAGTATACCTTGTAAGGAGAGATGCTGCTGGGCATTGGCCTGGTCATCGATTAGCCGTGGAGGTTCATGAAAGAAACACGAAGGGGATGTGAGAAAATTCGTGGATTGCATTAGATTGGAACGAGACGAATGTGATGGTGGAGCGGAGTGCGCGCGTACGGGAACTCGATCTCCAGCAGGTCCTACCGTCATCGATGGCGGCGGCGACGGAGCGGGCGGCGTCGGAGACGAGCACCTCGTAGCAGTGCAGCTTGTAGACGGACACCCCGGCCCTGAGCTCCCCCACCTCCGCCTCCTTGGCGGCCTTCGCGCGAAGGCGTAATGACCGGAGCCGGCGGACGCACGCTGGCGCCCCGGCGAGGCAGGTGGGCGGGGAAGGGACGGCCTGCGGAGCCGCGGGGGAGCGCAGAAGGCGTACGGCGATGGAGAGAGGCGCCATGGCCGGGCGCGGAGGAGGAGGGAGGAGGCGAGGCGGTGGTCTGCTCTGCTCTGGTGGTGGCTCACGCCCCGCCGCGAGGAGGGAAGGAGAGGCGAGTCCGCACCACACACAGCCCCCAGTGATCCTCCACGTCGACCGAGACCTCGGCCACTGCCGGTGAGGGCGCGCGCGGGCGGCATTGGGCGTGCGGTGCAGGGGAGGGGAGAGAGGAAGGAGCAGAGAGGGAGGGGATAAATAAAGGAGGCGCGGGGGGTGGGTGGATGGAAAAAGTCCATGAGCATCCTGAGAGCTATGGTTTGGGCTTACGTGGGCTTGGGGTGAGGACTACCGTTGGATCTGCGAGCATCCGACGGTGTTATATGCATGATCCGCGTGAAACGCCAATGGACCAATCAAAATGCAGTACACACGAACGATATTATGACCTTCTAAAATAGGTCATAGTTGACTAAAAAATTGGTCGTAGTTGACTCAAAATTCATTTTTCATTTTTCAAGTGCTTAAAATGAGTTTTTTTGTGAAGGGTCTACCATATATTTGTTGCAAAATTGGACCAAATCAATTTTCTAAAATATTAGGCCATGTTTAATGCACAATTAACCAAATGGTCGGGTGTCAAAAGTTTCGATCCACCTCTTTTGAAAAAGACAAATTTCCACCGATCTAGCTGGAAGTGGGTCAAGTTTGAACTGCAGCAGCCTTACAGTTTGCACTTTATTTTTTTCAAAAATCATTTGTAGGTACATAAGTATCTATTTAATCAGATAAATACAAAAAAAATTCAAGATTCAACCAATAGCTAGGAACGGTCATGCCCGCTATTTTGACCGCATTATGAAACGGGCATGAAAAATTAAAAAAAAAACCTCTGCATTGTGTCATTATATGTGATAAAGTTGCTAGCAAAAATAATAAACTTGTAATACGGTAATTATTTTAAAAAAGTGTTCTCAGAAATGAGATATCATGTATGAAGATTCATGGCTTCCAAGCCAAATGATCAATCTTATGGCCACATTCATGACATAGTTTATTCAAATGACCTCATATCGTGCAAAAGGGTGCATCTCGGAATGGCCAACAATGTTGCCTAAGCAATTTTTCATTTTCTTTGGACGAAAAATTCATTCTCCATTGTTTTTTTAGTGCCCAAAATGAGTTTTTTTTGTGAAGGACCTACCATATATTTGTTGCAAAATTGTACCAAATCAATTTTCTAAAACACTAGGACATATTTAATTCACAATTGACCAAATGGTTGGGTGTAAAAAGTTTTTATCCACCTCTTGTGAAAAAGACAAATTTCCACCAATTCAATTGGAAGCAGGTCAAATTTGAACTGCAGCTGCCTCATAGCTTGCTCTTTATTTATTAGAAAAATAATTTCTAGGTACTTAAGTATCTATTTAATCAGAGTAACACCAAAAAAAATCCAAGATTCAACATCTAGCTAGGAACGGTCATTCCCGCTGTTTTGAC
This sequence comes from Triticum timopheevii, assembly GCA_963921465.1. Lineage (NCBI taxonomy): Eukaryota > Viridiplantae > Streptophyta > Magnoliopsida > Poales > Poaceae > Triticum > Triticum timopheevii. The sequence continues at coordinate 27,843,523 of OY997274.1, read as the reverse complement.
CGCATTTTGAAACGGGCATAAAAAATTCAAAAAATTCAAAAATTTAGAAAACCTTCGCATTGTGTCATTACATATGATCAAGTTACCAGGAAAAATAATAAACTTGTAATACGACAATTATTTTAAGAAAGTGTTCTCAAAAATGAGCTATCATGTGTGAAGATTCATGGCTTCCAAGCCAAATGATCAATCTTATGGCCACATTCATGACATAGTTTGTTCAAATGATCTCATCTTGTGCAGAAGGGTGCATCTTGGAATGGCAAACAATGTTGCCTACGGAAGTTTTCATTTTCTTTGGATGAAAAATTCATTTTCCATTTTCTGAATGCCCGAAATGAATTTTTTTTGTGAAGGATATACCTTATATTTGTTGCAAAATTGGACCAAATCAATTTTCTAAAATACTAGGACATATTTAATGCACAATTGACCAAATGGTTGGGTGTCAAAAGTTTTGATCCACCTCTCGTGAAAAAGACAAATTTCCGCCAATTTAGTTGGAAACGGGTCAAATTTGAACTGCAGCTGCCTTATAGTTTGCTCTTTATTTTTTCCAAAAATCATTTCTCGGTACATAAGTATCTATTTAATCAGAAATACATGGTTTGGTGGCGATACGTCGAGGTTTGGACGGTGGCCGAGGGCCCCAACTCTGGAGCGCGTAAACTTGCATGACCGCCGCGTGGTCACCGCGTGACCATGGCGTTACCATGCGTTCTGGCTGGCCTATGCATGTCTAGTGGGTTGGGCACTCCCCAGGTAGGTGCTTGGAAGAAAATTACAACATAAGGTTCTCACGAGGAGACCGATCTATACTCAAACATGAATTAGTAGCCAAGTGATTGATTAGCGGTACGGGAAATGCACATGGCTAATGGGCGTGAGTTTTGGCTGAGGATGATCAGTTACTAAGAAGACTGTCTTCACAAATTTTCAGCTCAAAAGCAGGAGCCTAGGTGGCACTTGCTTTGCAAAGTACCACATCGGACATAAATATGAATGGTGAGGCTGGGCTCAAAATAATGAATGGATTGAGCTGAAATTTGGTGGAGGATGGTTATTTGGGCATAGGAAAGCACTGTAGAAAATGGGTACCCTTTTGGACATGCCAAAGTGGTACTTCCTTCACAATGCTTTTCTCTGGACAGAAACTTCAGAAAAATAGTGAGAGAAATTGGCTAAATGAAATGAGCTCAAATTTGGTGTAGGTAAGTTACATAGGCATATAGAATATGTGGAAAAAATTCAAATCATTAGGATATGCATAGCTAGTACTTCTTTCACAAAGGTTCTAGGTGGACAAAAACTTTGGAAATTTTCCGTGGAAGATTTACTGGGCAAATGGAGCTGATTTTTTCATGAGGCAATGATTTGGATAGGAAAGAGCACCCAAAAATTTTGAGGGCAATCAAGAATATATAAATAGCACTTCCTTCACAATGCTATTCTCTGGACAGAAACTTCAGAAAATTAGTGAGAGAAATTGGCTAAATGAACTGAGCTCAAATTTGGTGTAGGTAAGTTACATAGACATATAGAATATGTGGCAAATAATCAACTCATTAGGATATGCATAGCTAGTACTTCTTTCACAAAGGTTCTAGGTGGACAAAAACTTTGGAAATTTGCCGAGGAAGAATTACTAAGCAAATGGAGGTGAATTTTGTCATGAGGCAATGCTTGGATAGGAAATAGTGCACAAAATTTTTGAGGGCAATCAAGAATATATAAATAGCACTTCCTTCACAAAGTGTTGTTCTAAACAGAATGGGAAAATGAATATTGTTGAATTATTTTTGAACTAGGCAAGGAAGGTTTTTTACATATTTGACGAAGATATGACCCAAAGAATTTATGAGATTCTTTTGGGAACTTTGGGAATGACAAAAATATAGGTTGCTTCACAACTTAGGGCAAAAATTGACACATGAAGATGACACATAGGCAAAACTGATGAGGTGGCGCCTAGTCATAGCAACCCACCACAATTTACAAGGTTATGACCATCTATATTGGTCGTGATCAGCTAGAAATAAGGCAGCGGACCAATGCTATTTGCTTTATGACCATTTCGTGTAAGGAAATTACGACCTTTCTGACCAAAATGGTCATTATAGTTCAGGGTTTGGAGCCCCTCGAACAACTTTTGACCAATTGGTCTCAAATGGTCGTAGATTTATGACCAATTCTTCTAGGGTCACTGACAGAAGGTCATAAGTTGACATATTTCTTGTAGTGGATAGCGGTCGATGTGTGGAGTAATAGTAGTAGATACAGAATCATTTTGGTCTACTTTGACACAGACGGATGCCTATGTTCATGATCATTGCCTTAGATATCGTCATATCTTTGCGTTCTTCTATCAATTGCTCGACAGTAATTTGTTCACCCACCATAATATTTGCTATCTTGAGAGAAGCCACTAGTGAAACCTATGGCCTCAGGGTCTCTTTTCCATCATATTAAGTCTCTTTTACATCATACTAGTTTCCAATATTTTGCAATCTTTTACTTTCCGATCTATAAACCAAAAATACCAAAAATATTTACTTTATCGTTTATCTATCTCTATCATATCTCACTTTTGCAAATAACCGTGCAGGGATTGACAACCCCTTTATCGTGTTGGGTGCAAGTTGTTGATTGTTTGAGCAGGTATTCGGTGACTTGTGTGTTGTCTCCTACTAGATTGATACCTTGGTTCTTAAACTGAGGGAAATACTTAATCTACTTTGCTGCATCACCCTTTCCTCTTCAAGGGAAAAACCAACGCAAGCTTAAGAGGTAGCAACCGCATTGCACCTGTGCACGCGGTGACCAAGTGAGTCCAGGGCGCTTGGCATACGTTCGGCTCGCTCTGCACGTCGGCCACGGCACTGCCTCGCCTGTGCGTCCACCCCAGGCCAAGCCAGCATGTCAATCGCCTCCGTCTGCCTTGACTTGTCCCTCCTGACCTCTCCTTGGAGCTCCCCAAGGCCGGCGACAGCCACTGCAGACACAGACACGGTGGAGCAGAGGGCACAGTGCACTCGCGTGATCATGTCGTCTCCCTCCCGCGTCTGTGCTTGGCGCCACCCCTCCACTGTGTTCGCGTGATCTCCACTGACCTCTCCCACCGCTCCGAGCCCTGTTCGTCGCCGTTCTCCGCTCCAGAACCATCTCCGACGATCTTGATCCCAGCCTCGCCCGCTCCTATATATAGGACCCCTCCCTCGCTTCTCTGGACATCCCAAACACCTCCACCAACCTCCAATCCTGGAGTAGAGTTCTGCGGCCAGGCCGGGCGGGCCTATGGCCTCCGTTCTGCACCGGAGCTTGCAGCCGATCCCCCTCGGTGTTCTACTTCCTCTAGCGCTCTTCGACCCTTACCAACCACTCAGGCGTGCTCATGGTTTCCTCCTGGTCGAGACGGTACTGCTTGAGCTCTTCTACCTCGTCAGGAACGCCAACTCTGACGAGCCCCCTCCACCGCCGCCTCTAGAGAAAAACGTCGTGACGCCGTCCGTCCACCTCCGCCCACAGTACTGGTATGTGCTTGTTTGCCGTGCAGAGGCGCATCCAACCATCCCTTCATCAGCGGCCGTCGTGGAATCCTCACCAGTGAACCACCGGTAATAGAGCCGATGTCCACTTCCTCTCTCTCTCTCTCTCTCTCTCTCTCTCTCTCTCTCTCTCTCTCTCCTCTAAACTTGACAATGGGCCCCACCCGACAGTCTCTCCCTCGCTCCCTCGAAGCGGTATAAGGGGAGGCGTAATCCAAAAATACGCCTTCGACGTCATCACTTCTGTTTATTCTGAAATTCATTTTAAATCGGAAAATTGACCCAACTTTGAGCAGCTATAACTTTTATTCTACAAGTCCAAATCAGTTGATTCTTTCTGCATTGGTTTTGTCTTGATCTCCTCCATCAGCATGCAAATTTTGAGATTTTTGTTTGCTGTTCATAATTTCTGGTGCGTTTAAAATTGTTCTGTGACATTTTCTTTATACCATTTTTAATATTTTCAGAAGGATCTTGCTGCCTTGAGGAGAACCAGGAGCAGTGTGACCCTCCTCTGAACTAAGGCAAGCCACCACAAATATTTGCAAGAGTGACATTTCAATGACTATGATTTTTACTTGAATATGATCTCATATAATGCATATAGTTATCTAAATAATCTCACATATGTTTGTTTCATATTCATGCTCAGTGGTATTTGAGTTGTTTGGTCTAGCTTATGTAGTAGAGTAATATGATCATGAGCATGTGTAGGTTAATACCGGCATTATGTTGAAATGATGCATATGCATATCATGGTATTTTCATGGCGTACTATGGCTCGAATAAATTTCATTTCAAGTTAAACCTGACTACAATGCAACTTGAACATGCTGTTGATCGAGTCATGGTGCCACCGAATCGAGCTTCCCAGTGTAACCACATTTGCCTTTATGGGAAGGCCCTGATTTGGTCTGTTGTCGTGCCTCTCGCCGGTGCCTCGAACGAGGGAAGGTTATGCGCTTGCGCTACCCTGGCCTGGTAAGCAGGCATAGTGTTGTGTGCCCGTAGTTGTTTTGGTACCATTGTCCCCGTTTGGGACCGTTTTGTTTTGCCACTATGGTGGTCGTTGGATGTCCGAGTGGCATCGGGGCAACCCATGACTTAGCCCAAAGGGGAATTGGTCGGAGTAGCCGGAGAGTGTCATTGCAATAGATCGGTTTTGTCGGAACGTTGTTGGTCCACCCGAATGGGAGCACGAAGCCATGGGTTCTGTGGTGTGGGTACAGTGTACTAACCTCTGCAGAGTGTGTTTAATCTATCGATAGTCGCGTCCTCGGTTATGGACACAGTTCGTAACAGGTCACACCATGGATCAACAGAAATAATTAACCCGCGCACTAAAGTTATACTTGTGGCACCTGATATGATGGTGAAGTTGTTGGAACCATCGAGATGGTTTCTTTTGTGATCTAGAGGAGATCACCGTGGTAAGATGATGTTCGTGGTTACGAGGTAACCAAGATGGTAAGCGGGTCCGAGAGACCCTGTTTGCAAGCACTATCACTTCATGAGTAGCATGTCTTGTTCTTGCATATAACTTGCTTAAATATCATGTTGTTGTTTGCCATTGTTACTTTGTTTGTTGTGAGCTTGCGAGTACATTCAGAGTACTCACCTGGCGTGTCATGCCAGTTTCAGGAGAAGTTGTACCGGAGTTGGAGTTGCATCGTGCATCGCAGTCATGCCTTGTCCACATTAGTGTCCCTGTGAGATGGAGTCCTTCTACGTTGTCGTTCCGCTGCCAAGTAGCTATCGTCGAGGCCCCAACATGTCTACTAAATAATGTGCATATGTGCAGAAGCACTGTGTGTGCCGCTTAGCCTCGTTAACTCGTGTATCGTCAGACCCTTGTACCCGCAGAAATCAATAAAGCGTTTATCTTTCTGTACGAAGTTGTTGTTTGCTGCCAGAAGACATGATCTCTAGGCTAGCAATACATGATCTCTGGGCTAGCAATGCAAGGTAAACCGATTGCTCTGAGCCGGGGTGCCACAGACATATCATACTTTTTCTTGACAGTAGGGAGAGGAAATTCAAAACCTCCAATAATAATAGTTGGAACTTTTCCAATAGAATTGATGCTATGAACTTGAGATTGTTTCCTCGAAAAGTGTACCGTATGCTCATTACCATTAACATGAAAAGTGACATTGCCTTTGTTGCAATCAATAATAGCCCCTGCAGTATTCAAAAAGGGTCTACCAAGGATAATCGACATACTATCGTCCTCGGGAATATCAAGAATAACAAAGTCCGTTAAGATAGTGACATTTGCAACCACAACAGGCACATCCTCACAAATACCGACAGGTATAGCAGTTGATTTATCAGCCATTTGCAAAGATATTTCAGTAGGTGTCAACTTATTCAATTCAAGTCTACGATATAAAGAGAGAGGCATAACACTAACACCGGCTCCAAGATCACATAAAGCAGTTCTAACATAATTTCTTTTGATGGAGCATGGTATAGTTGGTACCCCGGGATCTCCGAGTTTCTTTGGTTTTCCACCTTTAAAAGTGTAATTAGCCAGCATGGTGGAAATTTCAGCTTCTGGTATCTTTCTTTTGTTTGTAATGATATCCTTCATATGCTTAGCATAAGGGTTTACTTTAAGCATATCAGTTAAGCGCATACGTAAGAAAATAGGTCTAATCATTTCAGCAAAGTGCTCAAAATCCTCCTCATCCTTTGTCTTGGATGGTTTAGGAGGAAAGGGCATGGGTTTCTGAACCCATGGTTCTCTTTCTCTACCATGCTTCCTAGCGACAAAATCTCTCTTATCATAACGTTGATTCTTTGATTGTGGGTTATCAAGATCAACAACAGGTTCAATCTCTACATCATTGTTTTTGCTAGGTTGAGCATCAACATGAACATTATCATTAACATTATCAATATGTTCATGTTCATCACCTGATTGTGTTTCAGCATCAGAAATAGAGATATCATTGGGATTCTCAGGTGTGTCTACAACAGGTTCACTAGAAGCATGCAAAGTCCTATCGTTTTTCTTTTTCTTCTTTCTAGAAGAACTAGGTGCCTCTAAATTGTTCCTCTGATAATCTTGCTCGATTCTCTTAGGGTGGCCTTCAGGATACAAAGGTTCCTGAGTCATTCTACCAGTTCTAGTAACCATTCTAACAGCATAGTCATTTTTATTATTTAATTCATCGAGCAAATCATTTTGAGCTTTAAGTACTTGCCCAGCTTGATTAGCAACCATAGAAGCATATTTGCTAACGAGTTTGAGTTCACCTTTAACTCTAGCCATATGATTGCTCACGCGTCCTTTCTCGAAAGCATTATTCTTTAACTCTCTACCAACATAAGCATTAAAACTTTCTTGTCTAGCCATAAAGTCATCAAATTCATCTAAGCATGGGCTATGAAATTTAGTAGAGGGGATTTCAACTTTATCATATCTATAGAGAGAATTTACCTTTACTACTTGTGTCGGGTTATCAAGACAATGTGATTCTTCAACAAGAGGTATATTAAGACCATGTATTTCTTTGATAGGTGGTAAATTCTTAACATCTTCAGCTTTAATACCTTTTTCTTTCATTGATTTCTTTGCCTCTTGCATATCTTCAGGACTGAGAAATAAAACACCTCTATTCTTCGGAGTGGGTTTAGGAATAGGCTCAGGAGTTGGCTCAATTGGTTCAGGAATTGCCTCAGGAATTGGCTCGGGAAGAGTCCAATTATTTTCATTAGTCAACATATTATTCAATAGTAATTCAGCTTCGTCGACTGTTCTTTCCCTGAAAACACAACCAGCACAACGATCCAAGTAATCCTTGGAAGCATCAGTTAGTACATTATAAAAGATATCAAGTATTTCATTTTTCTTAAGAGGATGATCAGGCAAAGCATTAACCAATCGGAGAAGCCTCCCCCAAGCTTGTGGGAGACTCTCTTCTTTGATTTGCACAAAATTATAAATTTCCCGCAAGGCAGCTTGTTTCTTATGAGTAGGGAAATATTTAGCAGAGAAGTAACAAATCATATCCTAGGGACTACGCACACAACCAGGAGCACGAGAATTAAACCAAGTCTTAGCATCACCCTTTAATGAGAACGGAAATATCTTAAGGATATAATAATAGCAAGATTTATCATCATGAGTAAACAGGGTAGCTATATCATTTAACTTGGTAAGATGTGCCACAACAGTTTCAGATTCAAGGCCATAAAAAGGATCAGATTCAACTAAAGTGATAGACTCAGGATCAACAGAAAATTCATAATCCTTATCAGTAACACAAATAGGTGAAGTAGCAAAAGTAGGGCCAGGTTTCATTCTAGCATTAAGAGACTGCTGCTTCCATTTAGCTAATAGTTTCTTAAGATCATATATATCTTTACAAGCAAAGATAACTCTGGCAGCTTCCTCTTCCATAACATAACCCTCAGGAACAACAGGAAATTCATAATCATTGGGAGAATTTTCATCATCGCTATCATCAATAATAGCATCTTCAATAATTTTGTTCTCTCTAGCCCTAGCAAGTTGTTCATCAAGAAATTCACCTAATGGCAAAGTAGTATCATGCACAGAAGTAGTTTCATCATAAGTATCGTGCATAGCAGAAGTGGCATCATCAATAACATGCGACATATCAGAATTCATAGCAGTAGCAGGTTTAGGTGTCGCAAGCTTACTCAAAACGGAAGGAGAATCTAATGCAGAGCTAGATGGCAGTTCCTTACCTCCCCTCGTAGTTGAGGGATAAATCGTAGTTTTCGCGTCTTTCAAGTTCTTCATAGTGATCAACAGATATAAATCCCAAGTGACTCCGAGAATAGAGCTATGCTCCCCGGCAACGGCACCAGAAATCAGTCTTGATAACCCACAAGTGTAGGGGATCGCAACAGCTTTTGAGGGTAAAGTATTCAACCCAAATTTATTGATTCGACACAAGGGGAGCCAAAGAATATTCTTGAGTATTATCAGTTGAGTTGTCAATTCAACCACACCTGGATAACTTAGTATCTACAGCAAAGTATTTAGTAGCAAAGTAGTATAATAATAAAGGTAATGGTAGCAAAAGTAATATTTTTGGGTTTTGTAGTGATTGTAACAATAGCAACGGAAAAGTAAATAAGCAAAGCACAATATGTGAAAAGCTCATAGGCAATGGATCAGTGATGGATAATTATGCCGGATGCGATTCCTCATGTAATAGCTATAACATAGGGTGACACAGAACTAGCTCCAGTTCATCAATGTAATGTAGGCATGTATTCCGAATATAGTCATACGTTCTTATGGAAAAGAACTTGCATGACATCTTTTGTCCTACCCTCCCATGGCAGCGGGGTCCTAGTGGAAACTAAGGGATATTAAGGCCTCCTTTTAATAGAGAACTGGAACAAAGCATTAGCACATAGTGAATACATGAACTCCTCAAACTACGGTCATCACCGAGAAGTATCCCGATTATTGTCACTTCGGGGTTGTCGGATCATAACACATAATAGGTGACTATAGACTTGCAAGATAGGATCAAGAACACACATATATTCATGAAAACATAATAGGTTCAGATCTAAAATCATGGCACTCGGGCCCTAGTGACAAGCATTAAGCATAGCAAAGTCATAGCAACATCAATCACAGAACATAGTGGATACTAGGGATCAAACCCTAACAAAACTAACTTGATTACATGGTAAATCTCATCCAACCTATCACCGTCCAGCAAGCCTATGATGGAATTACTCACGCACGGCGGTGAGCATCATGAAATTGGTGATGGAGGATGGTTGATGATGACTACGGCGATGAATCCCCCTCTCCGGAGCCAAATGATCAATCTTATGGCCACATTCATGACATAGTTTATTCAAATGACCTCATATCGTGCAAAAGGGTGCATCTCGGAATGGCCAACAATGTTGCCTAAGCAATTTTTCATTTTCTTTGGACGAAAAATTCATTCTCCATTGTTTTTTTAGTGCCCAAAATGAGTTTTTTTTGTGAAGGACCTACCATATATTTGTTGCAAAATTGTACCAAATCAATTTTCTAAAACACTAGGACATATTTAATTCACAATTGACCAAATGGTTGGGTGTAAAAAGTTTTTATCCACCTCTTGTGAAAAAGACAAATTTCCACCAATTCAATTGGAAGCAGGTCAAATTTGAACTGCAGCTGCCTCATAGCTTGCTCTTTATTTATTAGAAAAATAATTTCTAGGTACTTAAGTATCTATTTAATCAGAGTAACACCAAAAAAAATCCAAGATTCAACATCTAGCTAGGAACGGTCATTCCCGCTGTTTTGACCGCATTTTGAAACGGGCATAAAAAATTCAAAAAATTCAAAAATTTAGAAAACCTTCGCATTGTGTCATTACATATGATCAAGTTACCAGGAAAAATAATAAACTTGTAATACGACAATTATTTTAAGAAAGTGTTCTCAAAAATGAGCTATCATGTGTGAAGATTCATGGCTTCCAAGCCAAATGATCAATCTTATGGCCACATTCATGACATAGTTTGTTCAAATGATCTCATCTTGTGCAGAAGGGTGCATCTTGGAATGGCAAACAATGTTGCCTACGGAAGTTTTCATTTTCTTTGGATGAAAAATTCATTTTCCATTTTCTGAATGCCCGAAATGAATTTTTTTTGTGAAGGATATACCTTATATTTGTTGCAAAATTGGACCAAATCAATTTTCTAAAATACTAGGACATATTTAATGCACAATTGACCAAATGGTTGGGTGTCAAAAGTTTTGATCCACCTCTCGTGAAAAAGACAAATTTCCGCCAATTTAGTTGGAAACGGGTCAAATTTGAACTGCAGCTGCCTTATAGTTTGCTCTTTATTTTTTCCAAAAATCATTTCTCGGTACATAAGTATCTATTTAATCAGAAATACATGGTTTGGTGGCGATACGTCGAGGTTTGGACGGTGGCCGAGGGCCCCAACTCTGGAGCGCGTAAACTTGCATGACCGCCGCGTGGTCACCGCGTGACCATGGCGTTACCATGCGTTCTGGCTGGCCTATGCATGTCTAGTGGGTTGGGCACTCCCCAGGTAGGTGCTTGGAAGAAAATTACAACATAAGGTTCTCACGAGGAGACCGATCTATACTCAAACATGAATTAGTAGCCAAGTGATTGATTAGCGGTACGGGAAATGCACATGGCTAATGGGCGTGAGTTTTGGCTGAGGATGATCAGTTACTAAGAAGACTGTCTTCACAAATTTTCAGCTCAAAAGCAGGAGCCTAGGTGGCACTTGCTTTGCAAAGTACCACATCGGACATAAATATGAATGGTGAGGCTGGGCTCAAAATAATGAATGGATTGAGCTGAAATTTGGTGGAGGATGGTTATTTGGGCATAGGAAAGCACTGTAGAAAATGGGTACCCTTTTGGACATGCCAAAGTGGTACTTCCTTCACAATGCTTTTCTCTGGACAGAAACTTCAGAAAAATAGTGAGAGAAATTGGCTAAATGAAATGAGCTCAAATTTGGTGTAGGTAAGTTACATAGGCATATAGAATATGTGGAAAAAATTCAAATCATTAGGATATGCATAGCTAGTACTTCTTTCACAAAGGTTCTAGGTGGACAAAAACTTTGGAAATTTTCCGTGGAAGATTTACTGGGCAAATGGAGCTGATTTTTTCATGAGGCAATGATTTGGATAGGAAAGAGCACCCAAAAATTTTGAGGGCAATCAAGAATATATAAATAGCACTTCCTTCACAATGCTATTCTCTGGACAGAAACTTCAGAAAATTAGTGAGAGAAATTGGCTAAATGAACTGAGCTCAAATTTGGTGTAGGTAAGTTACATAGACATATAGAATATGTGGCAAATAATCAACTCATTAGGATATGCATAGCTAGTACTTCTTTCACAAAGGTTCTAGGTGGACAAAAACTTTGGAAATTTGCCGAGGAAGAATTACTAAGCAAATGGAGGTGAATTTTGTCATGAGGCAATGCTTGGATAGGAAATAGTGCACAAAATTTTTGAGGGCAATCAAGAATATATAAATAGCACTTCCTTCACAAAGTGTTGTTCTAAACAGAATGGGAAAATGAATATTGTTGAATTATTTTTGAACTAGGCAAGGAAGGTTTTTTACATATTTGACGAAGATATGACCCAAAGAATTTATGAGATTCTTTTGGGAACTTTGGGAATGACAAAAATATAGGTTGCTTCACAACTTAGGGCAAAAATTGACACATGAAGATGACACATAGGCAAAACTGATGAGGTGGCGCCTAGTCATAGCAACCCACCACAATTTACAAGGTTATGACCATCTATATTGGTCGTGATCAGCTAGAAATAAGGCAGCGGACCAATGCTATTTGCTTTATGACCATTTCGTGTAAGGAAATTACGACCTTTCTGACCAAAATGGTCATTATAGTTCAGGGTTTGGAGCCCCTCGAACAACTTTTGACCAATTGGTCTCAAATGGTCGTAGATTTATGACCAATTCTTCTAGGGTCACTGACAGAAGGTCATAAGTTGACATATTTCTTGTAGTGGATAGCGGTCGATGTGTGGAGTAATAGTAGTAGATACAGAATCATTTTGGTCTACTTTGACACAGACGGATGCCTATGTTCATGATCATTGCCTTAGATATCGTCATATCTTTGCGTTCTTCTATCAATTGCTCGACAGTAATTTGTTCACCCACCATAATATTTGCTATCTTGAGAGAAGCCACTAGTGAAACCTATGGCCTCAGGGTCTCTTTTCCATCATATTAAGTCTCTTTTACATCATACTAGTTTCCAATATTTTGCAATCTTTTACTTTCCGATCTATAAACCAAAAATACCAAAAATATTTACTTTATCGTTTATCTATCTCTATCATATCTCACTTTTGCAAATAACCGTGCAGGGATTGACAACCCCTTTATCGTGTTGGGTGCAAGTTGTTGATTGTTTGAGCAGGTATTCGGTGACTTGTGTGTTGTCTCCTACTAGATTGATACCTTGGTTCTTAAACTGAGGGAAATACTTAATCTACTTTGCTGCATCACCCTTTCCTCTTCAAGGGAAAAACCAACGCAAGCTTAAGAGGTAGCAACCGCATTGCACCTGTGCACGCGGTGACCAAGTGAGTCCAGGGCGCTTGGCATACGTTCGGCTCGCTCTGCACGTCGGCCACGGCACTGCCTCGCCTGTGCGTCCACCCCAGGCCAAGCCAGCATGTCAATCGCCTCCGTCTGCCTTGACTTGTCCCTCCTGACCTCTCCTTGGAGCTCCCCAAGGCCGGCGACAGCCACTGCAGACACAGACACGGTGGAGCAGAGGGCACAGTGCACTCGCGTGATCATGTCGTCTCCCTCCCGCGTCTGTGCTTGGCGCCACCCCTCCACTGTGTTCGCGTGATCTCCACTGACCTCTCCCACCGCTCCGAGCCCTGTTCGTCGCCGTTCTCCGCTCCAGAACCATCTCCGACGATCTTGATCCCAGCCTCGCCCGCTCCTATATATAGGACCCCTCCCTCGCTTCTCTGGACATCCCAAACACCTCCACCAACCTCCAATCCTGGAGTAGAGTTCTGCGGCCAGGCCGGGCGGGCCTATGGCCTCCGTTCTGCACCAGAGCTTGCAGCCGATCCCCCTCGGTGTTCTACTTCCTCTAGCGCTCTTCGACCCTTACCAACCACTCAGGCGTGCTCATGGTTTCCTCCTGGTCGAGACGGTACTGCTTGAGCTCTTCTACCTCGTCAGGAACGCCAACTCTGACGAGCCCCCTCCACCGCCGCCTCTAGAGAAAAACGTCGTGACGCCGTCCGTCCACCTCCGCCCACAGTACTGGTATGTGCTTGTTTGCCGTGCAGAGGCGCATCCAACCATCCCTTCATCAGCGGCCGTCGTGGACTCCTCACCAGTGAACCACCGGTAATAGAGCCGATGTCCACTTCCTCTCTCTCTCTCTCTCTCTCTCTCTCTCTCTCTCTCCTCTAAACTTGACAATGGGCCCCACCCGACAGTCTCTCCCTCGCTCCCTCGAAGCGGTATAAGGGGAGGCGTAATCCAAAAATACGCCTTCGACGTCATCACTTCTGTTTATTCTGAAATTCATTTTAAATCGGAAAATTGACCCAACTTTGAGCAGCTATAACTTTTATTCTACAAGTCCAAATCAGTTGATTCTTTCTGCATTGGTTTTGTCTTGATCTCCTCCATCAGCATGCAAATTTTGAGATTTTTGTTTGCTGTTCATAATTTCTGGTGCGTTTAAAATTGTTCTGTGACATTTTCTTTATACCATTTTTAATATTTTCAGAAGGATCTTGCTGCCTTGAGGAGAACCGGGAGCAGTGTGACCCTCCTCTGAACTAAGGCAAGCCACCACAAATATTTGCAAGAGTGACATTTCAATGACTATGATTTTTACTTGAATATGATCTCATATAATGCATATAGTTATCTAAATAATCTCACATATGTTTGTTTCATATTCATGCTCAGTGGTATTTGAGTTGTTTGGTCTAGCTTATGTAGTAGAGTAATATGATCATGAGCATGTGTAGGTTAATACCGGCATTATGTTGAAATGATGCATATGCATATCATGGTATTTTCATGGCGTACTATGGCTCGAATAAATTTCATTTCAAGTTAAACCTGACTACAATGCAACTTGAACATGCTGTTGATCGAGTCATGGTGCCACCGAATCGAGCTTCCCAGTGTAACCACATTTGCCTTTATGGGAAGGCCCTGATTTGGTCTGTTGTCGTGCCTCTCGCCGGTGCCTCGAACGAGGGAAGGTTATGCGCTTGCGCTACCCTGGCCTGGTAAGCAGGCATAGTGTTGTGTGCCCGTAGTTGTTTTGGTACCATTGTCCCCGTTTGGGACCGTTTTGTTTTGCCACTATGGTGGTCGTTGGATGTCCGAGTGGCATCGGGGCAACCCATGACTTAGCCCAAAGGGGAATTGGTCGGAGTAGCCGGAGAGTGTCATTGCAATAGATCGGTTTTGTCGGAACGTTGTTGGTCCACCCGAATGGGAGCACGAAGCCATGGGTTCTGTGGTGTGGGTACAGTGTACTAACCTCTGCAGAGTGTGTTTAATCTATCGATAGTCGCGTCCTCGGTTATGGACACAGTTCGTAACAGGTCACACCATGGATCAACAGAAATAATTAACCCGCGCACTAAAGTTATACTTGTGGCACCTGATATGATGGTGAAGTTGTTGGAACCATCGAGATGGTTTCTTTTGTGATCTAGAGGAGATCACCGTGGTAAGATGATGTTCGTGGTTACGAGGTAACCAAGATGGTAAGCGGGTCCGAGAGACCCTGTTTGCAAGCACTATCACTTCATGAGTAGCATGTCTTGTTCTTGCATATAACTTGCTTAAATATCATGTTGTTGTTTGCCATTGTTACTTTGTTTGTTGTGAGCTTGCGAGTACATTCAGAGTACTCACCTGGCGTGTCATGCCAGTTTCAGGAGAAGTTGTACCGGAGTTGGAGTTGCATCGTGCATCGCAGTCATGCCTTGTCCACATTAGTGTCCCTGTGAGATGGATTCCTTCTACGTTGTCGTTCCGCTGCCAAGTAGCTATCGTCGAGGCCCCAACATGTCTACTAAATAATGTGCATATGTGCAGAAGCACTGTGTGTGCCGCTTAGCCTCGTTAACTCGTGTATCGTCAGACCCTTGTACCCGCAGAAATCAATAAAGCGTTTATCTTTCTGTACGAAGTTGTTGTTTGCTGCCAGAAGACATGATCTCTAGGCTAGCAATACATGATCTCTGGGCTAGCAATGCAAGGTAAACCGATTGCTCTGAGCCGGGGTGCCACAGACATATCATACTTTTTCTTGACAGTAGGGAGAGGAAATTCAAAACCTCCAATAATAATAGTTGGAACTTTTCCAATAGAATTGATGCTATGAACTTGAGATTGTTTCCTCGAAAAGTGTACCGTATGCTCATTACCATTAACATGAAAAGTGACATTGCCTTTGTTGCAATCAATAATAGCCCCTGCAGTATTCAAAAAGGGTCTACCAAGGATAATCGACATACTATCGTCCTCGGGAATATCAAGAATAACAAAGTCCGTTAAGATAGTGACATTTGCAACCACAACAGGCACATCCTCACAAATACCGACAGGTATAGCAGTTGATTTATCAGCCATTTGCAAAGATATTTCAGTAGGTGTCAACTTATTCAATTCAAGTCTACGATATAAAGAGAGAGGCATAACACTAACACCGGCTCCAAGATCACATAAAGCAGTTCTAACATAATTTCTTTTGATGGAGCATGGTATAGTTGGTACCCCGGGATCTCCGAGTTTCTTTGGTTTTCCACCTTTAAAAGTGTAATTAGCCAGCATGGTGGAAATTTCAGCTTCTGGTATCTTTCTTTTGTTTGTAATGATATCCTTCATATGCTTAGCATAAGGGTTTACTTTAAGCATATCAGTTAAGCGCATACGTAAGAAAATAGGTCTAATCATTTCAGCAAAGTGCTCAAAATCCTCCTCATCCTTTGTCTTGGATGGTTTAGGAGGAAAGGGCATGGGTTTCTGAACCCATGGTTCTCTTTCTCTACCATGCTTCCTAGCGACAAAATCTCTCTTATCATAACGTTGATTCTTTGATTGTGGGTTATCAAGATCAACAACAGGTTCAATCTCTACATCATTGTTTTTGCTAGGTTGAGCATCAACATGAACATTATCATTAACATTATCAATATGTTCATGTTCATCACCTGATTGTGTTTCAGCATCAGAAATAGAGATATCATTGGGATTCTCAGGTGTGTCTACAACAGGTTCACTAGAAGCATGCAAAGTCCTATCGTTTTTCTTTTTCTTCTTTCTAGAAGAACTAGGTGCCTCTAAATTGTTCCTCTGATAATCTTGCTCGATTCTCTTAGGGTGGCCTTCAGGATACAAAGGTTCCTGAGTCATTCTACCAGTTCTAGTAACCATTCTAACAGCATAGTCATTTTTATTATTTAATTCATCGAGCAAATCATTTTGAGCTTTAAGTACTTGCCCAGCTTGATTAGCAACCATAGAAGCATATTTGCTAACGAGTTTGAGTTCACCTTTAACTCTAGCCATATGATTGCTCACGCGTCCTTTCTCGAAAGCATTATTCTTTAACTCTCTACCAACATAAGCATTAAAACTTTCTTGTCTAGCCATAAAGTCATCAAATTCATCTAAGCATGGGCTATGAAATTTAGTAGAGGGGATTTCAACTTTATCATATCTATAGAGAGAATTTACCTTTACTACTTGTGTCGGGTTATCAAGACAATGTGATTCTTCAACAAGAGGTATATTAAGACCATGTATTTCTTTGATAGGTGGTAAATTCTTAACATCTTCAGCTTT
Source organism: Triticum timopheevii (assembly GCA_963921465.1). Classification (NCBI taxonomy): domain Eukaryota; kingdom Viridiplantae; phylum Streptophyta; class Magnoliopsida; order Poales; family Poaceae; genus Triticum; species Triticum timopheevii. The sequence continues at coordinate 27,826,590 of OY997274.1, read as the reverse complement.
AATACCTTTTTCTTTCATTGATTTCTTTGCCTCTTGCATATCTTCAGGACTGAGAAATAAAACACCTCTATTCTTCGGAGTGGGTTTAGGAATAGGCTCAGGAGTTGGCTCAATTGGTTCAGGAATTGCCTCAGGAATTGGCTCGGGAAGAGTCCAATTATTTTCATTAGTCAACATATTATTCAATAGTAATTCAGCTTCGTCGACTGTTCTTTCCCTGAAAACACAACCAGCACAACGATCCAAGTAATCCTTGGAAGCATCAGTTAGTACATTATAAAAGATATCAAGTATTTCATTTTTCTTAAGAGGATGATCAGGCAAAGCATTAACCAATCGGAGAAGCCTCCCCCAAGCTTGTGGGAGACTCTCTTCTTTGATTTGCACAAAATTATAAATTTCCCGCAAGGCAGCTTGTTTCTTATGAGTAGGGAAATATTTAGCAGAGAAGTAACAAATCATATCCTAGGGACTACGCACACAACCAGGAGCACGAGAATTAAACCAAGTCTTAGCATCACCCTTTAATGAGAACGGAAATATCTTAAGGATATAATAATAGCAAGATTTATCATCATGAGTAAACAGGGTAGCTATATCATTTAACTTGGTAAGATGTGCCACAACAGTTTCAGATTCAAGGCCATAAAAAGGATCAGATTCAACTAAAGTGATAGACTCAGGATCAACAGAAAATTCATAATCCTTATCAGTAACACAAATAGGTGAAGTAGCAAAAGTAGGGCCAGGTTTCATTCTAGCATTAAGAGACTGCTGCTTCCATTTAGCTAATAGTTTCTTAAGATCATATATATCTTTACAAGCAAAGATAACTCTGGCAGCTTCCTCTTCCATAACATAACCCTCAGGAACAACAGGAAATTCATAATCATTGGGAGAATTTTCATCATCGCTATCATCAATAATAGCATCTTCAATAATTTTGTTCTCTCTAGCCCTAGCAAGTTGTTCATCAAGAAATTCACCTAATGGCAAAGTAGTATCATGCACAGAAGTAGTTTCATCATAAGTATCGTGCATAGCAGAAGTGGCATCATCAATAACATGCGACATATCAGAATTCATAGCAGTAGCAGGTTTAGGTGTCGCAAGCTTACTCAAAACGGAAGGAGAATCTAATGCAGAGCTAGATGGCAGTTCCTTACCTCCCCTCGTAGTTGAGGGATAAATCGTAGTTTTCGCGTCTTTCAAGTTCTTCATAGTGATCAACAGATATAAATCCCAAGTGACTCCGAGAATAGAGCTATGCTCCCCGGCAACGGCACCAGAAATCAGTCTTGATAACCCACAAGTGTAGGGGATCGCAACAGCTTTTGAGGGTAAAGTATTCAACCCAAATTTATTGATTCGACACAAGGGGAGCCAAAGAATATTCTTGAGTATTATCAGTTGAGTTGTCAATTCAACCACACCTGGATAACTTAGTATCTACAGCAAAGTATTTAGTAGCAAAGTAGTATAATAATAAAGGTAATGGTAGCAAAAGTAATATTTTTGGGTTTTGTAGTGATTGTAACAATAGCAACGGAAAAGTAAATAAGCAAAGCACAATATGTGAAAAGCTCATAGGCAATGGATCAGTGATGGATAATTATGCCGGATGCGATTCCTCATGTAATAGCTATAACATAGGGTGACACAGAACTAGCTCCAGTTCATCAATGTAATGTAGGCATGTATTCCGAATATAGTCATACGTTCTTATGGAAAAGAACTTGCATGACATCTTTTGTCCTACCCTCCCATGGCAGCGGGGTCCTAGTGGAAACTAAGGGATATTAAGGCCTCCTTTTAATAGAGAACTGGAACAAAGCATTAGCACATAGTGAATACATGAACTCCTCAAACTACGGTCATCACCGAGAAGTATCCCGATTATTGTCACTTCGGGGTTGTCGGATCATAACACATAATAGGTGACTATAGACTTGCAAGATAGGATCAAGAACACACATATATTCATGAAAACATAATAGGTTCAGATCTAAAATCATGGCACTCGGGCCCTAGTGACAAGCATTAAGCATAGCAAAGTCATAGCAACATCAATCACAGAACATAGTGGATACTAGGGATCAAACCCTAACAAAACTAACTTGATTACATGGTAAATCTCATCCAACCTATCACCGTCCAGCAAGCCTATGATGGAATTACTCACGCACGGCGGTGAGCATCATGAAATTGGTGATGGAGGATGGTTGATGATGACTACGGCGATGAATCCCCCTCTCCGGAGCCCCAAACGGACTCTAGATCAGCCCTCCCGAGAGAGATTAGGGCTTGGCGGCAGCTCTGTATCATAAAACGCGATGAAACTTTCTCTCTAATTTTTTTCTCCGCGAGACGGAATATATGGAGTTGGACTTGAGGTTGGTGGAGCCTCAAGGGGCCCACGAGATAGGGGGCGCGCCCAGGGGGGTGGGCGCGCCCCCCACCCTCGTGGACAGGGTGTGGGCCCCCTGGTCTTGATTCTTTTGCCAGTATTTTTTATATTTTCCAAAAATGCCTCCGTGGATTTTCAGTACATTCCGAGAACTTTTGTTTTCTACACATAAAACAACATCATGGCAGTTCTGCTGAAAACAGCGTCAGTCTGGGTTAGTTTCATTCAAATCATGCAAGCTAGAGTCCAAAACAAGGGCAAAAGTGTTTGGAAAAGTAGATACGTTGGAGACGTATCAACAGGCAACACCTTCATCTTGAGTATATTCAGAGTCGGAGTGATAACTTCTCTCGGAGTAGTTGTTGGAGTCGGAACCGGATACCCATTCACCAACATGAGCTTGATGTCTTCGTCTTGTGTAGCTCTTTGATGACTTGTCCTTCCTTTCCGAATCCTTGCTTCTACGAGAGGGTCTTTGTTCATAACAATCATCTCTACTCCTTCTCCCTCTTGGTGGTGATTCCTCTCTTTTACTTCTCCTTTTAGGTGAGTCTTTTCTTCTTTTGTAGGGAGCCGTACACTCATTGGAGTAGTGTCCGGGTCTTCCACAGTTGTAGCAATTGCAATCACGACAAAAAGATCTTTGGTCATTGTAGGCCCTTGACTTGGAAATTCTCTCTTTTCTTCTACTCTTGTAGAACTTATTGAAGTTCTTCACCATTAAGCTCAATTCTTCGTTGAAGACTTGTTTCTCACTCGATGTTGTAGGAGCATCACATGAAGCTTTGTAAGCACCATTAGACTTGTTGTGAAGCTCTTCCTTATCCTTGAGTGACATCTCATGAGCAACAATTCTACCAATGACTTCCATTGGCTTGAGATCTTTGTAATTGGGCATCATTTGGATGAATGTGCACACAGTATCATATTTTCGATCCAAGGCTCTTAGGATCTTCTTGATGATGAATCTGTCGGTCATCTCTTCACTTCCTAAGCCGGCAATCTCATTTGTGATGAGAGCAAGCCTAGAATACATTTCAACGACTCCTTCACCATCCTTCATTTTGAACTTATCAAGTTGACTTTGAAGCACATCCAATTTGGATTTCTTGACGGACTCGGTACCTTCGTGCATATCAACCAAAGTATCCCAAATTTCCTTTGCGTTCTCAAGGCGACTGATTTTCAACTAGAAAAATTTGTACCATCAAAGTAAGGACCTATATGGTGGTAATTTCCCTCGCTAGATGCCATACTCTGTTAGGTTGTGAAACCAAGGCTATGATCACCAAAGCTATGGAAATAAAGGCAAATGGAGACCAAAGCTCTGATACCACTTGTAGGATTGAAAGTAGGTCTAGAGGGGGGTGATTAGACTATTTGACCAAATAAAAGTCTAGCCTTTCCCCAATTTTAATTCTTGGCAGATTTTAGCAACTTAGCACAAGTTAAGCAATCAACCTACACATGAAATTCTAAGAGTGTAGCAGCGGAAAGTAAAACATTGAATATGAAGGTAAAGGGAAGGGTTTGGAGAAGGCAAATGCAATGTAGACATAGTGATTTTTGGCGTGGTTCCGATAGGTGGTGCTATTGTACGTCCACGTTGATGGAGATTTCAACCCAGGAAGGGTAACGGTTGCGCGAGTCCACGAAGGGATCCACCCACGAAGGGTCCACGAATAAGCAACCTTGTCTATCCTACCATGGCCATTGCCCACCAAGGACTTGCCTCACTCGGGTAGATCTTCACGAAGTAGGCGATCTCCTTGCCCTTACAAACTCCTTGGTCAACTCCACAATCTTGTCGGAGGCTCCCAAGTGACACCTAACCAATCTAGGAGACACCACTCTCCAAAAGGTAATAGATGGTGTGTTGATGATGAAATCCTTTCTCTTGTGCTTCAAATGATAGTCTCCCCAACACTCAACTCTCTCTCACAGATTTGGCTATGGTGGCAAGATGATTTGAGTGGAAGGCAACTTGGGGAAGGCTAGAGATCAAGATTCTCGTGGTAGGAATGGAATGTCTTGGTCTCAACACATGAGTAGGTGGTTCTCTCTCAGAAAATGAGTAGTGGAAGTGTAGGCACATTCTGATGGCTCTCTCTTGAATAGAGAAGGGGGTGGAGGGGTATATATAGCCTCCACATAAAATCTAATCGTTACACACATATGACCCAGCTCGTTCAGACCCAATAGGAGAACTCGGTGAGACCGATTCAGTTCAAAATGTGAACGTTAGGATTCTCAATGGGACCGGCATGATCAACTCGGTGGGACCGATGTGCTAGGGTTAGGGCAAACATCAACTCGGTGTGATCGATTACCATAACTAGGTGAGACCGAAGTGGAGTAATAGGGAATAGAGCGGATGGCAAGCAATCTCGGTGTGACCGATTTCACTAACTTAGTGAGACCGAAAGAGTGAAACATGTCACAGTGAAAATGCAAGGCCATCTCGGTGAGACCGAGATCTGTATTGGTGTGACCAAACTGATTAGGGTTTCTGGCATTGGCTATGTCAAAGGAACTCGGTGGCGCCGGATAGATCAAATTAGTGGGGCCGAGTTTGACTTTATGTTTGGGACATATTTGGAAATGAGAAAGTAGTTAAGGGTTTTGGAGCATATCACTAAGCACTTTGATCAAGTAGACCATTAAGCAACACTCATCCCCTTTTAATAGTATTGGCTTTTCCTATGGACTCAATGTGATCTTGGATCACTAAAATAAAAATAAAGAGTCTTGAGCTTTTGCCAATCTTTGTCCTTAGCATTTTTGAGGGGTCCACATCTCTAGTCCATGCCATGCCAATCATTGAACTTTCTGAAATATTTAACTTGAACGGATATTATTTCAATGAGCTATATGTTATGAATTACCAAAACCACCCGGGGATTAGTTGCACTTTCAACAACGCCTTCTACCGAGCAATAGTGCATGCCCGCCCCATTGTATTTTCGCAGCAGCAGCAGCAGTATGGGCCCGACGCCCGCCTCGACATAGTAAGTAGTAGCAACACGAGCACCCAAGGTGGCTGGCCATGGACCGCAGCAATACGGGCCGGCCACGAGCAGCACCGACAAGAAGCAACAACGGTAGCATTATGGGGCGATGACAGCGCACGAGCACATGGGCCCGACGACAAGTAATAGCAACACTTAGATCATGACGGCGCGGCGGCGTCAAGCTGGTAACCCTAACCCTAGCTCGCCAGCCCGGAGAGAGAGAGAGAGAGAGAGAGAGAGAGAGAGAGAGAGAGGGAGAGAGGGAGAGAGAGAGAGAGAGAGTAGTCGAAGTAGTTCGATGGCGCGCCTCCAGATTAACAATCAAGTCGGCAGTGGCATGACCTTTCTGGCCAAGATAGTTCTTTGTCTTCGGAAACATTACCCTCCTCACTGACTCGGCAGGCCACCTCGGCCAAGTCAAGAACTTCACCACAAGATTGATCATCAGATTCAGTAACCTAGAGTACGACGCAGATACCCGCGGCGAGCTAGCCTTCTCTAGTTGGGTGTCAAACCAGATCGAGGAGCTTGACGACTTATCTGTCCAAACCCCGGAGTCAGTCCTAGCAATGGATGATGGCAATATACATGCCTCGAATCCGACTTTGAGTCAAAATCTGAGCAGCACTCCAGGCCGAGATAGTCCGTCGTTCCGGCGCCTCCACAACGCCTTCCACGACCACCAGTGCCTGCCTGCCCCATTGTATTTTCGCTGCAGCGGCATGAAGGGCCCGACGCCCGCCTCGACATAGTAAGCAGCACGAGAACACATGGGGGCTGGCCACGGACCGCGGCAGTATATCGGCCGGCCACGAGCAGCACCGACAAGTATCAGCAACAGTAGCATTACAGAGGAACGACAGCGCACGAGGACATGGGCCCGACGGCAAGTAATAGCAACACCTAGATCATGACGGGGCGGCGGCGCCAAGATGGTAACCCTAACCCTAGCTTGCCGGCCCGGATAAATTGGGTTAGAGAGAGAGAGAGGGGGGGGGACTAATATAGTCGCCACCATCGAGGACTACAGGGAACTGTCGGGAGGATCCGCCCATGTCTTCCATCGAGCAAGGGGCGGTGGGTTTCGATCTAGATGGATGAGCGAACGAGAGATGGAGCGAGGGATCTGTAGAGAGGCACGGGCTCTCATTCTTTCATTCCGGGGTCGATAAAAAAGGAGAATGTGAGGTGTCTTTCACTAAAAAAAACAATGAAAAGGTGAGGGTGGGTAGGAGGTGAGACGAATAAAAACCGAACGAAAATAAACCGGTGTACCAGGCTACCAACTCCCCCTTTAGGAGTAGATATTTGCTTGTGCAGTGAACATGGTTTATGCTCCCAAAACTGTACCTTTTTTCTTGTTTGATCTAGTAGGGTCTCCTTTAATTGATTTGATTAAAAACAATGCATGATTTCACATATCTGGTGTCTAAAATGAATGCCTAGATTCATCTCAGTTGTTGAGTTTAACTTCTAATTTTCGTAGGCATAATGTGAGCAGCTACCTATACATTCTTCTAGAATTGATTGTTCTTAGGCTATGGCGTGTTGTGTTTTTGTGCAAAACTGATTGTCTCATGGATAATTCTTTGCATGCCATGGAATTTAATTATAATTAGACATTCCGGCAGATGATTCTTTGGAGTTGCTTGCTATATTAGTATAGTCTTTATATTTGAATTGCTCTGCTGAAATTTGTTTAGACATTTTAGTGCATTCCATATAGGAACATTTGTTCCCAGAAAATTGCTTTTTCTATGTCCTTTGTCCACGTTTCAACTCTGCAATTCTTCACTGCAAGAGCGTCAATGGCAGCTACAGTACATTCGTAATGACCTCATGTTCCTCTGATCAGTAAACAGCTTCTTGAGGTTCCCATATGTATGGGTCAATGTTTCACATTTTGACCCCCTGTTGATTTAAATTGCAAACATTGACACCCAGGTTTGAGTCAATAAGTCAATAATCCAGGGTAAAAACCACAACTAGGTGTCTTTGAAAAGAAGAAGAAAAAAAAAAGCAAATAGGCCACTCAAACCAAAAACTTGATAGCAAAAGATTGTACTTTGGCCAGCGGGGACAAAGATTAAAAAAGAAAAGAAGAAAAAAACCTACAACTTCCAAGACGAGATATAACATAATGACCGTCCAAACAACACGATAAGCAAGAAGTGGTGAAAAAGGTCTAGTTGAATCATGGCTGGTAAGGAAGGAACCGAGTGGAAATCTAACAGTTCTACAGCAAGGCAGGAAGCGTGCTACCAAAGGTAAACTGTATGAGAGCCCGGAGATGGGGTATACTCAGGGATGGTGCAGAGATGGCGAGATGGCCAGTGGACACCCTGCTCTGGTTTGCAGAGGAACGAAGGCATGGACAACAAACACCAAAAAGTTGAGTAAATCTCATCCAAAAGCTACCATTTCCAAGTAGAGAACATGACGACCATCCAAACAACACGAGAAGCGAGAAGTAGGCCATGGTGAAACAGGCCAGGATGCTTGGTGAAACAAACGGCAGGCAAGTGCTCATGATCCAGTTCACAGCAGAAGTGCAGTGCACGACCATTCATTTTAGGCTGAATTGTTACCAGACAGAGATACTAGAAATGCTACTGCAACGGAGGAAGGAAGGTACTGTCTTGGGAGCAGAAACCACGCTCATTGCACAAGCAAATTAGCAAAGGAGTAACCCACAGCAGCAAGCACATAGCAGGATTGTAAATGATAAACTGGAGTGCCAAACATAACATAGCAGGAGATGGAGAACAAGCATGGACGGTTGGAAGGATGCATCATAAGACAGATTATATGCTAAGTACACAGATTAAATGATTAATAATAGTAGATAGACAGGTATGGGCTAAACGAGCCATCCTCTGAGTTGAATTTCACACCGTGCACTCTGTCTTCACGACTAATCTTTAAGAAACACAACTTCATCATCAATGATGACATGATCAACAGGAGTGTCAGCTTTCTTACGAACATAGGGAATATAGCCGTCTGCATCCCTTATCCTGTCCTCCGGGGTGGCAACATACTTGCGGCTACGGGGATTAGCCGCCCGAATCCTCCTCTGTTGTTCGAGACACAACTCATTGTCTCTTTCCCTGTTGGCGATGAAGTCTTCATCGACCTCGAAGTAGCCGTTCTCCCGCACAGACGCGATGACCTGCTGCCGGTACTCTTCGAAATCATCGTCCATCTTCTTGAAAAGCTTTACGCTGTCGGCGTGGGCACGCTTCCTTTCCTCAATCCACTCCGGAGGGAAATACTCTGCCAGATCGTCGAGGTAATCGGCGCTGGGGTGTTGCTCCGGCTTCAGCGCAATTATGCTCCTGATCTCGGCTTTCGACAGCCGGACCTTGCCCTTGTTTGGACCTGCTGGTGCTGCGGCCGGCTGATTGGCGACGGCGAATGACAGATTCGCCTCCCCAAGCATCTTGTCAATCGCAGCTACCCCCTTGTCTGGCTCGAAAGACTCGTCACCCTCCTTGTAGGTGGATCCGGCGGCGGAGGGGAACACCGCCGCAGGACCACCGACGCCGACCTCCGTCGAATTGGCAGCGCTGCACGGACTCACCATCAACTTCCCCGCCTCCTCCTTGCCCGCCATGGCCTCTTCTTGATTGGTTGATGGTTCCTCTGCTGCCGATGTAGATCTTGGGTTTCGAGGTTGGTTGCTTCGTTGGTTGCTTTGCTTGCGCTGGTTTGGGGATTGGATTGGAGGCGGCGGTGCCGTCTCGATCTATATAAGCAAGGAGAGCAAGAGGAACCCTAAGCCGAGCGAGCCCGTCTCTGCTCTGCACCCACTCGGTATCGGACCCCGTATACCGCCCAGACTCCGGCCGGAACTCGACCAACAGCCCAGCCCAGCCCAGTCCACCGACGACTCGCTGCGCCGGCCCGGCCACTCCCACCCTGCCACTCCGTCTTTGTCTCCTCTTCCCCCTTTCCCTTTTTTTTTCCTTTTTCTTTCCTCCCCTCCCAAATTTTTTTTGCTTCCTCCATTTATAAAAATTATAGGGCGTAGAAATATTTGAAAAATAATCAAAAGTTCTATGGTTGATCAAGATCATAGTGAAAATTACTCCCTCCGTTCCGAAATATAAGTCTTTGTAGAGATTCCACTATGAACCACGTACGGATGTATATAGATGCATTTTAAGTGTAGATTCATTCATTTTGCTCCGTATGTAGTCCACCTAGTGGAATCCCTACAAAGACTTATATTTAGGAACTGAGGGAGTATATTATAACAACAAACAAATAAATTATAAAAATATGTTTCGTGATGCTTCTAATGATACATGTTCGGTATAATATCCATTGGTGTTTCCTCTACTTATATAAGTACAACTAGTAAACATGCCCGTGCATTGCAACATGCATAAATATTCTAGTAATTTTGGCCATGGTTTATCAGTATAGTGTATTAATATGAATTGTGTATCATATATAGCGCATGCAGAGGAGGAGGCATGATCCTTCGAGATGATAGAGGGGATATCATATATAGCGCATGCAGAGAAATCCGCACATGTGAGAGTGCGCTGGAGGCGGAGCTCTCGGCGTGTAGAGAAGGCCTAGACCTTGCCTTACACAGGACGACGATGCCTATCATTGTTGAGATGGACAGTGCGGAGGCTGTGACGATGCTCAAGGCACCCACGACAGATGTATCGCAACACCGGTCTCTCGTTGAAGAGATTAGCAGTCTAGCAGCCCTTGAGGCTAGAGAGGTTGTATTTGCGCAATGTAGCCGTTGGCAGAACAACGCTAGTCATGTGTTGGTTGTGTATGGCCGTAGTACCCCCCGTACTGCAGTCTGGTTCGCAGGAGGGCCGGACTTTCTTGTAAACTTGGTTATGGCTGAGATGCCTCCTTGAGTAATGGAATTTTTTCCCCCGCAAAAAAAAAATATGAATTGTGTAATCAAATGTTTACCAAATAAAATCATGCCCGCGATTTACCTGCCTAAATATGTACACAATCATGGGCGCTAGGATTTTATATGATAACACATATTTACCACTTATTAAAAAAAATCTAGTTTTATCTGGTAAGTCAATAACGGATTATTTGGTAAGTTAATGAAAGTGGGGTAGTTAAGGTGGTTTTCAAGGAAAACAGTGGAAAACCTACAATAGGAGGGAAAACCAAAAACGGCATCATGCTGCCTTTGTATCATGTTATCCGAATGTATGGATAAACCTCTATCTCTATTTTTATTTTGAGGTTTCTCTAAAAAGGTGAATAACTACCTCTTTCTTCATTTCTTGTCATGTATTCCCTCCGTAAACTAATATAAAAGCATTTAGATCACTATTTTAGTTATCTAAACGCTCTTACATTAGTTTACAGAGGGAGTACATCGCTGCGTTATATCATTTTAATATTATTTTATAGATGAGTAACTAAATGTTCTCAATAAATGACACTACAAAGAATAAAGAGATTAAACAAATGAAAACTGGGGAATGGAAGTGGGAACGTGACCAAAATAATAAAGAAAGATGTAAATGACAAGTCTTCATTAAACAAATTAAATGAGAAAAAAATAGATGAATGAAACTAAGAAAGAGAGAACAACCCATGACTAAATAAAGTGAATGTATAAAATAGAGAGAATGAGTTCTCAAAAAGACCAACCAAAGAGTGACCGTGGACTAAGAATATATTTTTCTTCAATGACTAACACGGTAAAAGGTGACACTGGAAAAAAAATACTACGAGAACAGAGACACTGATTACTCAGAATATCACCAAAGAAAAAGAAATAAAGATAAATGAATACTAAAAATGTACTCTTTTCTTCAAGTAGCAGAGTGGCCCGCTCGATGCGCGGGCTAGGATTTTATAAAGTTTAATAATGAGTCCCCAAATCCATATTGACATATCTAACTGGTTTCAGAGCAATTAACAAATGAATACATATTAACATCTTTAATCATGCAATTAATCAACAAATATAATGTTTATTAACACAAAAACATTTTACTTATAGGAATATGATTATTCTACACTATGTACTTTAGAACAATTGACTGCCTCTCGACAACAATTTTATTTAATCATTTTCGCTCTCACTTCAAAATCACGACACGGGGAGGCTATCAACGGAGAAGTGTACTCAACATGATTCTCCCCAAGCCTTTGTACAAATGTTACAAACATTGAAAAACAAACTTAATAAAATCATATATTTCTGACTCTTAGATAAATATCATGGAAAATACTTTTGGTTGTCTTTTAAGAACCAAGTTTTGTTCTTCAAAATTAGGTTTTTAGAAGTAATGTTTATTTTCTTGCACATGGCGCAAAATGATCCCTTATTTCTTGGAAAATCAATATGATGTTCTTTATTCATTGCGCTACATTCACTATTCTTCTCTATAGGAAATAACATTCTGACGGTTATGAGCAAGTTATTTCCATAGAAATGATCATCATAACCTACATAATGAAGTAAACACCCTGATATATAAAATTTGGAAAAGATAAAATAGAACCTACATGAATAGACTTACAAACATCATACAATATTGGCCAGAAAAACATGCATGATCACTATCAAGAATTTCAAATATACAATTAAGTGAATGGTTAAAAATGTCCTCACATAATTTTAGGCAGTAACACCCTGTAAAATAATGAATAATCATCTGATTGTCCTTACACAAAAAAGGGTATGAACACAATTTGTACCGTATAACCGATTTTCTTGAGTCACTTGAATGTATGCTAAAACCTTCACATGAAACCGAGTCCATGAAGCAAAAAAAAAATAGATTTTGCACAGATGACAGAAAAAGAGAAACTGGTTTGACCGATAGAAAAATCATGACCACAAAGAGAGGTCCACAATTCTAAATGGAACATACCTTATGGCTGATCATTTAGTTTGAGTCAATAGGGCCATAATGTGGGGAAGAGGCGGGGACATGGAACCCTGGAGACTAATTAGAGTTCCCACGTGCTATAATTTGCTCTTTGGCTATTCTTCTTTGTTAAGATATCTTATATCTGAGCATTCAAACCTGCTCTACGAAGAAGAAGGTTCAAAGATATTTTCGTTTTTCATATTAGAGTGAAAATTTCATTAAAGTTGATAATTAGTATGTGTGTAGGTACATAGATTCATTAAAGAGAGTAGTTTTCATAGCTCGAGCTCCATGGTTCACCCTATGAACAGTAAAAATCAAAGAAATAGTTAAAAATCCAAAAAATCTGAAATTTTGTGGGATTGGTTATGAACAAATTTTGTAGCTTATCGCAATTTTTTTGTCAAAATAACATTCTAGGAGCTCATACAGAAAACAACTAAAATTGCTGCTCAAACTTGTGTGTTCTGTTGACCGGAACATCTGGTTTTTTTAGCTCGTGGGATGTCATATGGGCACCAAATTTTGAGAGCACGTAACATTTGTTCATAAACAATGGACACAATTTCAGTTTTTTTTATTTTTACTTTTTTATTTATTCCACTGTTCATGAGGGTGTACCTGATGCATCTTCATTAGAATGGACGTGATGCATCTTCACGGTAAACTTTCAAATAAACCAACAAAATAATTAACATGTACTAACATAATAGAAAATCCACTTTTACCAAAAGCTAGCTAATGGAAGGAAGGAACTTGATTTTATAAATGTAAATCACTCCATCAGGCTAACTTCAATGTTTTGGCATCCTCAAAACATTGCTTGAATAAATAATTTAAATATTTAGAAATGAAAACAACTGACATTGTAAAAATGAGAGATTTTCTATTATTCATGTTGGAGGGAGTACATAGTATATATGCTTAATAATAAGCTAACCAAAATAGCACTGGAAGACAGAAGCATTGGTTTCATACGTAACAAAATGAATATTTTCCAGAGATAGTATAACCCTCTATAATTGGTATTTCATTTTACTATGGAACTCTCATTTCCCTGAAGCAACCTTGCAGTAGTGTAGCATTCCGTACTAAATTAGCAAGGAGACGAAGAGGAACCCTAGCCGAGTGAGCCCGTCTCTGCTCTGCACCCAGTCGGTATCGGAACCCGTTTACCGCCCGGACTCGGCGGAACTCGACCACCAACCCGGCCCAGCCCAGCTCAGTCCACCGATGACATGCTAGCCGGCCCCGGCCACTCCGTCTTTGTCTCCTCTTCCCCTCATTTCCCTTTTTTCTTTTTCTTTCCTTCCCAGAAAACAAATGCTTCCTCCATTTATAAAAATATATTATAAGGTGTATTAATATTTTTGAAAATCAAAGATTTCTCTAGTTGATCAAGTTCTTACTAAAAATTATATTATAATGACAAATAAATAAATTATAAAAATATGTTTCGTGATGCTTCTAACGATACATGTTTGGTATCATATCCATTGATGTTTCCTCTACTTATATAATTACTACTAGTAAACATGCCCATGCCTTGCAACATGCATAAATATTCTAGTAAGTTTGGCCATGGTTTATCCATATAGTATATTAATATGAATTGTGTAATCAAATGTTTAGCAAATAAAATCATGCCTGCAATTTGCTTGCCTAAATATGTACACAATCATGGGCGCTAGGATTTTATATGATAACACACATTTACCAATTATTAAAAAATCTAGTTTTATCTGGTAAGTCAATAATGGATTATTTGGTAAGTTAATAAAAGTGGGGTAGTTAAGGTGGTTTTCAAGGAAAACAGTGGAAAACCTAGAATAGGAGGGAAAACCAAAAATAGCATCATGCTGCCTATCAGTCGAGTACCCCGGAGTTTGTGACTTGGGAGGACTACACGGTGCTTCGTCATCGGTATCCCGACACCCATGTTGGACCGACGATGCTCTCACTCAAGGAGGGGCAATCGTTACACCTGCTTCTACTTTTTTTTAAATAAAACTTCAACTTTATTAGTTAGAAATAATTGTTACATCGTCCATAAGAAGAGGTACAATATCCTTCATAGGCTCCTCAAACCAATCCCTAGTGGCTGAAATTTTTGTAACCTAGCTATTTCATGGGCCACTCTATTTGCTTCCCTATTACAGTGTTTAAATTTAACTATAGGAAAATCACAAGCCAAAAAATAACAATCATAAAAAACTGCAGCTGCGGCACACGCCGAGTGTCCTCCGTTCTTCATTACGTCGATCACTTCCATGTTATCTGAGTTTACAACAAGGCGATTGCAGCCCGCCTTTTGTGCTAGGAATAAACCAAATTTAAGAGCCAGAGCTTCTGCTGTTAATACATCATCACACCAGTCAATCCTCCAGTTTCCTCCGACATTGAACCTTCCCTTATCATCTCTCAGGACCGCCCCAGCTGCACCTTGAAGAAGATCATGATCGAAAGCGGCATCAACATTCAGCTTCACAAATCCCCTAGGAGGGGTACTCCACCCCCCTGCTTTACGAGTTGCCTTAGGGGAGTATGCATTGACATAGTTTACCGTTATAGCACGAGCCCCCATCGAAGTTTGATTTGCATCATGTAACTTTCCTTCATGGACCAGTTGACGTCTATCCCACCATAGATACCAAGCTGTAATAGCTATTAACTCACGTCCGTTCTCGATGCCCTTAATGTTTAATTCTTGATCTTTCATAAGGAGTCAGAATTCTAGCACCGCCTCTCCCGCGTGATCAACAACACAAGCTTTATGGATCACCTCTTGTAGGCCTAATTTTTCCCAAAATTCTTTCGCCTTCTGACACCGAAACAAGACATGTTTTGTATCCTCCGGTCTATTCAAGCATGAAGGGCAAATGGGTGAAACTTTTATATGTCTGTTGGCAAGTGTAACTCGGCATGGGAGGATACACCTGCTCCTACTTAGCAGTGGACTACAACGGCGAAGGGTGGGTAGTGGTTTGTGTTAGGCTAAGCCCAGTGTTCAGTTGTGCCGAGTGGCATGTGTCGAAGGATGCAATGGGAGCCGATTCGAACTAGTGACCTCACCCTTCACACGGCACTGCACCAATCACTACGCCATCGAACGACCCATGCTTAAAAACTTCGTTTGCTTCCTTTTACTCTCTCCAGCTAGCAAAGCCCCCGGTGTGGGAAGCTTCGCAAACTAGTTTTTTTTTTCTTTTTTCTCTTTTTCTGTATTCCCTCCGTCTGGTGTATAAGTCACCTTCCGAAAACTAAATAATCCCAAGACACTTAGGCATGATGCATTAACTCCTACCTCGTCTCTTATTTCTTGACATAAATAAAAGATTCAACCCATAAGAGATGTGGGGCATGTATACTTTCAATGACCTGAGACTACCAAACACGACATGCAGTGGTCACTTCATTGCATACAATGCTATGAATTAGCAAATAAATATTAAGTTCTCTCGTTTTTCCTTCCGCCTTGGTCGCGGTGCACAACCTAAGATGACTTATGCACCTGGACGGAGGGAGTAACGGTTTTGTTCGCCTTTTTTTGCTAAATGCGTGCACTTTTCTAAAAAAACCGAAGAAACTTATTTTTCAAAATGCACGGACATTTTTCAAATTTGAAAAAAGTTCATTGGTTATTTTAAACAAACTAATCAAATTTGAAGAAAGTTCATCGAATCTGGAAAAAAATAACCGAATTTGAGAAAAGTTCATCATAATATGAAAAAGTTCTCGAATCTGGGAAAACTTCATCGAATTTGGGAAAAGTTCAACATAATTAGAAAAAGTTCATTGAATCTAAAAAACAGTTCATCAATTTTCAAAAGAAAAGTTTATCAAATTTGAAAAAAGTTCATCAAATTAGAAACAAAGTTTCATTAGTTTTAAAAAAAGCAACACTTTTGAAAAAAAAAACTTCATCAATTTTGAAAAAAATTCATCAAAATTGAAAGAAAAAAGTTCATCAAATTTTAAAGGTACATCAATTTAGAAAAAAAATCAGGAATTATTTTAAAAAACTGCACATTAAAGAAAACAAAAAAGGATGAGAAATGAAGAATAAAAAAAGAAATAAGTCGAATAGAAGAATGAAATATAAGATGAAAGCAAAGAAATTTTACACGAGCGGAGGGATGGCCTTGTGGTTAGAGCATCTACAGCCGTGACCTGCAAATCCAGGCCCTCAAACGCCCGCGGACGCTCCCAGGCTCGTCCGCGGGCACTGACCAGACACTCCATAAAGCCAGTCGTCCACATACGTGTATCTCATATCCGGTCCCTCATATTCATACTAGCATGCAACGTAGATAAAAAGAACATAGATCATCACACAAACATAGAATCGGACAGAGGAATGCACATTCCGATCACCAAAAGATCACCGACCAATGTCCAAAAGATCGCCACAGTTCACATAATTCACATAAACGACGGACAAATTTAAACTAGATTACTAAAAACTTGAAATTGAAGGCAGAGACGGGGAGATTCACCACTTCCTCGCCGGCCCTTTGCCCTTCTGATCGTCGGCGCAGCTGTAGGCGTCGGCGGCTGGTGTCGGATCGGCCGAGTCGTCCGACGAGGAGCCATGGTCGTCGTTGGAGGAGGAGGTGTCGGAGAGAATGACGAACCCTTTTAGCCGCCGGACCTTCCTGTCCTGCTGCCACTTGAGCTTGGCGAGTCGAGCCGCCTCCACCGCTACCTCGCGCTCGAACTACTGAATAGCAATGCGGAGCGCCTTGGCGTTCTTCCGGCAGAGCCGCCGCTCGTCCATCTCCGCGGTCGTAAGCGACCAGCGGTAGACCCATTCGAGGAGCCACGCGTCTTTGTCACGCTCCGCCTTCATCCCGCGGCGGCGGCGCACAGACTGCTCGCCTCCCTCATCTCCCTTTGCCGCTGCCGATCACGGTGGGCGGCGCGCGCCTCTGATTTCGGCGTGCGCGTCCGGGCCGGCGCGGCGGGCACAAGCACCGGCCGCTACCCACGTGGGGTAGCAGCAGCCAGCGGGGGCAGGGGACGGCATAGGGGAGGAGCATATGGGCCGGGAGGGGCCAGCACCGGCGGGGAAGCTGCGTCTGCGGCGAGGGTGCAGATCCAGAGCTGCCCCCGGTCTCCACCTTGGACCGCTCAAAGGCGATGTGAAGGGCAAGCTCATAGTCCGGATCCAGGTCGGAGTCGGAGCGGCTGCCGGAGCTCGACATTGCGCCGGATTCGATCGGAATCGGTGCGGGGAGAGGAGAGGACGGAGCGAGAGAGTAGAGTGAGTGAGCTAGGGTTTCGGAGCGATGAGTCGGATGGGTTTTTTTGTTGGACAGCCGTGGGGTCGGTGGTGGACCGGGCTTGTCAGCCTCCCCGTATCCACCCCATATTTGGGCTGGATACGAGGGGTGCCGGTCAGCCCGGGCGTTTAAGGCGTCCGGGTCAAAAAATCTTGACCAGTCAGTGACCGAGCGGGACGTTTGAGGCCGATTTGGGGCGCCCAGCTGTAGATGCTCTAAAAGGGTAGCGCTCGCAACAAAGGGGGCGCGGGTTCGAAACCTGTTCAAGTCACTTTTTTGAGTTCCTAAAAACAGGGTAAAAATATAACCAACTTGTTCAATAGTCGAAGCAACTTGGAGAAACTTATTGGGGATGGCACACAGGAATTTATTGACAAAACATAAGTCTCCTCGAACTTCTTGCCAAGTGCCCAGTCTTGTTGACGATGATCTTCAACCACGCAATGCATCCCCTCGAACTCTGTCTTGAGAGTTTGTACCTTGGCATCCTTCACACGCTCAACACCCATGTGCATGATCTTCGAGGCCTCCCAGGTCGGCTTGCTTGTCTCGTATCCAGACACCAGGAAGAGTCCTCTGGCATCTCTTGGTAAATGGTAGCCAACGACATTTGATCCTTCTTCTCCTCTGTGGGCACCTTGCGATCTTTTGGCTTGACAGCATACCAAACCCCTTGGGCACGCATGGACCCCTTCATATTGATGAACCATGACAAAGTAGTTGATCTTTGTGAGCATAGGATATCTAAGGGATAACAATTGAAACATGCCAAAGGGTTCTGCTTCACACATACAAAGTAGTTGATCTTTGTGAGCTACTATTAGAGGCACCCCACATTAGATATCTCAGTTGCTACAAGCTTACCTATTACAGTGACCGATCTGGTACAGTATCTGGCATTGCTACATTGGTACATCTCATAGCTAGTTCATCTATGCACAACTCATATATAGTAGGGATATAACAATTGAGTGATGACCTGTGCCATGGCATCATATTCTTCTTGGCTAAGGTTTCATGATGTCCCTCAACATCCAACTCAATTTGACTTCTTTCTTCTCTTGCATGCATCATTTTGGTATATGACAAGTTGGTTCTAACATAGTACATGTATATCAACAAAGTTCTGGTAAATGCTAACTCATTTCTCTTTTTATGCGACAAACAAAGTTTCGTTGAGAGCTCAGATCCCGGTCAGTCAAGTAGTACAGTAGCAGACCACTCATCAATATATATGTAGCATAAGATTACATGGGAAAAAGAAGAATCGGCATAAACAAACTAACCATCAAATTGACCATCCTGACATTAACCATTGTATTTAATTCTCTGCTGCTCTCCCTCGTCACTGAAAGTCAATCTTATGGTAGAAAACGCGACGATGAATGAGCACAACAGACTCAACATGCAGTAGAAACAAACAGTATAATTTACACTGCACAGCAAAATCTGTACTTGGAGCAGGAACTTTTTGACCAAACCAACAGATAAGTAGATGATATTGTAACAACTACAGACAGTGGCCGGTGCAACTACCTGAAGCCGACACAACAGAGAAAATGCACTACCTCTGCTTTGGCTAAAACAGAGAGCTATACTTCTAAAGCCTTCAAACATGAGGCGGGGGCTAGCAGATCAACTCAGCAAACCTCAAATCCACCGTAATCAGGCATTGGGAAACCTAGCTAAACGGAATCTTAAGTTATATCACAACTTGTATAACTGCGCGAGAAACTGTACTTCCTCCCATCCAAATTAACTGTCGCAGCTTTAGTATAACTTTGGGTAGGGAGTACAAAGTTCAGTAAAGACGTGCCAAATCACTGAATCAATTGATCATGTTCTGCACAAAAGCATAGCGTGAGGTGAGGCAACATCAGTACCAAACTTAGTTTGGATGTGTAGCAATAGAGAGCACATAGACATTTAATCATGCCTTCCTTCCACTGTTTCTATTTAGTCCTCAAATACATTTGTACATTTTTGTACCCAGAGCACATTATATATCAAATATCAGAAAGCAAGACCTTTTATTGGATTCACATGGAATTTTGCGAAATCTGGAGCTCACAACTGATTATAGCAACAACACGATATGCAATTGCGCATGAAAACAGTACAGTTGTTGCTGCACTAGCTGAGGTACTTGCTGCTCACAGGCCAGCTAAGATCTGCATTAACCAACCAAGGTTAGTGCCTTTCTTACATTCTCTAAATCCAAGACATTCGTCTAAAGTTGATTGAACTATGACGTTGCATTGATACTCGGCACTCAACAATGCAGTTTAGCATAGGAAATTAAACAACTAATGTTAAAAAAGTGTCAGCTCAGTTACTTGGCATGCGACTAAAAAAATGTCAACTCACCAGTCAACGAAAGAACAACTTAAGGCTCTAGAAAACAACATCATCGTCTCTGGTACACTCAAATAATTTCTGAAATAGAACAATCTAAGTATATATCAAATTTAAGAGCCTCAGTTGCATCGGAGAAGGCAGAATGAACTTTTTCCGTCACCGCCCAGTAATAAATAGCAAGAAAGAAATTAAGAAGAGCGCACAATGTTCACAAACCTTTGCTCTTTGTCTACCATGGCTGGCATCCAGCCATGCTCCATTATGAATTTATGATAGAAAAAATCCCAACCCGACCTAAAACAACCAGAGTTGCTATCCATATGCATCATTTTCGTTGAATCCATTTATTGAACCACAGTATGAGGGGCCTGGGAATTAAGCAAGAACAATATATAACTCAGTAGGCGAAGACCTGCATTTTCCAACAAATTTAGACTCAGCCTAGAAAAATTCACCATTTCTCCTGTTTCCATGGCTTACCTGATATCCTTGAGCATATTTTAGGCAGTCAAACTTGGCATCTGTGTGTATCCCTGGAAAAGTATTGTGTCAATATTTTTCCCATTATGGCCCTTTTGGTATCCGCATTTTGGGGGTTGGTGGGGGGGGGGGGGGGGGGGGGTGACGGTATCAGAGTTGTACCGAGGACTCCACAAGGTAGTTGAAGATGAAACACAAGTCAAATATTCTGCACTTTAGGACAGTGTGCTTGCAACTATGTACTATTAGAGAATTATCTGCAATAAATCTAGAGTATGTAGTCAGAATAGAATCCAATTTACCTACAAGCTCGCAACCGGAGAATTGTTGTGATGTGTCCACTGCACCTCTATATGTCTTCAGCATGCTAAAAACGGCACATAAGAAACTATTTTTATTCTATCAGAATCCATGCAAATATTCAGTAATATACAACCGTTGACTGTAAATTCTTCTCGCAGAACTATGTTTACAACTATGCATCAGCAGACCCATGTAGGTGCAGGTGGATCAACCAATTACCTTTACAGTGACAATTTTCTAGAACACGAAGTAAAACATCTACGATGCTGCTGTGCATGTGCGCCGGCAATCAATCTGTCTGACGAGGATATTTGGCATGCTGAGCACCCGATGATAAGTTGCTCAACTGCAAGATTGTTGATGTTCTCAATGCACACAATGTACTAGTTACGGATCACAATCTTGAGTTCACTGTCAATCTGCAGTCCTTTTTACTTTCTATTTTGTTCTTGTCGAAAGCTAACCAAGGAGTTTAGGACTGCTACACTCATGTTTGAGTTGCTGTGCTGGTAGTGAAATAACTCGCTCTTTTGCCATATACTGACGAGTTTCAGAAGAACAAATAAATTCAGATGGCAGGACGGACCTCTGGTCAGTCCGGATAAGGGGTGCGAGGGAGACCCGCTCGTACCACCAGCGTGTAAATGCTCGTGACAGCGGGCGTTTCTGCCTAAGAGAGGTAGGGAACTCAAAGCCGTGAGAGCTGACGCCGGCGACCTCCTCCGACGCCGTGGACGAGGGGAGAGAAATATCTTGTCCATTGTTCTGTCTCTGAATATTGGCCGTCAGCAGCTGGGGCAGGGCTCCTGTGCGCTCTCAACTGAGCTACATCTAATGCTCCAGAGCACATTTGAAAAAATCACATAGTCTCTTTAGCTGCCAAATGACATAGGACACATCTCAACTAATTGCCAACATATTCCTAGTGTTCAGCCTGTCAACAAGTAATAGCCACATAAAGACCTTGAGCTTCATTTGTAACTTGGATCTCCAAATACATTTGAATGGCTCATAGCAGGTGATTTCTCTGTGACAGTACATAGGATTTTTTTTTTTTTGGCCGAATAGCCTGATCCCCATGGATATGACCAGGTGTCCAAATCACTTAACTCCACAATGCTGGAAGGTTTGCTAATCATGAGGCTTACATATTCAGCGTGAGCTTCAGGAAATATTTGATTTTGTAAAAAAGGATTGCGCTGGGCAATAAGATTGTCTACAGCCTTCCTTGGTCCGAACTGGTTGTTTACGTCGTAGGCAATGCCGTGGGGAACATAAAAGAAAACAGCGAAAAAGAGATCATTCAATAAGAACTCAAAGACAACAACAAAAAGCATTATGATCATTCAATTGTACCCTCTCAATATTCCCAGGAAAACTGAAACCACCTATTGACAAAAGATAAAACTAGGACTAAATGCAAGTTGCATATCACTTCTGTGCGTGTGCGTGTATATATCCTGGTCTTTGCATAACAACATTTCACACCCATGTATGCGAGACACAATTCATGTGCGACGCGAGAGTACATCTTAGTTTCTCAGCCCAGTCAAAAAAAAGAAAAATCGGACCAATCCAGCAGTCGCATGCCCAACAGTGCCTCGATCTATCTCTCGTTGCGTAGTCCGAACCTTTGCACAAAGAACCTTCCTTGTCAACCGACCTTCATGGGAAGTAAGAAACTATCAGAGTAGTTTCACAATAAAGAGACATCAGGGGAGTAACTTCTAGAGGGCTCTTATTACCTTTACTTGTTGCTTGACCCGACACCCTTGAGCTTCATGTCCGTTTCAAGGACATCAGGAATCGTAAAGGGGCGGCCCTGCAGGACCCTGATCTTCTCAAGCAGAAGGTCAACTTCCTTTCTCATGTCTTCGATCTTTAACAGAACCGCCTCACCGTCAGCAGATAACTTGCGGCCCTTGATGATCAACCTATAGTACCTGCGCACGGAGCAAAGCATACTGTCAATTCCCAGTCACACATACAGTAAAAGACAGTCACACAAGGGGTAAAAGTATGTACTTATCCAGAACATCACACACAATACGTTTCCATATAAAACATATGGAACTACAAAGACCAAGGAACGTCACCGTCGACGGTGGAGGATCCAGGTGTTATAATTGGTGCATAGTCCTTTGTTGTGGCACTGCACTGCCCTTGGCTGGTGCTCATTCCACGCAGGTGGCGTAAAGGATCCCAGCTCCTGAAATATCAAACATCATACTAAGTCAGATTCATATGTACTATAACAGCACAAGTGGTTATGCTGCTGGACAGAAGTACACAAAGCTAAACACTGGTTGTCCAGGTAGACAAACCTCGTCCTCTACCAGCTCGGAATCCCCTAGAAACACAATGTTCTCCAAGTCTTCCTCCTGAAGAGACAGTGTCTCCCCATGATTGGGGTTAGGACGCGTGAAACATATCTGATGGACATGTGGTGGCACACTCCTCTGTAATAGGGTTAAAATCTGTTAGTCAAGCATCAATATATCTTCCACATGACGAAAAATAAAGTAATAAACACTACACGACACAACCACAAACTCTATTGGCCTACAAGGAACATTTAAAATGAATGTAGTGGCTGATGTCAGAGATATGCCCAAGCCGTTACACAGAGTACCAGGCTAGGCCGCAATACTTCAGTACTTAGCATGAGTAGGCCAGCAGAAAACTAAAGGACATGGAAATTAACAAGATCACTTATCTAAGATTAGCAGGAGTTCATGATTGTTGTTTCACACGAAATATAAGAAACGGACAAGCAGAAGCATTCAGAGATTATTTTTTTCAAATGGGCATGCTAACTTGTCTTATCATATCTATCTATCATGCAGATCACACCAGTTGCCAGAGACAATTGCAACCCTCGACAGATTATTCACACTAATAGCAATCACCAACCAACCAGAACAACCTGATATAACATAGTTAAAACCACACCCAATTAAGGTGTATATGTTGGGAGCAATTAGAATTTCAGATTTCGAACCAGAGATAAAGCAGCCTCATGGGGCACAGCAGACTTAATTAAACTAGCCAGGCCTGGAATCTCGTCTCATATAAGTCATCCAACATGCAGATTCCGAATCCCAAGCAGCCTCATGGGGCACAGCAGACTTGAATCGGAATGAAAATTAAACTAGCCACGCCTAGAATCTCGTCTCACCTAAGTCATCCAACAAGCAGATTTGGAATCCCAAAATAACCCAACCCTACAACTTTCCAATCGGACGCACCCCAAACGAGGAATAGTACGCATATACGACACCAACGGACAAAGGAACGACACCAACGGACAAAGGGGAATCGAGTCGGATTTGAACCGAACCTGGTCACCACGCCTGCCGCGCCTGTCCTCGCGGTGCGCCATCGGGCCCTGGTGATCTTCGATTTAGGGCTGCGAGAACACGCGGGATAATTCGAGGTGAGCGCTTGAATTAGGGACGAGACCTCATCAGAACAGCAACCCATTTGGGATTAGGGAGGGAGGGGGACGGGGACGGGGACGGGGACGAACTGGGGACGAACTCCGGTGGCTCGCGTGGCCGGCTGCGGAGGACGATGACGGAGCAGGGGCGGAGCAGGGCGCCCGAATCAATCCAACAGCCGACGGGTCCGCCAGCTCCACCGGGGGGAGAATATGTAGTCCTGGCTCTGTAGAATCCGTGAACCGTCCTAATCCTAGCGGGCCGCGTGGTGCCGGCGGCATCGGGCCGGAATGTGGATGGGTCGCCGCATTAGCGAGTGATGGGCCCGGAATGGCTTCGGCAGAAAATTTGATGAACTAGGAAGAAACACTTAAAAAAAATAGAGAAAGAACATGTTAAGTTAAGACGAAGTCGTCGCGATGAGACAAAAAAGAAATGTTTGCTAGAGGAGTCGTTCCCGTCGACTATAAGGTGTCTGTGATGACTTCATCAATCTTAAAATGATATGCCGACTTAGTCTCTCGAATGTGTTCATAGAGATAGGATGTGCATATTTTATTAAAATGATATGTCGGCTCAGCCACTCGAATGTGCGTGTTAAAATGATATGCCGGCTCAGTCTCTCGAATGAGCATAATGTGTGTGTTCATATAGATGAGTATATACGTGTGTGTGTGTGTGTGTGTGTGTGTGTGTGTGTGTGTGTGTGAACGTCTGTGTCTGTGTTAAAAAAAGAAACGTATGCTATGCTCACAAATAGAATCCCCCGTCAGGCTATGTTCAGTTGCATAGAGATAGACCAGGACCAGGTGACAATCCCGGTGGGTCGGCAGGGATCACGCCGGCGAGGGATAAATTCCCCCTCCCTATGCTTAAAATTGCGTCCGTTTTTGTCGCTACCGTGATCCCATCATGGCCAGTTTCGCCCCAATCCCGTATATCCTGACAGGGAAATAATCTTCCCAAAACCCACTCTCTTGTGCTTTCAGCAAATGTCGGGGCTCCTCGTGTGCTCCTCCTCATGTGCTTTCGGCAGATGCCATGCTCACAATCAACCTCAACAAGAATAAGGTCATGGCGTGGAGGTACTTAAACGCAATGGCCCCGACAACGGGTTGTTGATATGCAAGACTTAGAAGACTCCAATCACATCTTCTTCGTCTGCGTTACGGCACAGTTCCTATGGAGCTGTTTTCGACAAGCGGTGGGGGGCTCTTGGTGTAACACCAACTTCCTCGACCTTTTCGAGGAACTTCACGCCTCTACGCTGAGGCTCCACCGCATTAGGTGGCTAGATATTGGGATCCTTGCATGGACGTTGTGGACGATTTGTAATAGGCTTGTGATTCATCGTACTCCGCTTCGACAGCCTTCTGATGCTATCTACATATGTGTGGCTACTTGCAGCTCTGGCGGTCGCTTAGCCGTGTGACGGATCGGGACGCCATCGACATCCTCATCACAGATCTTCGGGCATTGGCTCTCCGCTTGGCTCTGCCACTTCCCCCACCACCTCCTGAACCGGATTAGTCCATGGGACCCTCCCGTGGCCATGGTTGTGGCTTTGTCGTGGCAGTTGTATGTTGCTTTTATTTCTTGGGGCTTGCTGTTATGCCCTCATCATTAACCTTTGTACTTTTGCTCATGTGCTACCATGTGTGTGTCATGTCGTGTGGATCTTTGTGTTGAACTTATTGGCTCTGGTGGTTTACTTTATATATAAAGTGGGGCAAAGCCTTTTTCGGTAATGACATAAACTAAAATCTGTGAATGTTATTCTCACAATCTAATAGAGCAAATTAAGCAAAGATAAAGATGGGAAAAAATCTTGGTTGGGAGGTATCTAGGGTGTATCCACAGTTTTTCGTTTGGCAACTTCCTGGCCCTGCCCAAAGTCATGTATGGAACCCTGAGCAGTTGTCATTGGGATCCGATATGTACAATCTTGCAAACATGTTTACTAAAGTGAACTATTATAAGCAGCTGGTGCCTACTTCCTTCCTTCCCTTTGTTTAGCTATTCCCCTGACATTTTCTTTATGATGCCTCTGGTTTCGTGTAGTATATAAGAAAAGCTAACATATATAACTGCTTACATGTAGTGAATATAACAGTTTTATTGTCTGGAGGAAGCCCATAATCGACTTTGATTCTTCAGTAGCGTATTTCTGTTGTGCACGTAATCTTTTGAGTAAATTTTGGCGCTCGAGTCTTTGGTTTTCTCGCAAAACTTTTCTTCAGGTGCTCTAGTACTTCGCCGCCGACTGTGAGATGAGACCACGGCACCCACACACTCGCCGCGGCAGTCGCCCCGTCCCCCATCGCGTGTAGCTAGCAGCCAAGCACAGACCATTCACAACTCCTTCCTCCACTCAAGCTCCCCTGCCCCAGCGCGGCGCCCTCCTCATCGCCCATGGCGTCTACTCCCTCCATTCCTAAATATAAGTCTTTATAAAGATTTCACTATGACTATATACGGAGCAAAATGAGTGAATC
The DNA here is from genome assembly GCA_963921465.1 of Triticum timopheevii. Lineage (NCBI taxonomy): Eukaryota > Viridiplantae > Streptophyta > Magnoliopsida > Poales > Poaceae > Triticum > Triticum timopheevii. The sequence goes on along the minus strand of OY997274.1, from coordinate 27,799,930 downwards.
TAGATTTTAAAATGCATCTATATACATACGTATGTGGTTCATAGTGAAATCTCTACAAAAACTTATATTTAGGAGCGGAGGGAGTAGCTAGCAGCCCACACAACCCCTACGTCCGCGTCCCTACCAAGCTCCCCTAGGTGCCGATTAGAGGAGTAAATCCATATTTTTTTTTACTCTTCTAATCGTTTATAAGGGATCGATTAGAAATGCACAAATTTTGCATACTATGGCATATCGTGGATTTCCAGCTAAATGGATTGAAGTAAACCCTTTGGCATGGCCGTTTCGTTCCGGCACGATCGTTGGATGACCCTGAGCAGACTTTCCTCCTACTCTTTCGCCGCTGAACAAACCTGCACTGTGGCATCTCAGTATGACCAAGGTACGTGGAATATTATCTCGTACAGCAGCAACAACTAGAGGAATTACTGTACTTGTTTTTCATCTGCCTGGCACTTGTTGGAAGAAAAATCAGTGGTTTCTTGTGCAGAATATGCAGGCCTTGAAGCGATTCCCTTTCTGGTTATATTTCTTTTTTATGTTTTCAGACCGGGAGATTATGCATGGATCTGTGTGCAGCCGTGTTTCTTACCAAGGTGAAGGTTAAATCAATTTCCCGTCTTTTCCAGAGGTCTCTCCCATAACCGACGAGGTTTTCAACACGAGGATATACGAGGGTCAACTGATTTGAAACGAACATGTAAACAATCGCAAACAAAAAAACGAGGAATTTACCTGTGAAAATTTGGCTTCCTCGCGGCAAGCCGATGGTGCACGGCGACCCCTCCTTCTCATCCACGAGTTCGATCAAACGTTGTGCTTCACCGGATCGATCCAGCCACGTACGTGGTCGGACGACCGGCCCAGCCATACGTCGTCACCGGCGGGGCGCTTCACCGACGACGGCGCGGACCGGGCTTGCGTCGACACGGGGAGTCGGTCCGCGCGGTGTGCCGTGCCTGGACGAGGACGGCGACGTCACACGTCCGATCCAGCGGCGTGCTTCGAGCGACGCCCAGCGCAGGGCCTGGTCGGCCCGGCGGCGGGCAGGCGCCGGCGACGGGGGTGCCCAGCGGCGAGGTTTGGTAGAGCCATGGGCATGGGCAGAGGAAGAAAGGGAGAAAAGGGGAGCCTCACGGCTTGCGTGCGCATCTGGCCTCATCTCTAGCGGCTTTTGTGTGGCGTCGGTTATGAGCACGGAATAGTATAGGCAAGGAAACTATTTAGTTGTTGTTTGCGCAGCTGGCTCGCGCCTGCCTGATCGCTCCGGCCGGAATTCATTAATTTCGTATTAAATCCGGGCACCGAGGCCAGATCTGGCCGGCCGGACGGCCAGAAAAGTCGCACCCGTGCCCGACACGGCCCACGAGTTTTGGTCCCTTTCGGTGCCATGATACAGACCCCGCGCCCCACCTGCCTCCTTTGTTTATCACGCCGGGACGGACGGCAGAAGAATCCTATGCGCTCCGTGCATGCCATGCCATGCCATGCCAATGCTATGCTGAAGAAAATAGCAAAACTCCAAGAGCATCTACAGCCGCTAGCTAATCCGGCCCTTCAAACGTCCGCGAACCATGACCGGTCACTCCTCATTTGCCAATTCAAACGGTCCGCGAACCATGACCGGTCACCCCTCATTTTAAGGCCTCTAACGTCCATGAACCATGACCGGTCACCCTTCATTTTCCATGTCAAACGCCCGCGGATCATGACTGGTCACCCCTCGTTTTGCTGCCTCTGTAAGCGTCTCCCTCGTATCCATGCAGCTCATGCAATGTACTGTAAAACATGAAACTTTGTATATCAACACATTAGCAACAAAAGTACATAATTCAGACATCAATCACATAGTAACAGTCATAGGTAGGGCAACCAAAAGAACAAGTGTTCATCGCGGGACAATACTAATTAAACATTAAAAAAAACAGATGAAACAGAGGGGCGGAGAAGGGCGGAGGAAACCGCCATTTCCTCGCCGTCCCCTTCCCCTTGTGGTCGCCGGCGCGGTTGTACTTCTCCGTGTAGGCGTCGACGGCCAGAGGGGCCTAGCCGTCAGATCCGCCACCAAACGGTGTGCTGCTGGAGCTCGCCAGTCCACGGTGTGCGGCTGGGTCCTACACATACCCGCCCCAGATTTGAGCTGTGTTTGTAGGGTGCCGGTGAGCCCACATGTGAGCGGCCGGCTTGGGAAGCCAACTTTTTTTTTGTGTGACCAGGCACTGACCGGGCCGTCCGTCCGGACAGTTTGTGGAGCCCGGCAGCAGCGGCGGTCCACACCCCGCGCTGGACCGGCAGCAGCAGCGCATATGGATTCAACCGCGTGCTAGTGCTCGGCCACCAAGGGCTCCACCCCAGGCGACAACGGTAATATGCTCAGAAGGTAACCCCCAAATCGCCCCCATCTACAGTATGTTCTACTACTAATATGTACTATGCTCAAGCTTGTCTCCCTGAATTTTCTCTGAAATCTGAACGCAAGTGTGTAACAGCAGTTACTAATTTCTAGGGTTGCGGTGATCCAGTCGTTCCAGCAGGCAGGCCCCTGTTTTCAGTTCAACATGATGGTCAGTCAATGAATGGAATTGATTTTCATACTGACAGTTCTGTGTCTCCCACTCTCGACATGCTGCTATACTTTTTCAGTTTCATTGACGCCTTGGTCAATTTGTTACAGTTCCAGCTGCAAAGTGTTACAGTTCTAGGGATGTGAATCTCTATTAGGCCTTGGTCAATTTGTCAGCCCACCATTCAAACTTGGATTCTACAACTAGTAATATCAGAAAAGGCAAATGGACGTTGAATTCTAGTATGTTTTCAAGTGAACTGAAGGTTATTCATCCTTCCTTTTTAGGCAATGCCAACTAGTTCATACATTTTGTTTATGCCGTATGTAAAATGTGGGCGACACATCCTCAAAAAAGAAAATGTGGACAACAAATTGTGATGCGTGTGGCTGCACTATTTTAAGGCAGCTGTTGGAGCAGTTGTGCCCTATTATATGGCTGCTGTTGGACACGCCACTTTTTCATGCCCAAAAAAAGCAAGTTTTGGTGCCCAAATTTTGTACTCCAACCACTTTTGGTGCCCTAAAATATTAGAGATGCTCTCAGTTCAACAGAGTGGCTTACTGCAATATATCGGGCGTGCATCTACTGCGCGTTGTAATTAGTAAATAGTGAGCTCGGTGTGCTGGAATGACAAGGGATATCTGATTTACATGCCCTACCTGCACCATGTGCTCTCTTTGGGCAAGCAATGCAGCCTCATAATAGATCGCTTCCATAATGACCACCAAGAAAATCATCTTTGCCCATCACGATACTCGTCTTCAGCTAATGTCATCTTCGTTGTGTGCATCTGTACCAAAAACCACATTACAACCCTATTTCAACTGCTAAACATTGTGTTTGTCCACTAACATTTTCTAGGAAGCTTGTATCATCTTCTACAGTGTGTTGCAGAACAGAACATCTAAGCTTTTGTAACAAATTCACAGAAATACTTCATGAACCAATGAATGTGTATAGCTAAGATGACAAACTTAAATCATTAATAAACAGAAAGAAATCAGTAGGATAGAGTTTACGGATTATTTGTATGCGCACCTGAGGATCTGAAGGATCAGCGGGATAGAGGCTGCTACTTTGTGAACTGATTGAAGACGGTAAGAATTTGGCACAGGTGATGTTGCCATAACAGCAATGTAAACGGCTTATGCGATGGGCAATATAATAGGGTTTCTGAAACGTGAAAGAAATCATAATGAGACTCCATCTTACTAGAAATTCAGTAAGCATTTCTGGTAAACTCCATCAATGACTGTATTCCAGACTGCAAGTATATGGAACAAAACTACTTCATGGTAAAAACAGGATAACTAGATATGCACCAGACCAAAGCAATAATAAGAATGCCACGTGAATCCACGTATCTCAAAGCAACCACTCCCATCTTGACATCACATATGTTCCTCATATTGTTGGTGCTTCAAGATTGCTGATTATAATTCTCTATTTTGTTGGGATCTTATCGTGAGAGAACATAGTTATTAAAGTTTTGTTATGCATACTCTCATGGGATTGTTATAATTTGATCATGGACTAAATTCCTATATATAAACAATGCAATGGTAAGTGAAGGGCTTGCCAAAGCCGTGGGTCCGATCCTCCTTGCCGCACTGTGATTGTTTTTGTCCTCCAAGCGTGACTACCACACAAAAAATATAATCAGCAGTATGGGGAGTCAACCGCACGACCTTGGGCTAAGGTGTCTTCGACTTCTCTAGTAAACCATGAGCCATTGTGTGATCCATTAGGCATACAGTGTCTATCTGACATGGCCTTAACGTTTAAATTCAAAAATTTCAAAAAAAAAAAATGAACGGTCACAAAAAAATTCAGGAGGCAGGGGAATTTCCGGTGACCGGTCGGTTACCGGAGAAAAGAACCTTGACTAAACCCCATCTTGAGCTTCCAATGCGACACGAAGAAGTCCTTGGGGATTGTCAATTAGTAATTTACTCAATACACAGGCAGCTTTAATCCATGGTCTATCTGAAGGAGTTCAGATAGATTCCCTGACTCTGGCACTGGAGGTTCTACAGAAGAGGACATATCCAATGTTGAAGGCCAGGAGCCTTCAGAAATACAGAAATGGTCTGCAGATTTCCCAGACATGCTTGATGTTTTGCTAGCCGAGAGAAGAGTGGATGAAGCGCTAGATGCACTAGATGAAGCGGAGCGAGTTGCTGCTGACCGGACACAAACTCTTAACTACAGCTGAAATTTCGGCTTTGAGAAGTGCCGCCTCTGATAATCGTCAAAAGCTGGCAGACCAGCTTGCTGAAGCTGCTTGTCAGTCTTCTACTCGTGGCATTGAGCTCCGTGCTGCCGCTTCTGCTCTCAAAAGGCTTGGTGATGGCCCTCGAGCTCAGTCTGTTACTCAGTGCACATAATCAAAGGCTTCAATGTAATTTGCAAACTATACATCCGTCAAGCACTTGATATGGTGGGGCACACACTGCTGCACTTGCTCAACAAGTTTTTTCAGTTGTAGCTCAGGCGCTCAGTGATTCTGTAGAAGTTTTTGGTGATGAGTCATGTTATGCATCTGAGCTGGTTACATGGGCTACCCAGCAGGTCTTGTCCTTTGCACTCCTGGTAAAGAGGCATGTGTTGTCTTCTTGTGCAGCCGTTGGAGGCTTGAGAGCAGCTGCAAAATGTGTTCAAATATCAATTGGCAATTGTTCCTTGCTGGAAGCTTGTGGTCTATCTGTTTCTGCTGTCCTCCTGAAGTAGTTCAAGCCCAGTCTTGAGCAAGCATTAGATGCTAACTTGAGGAGAATCGAAGAGAGTACTGCTGCACTTGCTGATAACTGGACACTCACTTATCCCCCAAATGGTATTCGCCCATTAGCTAGATCTTCTGTTGCTAATTTGGCACTTCAACCAAAGCTCTCAAGCAGTGCATATCGTTTCAATTCTATGGTTCAGGTAACGATTGATCCATTTTGCTCAATCTTTCCTTCTTGCTGTTTTCATCAAAATGGTGGTGACATATCCATCTTGGCATGCTTGGTACTGCAAAATATGGCATAATAATATTGTGTGTTCTACACTACACAACAACATCTAGGTCTATCTCGATCCTTTCAATTACAGCCACTTGAACTTGTTAGGCGTTTGTGTGAGGTGGGAAATAGCCGAGATATGAGTTGGGATACCATAGAAGGGTTTCGTGTAGGGGATTTTCATCTTCTGTATGGTTGCTTGCTATTTCACTGGGACAGTGGCATGACATTTTGTGCTAAAAATGACCCTTTTTGGAATCATGGCAAGCATCAATAATGTATGGTTTGCACTAATGTGATGCAACAGTACGAACATCGATCTCAACAAACTATTGAAACCAGACATTTTAAACCCTAAGCCCAATCAAGTGTGGATTTGGTCCAACATGGCGTTCATGTGGCAGTTGTTCTTCTGTGTGGCATACATGTGGACTTACCCACAAAGGCTTGTTTCATAGAACACTTTGGCCAGTGGCATGGTAAGCCAGCATCCTTGAACTTGTTTAGAGTTCGATGCCGCATGCCAAGTAACCGCCTCAGACCTCACGCCTCCACCTAACAGCCATCGCTGGTAGACCCTGGACAGCTGGTGAACCTCACCCCTTCACCTAACGGCCAACTGCTAAAACAGTGTGTTTGTCCAATAACATTTTCTAGGAAGCTTGCATCATCTCTTACAGTGTGCTTAATGAGTTGCAGAACAGAACATCTAAGATTTTGCAATAAATCACAGAAATACTTCATGAACCAATGAATGGGTATAGCTAAGATGACAAACTTCGACAAGCTTAAATCATTAATAAACTGAAAGAAATCAGCATGATAGAGTATTATATGCCCACCTGAGGATCTGAAGGACCAGCAGGATAGAGGCTGCTACTTTGTGAAGCTCTTGGGCATAATGGATTCTGAAGGTTCATACGCAACCCATTATCAGATTTGCTTGGCAAGTGTACACAAATATAACCACTGTGATTTTCAGTGATCCGACAAAATCTGACCTGAAGATCATTCAGCTCTTCCCTCAGTGTCGGGAGATACTCGAGCAAAATGTTCTGCATTAAAGTATAAGTGATACTAAGTTATTGGAGCATTTGCAAGGACCTGGACTAATAAGCAGACATTGCAACTTACAATTCATAAATCATAAGAAATGGCAGTAAAACCAGTATGGATATCAGGTGCACACGCCGCGGTTTTATGCAAAAGAACAGAGGAGTGAGAAAGTAGGACTTGCCAAGACCTTTCCTGATGGAAGTAGCGGCGTTGACAGCAGCGCGAAAGTGGATGATGGAGGAAGCTGCAGTTGATGAGGATGATGTCCTTACAGCCCCCCCAGCGGCTCCGATCATCATTGAAGAAGCTAGGTCATGGATGAGTGGCACTGTGGAGAGATACTGTCACAATTAAGAGAGAGACATATCATATATTTGCAAAAATATACTGCTCCTATCACAATTCCTTCATTCTCTGTCACAATTCCCTCATATATGTGGACTGTGGCGTGTGTTTTTTGGGTTTAGGGCTTGTTGTGCTTTGCCCTCAGCTGTGACCCTATCTTGTACTATTTGTTCCTGTGGACCTCCGTGTGTGTGTGTTTGTGTGTTGGATCTTGTTGGATGCTTGTTGTGCGGTTGGCTTTATAATATAAAGCGGGGCGAAAGCCTTTTTCGGTATAAGCTTTATATAAATCTTTCATACATAAGGGTGGAGGAAACACATAACTGGAATTAGTAATTACTGCACATAAGTCAAGAATTGATAACATAGCTCGCGCGTACCGACAAAAGCGTCATCTAAACTCACAGTTCATGGCAGGATGTAGAAGAATAAATTTGTATTTCTGGCAATTAAGTCTCTTTCCGACAAGTTTCACCTCTCGTTGGCGTTCCGGAGCTCCGCCCGGGGCTGGTGGCCGCCTGCGCTCTTCCCACGCCGTGGCACGAACCCTAGGGGAACCCCTCCTCCGGTACTCGGGGGTTCCGTGGGCGGCGGCACCTTCGCCGGTCTGCCCGACCGGCGCCCCCGCTGGGCTGCAGGCAAATTTGAGGAACCAGTGAACGCAGGCCGGGGCGGAGCTAGCAGGGGAGGAGGGGGGGAGCGGGAGCACCTGAAGCGGCAGACAGATGGGCCGGAACCCGGAGCCGGGGGACGCGCGCGGGGGAGCGGCCGGGAACGCACGGGACGAGCTGCGCCTCGGCGAGGTGGGGTGGGGTGGGGAGCAGAGCATGGAGACCTGGAGTGGTGTGCACTGTGAAAACGGCCCGGCAGTGGAGTCTTGGGCTCTCTGGGAGCACGGCTGCGGAACGATTCTAAAAAAACAAAATGAAACGAGGATTTATTTTCCTCAGGGATTATTATTTGATGATTAATTTTGCATTAACTTTTTTTTGCAAATATTATTACTTTTGGATGGATTATGTTCTCTACATCCCCGCCCCCCGCCCCCCCCCCCCACATCCATTTCGAGTACACACCAGTTGTGTGACAAACGGTGGCCAAGTACTAAGAGGGGATGCAGAATAGTCGCCGGCACTCACCGTCAACGTCGAGCATGGCCATAAGGGCATCTCCAGCCGTTGGCCCCCTAGGAGGGGCAAAAAATCGCCCCCTAAGGGCGCACCGGCGCTAAACCGCGCACTGGGGGCGTGATGCCCCCAGTCGCGGCGCCCACGACGCAAAACGGTTCGAGTAAAAAAGGCAACACACGGCGCAAAACGACTCAAATTTAACGCAAACACGGCGAGTTCGTTCAAACTTAAGCATATTTTACAAAAAAAAAAAACTGCCGCGGGCTACCTCCGCCGTCTCCCTCGCCGCCCGCCTCGCCGCCCGCCCACGCGGTTCTACATGCCGAGGAGGCTGTAGAACCGCATGTAGTCGCCGCCGCCGTCGTCGTCGTCGTCGTCGCCGCCGCCGCCCCCGCCTAAACCTCCGCCGTCCCTGCTGCACCCCTCCCTCCGGTTGGCGCGGCGGCGGGTTGGAAGGCCCGGGGGCGTCGTCGTCGTCGCTGTCGAGGATCACGACGCCGTGCTCGTCCTCACGCCCACGCTTGCGGGCGGCGATCTCCTCCAGGGCCCGGCACTGCCGTACCGTCTCGTTGCGGAGGTAGTCATCCCGCGCCCACTACATGGCATCCTCGCCGGAGAAGCCGCGCCGGGCTATCTCCTCGTACTCCGCGGGGAGGCCGGGCTCCGGCTTGGGCTAGACGAGGACGAAACGGCCGGTGGGTGGCGAGGCGTTGACGCCGATACGGACGCCGGAGCTGCCAGTGCGCGCGGCGACCGGCGTGTCCTGGGGCTCCGGCTTGACGGGGCGGAGGCAGGGCGAGCCGCCGGACGAAGAGGAGGACCCCCCGGTCTCCATGCGCCTCGGGGTTCAGGAGCTTCCCCGGCGGCGTGAAAAGGAAGGGGGAGCGGGGTAGTCGAGGCGCGGCGTGTTGCCGCCCTCGATGTACTCGAGGACGGCCTCCAACGTGCGCCCTGGCACGCCCCACCACCGACGCCGGCCGACGGAGTTCTGCCTGCCGGAGGGCACGACGCCGTTGGTGGCCTCAAGCTTCTGGGCGTGACGGCGGCGGAAGTACGGTTCCCACAGCGGGCTGTTGGGGACGTACCATGGCCCCTCCCTCGCCGCACGCGGCAGGTTCGAGCGGATGCGCGCGATCTCCGCACGCCGCGCCGCGCCGGTGGGTATCGAGGGCACCGGTACGCCGCCCGTGCTGATCCTCCACGCCCCGGGCACCCGCATGTCCGGCGGGACCGGGTACTCGGCCTCGTAAAGGAGGCGAGCCTCGTCTTCATGAAGATGGCGGCGGCCGAAGCCGTTCGCCACCGCGCCATCGCCTGGGAAGCGCTCGGCCATTGGTTTTGAACTAGAGACGGCGAAAGGGGAGGAGAGGAGAGGGAGAAACGACGGCGGGCGAGGAAGTGTGAGATGCCGGGTGCGCCGGGGCGGCATATATAGGCCGAGGCGCCGCCCACACGCGTGGCACCTTGCGTACGCGTGGCGGGCGAGGCGAGGGCGAGGGACGCGCGTCGTCCGGCCTTCACTGTGCCGCCCGTGAGGCATCAATGGCGCAGGCTGACCGGCGCGGCAGCGCGGCAGCTTTGGCATTGATTCGCCGCGGGAAACGAGGCGACGAGGACGACGAAGGACCGAGAAGAAGGCCGTGTCACTAACGCCTCGGGCCCGCGGTTTTTTCGCGCCAAAAAAGTTCGCCCAGCGCCCCCGAGCGCCTCCCAGCGCGCCGGGTTCGGGCTGGGTCCGCCGGCGCTGTTTTCGGCCCAAGCCGGCGAAAATCGGGCTCCTGGGGGCGCGACTGGGCCGTTTTTTCGGCGCCGGCGCGAAAAAAACGCCTGGGGAGGCTTTCTTGGGGGCGCGGCTGGAGATGCCCTAAGACCGCGGCAGAGTAAACAAGGTTTGGAAAAAACAAAAGTAGATTGGCACTCGAACTCATCAAGGGTAACATTTTTCTAGCATATCATTATAAAATCAAAATTGTTATGTTTGCCATTACAAATACTCCTATTCTTTCTTTCTTTTTCGGTGCGCCTTCCGTCTAATTCTCTCTCCACTGCGCCTAGTCTGCTCAACGGGGTGTAAACAGTGACAAGGTATTGTGAGACATGGCAAAGCCATAGCTGACACTCAGCCCCTGTTCGGATGCTCTCCGCTCCACAACTGCAGCTCCCGAAGCTGAGGGAGCGGCAGCACAATTGCAAGGAGTGGCTCAAACCGAGCTTCTCGCCCGGGAGCGGAGTTTTGAGGCTGGAGAGGTTCCGAATAGGCACTCAATGTTGATAGAGGTGAAGAAGACCCGAAAAGACCACGTCGGGACTCATTTGGTTGCCTGATCCCCCCCCCCCCCCGATCCCTTCCCTTTTCCAGGGCAGGAAAATCAAGCCCGACATTTGGATGACTCAATTTGCGGAGTGCGCCAGCCCGAACCCCTTTCTTTCCCCAGCCAGTGGACCCATGCCTCCGCACACTCGGAAATTTCTACCGCCTCATTCCTGTCGTACGACCACGCTCCATCGCCTCCTCGCGAAGTTCTGCCTTCCTTCACCTGTTGCCTTCCGTTCTTCTCCTCTCCCCCTCCCCTTTAGAGCATCTACATCCACTTGACAAATCTGATTCCTCAAATGCCCACAGACGCGACCGTGCGCGTCCGCAGACAGTGACCGATCATGCCTCAATTAGCCACTCTGCATCTGAGTCTCTCATATTTCAACCCCTAGATCCATACAAAGCATGGAAACACAAATCCTACATACTACATACTACATACTACCCTAGCTAATCTTCGTCGTCGGAGCTGTCCATGATGTCGGTGCCTGGCGCCAGGTGGACGGGCGCGTGGGAGGGCTCTGGCTCATCCTCCTCTTGCTCGACCTCATCCATGTAGGCGAGCATCTCCTACTCCTCCGCAACCTGCTGCGCCTCCATCTTCTGTCGGCGACGGCGTCTGGCCTCCGCAGTCGACTCCGAGCAGAGGGAATCGAGGATGGCCTGCTACTCCGCCTACAGATCTGCGTCGCCAGCGTCCCCCACATCCTCCTACGGCTCCTCCTACTCCTCCTCAACCTCCTCCTCCTCCTCCGGATAAACTGCATCCGGAGGTAGCCCGACGGTGATCCGGGCTTCGCGCCTTGCCCCGATCTGCTCAAGGAGCTGCAGTCAGCGCTCCGGCATTAGAAATGGGTAGCTCCTCACCCGGAGGGGGGGGCATCGCTACTAATGGTGGCGAAAAGTGAGGGAAAGTGGCGGCGAACAGGCGGAGCAAAATGTGAAGGGGTAGGGTTTCGGTGCCAATGGTCAGCTTAAATAGCCGGGTTAGGCACTAAGCGGCCCGCTGGAGCGGCGCCACGCAGGGACATTGGTTCGACGGAGGAGACGAGCCTCGGTCATCATGTTTACGGGCGATTTCGTGTGGGACCCCATCGTCAGTCCGACGTGGCGGACGCGCCTGGGCGCCTCATATCCGCCTCATATTTGGGCTGGATATTAGGGGTGTCGGTCAGCTTGAACGTTTGACGCTCGTTTGAAGCGCCTGACTAGGTCAAAATTTTATGACCAGTCAGTGACCGAGCAGGCCGTCTGCATCCTTGCAGCGGTGTAACACCCCTTCTCCCCGCTGTAATCTCTACCTAAACATGGTGCTCAACTCCATATAATATTTCCCAATGATATTTGGTGCACCCCCTTCCCGCCGCTCCACCTCCCGGACCCCGTCTTCCTCCTCCACCGCCATGGCTCCGACCTCCTCTCTGGCTGCTCCGAGGACGGCATTTACACAAACAACTAATCCACATCAAATCAGGCATGAGAGACAGCTTTTTGAGCAAAACAGAACAATATAATAAACATAGCATGACAGCAGCAAAGCATTTTCGTTAGTAATATAGAGAACCATCATCAGTAACGCCTGTCGCACAGATACGTTCGCTTCATAAGTGGCGCCTATGTCATAACCAAAAAGGATACCACCCAATGTAGGGAACACAAACCTAGGATCCTAACATTGGCCCCTTAGTACTGAAAGATCGCTAAATTAAACGTGATTTGTTATGCAAACTTCCTTGGTTTTCTTGGATCTAACATGCCGTGAATGAGTTTTGCACTAAGAAGGGTTTCGACTAGAATCTGGTTGAACACAAAAGGGGGGAAATAAAGCCACAACCCTCAGACAGGACTGTGCTATCAGTCGTACACCAAAAGGGGAAAAATAAAGCCACAACCCTGTAAGAACTTGCAAACCAACTAGTGAACTCCAAATAGATAAACAAGATATAACCAGCTTGCAGCTAAAATACCCACAAAATTCCATGTTCAACTTATGCTAAGTTTCAGGAGCATAGATATTACCAATTTCATAAGAAATCTAATGTGCAAAGATAGACAATTCAATTTCTGCTCTCACTTGCACAACAAATGTCCACATCAACTAGTTACAACAATAAAATTCGAAGGAATTTAATTTGTAGATAAAGCTTCATGATGTGCAACAAAGTAAACCCTCCTATTTTGAGTAGAAATTCTTTGATTTCGACTACCGACCCCTTCGTTTTTCAAGAAATAATGGATCTAACAACATGGGACAAGATTTCGACTTAGAATCCTTGGTTTTCCATTAAGAAATTCGGTTTCGAACTGAGAAAACATCCTAGTATTTGGATCCAAGCCAGCGGACAAAGATTTGTTTACAATTGCGTTGGATTAATCGGGCATGGGGCGAGGGAAATGCATGTGCATCTTGAGATTAGAAGGGAGGGGCACCTGGGCAGGCGTGGGTAGTGTCGGAGAAGGCGTGCGCGTCGCCCGCCGGCGGGCAGGTCCCGGTCAGCCATCTCCTGTGGGGATCGCGGTGACACGAGGCGAAGACGCGGGATGAGAGCGGGGACCCGACGCGATCTAGGGTTCTGAGTGGCCCGTGGACGCAGGGTCGGGTCACGTACGCTGGCGGTGGTGGGCTGGCTGCGAAAGTGTCGGGCTGGCTTTATTCCTGTTGTTTCTACGTACTATTTGTTGGGGAGCGTTGCAGAAAATTAAAAATTTTCCTACGGTTTAACCAAGATCCATCTATGAGTTCATCTAAGCAACGAGTGATAGGAGTGCATCTACATACCCTTGTAGATCCCGAGCGGAAGCGTTCAAGAGAACGGGGATGATGGAGTCGTACTCGCTGTGATCCAAATCACCGATGACCAAGTGCTGAACGGACAGCACCTCCGCGTTCAACACACGTACGGAGCGGATGACGTCTCCTCCTTCTTGATCCAGCAAGGGGGAAGGAGAGGTTGAGTAAGAAGGCTCCAGCAGCAGCACGACGGCGTGGTGGTGGTGGAGATGCAGTACTCCGGCAGGGCTTCGCCAAGCAACTGCGGGAGGAGGAAGAGGTGTAGCAGGGGGAGGGAGGCGCCAAGACTCAGGGGTACGGCTGCCCTCCCTCCCCCCTCCTTTATATAGGCCCCCAGGGGGGCGCTGGCCCTGGAGATGGGAATCTCCCAAGGGGCGGCGGCCAGGGGGGTGGAGTGCCCCCCAAGGCAAGTGGTGCGCCCCCCCCCCCCATCCTAGGGTTTCCAACCCTAGGCGCAGGAGGGCCCAAGGGGGGGGGCCGCACCAGCCCACTAGGGGCTGGTTCCCCTCCCACTTCAGCCCACGGGGCCCTCCGGGATAGGTGGCCCCACCCGGTTGAAGGAAATATGCCCTAGAGGCAATAATAAAGTTATTATTTATTTCCTTATTTCATGATAAATGTTTATTATTCATGCTATAATTGTATTAACCGGAAACATAATACATGTGTGAATACATAGACAAACATAGTGTCACTAGTATGCCTCTACTTGACTAGCTCGTGAATCAAAGATGGTTAAGTTTCCTAGCCATGGACATGAGTTGTCATTTGATTAACGGGGTCACATCATTAGGAGAATGATGTGATTGACTTGACCCATTCCGTTAGCCTAGCACTTGATCATTTAGTATGTTGCTATTGCTTTCTTCATGACTTATACATGTTCCTGTAACTATGAGATTATGCAACTCCCGTTTACCGGAGGAACACTTTGGGTACTACCAAACGTCACAACTAACTGGGTGATTATAAAGGAGTACTACAGGTGTCTCCGAAGGTACATGTTGAGTTGGCGTATTTCGAGATTAGGTTTTGTCACTCCGATCGTCGGAGAGGTATCTCTGGGCCCTCTCGGTAATGCACATCACTATAAGCCTTGCAAGAAATGTGGTCAATGAGTTGGTTACGGAATGATGCATTACATAACGAGTAAAGAGACTTGCCGGTAACAAGATTGAACTAGGTATAGGATACTGACGATCGAATCTCGGGCAAGTAACATACCGATGACAAAGGGAACAACGTATGTTGTTATGCGGTTTGACCGATAAAGATCTTCGTAGAATATGTAGGAACCAATATGGGCATCCAGGTTCCGCTATTGGTTATTGACTGAGAATAGTTCTAGGTCATGTCTACATAGTTCTCGAACCCGTAGGGTCCGCACGCTTAAGGTTTCAATGGCAGTTATATTATGAGTTTATGAGTATTGATGTACCGAAGGAGTTTGGAGTCCCGGATGAGATCGGGGACATGACGAGGAGTCTCGAAATGGTCGAGACGTAAAGATCGATATATTGGACGACTATATTCGGAGTTCGGAAAGGTTCCGAGTGATTTCGGAGAAAACCGGAGTGCCGGGGGGGTTACCGGAACCCCCCGAGAGAGTATTGGGCCTTATGGGCCTTAGGGGAAAGGAGAGAGGGGCAGTCAGCATGGGCCGCGCGCCCCCTCCCCCCTCTGGTCCGAATTGGACTAGGAGGGGGGCGGCGCCCCCCCCTTTCCTTCCCCTCTCCCCCTTCCTTCCCCCTCCTAGTAGGAGTAGGAAAGGAGGAGTCCTACTCCTACTAGGAGGAGGATTCCTCCTCCCTTGGTGCGCCCAAGGGGCCGGCCGGCCTCCCCCCTTGCTCCTTTATATACGGGGGCAGGGGGGCACCCCATAGACACACAAGTTGATCTACGGATCGTTCCTTAGCCGTGTGCGGTGCCCCCTCCACCATATTCCACCTCGGTCATATCGTCGCGGAGTTTAGGCGAAGCCCTGCGCCGGTAGCACATCATCATCGTCACCATGCCGTCGTGCTGACGGAACTCATCCCCGACACTTTGCTGGATCGGAGTCCGGGGATCGTCATCGAGCTGAACGTGTGCTGAACTCGGAGGCCCCGTACGTTCGGTGCTTGGATCGGTCGGATCGTGAAGACGTACGACTACATCAACCACGTTGTGCTAACGCTTCCGCTTACGGTCTACGAGGGTACGTGGACAAACACTCTCCCCTCTCGTTGCTATGCCATCACCATGATCTTGCGTGTGCGTAGGAAATTTTTTGAAATTACTACGTTCCCCAACAGTGGCATCCGAGCCTAGGTTTTATGCGTTGATGTTATATGCACGAGTAGAACACAAGTGAGTTGTGGGCGATGCAAGTCATACTGCTTACCAGCATGTCATACTTTGGTTCGGCGGTATTGTGAGATGAAGCGGCCCGGACCGACATTACGCGTACGCTTACGCGAGACTGGTTTCACCGTTACGAGCACTCGTGCTTAAAGGTGGCTGGCGGGTGTCTGTCTCTCTCACTTTAGCTGAATCGAGTGTGGCTATGCCCGGTCCTTGCGAAGGTTAAAACAACACTAACTTGACGAACTATCGTTGTGGTTTTAATGCGTAGGTAAGAATGGTTCTTGCTCAGCCGTAGCAGCCACGTAAAACTTGCAACAACAAAGTAGAGGACGTCTAACTTGTTTTTGCAGGGCATGATGTGATGTGATATGGTCAAGACGTGATGCTATATTTTATTGTATGAGATGATCATGTTTTGTAACCGAGTTATCGGCAACTGGCAGGAGCCATATGGTTGTCGCTTTATTGTATGAAATGCAAACACCCTGTAATTGCTTTACTTTATCACTAAGCGGTAGCGATAGTCGTAGAAGCAATAGTTGGCGAGACGACAACGATGCTACGATGGAGATCAAGGTGTCGCGCCGGTGACGATGGTGATCGTGACGGTGCTTCGGAGATGGAGATCACAAGCACAAGATGATGATGGCCATATCATATCACTTATATTGATTGCATGTGATGTTTATCCTTTATGCATCTTATCTTGCTTTGATTGACGGTAGCATTTTAAGATGATCTCTCACTAATTATCAAGAAGTGTTCTCCCTGAGTATGCACCGTTGCGAAAGTTCGTCGTGCCCAGACACCACGTGATGATCGGGTGTGATAAGCTCTACGTCCATCTACAACGGGTGCAAGCCAGTTTTGCACACACAGAATACTCAGGTTAAACTTGACGAGCCTAGCATATGCAGATATGGCCTCGAAACACGGAGACCGAAAGGTCGAGCGTGAATCATATAGTAGATATGATCAACATAGTGATGTTCACCATTGAAAACTACTCCATCTCACGTGATGATCGGTTATGGTTTAGTTGATTTGGATCACGTGATCACTTAGATGACTCGAGAGATGTCTATCTAAGTGGGAGTTCTTAAGTAATATGATTAATTGAACTTAAATTTATCATGAACTTAGTCCTGGTAGTATTTTGCAAATTATGTTATAGATCAATAACTTGCATTGTTGCTTTCATATGTTTATTTTGATATGTTCCTAGAGAAAATTGTGTTGAAAAATGTTAGTAGGAATGATGCGGATTGGATCTGTGATCTGAGGTTTATCCTCATTGCTGCACAGAAGAATTATTTCCTTAATGCACCGCTAGGTGACAAACCTATTGCAGGAGCAGATGCAGACGTTATGAACGTTTGGCTAGCTCAATATGATGACTACTTGATAGTTTAGTGCACCATGCTTAACGGCTTAGAATCGGGACTTCAAAGACGTTTTGAATGTCATGGCACATATGAGATGTTCCAGGAATTGAAGTTAATATTTCAAGCAAATACCCGAGTTGAGAGATATGAAGTCTCCAACAAGTTCTATAGCTAAAAGGTGGAGGAGAATTGCCCAACTAGTGAGCATGTGCTCAGATTGTCTGTGTACTTCAATCGCTTGAATCAAGTGGGAGTTAATCTTCCAGATAAGATAGTGATTGACAGAATTCTCTAGTCACCATCACTAAGTTACTAGAACTTCGTGATGAACTATAATATGCAAGGGATGACGAAAGTGATTCCCAAGCTCTTCGTGATGTTGAAATCGACGAAGGTAGAAATCAAGAAAGAGCATCAAGTGTTGATGATTGACAAGACCACTAGTTTCAAGAAAAGGGCAAAGGGAAAGAAAGGGAAACTTCAAGTAGAATGACAAGCAAGTTGTCACTCCCGTGAAGAAAACCAAAGTTGGACCAAAGCCTGAAACTGAGTGCTTACACTACAAAGGAAATGGTCACTGGAAACGAAAAAACCCTGAATATTTGGTGGATAAGAAGGATGGCAAAGTGAACAAGGGTATATTTGATATACAGGTTATTGATGTGTGCCTTACTAGTGTTTATAGTAGCCCTTGAGTATTTGATACTTGTTCAGCTGCTAAGATTAGTAACTTGAAACAGGAGTTACAGAATAAACAGAGACTAGTTGAAGGGTGAAGTGACGATGAGTGTTGGAAGTAGTTCCAAGATTGATATGATCATCATCGCACACTCCCTATACTTTCGGGATTAGTGTTAAACCTAAATAAATGTTATTTGGCGTTTGCGTTGAGCATGAATATGATTTGATCATGTTTATTGTGATACGGTTATTCATTTAAAAGTTAGAGAATAAATTGTTATTCTGTTTACATGAATAAGACCTTCGATGGTCATACACCCAATGAACATAGTTTGTTGGATCTCGATCGTAGTGATACACATATTCATAAGATTGATGCCAAAAGATGCAAAGTTAATAATGATAGTGCAACTTATTTGTGGCACTGCCGTTTGGGTCATATCGGTGTAAAGCGCATGAAGAAACTCCATAAAGATGGATTTTCGGAATCACTTGGTTATGAATCATTTGATGCTTGCGAACCGTGCCTTTGGGCGAGATGACTAAAACTCCGTTCTTCGGAACAATGGAACGAGCAAAAAACTTGTTGGAAATAATACATACTGATGTATGCAGGCCAATGAGTATTAAGGCTCATGGCGGGTATCGTTATTTTCTGACCTTCACAGATGATTTGAGCAGATATGGGTATATCTACTTGATGAAACATAAGTCTGAAATAGTTGAAAGGTTCAAAGAATTTCAGAGTGAAATGGAAAATCATCGTAACAAGAAAATAAAGTTTCTGCGATCTGATCGTGGAGATGAATATTTGAGTTACGAGTTTGGTCTTCAATTAAAACAATGTGGAATAGTTTCACAGCTCACGCCACCTGGAACACCACAACATTATGGTATGTCCGAACGCCGTAACCGCACTTTATTAGATATGGTGCGATCTATGATGTATCTTACCGATTTACCACTATCGTTTTGGGGTTATGCATTAGAGACAGCTGCATTCACGTTAAAAGGGCACCATCTAAATCCGTTGAGACGACACCGTATGAACTATGGTTTAGCAGTAAACCTAAGTTGTCGTTTCTTAAAGTTTGGAGATGAGATGTTTATATGAAAAAGGTTTTCAACCTGATAAGCTCAAACCCAAATCGGAGAAGTGCGTCTTCATAGAATACCCAAAGGAAACTGTTGGGTAATCCTTCTATCACAGATCCGAAGGCAAAACATTCGTTGCTAAAAATGGATCCTTTCTAGAGAACGAGTTTCTCTCGAAAGAAGTGAGTGGGAGGAAAGTAGAGCTTGATAAGGTAATTTGTACCTTCTCTCGAATTGGAAAGTAGTTCATCACAGAAAACAGTTCCAGTGATTCCTACACCAATTAGTGAGGAAGCTAATGATGATGATCATGAAACTTCAGATCAAGTTACTACAGAACCTCGTAGGTCTTCCAGAGTATGGTCCGCACGAGAGTGGTACGGTAATCCTATTCTGAAAGTCATGTTACTAGACCATGATAAACCTACGAACTATGAGGAAGCGATGATGAGCCCAAATTCCACGAAATGGCTCGAGGCCATGAAATCTGAGATAGGATCCATGTATGAGAACAAAGTGTGGACTTTGGTGGACTTGCCCGATGATCGGCAAGCCATAGAAAATAAATGGATCTTCAAGAGGAAGACAGACGTTGATAGTAGTGTTACTATCTACAAAGCTCGACTTGTCACAAAAAGGTTTTTCGACAAGTTCAAGATGTTGAATACAATGAGATTTTCTCACTCGTATCGATGCTTAAGTCTGTCCGAATCATGTTAGCAATTGCCACATTTTATGAAATCTGGCAAAAGGATGTCAAAACTGCATTCCTTAATGAATTTATTAAAGAAGAGTTGTATATGATGCAACCAGAAGGTTTTGTCAATCCTAAAGGTGCTAACAAAGTGTGCAAGCTCCAGCAATCCATCAATGGACTGGTGCAAGCATCTCGGAGTTGGAATATACACTTTGATGAGTGGATCAAAGCATATGGTTTTATACAGACTTTTGGAAAGGCCTGTATTTACAAGAAAGTGAGTGGGAGCACTACAGCCTTTCTGATAAGTGTATGTGAATGACATATTGTTGATCGGAAATAATGTAGAATTATTCTGCAAAGCATAAAGGAGTGTTTGAAAGAAGTTCTTTAAAAAAGACTTCAGTAAAGCTACTTACATATTGAGCATCAAAATCTATTGAGATAGATCAAGACGCTTGATAAGATTTTCAATGAGTACATACCTTGACAAGATTTTGAAATAGTTCAAAATGGAACAGTCAAAGAAGGAGTTCTTGCCTGTGTTGCAAGGTGTGAAGTTGAGTAAGACTCAAGACCCGACCATGGCAGAAAATAGAAAGAGAATGAAAAGTCATTCCCTATGCCTCAGTCATAGGTTCTATAAAGTATGTTATGCTGTGAACCAGACATATTGTATACCTTGCTCTGAGTTTGGCAAATGAATACAATTTTGATCTAATAGTAGATCACTGGATAGCGGTCAAGAATATCCTTAGTGAGGACTAAGGAGATGTTTCTCGATTATGGAGGTGATAAAAGAGTTCGTTGTAAAAGTTACATCGGTGCAAATTTTTACACTGATCCAGATGACTCTAAGTCTCAATCTGGATACATATTGAAAGTGGGAGCAATTAAGCTAGAGTAGCTCCATACAGAGCATTGAAGACATAGAAAATTTGCAAAAATACATACGGCTCTGAATATGACAGACCCGTTGACTAAGATTCTCTCACGAGCAAAACATGATCACACCTTAGTACCCTTTGGGTGTTAATCACATAGCGATGTGAACTAGATTATTGACTCTAGTAAACCCTTTGGTTGTTGGTCACATGAAGATGTGAACTATGGGTGTTAATCATATACAGATATGAATATTGGTGTTAAATCACATGGCGATGTGAACAAGATTATTGACTCTAGTGCAAGTGGGAGACTGAAGGAAATATGCCCTAGAGGCAATAATAAAGTTATTATTTATTTCCTTATTTCATGATAAATGTTTATTATTCATGCTATAATTGTATTAACCGGAAACATAATACATGTGAATACATAGACAAACATAGTGTCACTAGTATGCCTCTACTTGACTAGCTCATGAATCAAAGATGGTTAAGTTTCCTAGCCATGGACATGAGTTGTCATTTGATTAACGGGGTCACATCATTAGGAGAATGATGTGATTGACTTGACCCATTCTGTTAGCCTAGCACTTGATCATTTAGTATGTTGCTATTGCTTTCTTCATGACTTATACATGTTCCTGTAACTATGAGATTATGCAACTCCCGTTTACCGGAGGAACACTTTGGGTACTACCAAACGTCACAACGTAACTGGGTGATTATAAAGGAGTACTACAGGTGTCTCCAAAGGTACATGTTGAGTTGGCGTATTTCGAGATTAGGTTTTGTCACTCCGATCGTCGGAGAGGTATCTCTGGGCCCTCTCGGTAATGCACATCACTATAAGCCTTGCAAGCAATGTGGCCAATGAGTTGGTTACGGAATGATGCATTACATAACGAGTAAAGAGACTTGCCGGTAACGAGATTGAACTAGGTATTGGATACCGATGATCGAATCTCGGGCAAGTAACATACCGATGACAAAGGGAACAACGTATGTTGTTATGCAGTTTGACCGATAAAGATCTTCGTAGAATATGTAGGAACCAATATGGGCATCCAGGTTCCACTATTGGTTATTGACTGAGAATAGTTCTAGGTCATGTCTACATAGTTCTCAAACCCGTAGGGTCCGCACGCTTAAGGTTTCAATGATAGTTATATTATGAGTTTATGAGTTTTGATGTACCGAAGGAGTTCGGAGTCCTGGATGAGATCGGGGACATGACGAGGAGTCTCGAAATGGTCGAGACGTAAAGATCGATATATTGGACGACTATATTCGGAGTTCAGAAAGGTTCCGAGTGATTTCGGAGAAAACCGGAGTGCCGGGGGGGTTACCGGAACCCCCCGGGAGAGTATTGGGCCTTATGGGCCTTAGGGGAAAGGAGAGAGGGGCGGCCAGCATGGGCCGCGCGCCCCCTCCCCCCTCTGGTCCGAATTAAACTAGGAGGGGGGGCGGCGCCCCCCCTTTCCTTCCCCCTCTCCCCCTTCCTTCCCCCTCCTAGTAGGAGTAGGAATCCTACTCCTACTAGGAGGAGGAGTCCTACTCCTACTAGGAGGAGGATTCCTCCTCCCTTGGTGCGCCCAAGGGGCCGGCCGGCCTCCCCCCTTGCTCCTTTATATACGGGGGCAGGGGGCACCCCATAGACACACAGGTTGATCTACAGATCGTTCCTTAGCCGTGTGCGGTGCCCCCCTCCACCATATTCCACCTCGGTCATATCGTCGCGGAGTTTAGGCGAAGCCCTGCGCCGGTAGCACATCATCATCGTCACCACGCTGTCGTGCTGACGGAACTCATCCCCGATACTTTGCTGGATCGGAGTTCGGGGATCGTCATCGAGTTGAACGTGTGCTGAACTCGGAGGCCCCGTACGTTCGGTGCTTGGATCGGTCGGATCGTGAAGACGTACGACTACATCAACCGCGTTGTGCTAAAGCTTCCGCTTACGATCTACGAGGGTACGTGGACGAACACTCTCCCCTCTCGTTGCTATGCCATCACCATGATCTTGCGTGTGCGTAGGATTTTTTTTTGAAATTACTACGTTCCCCAACACCGGTGGACCCCCGGGACCCTTCCGGTGGTCCCGGTACAATACCGGGTAACCCCGAAACTTTCCCGATGGCCGAAACAGCACTTCCTATATATAAATCTTCACCTCCGGGCTATTACGGAACTCCTCGTGATGTCCGGGATCTCATCCGGGACTCCGAACAACATTCGGTAATCACATACAAGTCTTCCTAATAACCCTAGCGTCACCGAACCTTAAGTGTGTAGACCCTACGGGTTCGGGAATCATGCAGACATGACCGAGACAGCTCTCCGGCCAATAACCAACAGCGGGATCTAGATACCCATGTTGGCTCCCACACGTTCCATGATGATTTCATCGGATGAACCACGATGTCGAGGATTCGATCAACCCCATATACAATTCCCTTTGTCAATCGGTACGTTACTTGCCCAAGACTCGATCGTCGGTATCCCAATACCTCGTTCAGTCTCGTTACCGGCAAGTCACTTTACTCGTACCGTAATGCATGATCCCGTGACCAAACACTTGGTCACTTAGAGCTCATTATGATGATGCATTGCCGAGTGGGCCCAGAGATACCTCTCCGTCATACGGAGTGACAAATCCCAGTCTCGATCCGTGTCAACCCAACAGACACTTTCGGAGATACCTGTAGTGCACCTTTATAGTCACCCAGTTACGTTGTGACGTTTGGTACACCCAAAGCACTCCCACGGTATCCGGGAGTTACACGATCTCATGGTCTAAGGAAAAGATACTTGACATTGGAAAAGCTCTAGCAAACGAACTACACGATCTTGTGCTATGCTTAGGATTGGGTCTTGTCCATCACATCATTCTCCTAATGATGTGATCCCGTTATCAACGACATCTAATGTCCATAGTCAGGAAACCATGACTATCTGTTGATCATCGAGCTAGTCAACTAGAGGCTTACTAGGGACATATTGTGGTCTATGTATTCACACGTGTATTACGATTTCCGGATAATACAGTTATAGCATGAATAAAGACAATTATCATGAACAAGGAAATATAATAATAATCCTTTTATTATTGCCTCTAGGGCATATTTCCAACAGTCTCCCACTTGCACTAGAGTCAATAATCTAGTTACATTGTGATGAATCGAATACCCATAGAGTTCTGGTGTTGATCATGTTTTGCTCGCGAGAGAGGTTTAGTCAACGGATCTGCGACATTCAGATCCGTATGTACTTTGCAAATATCTATGTCTCCATCTTGAACATTTTCACGGATGGAGTTGAAACGACGCTTGATGTGCCTGGTCTTCTTGTGAAACCTGGGCTCCTTGGCAAGGGCAATAGCTCCAGTGTTGTCACAGAAGAGTTTGATCAGCCCAGACGCATTGGGTATGACTCCTAGGTCGGTGATGAACTCCTTCACCCAAATTGCTTCATGCGCTGCCTCCGAGGCTGCCATGTACTCCGCTTCACATGTAGATCCCGCCACGACGCTCTGCTTGCAGTTGCACCAGCTTACTGCTCCACCATTCAACATATACACGTATCCGGTTTGTGACTTAGAGTCATCCAGATCTGTGTCGAAGCTAGCATCGATGTAACCCTTTACAACGAGCTCTTCGTCACCTCCATAAACGAGAAACATGTCCTTTGTCCTTTTTAGGTACTTCAGGATATTCTTGACCGCTGTCCAGTGTTCCTTGCCGGGATTACTTTGGTACCTTCCTACCAAACTTACGGCAAGGTTTACATCAGGTCTGGTACACAGCATGGCATACATAATAGATCCTATGGCTGAAGCATAGGGGATGACACTCATCTCTTCTTTATCTTTTGCCGTGGTCGGGCATTGAGCCGAGCTCAATCTCACACCTTGCAATACAGGCAAGAACCCTTTCTTGGACTGATCCATTTTGAACTTCTTCAAAATCTTATCAAGGTATGTGCTTTGTGAAAGACCTATGAGGCGTCTCGATCTATCCCTATAGATCTTGATGCCTAATATGTAAGCAGCTTCTCCAAGGTCCTTCATTGAAAAACACTTATTCAAGTAGGCTTTAATGCTGTCCAAAAGTTCTGTATCATTTCCCATCAAGAGTATGTCATCTACATATAATATGAGAAATGCTACAGAGCTCCCACTCACTTTCTTGTAAACGCAGGCTTCTCCATAAGTCTGCATAAACCCAAACGCTTTGATCATCTCATCAAAGCAAATGTTCCAACTCCGAGATGCTTGCACCAGCCCATAAATGGATCGCTGGAGCTTGCATACTTTGTTAGCATTCTTAGGATCGACAAAACCTTCCGGCTGCATCATATACAGTTCTTCCTTAAGATGTCCGTTAAGGAATGCCGTTTTGACGTCCATCTGTCATATCTCATAATCATTGTATGCGGCAATTGCTAACATGATTCGGACGGACTTCAGCTTCGCTACGGGATAGAATGTCTCATCGTAGTCAACCCCTTGAACTTGTCGATAACCCTTAGCGACAAGTCGAGCTTTATAGATGGTAACATTATCATCCGCGTCCGTCTTCTTCTTAAAAATCCATTTGTTTTCTATCGCTCGCCAATCATCGGGCAAGTCTGTCAAAGTCCATACTTTGTTTTCATACATGGATTCTATCTCGGATTGCATGGCTTCAAGCCATTTGTTGGAATCTGGGCCCGTCATCGCTTCTTCATAGTTCGAAGGTTCACCGTTGTCTAACAACATGATTTCCAGGACAGGGTTGCCGTACCAGTCTGGTGCGGAACGTGTCCTTGTGGACCTACGAAGTTCAGTAGCAACTTGATCCGAAGTACCTTGATCATCATCATTATTTTCCTCTCCAGTTGGTGTAGGCACCACAGGAACATTTTCCTGAGCTGCACTACTTTCCTGTTCAAGAGGTAGTACTTCATCGAGTTCTACTTTCCTCCCACTTACTTCTTTCGAGAGAAACTCTTTTTCCAGAAAGGATCCGTTCTTGGCAACAAAAATCTTGCCCTCGGATCTTAAGTAGAAGGTATACCCAATGGTTTCCTTAGGGTATCCTATGAAGACGCATTTTTCCGACTTGAGTTCGAGCTTTTCAGGTTGAAGTTTCTTGACATAAGCATCGCATCCCCAAACTTTTAGAAACGACAGCTTAGGTTTCTTCCCAAACCATAATTCATACGGTGTCGTCTCAACGGATTTAGACGGTGCCCTATTTAAAGTGAATGTAGCTGTCTCTAGAGCGTATCCCCAAAATGATAGCGGTAAATCGGTAAGAGACATTATAGACCGCACCATATCCAATAGAGTGGGATTACGACGTTCGGACACACCGTTACGCTGAGGTGTTCTAGGCGGCGTGAGTTGTGAAATGATTCCACATTTCCTTAAGTGTATACCAAATTCGTGACTTAAATATTCTCCACCACGATCTGATCATAGGAACTTTATCTTTCGGTCACGTTGATTCTCTACCTCATTCTGAAATTCCTTGAACTTTTCAAAGGTCTCAGACTTGTGTTTCATTAAGTAGACATACCCATATGTACTCAAGTCATCAGTGAGAGTGAGAACATAACGATATCCTCCGCGAGCCTCAACGCTCATTAGACCGCACACATCGGTATGTATGATTTCCAATAAGTTGGTTGCTCGCTCCATTGTTCCGGAGAACGGAGTCTTGGTCATTTTTCCCATGAGGCATGGTTCGCATGTGTCAAATGATTCATAATCAAGAGACTCTAAAAGTCCATCAGCATGGAGCTTCTTCATGCGCTTGACAACAATGTGACCAAGGCGGCAGTGCCACAAGTATGTGGGACTATCGTTATCAACTTTACATCTTTTGGTATTCACACTATCAATATGTGTAACATTACGTTCGAGATTCATCAAGAATAAACCATTGACCATCGGGGCATGACCATAAAACATATCTCTCATATAAATAGAACAACCATTATTCTCGGATTTAAATGAGTAGCCATCTCGTATCAAACGAGATCCAGATACAATGTTCATGCTCAAACTTGGCACTAAATAACAATTATTGAGGTTTAAAACTAATCCCGTAGGTAAATGTAGAGGTAGCGTGCCGACGGCGATCACATCGACCTTGGAACCATTCCCGACGCGCATCGTCACCTCGTCCTTCGCCAGTCTTCGCTTATTCCGCAGCTCCTGCTGTGAGTTACAAATATGAGCAACGACACCGGTATCAAATACCCAGGAGTTACTACGAGTACTGGTAAGGTACACTTCAATTACATGTATATCAAATATACCTTTAGTGTTGCCGGCCTTCTTGTCCGCTAAGTATTTGGGGCAGTTCCGCTTCCAGTGACCCTTCCCTTTGCAATAAAAGCACTCAGTCTAAGGCTTGGGTCCATTCTTTGACTTCTTCCCGGCAACTGGCTTACCGGGCGCGGCAACATCCTTGCCGTCCTTCTTGAAGTTCTTCTTACCCTTGCCCTTCTTGAACTTGGTGGTTTTATTGACCATCAACACTTAATGTTCTTTCTTGATTTCTACCTCTGCCGACTTCAGCATTGAAAATACTTCAGGAATAGTTTTCACCATCCCTTGCATATTGTAGTTCATCACAAAGCTCTTATAGCTTGGTGGGAGCGACTGAAGGATTCTGTCAATGACCGCCTCGTCCGGGAGCTTAATGTCCAGCTGGGACAGGCGGTTGTGCAACCCAGACATTTTGAGTATGTGCTCACTGACAGAACTATTTTCCTCCATCTTACAACTATAGAACTTGTTGGAGACTTCATATCTCTCGACCCGGGCATGAGCTTGGAAAACCATTTTCAGCTCCTCGAACATCTCATATGCTCCGTGTTGCTCAAAACGCTTTTGGAGCCCCGGTTCTAGGTTGTAAAGCATGCCGCACTGAACGAGGGAGTAATCATCAGCACGTGACTGCCAAGCATTCATAACGTCTTGGTTCTCTGGGATGGGTGCTTCACCTAGCGGTCCATCTAGGACATATGCTTTCTTGGCAGCTATGAGGATGATCCTCAGGTTCCGGACCCAGTCCGTATAGTTGCTGCCATCATCTTTCAGCTTGGTTTTCTCTAGGAACGCGTTGAAGTTCATGTTGACATGAGCGTTGGCCATTTGATCTACAAGACATATTTGCAAAGGTTTTAGACTAAAGTTCATGATAATTAAGTTCATCTAATCAAATTATTTAATGAACTCCCACTCAGATTAGACATCCCTCTAGTCATCTAAGTGTTACACGATCCGAGTCGACTAGGCCGTGTCCGATCATCACGTGACACGGACTAGTCATCATCGGTGAACATCTCCATGTTGATCGTATCTTCCATACGACTCATGTTCGACCTTTCGGTCTCTGTGTTCCGAGGCCATGTCTGTACATGCTAGGCTCGTCAAGTTAACCCTAAGTGTTTTTGCATGTGTAAAATTGTCTTACACCCGTTGTATGTGAACATAAGAATCTATCACACCCGATCATCACGTGGTGCTTCGAAACGACGAACTTTAGCAACGGCGCACAGTTAGGGGAGAACACTTTCTTGAAATTGTTATAAGGGATCATCTTATTTACTACCATCGTTCTAAGTAAACAAGATGCATAAACATAATAAACATCACATGAAATTATATAATAGTGACATGATATGGCCAATATCATATAGCTCCTTTGATCTCCATCTTCGGGGCTCCATGATCATCTTCGTCACCGGCATGACACCATGATCTCCATCATCATGATCTCCATCATCGTGTCTTCATGAAGTTGTCACGTCAACGACTACTTCTACTTCTATGGCTAACACGTTTAGCAATAAAGTAAAGTAATTTACATGGCGTTCTTCAATGACACGCGGGTCATACAAAAAATAAAGACAACTCCTATGGCTCCTGCCGGTTGTCATACTCATCGACATGCAAGTCGTGATTCCTATTACATGAACATGATCTCATACATCACATATATATCATTCATCATTCATCACAACTTTGGCCATATCACATCACAAGACACTTGCTGCAAAAACAAGTTAGACGTCCTCTAATTGTTGTTGCAAGTTTTTCGTGGCTTCTATAGGTGATCTAGCAAGAACGTTTTCTTACCTACGTTAAAGCCACAACGTGATTTGTCAACTTCTATTTACCCTTCATAAGGACCCTTTTCATCGAATCCGCTCCAACTAAAGTGGGAGAGACAGACACCCGCTAGCCACCTTATGCAACTAGTCAGTGGCGGCGCTGGGGGTCTTCCTGGGACTTCCTTGGAATACCCAAGAATTTTGTGTCAAAAAAATTTACAACATATAATACATATACGGTAGAATCTGAAAATAGGCCATGGCAGCTACGCACATCACCAGACACAAGCGACTCGGCGTGTGGCTACGCCCGCGAGCAGCACATCACCAGACCTCAGCTCGTCTCCCTCAATCGATCCCCTTTCCCCTCGGTCCCCTCCCCTCCGGGCTCCGGCCTCCCCTGCTCCCCGTACGGCCGGACCTCGGCCCAAGTAGGCGCCCAGCGCGGCAGCGGCGCAGCGCCCTCCACCGCTCCACGGCTCCATGGCGCTGCGCCGCCGTCCTCAAGTGCCTCCTCTGCGCGGTGAGTGCCTATGTTCTGCTCCTGATCCTCAACGACCGCCATGTGCTCGACGGTTTGCTTCGCTGGGCGTTTCAACTGTTATTTTATAGTGTTACTTGTACCGTCTTCTGGCTCTACTTAAAGTATGCATGCACATCATGACACCATTTGTTGGTAATTCAGTCGCCTGGTTCAGACGAATTCGCGTGCTGATTTTGTCTTGCACCTCACATGTTGCCATGTGGCTTCCTCTGTCCCATGTGAGAGATAACTAACTGAATGAATCAACAGAGACCCTTCTACTTGGAAACATATAAAGCATTAATAAACCAAGAATTGAATTACCACCAAGTTCCTTAACCTGCCAGTCCGGCCTCCGTCGGTCCAATTTGCATCCACCCACATCCACTGCCAGCCCCATTCGGCCGTGGTGCTACAGATTTCTGTATGAAATTAGGGGTTGCCCCAACCTGTAATGTTCAAAGTTCAATGATTAATGTTCATCTTATTAAATTCAGAGTTTACAATGATCTCTTATTTGGTTCATATATTGCTATTGCCGTTATGCTAGTGTTGTTTTGTTCATATATTGCTAGTGTTGTGTTGTTTGGTTCATATACTACATTTAGAGCCAAAAAAAATTTGGATGAATACCCAGCCTTCATTTCCTGGCGCCGCCACTGCAACTAGTGCATGTCAGTCGGTGGAACCTGTCTCACGTAAGCGTACGTGTAAGGTCGGTCTGGGCCGCTTCATCCCATAATACCGCTGAAGCAAGATAAGACTAGTAGCGGCAAGAAAGTTGACAACATCTACGCCCACAACAAATTTGTGTTTTACTCGTGCAATAGAGAACTACGCATAGACCTAGCTCATGATGCCACTATTGGGGAACGTTGCAGAAAATTAAAAATTTTCCTACGGTTTCACCAAGATCCATCTATGAGTTCATCTAAGCAACGAGTGATAGGAGTGCATCTACATACCCTTGTAGATCGCGAGCGGAAGCGTTCAAGAGAACGGGGATGATGGAGTCGTACTCGCCATGATCCAAATCACCGATGACCAAGTGCTGAACGGACAGCACCTCCGCGTTCAACACACGTACAGAGCGGATGACGTCTCCTCCTTCTTGATCCATCAAGGGGGAAGGAGAGGTTGAGGAAGAAGGCTCCAGCAGCAGCACGACGGTGTGGTGGTGGTGGAGATGTAGTACTCCGGCAGGGCTTTGCCAAGCAACTGCGGGAGGAGGAAGAGGTGTAGCAGGGGGAGGGAGGCGCCAAGACTCAGGGGTATGGCTGCCCTCCCTCGCCCCTCCTTTATATAGGCCCCAGGGGGGTGTCAGCCCTGGAGATGGGAATCTCCCAAGGGGCGGCGACCAGGGGGGGTGGAGTGCCCCCTAAGGCAAGTGGTGCGCCCCCCACCCTAGGGTTTCCAACCCTAGGCGCAGGGGGGCCCAAGGGGGGGGGCGCACCAGCCCACTAGGGGCTGGTTCCCCTCCCACTTCAGCCCACGGGGCCCTCCGGGATAGGTGGCCCCACCCGGTGGACCCCCGGGACCCTTCCGGTGGTCCCGGTACAATACCAGGTGACCCCGAAACTTTCCCGATGGCCGAAACAGCACTTCCTATATATAAATCTTCACCTCCGGACTATTCCGGAACTCCTCGTGACGTCCGGGATTTCATCCGGGACTCCGAAAAACATTCGGTAATCACATACAAGTCTTCCTAATAACCCTAGCATCACCGAACCTTAAGTGTGTAGACCCTACGAGTTCGGGAATCATGCAGACATGACCGAGACAGCTCTCCGGCTAATAACCAACAGCGGGATCTGGATACCCATGTTGGCTCCCACACGTTCCATGATGATTTCATCGGATGAACCACGATGTCGAGGATTCGATCAACCCCGTATACAATTCCCTTTGTCAATCGGTACGTTACTTGCCTGAGACTCGATCGTCGGTATCCCAATACCTCGTTCAGTCTCGTTACCGGCAAGTCACTTTACTCGTACCGTAATGCATGATCCCGTGACCAAACACTTGGTCACTTAGAGCTCATTATGATGATGCATTACCGAGTGGGCCCAGAGATACCTCTCCGTCATACGGAGTGACAAATCGCAGTCTCGATCCGTGTCAACCCAACAGACACTTTCGGAGATACTTGTAGTGCACCTTTATAGTCACCCAGTTACGTTGTGACGTTTGGTACACCCAAAGCACTCCCACGGTATCGGGGAGTTACACGATCTCATGGTCTAAGGAAAAGATACTTGACATTGAAAAAGCTCTAGCAAACGAACTACACGATCTTGTGCTATGCTTAGGATTGGGTCTTGTCCATCACATCATTCTCCTAATGATGTGATCCCGTTATCAACGACATCTAATGTCCATAGTTAGGAAACCATGACTATCTGTTGATCAACGAGCTAGTCAACTAGAGGCTTACTAGGGACATATTGTGGTCTATGTATTCACACGTGTATTACGATTTCCGGATAATACAGTTATAGCATGAATAAAGACAATTATCATGAACAAGGAAATATAATAATAATCCTTTTATTATTGCCTCTAGGGCATATTTTCAACACTATCTGTCCAGGAATTGTATGTACTTTACTTATTTTTTGTACCAAAATTTTATACTTATTTTCATTTTGTAATCATATTACAATATTAAGGAGTATACATTTTATTATTTAGTTAGTATAGTTAACCATACAATTTAGTTTGTATAGTTAACAAATGTTCTTTGTTGTTGTTCGTAACGTATATCATTTATCATTTTGTTTATGCTAAATTTAAGTTAACTAAGTGATGTAACATAAATTATCTTTGAATTATTTTGTTGATAATCACAAATTATATAGTGCACACATACATATCTGTATGTATGTGCATATGAGGTTTCTAAAGAATAATATCCAACGAATATCTTAATAGTGGTTCTAGTGTATTATTAGATGTGCATATTTATAAAACCTTATAGAGTATAAATTGTATCATTTGCAAATGGTTCTCAAATTAATTAGATTCTAAAATAAGTTCAACATATGCATGTTGATGAAATATCACCGATGAACATATACTTATCGCCAATTTAGTTATGCTTACATACAATTTGTTTATTTGGTATGCTCATCCGGGTGTATCCTTTCATCCGGTTTATACAAGAGCTCTTGCTAGAATCTAAAATAAAAAATTGTGTACAAATTAAGCAAAGAAAACTAGTTCACATAGATCTCCATATAGCCTATAGAACGTCTATAGGAGACAGAGACTAGCAAGCTAACCAAGTTCATAGTGGCCTATCAAATTCACTAAAATCCCATCAATTTTCTCATATATGGGTTGTAATAGCATCTTATAGTATGGGATGGAGGGAGTAGAATATCTTATAATAATGAACATAGGGAGTACCAATCAACCATGTGGCCACTCGCAACACTGCTCATAATTTTGTTTGTTAGCTACCAAGGGCCAACGCTGCCATACGACCATCCTAATTTCAATGTTGGTCTCCACTTGCTTGGTCGGTCCAAGGCGAAAAAACAAAACTGATTTTTTCTTAACGGGTGTTGCCTCGGACGCCTGGACCCACCCCATCCCAACAACATATCCATGGTGCTACGTTTCTACTCAAAACACTTGCATTTCTCAGCTAAGCTAATGTGAGGAGGGGAGAGTTGGTATTTACCCAATGCACTGATTAGTTGTCACAAGACTAAGTACTCTTGGTAAGGTCATCGAGGGACGAGCCGGCTGCAAGCAACACCAACGCCTTTTTAATCCTGAGTGCTTCCTGCGGCTGGGACAACTTACACCATCGTGGCAGAGCTTGCATTGCCAGATGTTATGTTGTTGGCACAAGTGCTAGTGGTTGGCTCTTGATGACAGTGATATAGCTCTAGGTCTCGCCATACACTGCGAGGTCCTCTTGACAGCTTGGACGCAGCATCAAGAAAGCGCGCTCCAACACGTCCGCCATCTTAGCAGGGGGATGCCGATACTCTCTTAGGTTTTGCACGCATATAATTGGAATGGAGAGAGTAGTGGATAGATGGGACGGATCTGTGGGCATATTCTTTTACCTTGATTGCAAAAACCATAGCAACACATATATGTATCAGGGTGGATGCAAGCTGCTGGGCATCACATTGAAGGCGTTGCTTCTTCCACAGATTCATTGTTATTTCCAGATATTGCCTAAGCAACACAAACGACATATTGAGTTGAAAATACAATGGAGTACCTACATTAGACATAAATTGGGAGTTGCTAGCTGGACTTGAACATACCTGTTGCGTGACTTTGAATCAGTTGGAAGTTAACTCCGAATCTTTCAGAATTGATGCATGGACAGACTCTTTCCTTATTACACCCAACCCAAGTGTAGTCACAGAGTGGTAAGTGCATTAAAAATATTTACAGGAGCTGAAAGTTAACAACAATCTTCAACAAAGTTTTTCAACGATTGGCACATGGAAGCTGGTTTTTTGCCTTCTTTTTTTAAGCAATCTGGTACGGATTTTGGGAGTGCACAGAGTGATGACATAAGGCTTCAAGGCCACTAATGCGCTCACACGTTGGGCCCGAGGAACTCTTTATCGGGCTTCTTCGCGTGGTTCAACCAAGCTACAAGTGGCTCCTTTGGCGCTGCCAGTTAGCCACTTATTCTTTGCAGATGATAGCCTGCTGTTTTTCAGGGCAAATGGAGTGGCAGCATCCGGGGTGCACCAGATGTTGGACATTTATTGTTAGGCCACAGGGCAAAGAATCAACTATGACAAATGTTCAATATTTTGTAAGAGAGTTCCTGGCAATGTAAGGGCGGAAATCAAAGGGTTGCTTAATGTCCCAAATGAAACCTTGAGCCGAAAAATATCTTGGCATGCCATCAGATGTGGGCTCGTCAAAAACGGTGCTTTCAAATATCTCAAAGACCGTTTATGAAGCAAGGTGCAAGGTTGGGTAGAAAAAATCGTGGCAATGGCAGGGAAAGAGGTACTTGTCAAAGCGGTTGCTCATGCGTTTCCGGTCTATTCCATGTCATGTTTCAAACTCCCTAGAGGTTTGTGCGAACACCTAAATATGTTGATCCGAAAGTTCTGGTGGGGCAGTAGAGATGGCAGGAGAGAAACCTGCATGGGTGGCATGGAAGGATATGACACAATCAAAGGATATGGGAGGCCTGGGTTTTAAGGATTTTGAGCTTTTTAACTTAGCCTTGTTGGCTAGGCAGGCGTGATGGATACTTCAGTCCCAGAATCTCTCAGTGCTCGTTCCTTAAGGGTGTCCACTTCGCTGCTACATTAATACCTGAGGTAGCACTTGGCAGTCATCCAAGCCAAATATGGAGGGAGATCGTCGAAGGAAGGGATATACTTGGGCAAGGCTTGATACGTGACGGCTCAACCACCAACATATGGAATGACAACTGGTTTCATAGGGACGAGATGATGAGACCGCATGGTTCTTTTGTGAATAACCCTTCTCAAAATGTTTTACAATTAATTGACTCCACCACTGCTAGTTGGGACATGCATCGCATTCAACAGGTAATGCTTGCCATTATTCCAACCATCACAAGCATACCACTCTGTACCAAAGTTATCTCAGATTTTTGGTCATAACTATGAGAAAAATGGTCTCTTTCTATCCGGTCAGCTTACCAGATGCTGGCTTATACTAAACAACGTCACGAGGCTTGGCTCGAAGGTAGAGCCGGTATAGCACGGGAGATGAGCTCATGGAGTGTCCAAGTACCAGGGAAAATAAGAATATGTTTTTCTGGAGACTTGCTAGGCATTCGGTGCCAATTGAGGATGTCAGAGAACACCAGAACATGTCCACGACAAGCTCATGCGGACTGCGTGGCACTCCTGACTCATGGAGGCACTCACTCCTGGACTGTACCATGTCTCGTTGCATTTGGGCTCTAGTGGACCGCGAACCTGCAAAACAGCTAAGGGCATCAACAGAACCAACAACATAATGATGGCTATTCTCGATGATCCAAGCATTATCACAAGACGCTTTCCTCAAGCTGGTGGTTACCCTGTGGGCAGTCAGGACATCTCGAAGGAATGCTATACATGAAGGTGACTTTCAGAGCCCTCAGGCTACCCATGCGTTCATCAACAGGTACTTGATGGATTTGGAGATCATCAAGAATTTTCGCAAGCAGCAAGGCAAGCCGCTGTCTCAAATCAGCAACTTTTGAGCGGAAGTGTACGGCCTAGGGCTCCGCCGACGGGTTTTGCGAAAATCCATGTGGATGCAGGAGTATCAAAATACCACATAAGAGGCTCGGTTGCGGACGTTTGCCCGGATGAGCATGTCACATATTTGGGAAGCTCTTCTCTATTGATTTCTGGAGTTCATGATGCAGCTATTCTCGAGTCAATTGTTTGTCGAGAAGCAAATGCTCCGGTAGAAGATGCTAAGCAGGTAGTTGATGACATAAACCGGAATGCCAGAGGTATGTATGGCTCAGTCATCACTGAAGTTAGGGCTAGAGATGAGAGTTTTAACGGTAAGATCATGTATGAAGGTCGTCGGCACAAGTAGATCTAACGGTAATTTAGTTCAGGGCGTCATTTGAGGCTTACTCACCCCACGATTCTTCTTGTATCGCACAAACCATGGTATTTGATGAATAAAGTTATTTTCATCCCTAAAAATAAACGCAAAGCTTCACCTCCCCTCAAAAAAAAAAAAACGCAAAGCTTCACCTCCCCTAAAAAAAAAAAAAAAAAATTACCTTCACCGGTCTCTCTCGCGCCAACCGGCGGCGCTCGCTTCCTCGCCGCCGCGTCTCCCCCCGCCATAGGCACGGAGGCGAAGCCGGCCAACCAGTCGGCGAGATGCTGCTAGAGGAGCTGCTCCGCTGCCAGATCCACGAGTGGTACCCGGCGTTCCGCCGCCACACCGTCCCCACCGTCACCATCCCCCTCCCCGCCGCCTTCCTCCGCTACCTCGCCGGCCAGCCCGCCTACCCTGACCCCAACACCCCTCACCAGGACGCGGAAGGGCCTCCCCCATTCCTCCTCCCGGCGCTCACCTCCGGCCGCACCCCCTTCCCGCCGCTCCACCTCCCGGACCCCGTCGACCACGACGACAGCTCCGACCTCTTCTCCGGCTGCTCCGACGACGAAGACGACGAGAGCCCGCCTCGCCCCGCCTTCCCCAAGCTGGAGGCCGCGGTCGACGCGGCCATCGCCGAGCTCGGCGGCGCCGCGCTCCCCAAGCTCAACTGGAGCGCGCCCAAGGACGCCGCATTCATGTCCGCCGACGGCACCGTCCGCTGCACCTGCTTCGCCGAGGTTGCCATGCTGCTCCGCTCCTCCGACTGCGTCGCGCACGACCTCGCCTCCGCGCGCCCGTCCTGCCAGGACTTCGTGTGCGCCAAGGAAGGTGTTCGACGGAATGCCGGACAGGGCAGTGGTGCCAACAAGGCGGGTGCTCAATCAAATAGCGGAGGGAGCACCAGTGGTGCTGGTTCTCCGAGTGATCCCAGTGATGATTGCAACGAGAGAGGCAGGCAAGCTGCTGCCGTCAGTGATGATGCGCCTGAAGACGATGTTGGACAAGACAATGGTGATGATACTTGGGTGGACGACGGGTTCCAGTACTACCTCGCCCTCCGCAAGTGGTACCCGGGCCTCCGCCCCGAGTCAGAGTTCCGTTGCTTCGTGCGGGGACGAAAGCTGGTCGGCGTGTCGCAGAGGGACACATCTGCTTACTACCCTTCGCTGCCTGGGTGGAGTGCTGAGGTGCAGCCGGAGATTGAAGATTTCTTCGAAGAAGTTGTTGCGCCGCAGTTTGCTTCAGAGAATTATACATTTGATGTGTATGTCAGAGCAGATGGCCGGGTGAAGCTGATTGATTTCAATCCTTGGGGCGGCTATACATTGCCGCTTATGTTTACATGGGAGGAGCTTGAGAACGAGCAGAGAGGAGAGGACGAGCTGGAGTTTAGAGTGGTAATGGAGCAAGGTGCAGTGAGGCCAGGATTAATGACAGCAGTGCCATATGATATGCTGGATTGGGGGGAAGGGAGCGGCTGGGATGTTTTTCTGAAGAAGGCTGACAATGAGCTCATCAGACAAACGGCCTCATTAGGTATGTATTCGTAATTGAGATCTAGAACAAAGCAGCTTTTGGGGACTCCAGGAGTTGAACAACTGAAGCAACGCCTATTGGTAATGTTTCACCTGTCAAAGCTAGAAGTAACAGCCTTCTATAGATTGTGATGCAACCTCACGACAGTAGGCCGTTTTTCCCCGTGACTTTTGTAATGCTGGATTGCTTGCACGGGGTTACCGCATGATGCTTCATCTCAGTTGTGTCTTCAGATATTTACAGAAACATATTTGTAGTGGAAGTTTATGGCCCATGGCTGAAATTGCAATGGATCTCTGTCTCTGTAACATGAATACAGAATACACATTCCATATACCTTTGCTGTTTCATACGTGCCCGCTTGCATCCACTTATTTATGTTGGCATTTCAATTTAGAGTTCAGGTAATGATCAGTAGCATATTTCTTGGTCAAAAAAGTTTTAGCCTTAAACTCTCCCCCAGATACAGTTCAAAGCTTGAACTCTACAATGGTCTGGTTTGGTACCCTGTACTCTTAAAACAGATCAATTTTCAGCCCTTGCTTGGTTTTGGCATCTTTGCCTGAATTTAACCCTGGTATTCGCCACGTGGCTGCCATCTACGACTACCCTATTCGGGGTCCACGTGTCATTCATGTGAGTTTGCGTGATACCCCCAGCCAAAAGTGATATGTCGGATAATACACAGGTCATAGTCCGGGGTCCTGACACATAGAGTCAAATAGCAGTACATAACCAAGTTTATTCTCATCAACTTTGAAATGTTCTAGGTGTTCAATAATTCAAATTGTTCCAAGGGCTGCTTCTTGGAAGATAGTCCCTATTAAAGAGAATGTTTTACTTTGAGAACTGTTAAGCTCTGTTAATCCCTGAAACAAGTGTACTTGTCAGTTAAAGATCTATTAACTTGGTTATTAGGTTTCTATGGGCTACTAAGCTTATCCTGTAAGGTGTTCTACTGGCTGGTAGCTTATAAGCCTCAAGCTATATGGGCAACTGAACTAACAAGTCATGAGCTCCTCCTGCCTATTTGAGGTCCGTTTACTTGCTTTTGCTCTATTATGGCAGGGATGTTCTGTTTGATGTCAAGCCCGAATAAGCTAGATGTTTGGTTCCGGGTCCTAACTTAACTGCTTAAGGTTACTTAACTGACAGGCCAAGGCTTAAAATGGGCCAAACATACCCCATTATAATCTAGTGACAGCAGGCATGCCATGTAGGCAACCTGAAGCTTACTAGTTGTATTGTCTAGTCTTTGTTTTCCAACTTTTTGGCGATATCATGTTTTCTACATTTCTCTTTTGAAATGAACTGTGATGGTTATTTTGGTACAGTAATTGCTGAGGGTGCAATGTACTTTTGTGCGCCAATTTAACTAGAAGTGCTATCTTGGAGCTGAGAGGCTCGCTTGCTCAGCTTCTCAACAACGCCTGAATCCTGATTTACTCACTTATCATCGACTTGCATAATGTATTGAATTTTCTATCCCACAACTGAAGAGTTTCAGAGTTCGTTCATAGGATATGATGAGCTGTAACCTGCAGTCGATGGCGGGTGACTGCATGCAGCAGCAGGCTTATATGAGCACCTGGGTCGCGTTGCGTGGCAAGGTAGAGCTAATACTACTGCCTAGCAATTATTCAGCATGGGCATATTACTACTGAAGTCTTGAGCAAGCTCTGTTTTGCAGTGCAGGCTTGAAGCTGAACCAGAGGGTACATAGCAACAGATTCAGAGACGTGGTTTGATGGTTTCACGAGGTAAGACTCTTGTCTATAAAGTTAACCTCAGCTGCATGTCCTAACGTCACTAGAGTAGTATAGTCTTGGCATCAGTTAGTTAACCCTTGACCGTCTGATTACACTTGGGTCGTCCCTTTCCATCTGAACCGTTCCTTGACTGAATCAACATCTTCAGTGTCACTCTTCAGGTAAGGAGGTATTCAGAGGACTGGGAACCTGACGTGTACCTCGTCAACAAGGAGCTCGCCTCCCGTGGTGACCTTGCCTCCGCTCCTTCCTTTCCCCAGCCGGCGCACCCACTACCCAGTTGTCATGTCAACGTAACTGCAGCTTACGTGATCTTATCTTCTAAACATATCAGTTTCATAACTCCTGTCAGTTTAAGGGCCATGCATGCACTGATGCACAGGACGTGAAGTACCCTTATATGTCAGAGCAATACCTCCCTATGTTTAGGATTTCTTATTTGATTGTTGTTGTACCTCATGCTTTGCAGCTGCTTAAGTGGCTTCTCCAAGAGATCACCTGCGGAATACCCCTTAACAAAGTGGTTCAAAGTAGCCCAGCGCTGCAAGTCTGCAGGTAAATTTCTATGCCGTTTTCATTGAGCAAAACTATTTATTAGCAGTGTCATGAAGGTTTTCCGTGAACAAAAATAATAATAAATGAATGACGATCACTGTAAATGCTCTCATTGTAGCTCAGTACAGCGAATTCGAACTACAAACCCTCACGAAACAGATCATTTGGCAAGCATTTTAGCACCTAGACCAGAGTCCGCAGTAGGAACTTGTGTGACTAGTGTAAAAATAACATGCCCAAGCAGTATTGTGTGTTCTCTAACCATGCTTATTCACGCACTGAGCTGGAGAAAATTACTTGAATTGGAATAGTTGCTCCATGCCGGCTTTTAATATGAATCGGAAATCAAATAGCAGGTCTTTGTGACATCTCTCTCAAAGAAAAAAGTTTGGTCTTCACTGGACTGTAAACTTAAATATGTTTATCTCTTCAGGTTCTTAAATAGAGATTCCACTATAGAGACTACATTCGGATATATAGAGACACCTTTTAGAGTATTGGTTCACTTATTTTGCCCCGTATGTAGTCTACAGTGGAATCTCTAAAAGGACTTATATTTAGGAACAGAGGGAGTAGTAACATCGATTGTGGTTTTGTTGCCTAAAAGAAGGAGCGGATGCAGCGGCAGCCTCCTCGAGCAGCTGCTTCACCTTGGTGATGTACTCCGCCATTGCCTCCTTGGATTTCGCTGCATCAAAAGTTTTGCCGGAATTTGCACAAGCTGTAAGTTTGGTGTCGGTGCAATATAAGAAGAGCAGCAATGGTGGTTTCATGGATTTGTAAAACTGGAAGGGGTCAAGGAACCATGGAGTTTGCTAGTACAGTGTCATGTACTTCTGGAGTACTAGTATTTAGTAACAATATGTAGTATTATTACCACTTAATAGTAGTAGGACAGGCAGCCTCACATGCAGTTTGTTCCCTTTGTAGATCCACAGGTGTCATGCACATTTGGATCTCGGCACATGGCCTGGTGACCACATTTTTTTAAAGGAGTGACCACATTGATAATTCAAAACGGTACCCAGGCTCATGTTGTACTCCCTCCGTTCAAAAATAAGTCTACAGTAGTACTAAAGTTGAGAGACTTATTTTGGGACCAAGGGAGTACTAAAGTTGAGATACTTATTTCGTCAGGTGGTCACTCTTGAGTCAGTCCGCTGCTTATTACGGTGGTTATTTTGGTATGGTTATGACCGTGCAGTGCACCAAAAATGCTACACTGAATTCTGGTTCACTCATCATCACTGACTTGGATAATGTGCCGAATTTCCACCCCATAATTGAAGAACTTCAGAGTTCGTTCGTAGGTTATGATGAGCAGGTGAAAATGCATGCAGTAGCACACGCTTATAGCATACGCCGTTTTTTTCTTCTTGTGAATGAACCTGTGAAGTCGTTGTTGATTGCGCCTACGCTAATCATCAGACTACTAGCACAAGTGATTACTCAAAGGGATAAACATTCTCTGTGTTGTTATT
This sequence comes from Triticum timopheevii, assembly GCA_963921465.1. Classification (NCBI taxonomy): domain Eukaryota; kingdom Viridiplantae; phylum Streptophyta; class Magnoliopsida; order Poales; family Poaceae; genus Triticum; species Triticum timopheevii. Next base: position 27,759,079 of record OY997274.1, on the reverse strand, counting down.
TATTTCATTCTGGTGTATCTTGTGTTTCCTTTATATTGCCTTTGCATTTTACATTGTTCAGAAATCCTTGAAATGGTCCAAATTCCGTAAATTCTTTCGGACAAATCAATTATCTTTTGTTTGAATTCGAATAATTTTAAATTTTAAAATATAGATAGAGGAAAACATAGTGCATAATAAATGTATGTAAATTCTTTTGGTCAAATTAACAAAAAAATTGTTTGATTTTCAAATAAGTTAAATTTTAAAATCTAGATAAAAGGAAATATATTGCAGAACGAATGTACCCACAAATTCCATAGAAATCAACTAATTTTTTGTCTGAATTCGAATAATGTGAAATTAAAAAATCTAGATAAAATAAAATATAGCGCAGAATGAATGTATGTAAATTACGTGGGACAAATAAATGAAATTTATGTTTTATTTTAATAATTTTAATTTTAAAAATCTTGATAAAAGGAAATATAGTGCAGTATGAATGTACGTAATTTTTCTGGACAAATCAACACTTTTTTTGCTTGAACTCGAATAATGTTAAATTTAAATATGTAGATAAAAAATAGTGCATAGTTAATGCACGTAAATTCTTTGGGAGAACCCAATGATTTTTTTAATTCGAATAATTTTAAATTTAAAAATTTAGATAAATGAAATATTGTGGATTATGAATGTACCTAAGTTTACGGACAAACCAACTAAACTTTTGTTTGAATGCAAATAATTTTAAAATTTAAATTATACTAGATAAAATAAAATTAGTGCAGAATGGATGTACGGTGTATTTACCTCTATGGGAAACGTTTACAGCAAAACAGTGGCGGATCTAGGATTTGACAATGTGGGGGCAACAATGAACAACATTACAATGACTAGAAAAAAATAATATACTATACTACACCAAAATTAGTATGATGAACAAAAATTGCACTAGTAAAAAACATTCTGTAATTTGTTTATGGGGGCCATGGTCCCCATATGACCCCACCCCTAGATCCACCAATGACCGCACGTACCACACCGCAATCAAGAAGTTTCGAGTCAAACGCTCGATGCAGGCAAAGTACTCCAGACCCAAGTAGACGGCGGCTCAGAGTCTCAGCGGTTAACGACTAGAGACCTCCTCGTTAGCGCCTTCAGCGCCCGATCGCTGTCCTGGTGCTCACGCGCGCCCCTAGTGGGCCGTGGCCCATTTGCTTGATCGCTGCTCGCTCGATCGCTACTCGCTCCTTTCGGCTTTCGTAGCCTTTTGTTTTCTTGCAAGCGCAGGTCGAAAAAGCCTTGTTGATTAGGAAAAAGAAAAAATCCGCAAAAAAACAAAAAAAATGTGTATTAAAAACTGTACAATATTCATAAAATTACCCAAAATTTGAAAAAAGGTTCATTGAATTTGAAAAAGTTCATTGAAATTTAAAAAAGTTCATCCAATTCCATAACAAGTTCTTCAGTTTGAAAAAAAGTTCATCGAATTTGAAAAAAGTTCATCGAATTTGGAAAAAGTTCATAGAATTTGAAAAAAAAATCATCGTTTTTGAAAAATGTTCATCGAATTCGAAAAAGTTCATTGAATTTAAAAAAAGTTCATCGAATTTAAAAAAGTTCATCGGTATTGAGAAAAGGTCATCGAAGTTGAAAAAAGTTCATCGGATCAAATTCGAAAAAAACATCGAATTAGAATAAAGTTCATGAATTTGAAATGTACATTCCTGTATTATAGAAACAGGTTAGGAAAGGTAAAAAAATGGAAATGAAATAAAAATAGAAAAAAAGAAGGAAGAGAGAAAGAAAGAAAGGGGGAAAACCTACAACTAAACACGTCAAGTGCAGATGGCCGGTTGGTTAATGCAGTGATGGTAGGTCCAGGAGATCCCAAATTCGATTCGCGTTATACACGCCTTCTTTTTTGCGTCTTTACCGAAAGAAAGGAGTGTGGGCCGGCCCAGCGTGGACAAGGGGGTGTGCGCCCTGTACCATTAACCGTATATCGGGCGCTTAAGGCGCCAAATAGGGTTTGGCTGACGACTATGTACATGGTGTTTGCGTTGTTGACTTGAGGTTGCTGCGGTGGGCTGTGGCAGCTGCTGCTGTGGCTGGACCTGCTATGGCACAGCCGGCCGCGATATAAACTAGGCATTAAGAATGGCGGAGACCAGTGCAAACATGGCCAGCGCGTAGTCCGCCATACGGAACACCTACAAAGAAGGAAAAACGTTAGATTTTGCTTAAGTGATGCGGGTCGAGCTGCATAGATCTTCATAACTGGTACGTGTACCTGCTCCTCCTTCTTCACCTTCTACAGCGTTGCTTCGTTGCAGGTGGTGTTCCGCAAGCGTGATAGAATGAATAACCTACAACATCAATTAAGTGATCGAGGAAAATCATCAAGCCTCTTGGTTGCTCCACCGAGGAAAATTATCAATTGAATGACGAAAAAGCCGGAGCGCCGGAGACCAGTTAGAAACAGGGGCGAATCTACGTACAGGCCTGTGAGGGCAAATGCCCCCCACTCGTTTTTTCGGCCCTTTTATACCAGGCCCAGACTATATAGCTTTGCCCCCGCTGAGCCCATCTGGATAATTTCGTAAGAATAAGTTTGAACTCATGGGAGTACAATAAAACCTAGTGATAGTTGACATTCATGTATTTTAATTTATTTAACATTCAACTATTTGATCTTTACAGGAAAGCTAATGCAGGGATTATTTTTGCGAAGTCTACAACTGGTAGTATGCCCTGAAATAGTACATCTGGGCAATCTTACTCAGGATCCATCTAAAAGGAAGAGACATATAGATTTTAATGTCAATCAACATGAGGAGATTATATATAAGAGTAAAATGGGATGAAACAGAAGGAGTTAATGTCCTGAATCTTATTATTACATTTATCTATCAATCTTTACTTCTCTCTGTATTTAAACATGTTTCTTTTTCATGCAGCTTGAAGGCTAAAAATCAAGGGCGTGGCAACAAAATGGAACAACATGTTGATATCTTCTCAAGTTTGTTATTGTGCTTAAGTAAGTTTACTTCTACTTTGGCAATGAACTTGTCATAATTATGTGTGCATTATTTTATAAGGGAATTGTGACTTTGCTTCTTTCAGACTATACGTATATTTGTATGATTGTTTTTTTTAAATGATCTAGCCATTAGTTCATATACATGTCTCTGGAAAGAAAATTGTACAGATGCTTGACCCCTCTCGTATTTCATCCTGGGTCCGCCCATGGTTAGAAAAGACCATAGAGATTCGTGTAGCACAAGGATTCACAAACAGTAATTATCTACAGTAATCCACGAACAGTACCAGCCTGCAGTGATCCACGCACATTGCGGAGCCCCCGACATCCCTGTCGCCGTGCTAACCGGTAAGGACTCCCGATCTAAACCCAAGTGAATGGCCTGAGCAAAACATGCATGCATCCCCACATAGCTACTCGGCCGCGCCTTTACTGAGTAGACTATTCTGCCATTTTGTAATGATGAAGGATAATTTCTAAAGTGGGGTGTACCGATGCAAAGCTCGCACCACCAAGTAGATTGAGGAGGTGTTTGGCTCGCGCTACTGTAACGTAATCTGATTACAGCGTTACCAGGTCCCGCTAAATCGTGTTTGTTTCCCCTGCTCCGTAATAATCCGATAACATGGTATCAAATCCCAGCCTAATACAAAACCGATACCGCTGAAAATATGCTGACACCACGCCGTCATGGCCGAAACTTGGTCGGACGAGCAGATCGACGGCGACGTGGTCGGAGCCTCGAACGGTTTCTCGACCACCGGCCAACCTTGCGTTGCAGTGGAGGCCCTGTACATGACTGTAGCTCCGGTCATGGTCTTGTCCAGCCGACGGGGGCATCGGCGCTGGCTTGTCGCTCCTCAGCGTGCCTGCGGCAAGTCGGCAGCCGCTGCGCTGGCTCACTCACGCTCTTACCGTCCGGGCCATTGTACTCCGCCGCCATATCCAGCGGTGGCCCGACACTGCCGTTCCCGGCCTGCCTACCTATGTTCACAGCCGTGAATTCTTGAGCAATCCCGGTATTGGTTGACGTTACAGTAGGTAACCAAACAAATTTAAAGTTTTCTCCATTCCGTTCACATTAACACTGTAAACTCATCATTTGCATCATGTAATTTGTGGCACCCCTAGCAGCAGTACACCTTGAAGCATTGAAAAGGGCCTAAGAAGTTGCTTTTGTCTCTAACATAGCAATTAAGTTTCTCCCCAGACACCTTGGTTCTTGAGCCATATGATTAAACAACCCAGGTTGTTGCTCGAGGCAAGCCCAGGTATTCAAAATCATTTGGCTAGACCAGGCTATCGAGTTGTCTCATTTACGCGAATCAATCTATGGTGAGATGGTTAGGAGGACAGTAATATCCTCAATCCATCAGGGTTTAAGTTTTAGACTTGACGTTGGTGCTCACATTTTCTTGGATGAACGTTGCTATACAAACGATAGAACTGCGGCTGATTTACAGCCGACAAGCTGCGGCAACCATCGGATACAGTCGGGCAACACTTGTGCCCTGCTCGATAAGAGTGTCGTGTCAATATCGGTCAAGGGAACATTGTTTGTACAGCAGTTTCGTTCTTTGATTTATTCCAGGCTTTTTGACGATGTTAGAGAAAACGTTCCCGTCGACTACAAGGCGTCTGTGATGATTTCGTCAATCTCAAGATGCTATGCCGGCTCATTCTCTCAAAGATGAGCATAGAGATAGGATGTGCCTACGTGTGCTCATAAGGATGAAGGTTCGAGGCGAGGCACAAAACGCACATGAACCAAACTGGCCCTGAATCCACAGGTATCATGCAGGATATCTGGACACGTGGGCTAGTGACCACATGGGGTTGTTGTAGTGGTTAAAGCATAAGAATTGGGGACTGTATTTTTCTTCTCGCACAGATGTCCTTTCTAAGCATATATTCTCTCAGTCCCAAATTGTATTAACTCTAGTACAAAGTTGTACTAGGTCAACCTATTTATTTTGAGCGGAGGAAGTATGTATCAGTCACCCTTCAGAGTTAAGCAGGGCAGGGCGAGCGGCATATCTAGCTGATTATGCTGCAGATGGAAGTTCAAGCACTACAACAGTACTACAGTAGTAAACCAGACCTGGTAACTCACTTGCTACTGAACCTAATAAGAATCCAAAGGCTTGTCAATGTGTAGGCATTGTATATGCCAGTGTTGATGGTGGCATGTAGAGGCTCTAGAGGCAGAGGACAAGGAATTCGCCGGGGAGAACTGACCCTGCTCAGGAGCCTCGCGGGCTACGCTATGTCTGCCGCCGCGAAAACAATTCACAAAACCCTCTAAATTGCTCAAAAATCAGCAAAAACCTTCAGAAAATCATCTCTGTCGCCAGTACACGCTTTCCCCAAAGAAAAACCATCTCTTATAACAAGATAAGACATACATGGATAAATCATGGCGTAAACTCAGATTATCACAGGCGGGGCTTGTTCAACGTAATTACACCCAATACGACGACGATAAGCTTGACAGATAGCACTTCAAATTTATTTGTGTTTATTGGCACAGATGTCTGCGCCACCATGGATAAAGCGGATGCGGCCTAGGAAGAAGCGGATGCGGCGGCAGCCTCCTCGAGCAGCTGCTTCACCTTGGTGATGTAGTCCGCCATGGCCTCCTCCTTGGATTTCGCTGCAACCAAAGTTGTTTTGCCAAGAGTTCACACAGGCGTAAGTTTGGCGACAAACAAATTTGAGCTGTAACCACGGCACTTATTTTGGATCGGAGGGAGTGGAAGGAATCATGAACTTGTTACCTTCGACGGACTTCCAGGCGTCCCACTTGGCCTTGCCCTTGAGGTCGAACATTCCGGGGCGGGCTGCACGATGAGACCAGAGCCCGCCGTTAGCTAATATTTTTCTTCAATCAACGATGAAATTCCAATACAATTCTTGCCAAGCATCCCATTTGTGATTATAATACGATTAAAAAGAAGATGCCCCCTTCAGATGCAGATCTAGACTAATGCCCACATGGGGCTGCACTAGCTGAAAGCATAGGATGGGGGTTGGGGACCGTGTATTCATTTTCAGCATCGGATTGTCATCTCTTGAGTTCACAATTAAGGGCGCGCGCAATCAAACAGAGCCACCATAAGCAGGACAAAACAACTAGGCACTTCAGCAGTATAATTCACTTGCTAGTAATGGTGATAATGATGAGAAGAATAAGATGTGTGTGCGTGTAGGCGTGCCTGTGTTGACGGGGCCGACGGTGGCCTGCTTGTAGAGGCTGTAGAGGCAGAGCATGCTCTCGTTGGTGGTGGTGTCGGGCAGCGTCTTGGCCTTCTCCGCGTACTCCTCAAACTCCTCCTGCACAACATCAACAGCTAATCAGCAACTGACAACTGACAAGTGTTACTAATCGCGCTCATCGGCCAATTCAACAGTAGATTCAGACGGTAACAAACCCTGAACTGAACTTGCAGGTGAACTAAAATTACTAATCTCAAACCATTAGCGCAGAGATCCGCAAAACATCTGATCTGAAGCGGGCGCGTCGGACAGCAGAGCTGGACTGAAAATCAACCGCCTAGGACAGAATCAATATTCGCTCCTAAATCCTGCGGCGGCTCGCGGGTAGATCCGCTGGGATGCTGCAGCAGTGGGACTACGAAGCTGAGAGCCAAGATCGCGCGCACCGGGCGGGGCCCCGGCACGGCGGCGGCGAGATTCGCTCGCCGGAACCTGCCCGGCGCTCCGGCCAGGGCATGGATCGCGGCGAGGGGCGGCGGAACACGAGATCGAGAGGGTGGGAGGGGGGTTGCTTGGGTGGAAGCTTACCTGCAGACCCATGTCGATCGGCTCGTCGGCTGCTCTCCTCGGCTTCGATACGTTCGAGGCGATAAGAGCGATCGATTCGATGCGAGGCGAGTGGTATCGACGAGCGGTACAAGGGTGCTGGATTATATGGGCGGGCGGGGCAGGGAAAGAGGTTCGTTCCTGCAGGGGACTCGTGCGCGCGCCCGATACGTGTCGGGGGCGATCTCGGCCGTCCGATGCGGCTCCTGGACGGCGCGGAGACGTGCCGATAACTTCTTTTCTAACTTGTCGAGTACTCCTACATAGGAGTACATAGTTTAACACTTTTCTTGTGGCAAACGTAGTACTACGGTTTTTTTTTTCTTCTATTCTTTGCGAGAAACTTTCCATCTGTTCATCTTCAATCGTGGCGGTACAATAAACAACAGAGGTAATAATTTTCAAAAAAAGAAAAACAACAGAGGTAATGAAATTTACAACCATGTCCGTGGACCACCTGCCGACGACTACGAGCGCTGGAGCGAGCCGAAGGCGCGCCAGCATCGCCGCCCCTCCCTAACCGGAGACGGGCAAACCTGGTTGTAGTACTACGTTATTTACACGCGAGGAGTACATTCCTTTGGTGTGGCTCTTCTTTTAGGTTTTTTTTCTCTCTTCATGTCAGCCTTCATGCATCGGTCTAACAAATGTGCAGCATATACGGCTCCTCAATAAAAAAAACAAAAAGATTCGCGGCGCACCTATTCTTGCGGCTTTAATCAAACATGGACCGCAAAGTGTGAACGTGAATTCACCGAAATCGTTGTGATGCAACAGCGATGACCCCACAAAAATGCTTGCCACGGAAAACTGAAAAGAAAGCCCCGCCGGACATGTTTTAGTGTGTTTGTTCACCTATTTTCAGTCTATATATGGTCCAATATCCAAAACATTGAACGCGGGGGGTACTACACAGTGTACTATTCCTTGTCTTGCACCATGGTACCATACTACTTCTGTACAATGTACAGTACTAGTTCTGTTTTTGGTTTTGCATCACAGTACCAGTTTTTTTATGGAAAAGACAACTATTCCTTGCCCGAAAACACATGTTGATGTCACGCCACAAAATAACTAAATTAATCAAATATATCTAAACACAACCATGTCGGGGATTAATGAGGAGTTCCCAAGTGTTCATCACGCATTGATATCTTTAACTTGTATACCCAACTTGGGATCATTCACAACTAATTTTCCTTTGTATTCAGATCATGTATCTATTATTGAAAGCATGTCTGTTTCAATGCATTAGATGCATTCAACATAGCTGATAGCCCACCATACGACAACCACATCTATCACCCCAACTCCCTACCTTCATTGCTCAACTCCCAACCACCATGACCATGTTTACTTCACTGGGTACAACATCAATCAACCATTCCAACTATGCAGAGGAAGGAGACTCGATGTCATTTTTTCATGATTTGTTGAACGGGAAACCACAGTTGTTTTAGGCTAAAACGTGATATTCTTACATTGCTTCCAAAGAAGAAGGATGCAGTGTGGATTGAGCTGTTTCAGCCAATCTGTTACCTTCATGTTAGCTTTAAGTTTTTTCTAATCAAATCAAAATAGGTACAAATAAGATAGCTAGGATAGCATACATTGTGGTCCGTCCTACCGAGTCTGTGCCCATCTTTTCACTTGTGGCTATCAAGCCAATCTGAATCCGAAGTATCCCCCCTTTGTACATACTAGTAAGCATGTAGATGCGATGCACATTGATATTAAGTACAAATAATTGCATGTCGTTTTTAGATGATATATTGATTGTATGTTAATTCATAATTTGCACTAATGTTGATATTCGGTATTACCTCTGTCCCAAAATTCTTGTCCTAGATTTGTTAGATACGGATGTAGCATCAAAATGTGTCTAGACAAATATAAGACAAGAATTTTGGGACAGAGGGAGTATGATATTGATTGGGTGCTATAGTTGGTTGGTGCTTAATATTGAAAAGTTTTAAATTGTTAGGTCGGGTGGATCGATGGATGAGATGGTTTGTATCAGCCTCACTCACATTTTATCGGAGCAGTCAATACAAAAATTGTTAAGGGAACTCGAGCTGCATGGAGCCCTTTTTAAAATTTTCAATTTTGAAAAATCTAAAAAAATAATACACATATACACACGGGTGTATACTACTTCTTTGCAAAGTTTTATGGTGAAATAGTTTATATTTGAGCTACACAAAAATGATAAAATCACGTACTTCTAGCACATGTACTATTCAGAGATTTTATATTTTGTATGGCTCACGTAAAAACTTATTTCTGATGAAATTTCACACACTCTAGCATAAATATATAAGTATGTGTGTATTTATTTTCAGTTTTTGTAAACTTGATAGTTAATTTTTCAATTTTTGGAAATTTTGTGCTCCATGTAGCCCGAGAGAGGAGAAAATATCCACTCTCCAGTAGATTTTTTTAGGGCAACACATGGTCGCTTTATTGATTCAAAATATAAGGTACAATTACAGTATCATGTGGCTGTATAAGCCAATTATGGCGATCATGAGATAACGACAAAACGCTTTTTACAAAATTATGAGCGTCCATGTTGGATGCTCTACCCTCATGAATTATACTTTTTTGTGCTCCCACCGACGAAGCTTGATCTCTTGCGGTATAGGGCTGTATAAACACATGTTTCCTTCATTGATTTTTTTTACCACCACCTCGGCATCAGACGTCCACTGCTTCTGGGCTATAAACCATGTATAGCTTCCGTGCTCTGAAAAATGGCTTCATGAGTTTCTTTCCTTCTAGCTCCCCAAATAGCCCACAACGTGACATATAATCATCTTTATGAAATCCGTATGTGGTACAGTTTCTTGCATATGGAACAACCACTCCCTAACGTCCGGGCTGTTTGTCATGCTCATGTGCTCCGCGTGTGAGTCATCCATGAGAGCCCATACACATCTCGGCATTGTGTGGTCAAGTAAAGAATGCCGCCATGTATCATTTGCTGCACCACACAACTCACATCTTGGCAAAGATGCCATATGCCTGCGCTTCAACTCGGCGCCCGAAGGCATTGACCGTTGGGCCAGGCACCATAGAAAGACCTGGATTTTCGAGGGTACTTTCATCTTCCATAACGAGGTCCAAGACTTCTCATATTTCTTCGAGCTTGAGCTAGGCCTCCCTTCCAACCAATCCTCCCTTGCTTTCTTGGTCGTGACCAACACGGTAACAAGATCTCACAGAAAACACGCCCGTTTTTTCATGACGCCATGCCCAAAATTCCTCATGTTGGACTGAGCTTATGGGAATCCTTGAGATAGCTTCTACATCCATGGGCAGAAAATGGCTGCTAAGCTCGACCCTATCCCACCAACCAGATGTAACATCAATGAGTTCATATACAAGTTGGGGTGGTGAACCTAAAACTGCCACCACGGGAGATAAATGTTCCGACCTTGGTATCCAATTATCTTCCCATACATGTGTGGATTGCCCACTGCCGATTCTCTGAATGAGGCCCAGCTTTAGGATATCCCTTCCCTCGATCAGAGCACACCACACCTTGGATGGTGAGGGGCCTAGTGTAGCATGCATAATGTCAGTGTCGGGAAAATAGATAGATTTCGGAATTCTCGCGCTGAGGGTCTCCGGTGTTTGCACAATTCTCCACACTTGTCGAGCCAACTACGCCAAGCTAAACAGCTCGAAGTCTTGAAACCCCAACCCTCCCATGAACTTTGGAATAGTGAGAGTGTCCCATGACACACAATTAAAAAACAGTATAACACACCTAGCTACGAGCCTCCACAACGCTTTGAGACTCTCAGCCATCAGATCCCTCAAACGCACGATCGAGATCAGCTCTGGTCGTCCCAGGTCGCTCACGCGCTTCACTCACCGTTTAGCGGGCCGCTGCTCCGCGGAACGAGCTACGTTTTTCGTCCATAATCGGGCCGTATGGTAGTAGGCCCAGGTCCAGTCTATCAGACCACCTAAAATTCCCACATACAAATGCGCACTCCTCCTTTTTCTGTTAATCTCCTTCAGCATCGCGCAAACCCTATGCGTCGCGGTCGCCGCCTCTGCCATGCCCTTCTGCTAGCTGCTCCTTCCCCGTCACCACAGCCGCGACCATGCCTTTCCCGTAGCCCACCTTCGATGCTCTCTGTTCTTGGCTGCATACCGTACGATATGGCAGCAGCACGAGATCACAAGAGGAGGGAAGGATGTGGCGGCGGCACAAGAACGCAAGAGGAGAAATAGCTGTCTCTCTGGATCCATGGAAGACGGCGATGCGATCTGCACCCATCCACCATCGTGGCCATCTTGTCCTACCATTTCGCCGGCTGTGCAGCGGTATCCAGATTCGGAGGTGGCCTCCGTGGAGGCGCATCCACAGCTTCTCAACCCCTTTCCCCTCACCTTCATGGCTGCACCAAACCTAGCACGTTTGGTGAAGAAGTCCTCTCTCTCTCTCTAACATGGGGAGGTGGGAGTAGGGGAGTAGTGTTACAATATATCCCTGCTGCACTACCCCTTCTGCAGAACTATGTAAGTAACCTGATCGACAATTCCCATTGAACATATTTATCTGATGATTATGCTCAATTCTCTCGGGAATTTTATTCACCTGCTTAGCGATGCATGATTAATTTTCTCATGTACCTAGCTTTCTAGAAATGTATGATATATGCATATTCACCATGTGCAATCTTTTGGCACATAAGTATGTTTATGTTTAAGAAAATCTCAGCATCAAAACCATGGAATCTTTATATTATTGTTATTAGGAAAGAGAATATCAAAGCTAAGGGACAAAGAAGAAGGGAACAATGCAAGTGTCCGTGAGCCGTGCCAGGATGAAGATGAATTATGCATGGAACAAATCTGGATCCATGGTCATGACACGGCATGTCAGGCGTCCGGCAAGATATGAGGTTTGCTAGCTTTACTCTTTAATCTCTAATTATCAATGCATACATAATTTCACCAGACTAAGGATATCATGGTTAACACACTTGTTTAACCTTGGCAGTACACACAAAGAACAGACACTGATGCTCCAAGATCCTAGCTTTCTTTTCCTTTTTTTGCCGCATGGCCATGGTGCATGTTTGTCTCATCAGGAGTAATCAGAGTAGCTGGAAAGAGCATAGGGGTATATACTATCAACACTTGCACCGTGAGTGTGAGGCAGAGTGGCAGACACAACACACGAAGCATATTTTAGTTCTCCCATACAATTTTTTTGCTTTTCTTCTCAATGTGAAGTGGCCAAGGGTACTTAGGTAAAAAACATGTCTTTCCTATAATGTGCATAATCTGTATTTATGTGTTTAACAAAGTAATTTAGCGGATAACTGACAGTCATTTCTATTTTCAGCAGAACAAATATTATGTTGCCACCGGCAAGGTAACACAGTCATCTTCATATGTTTCCTACATATCCCTACTGTATTGAGTACTGAACTACTTATTGCATATCCCATGAACTCTCAGCATTCTTCGACATGCTGTTTTGGCAGACATGAACGTACCCTTTATAGCCTGCAGGTAGGATGCATTTGTTAAGATATCTATGCATATCTCTTTACTCTCCTTTTAAAGAGAAGCAAAAAATGGTAAAAATTTAATTGTCCTCAATAGAAAACTATAGAAACAAGATGCTCCTATACATGTTTTATTATGGAGAAGAAATTTTAGGTCTTCCTACATCATATTCATCGTAAAATGAAATATTCAAGTCTCTGATCAAGTATATGGCTATCATCTTCAAGAGAAGGCATTCTTACTTGAAGGATACAGATCTATTTAGTCCAATCAAAATATGAACACGAACTGTTCATAATAAGGGTTGATCTATTGTTTGCTGCTCCCTTTAGCCAATCTTTACGATAGTGGCACAGTGCCCTTTATTTTCTTTATTTTTTAGATTCAAATGGTTAGATTTTTACAAGACTTTATTTGCCCATATTTTTTAATATCTAGCAATACCCATATCCCTCCCTCTATTGCTGGCAAACATGCTCTCGTGGAGAGACATAATATGCATCTTACAAGGAAAACAGGATTATAGTAATATGTTTGATTTCTCTCGAGTCCTTTCCTGTATGGATAATTTGTTATTTGTTCTTATGTGTTGCTATTAATGTAATTGTTCGTCTTCCATAGAAGGTTTCAAACAGCATGGTTCAGCTAAGAAGTATTTTCATATTTCACATACTGTGATCAAGGCATGCAGCATCATGTGTGATGGATGTGAAGTATACAGATGGTTGTTTTTGGCCTTCCAGCTATTTAAAACCATCGTTGCAGACAAAACTACCTGGAAGGATGTAGTTGTTTTTGGTCTGAATAAGATTGAATTTAATCACCACAGCAAGTCGTTAGTGTTAGTCTGTGCTTTGCACATGGTGCTTGACATGTAATTTAATCATTAATATTTGTGACTGTTATCGAGTAAAAACAAAAATGTAACAGTTTCTCTTACTCTGTTTATTCAGCTCCTGATTTATTGTCCATAAAATTTCATCTGAAAGATATGGTTTAGCATAACCATTCAGACAAGTTTTTACACTGAAAATGCTTAATTCTTCAAAAACAAATATACTGCTAACGATAAACCTTACTAATTTGAACTGTTCAAATAGAATCATGTGTTACCATCTTGATTATATATCTTTCTTTTCTCAAGATGGACATGCGCGGCAACGTGCGCCTTCATGTTCTAGTGGGTCTTTATTTTACACTGCTTGCTACCCCACCAGAAGCTCCTAACAAGTAGATAGTACGAAATGCTATACATTATGCTCGCCTCTGGTGACTAAACACGGGTCATGGCCCAGTAACAAATAGTAGTAGACCGGTTTTGCAACTTTCCACCTAGTTTTCGAAGATTCTGGTCGGTTTTCCTTTTATTTTTATTTTATGTGTTTTTACCATTGAATTTGTAGGTTTTCTTTCATTTTTTTTCATTTCTATTATCTTTCTATTCATTTTTCATTTTTACTTTTTTCTCTTTCATTTTGCATTATGCTTTTTCTTTGTATTTTCCTTATTTTACATACACATTGACACTTCTCAGCTACGTATGGAATATTTTTCAAGTACACGTAAACATTTCCTAGATACACATGGAATATTTTTTTAATAAAAGTTTGAACTTTTTAAAATAGATGATGAGTATTTTATAAATATATGAATCATTTTTTAAATACATGAAACATTTTTCTCGTTCGTAATGAACATTATTTAAAAAAATATGTGAAAAAGGTTTACCTTCCAACAACATTTACTAAATTGTCATGAATTGTTTTTAAAAGTGTGAATGAAGATGCGAGAATTTTTCAAAATGGCACGAACAACTTTTTCAAATGTGTGGACGTTTCTTCAATGGTGTAAATATTTGTTAAACGTGTGAATATAATTTATAAAATACCATAAAAACTAGCAAAAAGTAACCCCCCAAAAATATAGCTTTTCTTTAGACACCACAAAAAATATAGCTCGTACAAGCTAAGGCCCGGCCCATGTAGCCTGCCACCTGTAGAAGTCAGAAGCAACGCGCGTGTAAAACTCGCTACAAGCAAGTTATAGACGTGCCCGCTAATAACAGCCAGTCAGAGCAGCTAAATCCTATTTGGCGCCTTTAGCGCCCGCGAAAGAGTTATTTACAAACTGGCACATACCCCTCGAACGCACTGGGCCGGCCAGTTTACCCCCTCTTTTTTCTGGTCAAACTTGCAAAAAAAAAAGCGCGACACAGAGAATCGAACCCCCGACTTAATAGTTCGATACAAGCTGTACTATCCAACCAGGGTAGCGAACCACTGGGTAAATCTTTACTCGTCCAGAACCAATCTTTTTTTCTTTATTTTGTTTTCCTTTTTGTTTTATCTTTTCTACTTATCTTCTTTCAATGTCCTTTTTCATTTTCGTTTTTATTATTTTGCTGTTCTTTTTGTTTTACTTTTCTCCTTCTTCAAATTTGATGAAAATTTTCAGATCTGATGAACTTTTCTAATTTGATGAACTTTTTTTTCAAAAAGCGATGAACTCTTTTTTTCAATTCGATGAACATTTTTTCAAATCAGATGAACTTTATATGAAAATCAATGAACTTTTTCTCAAACTCGGTGAAAATTTTCAAGTTCGGAACTATTTTCAATATCAATAAATTTATTCAGATCCTATGAACTCTTGTTGACATTTTGACGATTTTTTTCAAATCCAATGAATTTCTTCAAATTCGGTGAACTATTTTCAAAATCGATGATTTTATTTTTCAAATTTCATGAAGCTTTTTTAAAAACTGATGAACAATTACTTAAATTTGTATTCTTTTCAAATTCGATGAACTTTTTTCAAAATGGGTGAACATTATTCAAAATTGATGAACTTTTTTGAAGTTTGTGAACTGTTTTTCAAAATCAATAAACATTTTGAAATTCACGATTTTTTCTAATTTTTGCGATTTTTAAATTATTTCTGTTGTTTTTTCTCCAAATCCAATGGTTTGACTAGTCAACTATGGCTGGTTTAGACTCGACCTTTTTTTAGGGAGGTTAACGTCAATCGAGAGAGACCACTGAACTAGGGCGAGCGTGGCTCCTTGTTGGGCCGGCCCATAAAGGGGGCGTGCGAGCGCCAGCTACGTGCCAACTCTGAGCTTTCAAATATTTGTCCCACATTCATTCGGGAGGGAACTCCTAAGGGATTGAAGACCATATCAACGGGTGTTCCATCTTGCAAATAGGGCATATCTTGCCTAGGCAAAATTTTGGAAATGATCCCTTTATTCCCATGTCTTCAGGCTACTTTATCCCCAACTTTGATTTCACGTTTCTGTAAAATATATACACGAACCATTATGTCAAGCGGGTCCCTTTGGATCCATTTCACATCGATAACGCGCCCTCTTCCACCTATAGGTAATTTCAGAGAAGTTTCTTTTGAAGTGGAAACCTCAAGGCCAAATATGGCCTGTAATAATCCAGCTTCCGCGATCTGGTCTTAAGGCGGCACGGGAGGAGCTCTAATCAGAGCATGTGCCAACTCTGGTCATAGGTTGACAAAAAAATGGGCCCTGATCACAGACCATAAGCGCCTCAATACGGCTTTTTTTTTATGATCAGGGCTCACTTTTGAATTTACTGTCAGAATGGTCGGCCCAATATAGCTTCCTGGTTCCTTGGAGGGGTTTAGCAAGCTTCTATGACCGGTTCGTTTGGTAGTTTCTGTCTGGGTTTTTGTGTTTATTTTCCGGTTTTCTTCCAGTTCCTTTTTATCATATTTTTCTTTTTTCCTTGTTTGCAAATAATGTCTACTTCTTTTAGTACACATTGTATATTATTCTAAAGATATAGAACATTTACTGATGCATGTTGAACATTTTTCAAATACATAATGACCATTTTTAAGTACATGTTTAAAAAAAATTAATATGTGTTACACAATTCTCAAATTCAGGCTGAATTAGAGCTAGGTGCATTCATTTGAGCGACAGGTGATTCCGGACGGAGGGAGTATGTGTTTTTTGAATTCGCGTTGAACATTTTTCAATGCTATGAAACGTTGTTTTAAACTACGCAAACATTTTTTTACACTATATAAATAATATTTCTAAATGTCACAAGCACATTTTTGGAACGTGTGGATATTATTGTTAAATGTCATGAACATTTTTTTGAATGACACAAAATATTTTTCCTAAATGTCATGAACTTTTTAAAGAAAATTTAAAAATGTTCGCGTTTTAATATAAAAATTGGATTTAAATACTAGGTGAAAATTGGTCGCTACAGTATAGTGCTTCTCTGGTGGAGGTCACTAGAGTAAAGTGATTTGTTTAAGTGATGTGCTGATGGGCCAGCCCACGGGGTGACGCCCCTGTGCTAAAAGCTAGCATCTGAGACACAGGCGTTATATAGGGAATCCCATATAGAGAAGGGCAAACCATATTTGGCGCATAAGGCGGCCGTTATAGTACTTCGTGCAACGTGGCACATACCCCCTCCCCCGCCGTCATGGGATCAACCCATTTAACTTCTTTTTTCTTCTTTCTAAGCTTTAAAAAATACGACTGCCTTGAGGGAAAATCGAACTCAAGCCCTCGGCATTTAGACCTGGCGGCAATAACCACTAAGATCATACCTTGTTGTTCATAGTTTCTTCATTTTCTCTTCTTGTAGAAACCCGATGTCAGTTTTTTTGTTATGTTTTGGTCATTTTTTCTATGATTTTTTTTCTTTTTCTTCCCTTTTTGTGTTCTTTTCTATGATTCACAAACTTTCTTCAAATTCATGAACTTTTTTTCAAATTTTTTTTTCTTTTTCAAAAAATATGAACTTATTTCAAATTTGATGAACTCTTTTTCAAAGTCAACAAACTTTTTTCTAACTTGATGAACTTTTCTTAAAAATTGATGTACTTTTTTGAAACCAATGAAGATTTTTCGAAAATCGTTGAACTTTTTTTAAATTCGATGAACTTTTTTCAATGAACTTTTTTGAAAAAATTGGCGAACATTTTTTCAACTTTGGTGAACTTTTTTTGAAAATCAATGAACTTTCGATGAACTGCTTTTCAAAACCGATAATTTTTTGTCAAAATCGATGATTTTTTTGAAATTGATATTTTTGAAAGCAAGAATGTTTTTCTGAATCGGCCAACTTTTTTTTTCAAAATTGATGATGTTTCAAATTTGATGTTTTTTTCAAAACTTGTGATTTCTTTTTTCAAAATTCGTAAACTTCTATTACATCTGCAGTTTTTTCAAATTTTTAAAAGTCAATGCAGTCAATTGTGATGGTCAAAGGTCCAATAGATTTTAGGGAACGGTTCCAATGGTGAACTGATCCCGCGAGAATCGAACAAGCGAGCGATTTGTTTTTTGTTTTGGTCGAGCGATCAAGCCAGTGATCGGTTTGTGCTAATTGGGCCGGCTGAAATGACCTTCAAGTGAGCGCCACTAGGCCTAACTGGCGCATAGAGCGCTGAACAGGAATCGCCAAGTCCCCCATCCGCTGGTCTTGCTAATGGTCCGGGAACGGCGGCTTACTCCAGTGGGCTACATCGTCACAAGAAGGAACGCGTTGCGAATGGACTACTTAAGTAATATACTTTATATGTTCTAAAACAAAAGTAATATACTCTATAAACCAACATGTGGTTGGATGGTTAGGAGGACAGTGGTATCTCCAGCCCACCAGGGTTCAAATCCCGGTGCTCGCATTTATCCTGAATTTATTTCAGGATTTCGGCAATACTAGTCCAGTAGGAGGAGACGTTTCCGTCGCCTACGAGGCGCTTACGATGACTTCGTAAAATCTCATCCTAGTATACCCTTCATTCACAAATATAAGTTGTTTTGAATATTTTAATATAAACTATATACGAGCTAAAATGAGCGAACAAACACATTAAAACATGTCTGTTCACATACATTTGATTCAGAGAAACATCTTATATTTGTGAACAGAGGGTGTAGTAATGTAGAAGTAAATTGAAAGCTACTGCGTCTGTGGTTAGAAATGGTCAACCAGATGCGCTGAAGCTGACATAAGACGATGTGTGTGTGGAGCTGCGGATATCCACCAGCAGGCAGGCAAGAAAACGGCAGCTTGCACATTGTCAACCAAGCAAGCAGCTCAGTTTTAACAAACAAGCTGACACTATACCAACTAATCGGATTCCATACATGAGATAAAATGTCAACGACCACGAATAATAGAAAAGCTGGACATGGAGGCAATAGACAAACTTGCAGCAAAATATCGGCTCCACCGCTACGAAACAGCAGTGCATCTTTCTCGCTTGCATTGAACATATGCTAATGTTGGTATTTGGTTCTAGCTTCCTAATCCAGCCTTCTTGTTGTGTTGAGTGTCTCCTTTAGTTAAAGCTAGTTAAAGCAATTTTTAGTCGCGATATGATACATCAATATCTCCTGTTGACTTGTGGGACATTGTAGCTTCACTTTCTCCAATTTTGGTCTTTGAACCAAACAAACCGAAAAGACCGAGCACTTTCTTAAACCGAGATGTGAGACTACTAAAGAGGCAGGTAAAGTGGGAAGTGGGATTCATGATGCAAACTTATGAAGAAAAAAAGGGAACGGAATGCTCAAACCGGAACTGCTAGAGGAACGAATTTTCAATAGCATAACTTGGGCTCCTAGAATATGGCGCCCTTGGGACAATCTATTTGATTGCAGGTTCCGAAGCAAAGATGTCCGCGGAGGCCGGTTCGGGGATCCTATTTGCGTACCAACCCAAGACATGCTTATCGGGCTTTATGTATTAACGACTGGAAAGCATCGACCCCCTTCTTTCTTTTTTATTCAAAGACACAAAAGCAAGCACAATACAAAGAGATTGGACTCTCGGATGAAAATTCCATTCTATCAAGACGCATGGATTAATGGGTGTGCGGTAGTCATATTACCCATGATCTTCTTCCCTTCATGCGGGTTGTGGAAGATATATACTATTTGGTCGAGTATAGTTTGTTATTGCGAGTTAAAAATAGTAATTTTGCCATAATTGACTATCGCATAACCCAAGGTGTGTTCATATTCTCATGGAACAACCTATCAGAACTAAGTATTGTTTTGTTTAGTTATGTGGGCTTGAGTCAGATAGGTCAATATTATGAAACAGTAATATTATTTAGGAGGCTTACTTTGAGATATTGTGCTTCGATCACTTCTCCATCGTTGTTTGAGAATTTTGAAGTGTGTTTAGCAACTATCACAAAGTAATGGTGGAAATTGGAGTGCGGCGATTCGTTTCCTAGGTGCATCCTGTGCATGAACAACAAATTTGAAAAACAAAGGCATGTAAGATGCTCGAATGCGTTATGTGGGTGCAAACATTCATGGTATTTGGACATTTGAGGACGTGGTGATAGAAAAAAAAAGTTGGGCGTGAAAGGAACTTCAAAAAAAAAGAAGCAAGCCTAGATGTCCTGGAATGTCCAAACACTGCGCAAATTTGCACTCTCATCTTAGATGCCAAAGAGTTTCAAAATTTGTTTACCCTTTTTAATTTGTTGTTCACCGAGTGCCGACGAATCTGGATTCAGACACGAATGACCGCGGAGATTGCGCCACTTGAATCATTTTTTTTTCTCCATACGATTCCATTGGGCTCTGGTTCCACTATCGTGAGAAATTAACAGAGTAAAAGTTCAAAAGCGCCTTGGCGTAACAACGACAAATGGTGTAGTCTAGATGACGAGGCTCGCGGAGCTTGGGGTAATGTGTGGTGTTCTCTGTCAAAACTTCCTGTCCACTTCATCAATAAATTTAAAAATGCAAATTCTGTTTTGGCCTTTCTGTAACGTGTGTGCATCATGGATTGACTTTGATTCATATAAACCGACAACCGCAAGACAGCAAGCAATCGAAGTCTCACACTGCACGGCGTCATCGAATTTGTTTTTGGGGGGGCACGTCCTCATCGTCACCGTCATCGTCATCGGTATTATAATCTCAACTGGAGTAACCGAAGTTGATGATGGAAGTATGGCATTATCAATCCTTGCTCTGTTTATTTATCTATATATGACATAATACACGCATTGCTGTGCGTCATACGTATGCTATCTGAGCTGGCATACTCGTCATATTGATGGTAAAAAAGCCGTGACATTATTTATTCACCTTTGTCACGATGACATACACGTATTGCCCTCGCAAAAAAAAAAGACACACACGTATTGCACCGCGTCATCTGTATCTACCACATCCTTGGTAAATGTCTTTGCATTATTTGTCTCTGATGTTCGTATCTATTATTAGTATATTGTACTGTATTATCTTATGAGTTGTGACAATGATAGACACGTATTTGGACGGTGCTTGAGCACAAATCTGAAACAAATCCGCATCCAGAATAACCCGTTCCATCTTGTGCCCAGGGAATCCGATCCAAAAGCATTTCTTTGGACGGGGCAGGTGGGTCGAAGGTGGGCACATGCAAAATGGGGAATAGATGCATATGCAGCCTTGTGCGATCTCTGTTTTGGATGCTCTCTATCCACCGTAGTATTATTATCTTTTTCTTTGCCCACCCTACCTAGCTAGCTACTCCCTCCGTTCTGAAATAGATGAACCAACTTTATACTAAAGTTAATACAAAGTTGAGTCATCTATTTTAAAACGGAGGGATTAGATCTCAATCATTAATTGCGAGCGAATTTATATAGAAAGCAGAACTTAGCAGCAAGAAACTGTCCGTCGATCTTTTGATCTTTGTTTACTAAAATATTTAAAAATTTTGGATTTTTTGACCAATATTGATTAATGTTTTTAGCTGCCTGCAAAATTTGGTGATAAAATGACGTCCGCGGAAATCTTGACCAACAAAAGATGGATCCTGCAAAATGCTTCCAACAATTGTCTTTTTGGAGCGTCGATTTTTTCCAGCAACCTCCACAGATCTCATTTAGTCACACATTTTTGCAGGCAATTAAAACATTCATCAATGTTTATCGCACAAAAAAATTATAATTTTTTGAATCTGTTTACTACATTTTTCCGGATTTTGTTGTTCATCGGCGAGCATGTGAGCTCGGGTTCAAATACTCCATATTTTCCATGCTCCCGCTTTCACCCCACCTTCTCCGTTTTTTATTTTATCGATCTTTTCGGACTCATTTTCTTTGAAAAACTTCCTCAAATGTTTCAAGCCCATTTTATCCGCGCGAGCTAATGGGTACTAACCACCCGCCCATATGAGCACCTCCAAAAGATCGAGCCGACACATCAGCTTGAGATCGACGAAGTGGCCACATACGCCTTCATAGTCAGACGTGGACGTCTCCTCCTGCTGAACGCATTTTGCCGGAAAGCATGGAATAAATCTAGAAAAATACAAGCACCGGTGTTAAGTATAGAACGTGAACCCTGGTGGGTTGGAGTTATCAGTGTCCTCCTATGTTGGTTTGCATAATAAAATAAAGAAAGAAAGAAAGAAAGAAAGAAAGAAAGAAAGATGGATCAGGCCGGCATAATAATCATTTTGTCGAGGGGGATTGACGACAGCACGCCTTCAACTCGCTTTCAATGCTCGTAGTCGCTGCTAGGTGGTCTACGGATCTGGGTGTAATTTTTGTTGTATCTGGTGTTCGTTGTACTGCAATGGTTGAAGATGAATAGAACGGAAGTTTTTTCTAAAAAAAAAGCATTTTGTGTGAGCACAAATATGCCAACCATCTTTATTTTTTCTTTTGTTTGAGAGGGAGCCAACCATGAGTTGACGCAGCACAGCATAGCAGCCGCGCACGAAAGCAGACCCCTTCCTTTTATCACTGTCGTGCCTCCCTGTCGAGCCCACGCCGCACGCACACCTCCTCTCCTCACCCCCCGAGATCGGAATCGGCGCCCCCCGTCCGCCTCCGCCGCCGCCATGCCGCCGTCTCTGCTTGGGGTCAGCTCGCCTCCTCTCCATCCCCCTCTCTCTTCTCTCTCTATCGGTGGACGAGGTCAGCTATATCATCACGAAGTACGTAGTTTTTTTAGTTTGCATGCTTTTGTATGTATTTGAGAATCTAGCATAAGATGTCTGGATGCAGTCGTGTTAATTTAGGGAGTGCCCGGTCGGTCGTTTGAGAGGTCATGTTTGTCATATGCTTCCGATAGATGCTCTAAGATCTTGTGTTTTGGATGCTTT
The DNA here is from genome assembly GCA_963921465.1 of Triticum timopheevii. Lineage (NCBI taxonomy): Eukaryota > Viridiplantae > Streptophyta > Magnoliopsida > Poales > Poaceae > Triticum > Triticum timopheevii. The sequence goes on along the minus strand of OY997274.1, from coordinate 27,736,579 downwards.
CGTCTCTATCGTATTACTTTTTTCTTTTCTGTTGCCCACCCTAGCTAGGAAGTTAGCTTAGATCTCAACCATTAACGTGAGAGAATAGAAAAAAAAGGAAGGTAGCAGCACAGATGCTGTTGTTGGGGGACGAGACTTGCCTGCTCCCCGCGCGTGTGCCCATTCGTGCTCCCGCATACGTGGCTTGATTTAATTGAAACAAAATAAGGCCCGGCCCCACCCCCTTAAAATCAGGGGGGAGATGATTAAATTAGAAAGGAAAAAAGAAAAAAACAACCGTACGATGAGGTGGGAGCACGGATGGGAGCATGGGGAGGGAGCAGGTAAGCCGGATCCGTTGTTGGGGCAGAGAAACGGTCCATATGGGAGCGTATATACGGAACTGAAATAATAAAATAACTCCCGCCTGACTTCCCCCTTCGTCTCTCCTCCAACTCCAAGCGAAGAGGCGGCTAGAGTTTATGCCTTCCGTCGCCGATCTAATCTGTCTCCTGTAGTTTGCGGGTCATGGATGTGCCGTGGATCCTAACTCTTGCTGGCGGAAGGGTTTTGTCTTTTTATGTTTCTTTAAATTTTGTTAAGGTCTTGTGTCCTGTTCAAGAAGATGAGCTGACGACGGCTTCTTAAAGATGAAATAAAGTTCTCCCTGTCTAGCCTCCGTGCCGGTGGTACATCTAACATCGTCGGAGGGCGTGTCAAGATGTGTCTCCGGCGGATCTCGTAGAGTTCGGTCGGTGGTTGTCTTTAGTGGATCCGCTTGGTTCTTGTTTCATTAGTCTACACCGGTTGTCTTCAGGCTGGGATCCTTCTGATGTATGCTCCTTCATCGGCGGTGGCGATTATTGTTCCGGTGCGGTGGTCCTATGAGGTCTTCTTAGTACCACGACTTTGCAACTGCTTACTACAACAAGTGTTGGCAGGCTCCGACGAAGGAGGGGCGATGACGACGGCGCGCCTTCGACGCGCTTCGATGCCCGTAGCCGACGCTCGGTGCTCCACGGATCTGGATGTGATTTTTGTTATTTCCCGTCCTCGTTGTACTGCCATGACGGATGATGAATAAATCAAAAGTTTTTTTTTGAATAAAATAAAATAAACCCCCGAGAAAAAGAAAAAAAGGAGACGGATCAGCTCGGCATAAGCATTTTGTGTGAGCACAAACAAATGCGGCCGGGACGCGGATCGCCTGACGTGCTGTGGCATCCACTGGCATGTGGCCCCGGGTCCACACGTCAGTGACGCAACGTCAGTGGGACGTACGATCAGAGGATCCGGCTCCATGCGGCCGCCGTATGCCAACCATCGTTTTTTATTTTCCTTTTGTTTGAGAGAGGGAGCCAAGCCAACCATGAGTTGACGCAGCACAGCACAGCAGCCGCGCACGAAAGCAGACCCCTTCCTTTTATCACTGCCTCCGTCCCTCCCTCCCGAGCCCACGCCGCACGCACACATCCTCCTCTCCTCACCCCCCGAGATCGGAATCGGCGCCCACCTCCGCCGACGCCATGTCGCCGTCTCTCCTCGGGGTCAGCTCCCTCTCTCTCCCTCACCTTCTCTCTCCGTGCGCAGCGCAGGTGGAGGTTGCTGTGTACTCGAATTGGCTCATCTTCTTTTGTGGTTCCTGCTGCAGGGGCTCACCAAGTCGCTGGCCATGACCGTGCTCTCCGAGGTCGGCGACAAGACCTTCTTCGCCGCCGCGGTACCCCACCCCACCTCCTCTCCCCTCCCCTCCCCACTAACCGGCTAACGAGTTCCAGTTCTCTCGGCGACTCCCGCAATTTCCTGCGCCAGCAGGCTGTTCGACGATATGCCTGCCACCGTCGGCGGACACAGGCCGGGCCAGGGGACCAGCGGAGGAGCGACCCAGGCGGCGGCAGCTGCAGATTCCAGTTTCCAGCCAAGCGCTGACCCAATTCCTGGATTCTTAGCTGGGATCAGCTCGCCAACAACTAGTAGATCTTAGCTGAGATTAGCAGCAGCTCGGCTGCTCCCTCCTTTTTCTACTTGACTTGAAAAAGCTGAGGAATATTTAGCTCGGTTCTCTGTTCCTGTATTAGTGGAATTCGGCTGTTTTCTTGGATGCATCAGCCTGCTAGTACTATGTTCAGCCAGCTCGCCGCACATGGTTTACACGCATAAAGAGGACCCTGCTGGCCGGCCTTTTGTTTGTTTCTTTGTTTTGATTTGACTCCGGGGCTGCTTGCTGTTGCTGCGCTTCCCGATTTTGGTAGCCACACCAGCTGGGCTCTCCACTTGCGTTGGACTGTTGCTAGTTTCTGGGCAGATGCATGCTGGCCCGTCCTTTCCCACCGAAAACTGTTTCACCACCTGACCAGGGTAAACCTTTAGAAGCATCGTAGCTGCAGTGATTTCTGTTTACAGAATGATTGATGCGCTTGATTGGGTCTGGAGTAGCAGGACAAACATATTCCTTTCTAGTGATACACTGACAATCATTCCCCGCTTCTACAGAGATTTTCCTTTTTTTTTATTTACTCTGCGCTGTTTCTTTTTGTGTGTTTCTTCATGTCTTGGCTTACCATGTTTTTCATTTACCTTTTACAAGATTCTGGCCATGCGTCATCCACGGAAGCTCGTCCTTGCTGGCTGTCTATCGGCATTAACAGTGAGAATTTTCAAACATGCTCTAATCTAACATACTGTAACGACCTGTTTTTCCTGCTTCACTGATCGAGTTGATAATTCTAGGTGATGACGGCTTTATCTGCTTCTCTAGGCTGGGTTGCACCGAACCTGGTATGTTTTCGTTGCTTGTTCACCCTGAATATCCAAAGGCATATGTGTACGGTGCCTATATTCTGTAATAATTGCTTTGACACTGTGGTGCTGGTCAGTATCTGTACACCAAGCAAGCAAGCAGAACAAACCCATTTTAGGGGAATTTTTTATTGAAATTATGCTAAGCTCTTGAAATATCCAATGTTAATACTTGATGGAAGTGTGTTTATTTTTCATTTCAACACGGAGAATCACATTTATAAACCTTGTCCTGAACTCCTGATTATAGCTTTACATAAATCTCACAATGATAATTGTTACAATCCTCGTACGTGTATTAGCTGAACCAATGGTGGGCCTCTTCTGAACCTCCTGGTGGATTATTACCACCAGCCCTGTTCCATCAACTGTCTTGTTGTGATGATGACAGGCCAAAATGTTCTACTTAAAGTGTTACCGTGCAAGAAAACACAGTTAACGGTATTCTTCTCCGAGCAGATATCACGTAAATGGACTCATCATATCACCACTCTGCTGTTCTTTGTGTTTGGCATCTGGTCATTGTGGGAAGGCTTCAAAGAAGAAGGGTATTGATCTTGCTTCATTGCTTGTTTGCTTTTTAGTTAGTTAACTATGTACTTGCTTTATGTGATTGGCATTTTAGTGAACGATTTCACTAACTCACTAACTTTTATTACAGAGAGTCAGAAGATTTGGCTGAATTGGAAGCGAAGCTGGTTTGCATATTTCATTCTTACCTTATGTCCTATTGAACTGCAGGTCAAGTAACTTATAGCCAACTTAAATTTTCAGGATGCGGACTTTAAGAGTAACAAAGGGGAATCAAAGAATAAATCAAAGGTCAGTGGCTCAGTGCATGTGTGACATGCTCATTCAGATCATCTTTTCCTTGTACCAAAATGTTGGCAAATTTTTGTGGCCTTCTCCATTTTCACACTCAAAATTTAGATGTCATGAGATAAAATGCAAAACACCTTTTCCCCTTTAACAGTCAGAAGAATGATTTCTGGTCTTCAGATATTCTCATTTATCTTGGGAAATGTTATACATTGGCAATTCTAATGTGCGAATGCAATTGTTATTGCTTGCCCCAAGTTATATTGAGTATATGATTTTCATGTAATATTGGTAAAAATACTAAAATGAAAATTGCACCTCCATGTATATCCATTTTCGTTATTTGTGTGAACTAGTAATTTTATTTTAGCAGAAACACAGTTTTGAGAACCTGCTTACTGAGGGGTGAGTGGAAACTCGCTTTTCACTACATTCGCTTTCTTTTTGACAAGTTACTTTGCACCTGGATTTTGTGCACCTGGGCTATGTGCTCTCTTTAGTTCAGAAGATCCAATTTTTTTCCCTCGCATATTGCATGTAGGTACTAGAACTAACTGTATATCTGGAATATCTTGTGTGAAATGTGTCGATTGTAGTATGCATTATGATAAAGACAATATTGAGGAGCTAAGAAAAGCTTTTTCGGGTGTTAAAGCTTGTTTTTTCTGCACAGGCCACAAGAATCCATAAGTTTGCACTAAACTTGAAATTAGTGCATAATAAATACTCAGTCATCAACACGTGAGAATTTGTAAAGAACGAGAATTTGTTTGTTTGCGGCTTTGCGTCCGGAGCACATGCTCCAGACCTCTATTGGGCCTTGCTGGTTTTTAATATGAGGTCGCGGAGCATCACTTAGTAATTCTTCTTTGTATGTTTACCTGGACGTGCAACTCAAATATTCTTCACATATTAGGCAACTGAAGATACAAAGAAAAAGCAAAGGCCATTTCTCATGCAGTTCTTCTCGCCAATTTTTATAAAGGTATCAACTAGACAACTACTGATTTATGGAAATGGCAGACAGTTATGGTGCTTGTGGTTCCATCTTGACATTTACATGTCCATTCATTTGTGTGCTGCAGGCATTTTCCATCACTTTCTTTGGTGAGTGGGGTGACAAGAGCCAGGTAAGTTGCACAGAAAGACTGTTCTATTCGCCTGCTTTCAAAGCAACTTTGATGTTATTCGTAGATGATCTGGTATATTCCTTACCCTTTTCTTCTCAGATTGCTACGATTGGCCTGGCTGCTGATGAAAACCCATTCGGTGTCGTCATCGGGGGAGTCATGTGAGGGCCGTTTCTTTTGTAGAGTCTTTAGAAATGGTTCGCTCTGTGTTGCTGACAAAACCCCTCTTGTGTTGTGCTCAGAGCTCAAGCACTCTGCACTACGGCTGCCGTAATGGGAGGGAAGAGCCTGGCCTCTCAGATATCCGAGAAGATGGTAAGAACTGCTGCCCGAAGCCTGTTTCGCGTGCTCCCGCTGAACAACTCAAACGCCTTCACATCTAATGCGGTGCTTATCTCGTTTCAGGTTGAATTGTCGAGCGGGGTGCTATTCCTGTTGTTCGGCATAATGTCCTTGTTGTCAGGACCAGAAGGGCAGTTGTAATTTTCTACAGGAACTTCGGCAGGACTCTGCCAGCCAGCATGGCCTCCTGGAGTAGTTACCAAGCTTACCTTAATGGCGACGAAAGCCGGCCGTCCTTCACCAACTGGATGGCGATTCATTAGTTTAGTCAACACATCATTGTAACACTTGGCTTGCCACTCATAAATAACTTGATGTTACTGAAATCTCTGCTGATGGCTTTCCCTGTTGGTCCTGAAACCTGGAAATATTAAGTAAAAACTGCTGAGAAATTGCTGTAGGCGGTATGTGTGTGAACTGCAGGGCTTTGGCACTGAATCTCGAAAGGCGACGAGTAGTGTTGAGTTGGATTATTTGCCTTTGAAAGATCCAGATGAAATTCGTCTTGCTTGTATTTCTTTCTGCCATCTTAGGGATGATACAGTACTTATCAAGGAAACATGGTACAGTTTGGTGGATTGGCAAACCTGACGTGCCTTAAAACCTTCTAGGCTACATATTATTTATGCACTTGTACATTCACATAGTAGCTTTCATGGTGGACATTGCTTAAAGAACTGCAAGTACAAGAGCTGAGCTATTCTTGTGCGGCTTGTTCTTCATCACCAGTAAGCAATCTAAAGCCTTCTCAAACCATTCTAGAGTCACCTCAAAGGCTCAAACCCTTCTGTTTCTATGCAATTCTGATCTTAATGGCTACAAGAATCACAATCTCCGATATTAATATGAGAATTGTCGATGTCTCACTGTTGGGCGGTCGCCTGGTTGTACATTCTACTCAATGTTATCAGAATGACCAGTGCAATATGAAGCAAGTGACCCATTAATTAAACCTTTAGTGAATTGTGCTACTACTACAAATCACTTGCCAAAACATTTAGTTGTATCTATTCCCCCCCATCACCATTAGAACAGCCACTGTAAAATGAAATAGTGCACTGTATTAAGTAAACTATCAATGATTTTGTGTCAAGAACAACGACAATCGATGGACAACCTATTATGTTGAGGAAGCAAGTTCCATGATCAAGACTGAAGATGCTGCACCACAAAACTAACTGCACTGAGGGAATGCAGCTCTCACAAAAAGCGCAGAAATTTCTCTAACAGAAAATGTACATGTTCAGGATCGAAGCAAGTCCGAGAAGACGCTCCGCCGCAAAGTTGTTTTATCTGTATCGACTGACTGCACCGGAGACAAGCGACTCCAGCAATCTTCTGTACTGGCCTTGTTCAAGCCCTGCCTCATTCACGAATGAGCCGACACAGGTAGGTTCCGAGTAAGTTCGTCTCTTCTCCCGTTTTTCCTTTGTTATTTTTTTTGTTTTTTCGCTTATTATTATTTTTGAAATATTGTAAATACATATATTTCCAATCATAAAAGCAATTATAAATTAAAATCGTGAATTTAATAAAATTTAACGCAATGTAAACAAATTTTAGCTTAATTCAAAGATGTTGGTAGCGTATTAAGAAAAACATTGTGACATTTAAAAACGTTCAGATATTTCAAAAAAATATGTTGGAAATTATTAAAATGCAACCATGTATTTGAAAAAAACTTAAACATAAATGTTTCAAATGTGTGTGAAAAATATCGAAAGCATACAAAAAATTTAGTAAATTTTTTAAAATGTCACGCATTTCAGAAAGATGTATATGACATTATACAAAAAGGATAATCATGTATTTCAGTTTTTTTAAATGTATATCAAATACATTTTTCAGATGTATATAAAAATTGTACAACGTTTATGAAAAAGTAGACATCAAACATGTTTCAATTAAATGCTAATAATTGTATTTAAAAATTGTAATCATGTATTAACACAATTTTAAACATGTATATGAAAATATAGACATAAAACATGTAAAAATAATATTAATTGTGTAAATATGTTTACCATATATAGTATAATTTCTTTTCACATGTACATGAAGAATGTAAAGAGAAAACAAAGGAAACCTGATGCAAAAAACACATAGAAAATAAAAGAAAAATCAATCAAAAAGGTTCTACAACCGATGGAAAACCATAAAGAAAACACACATAAAAAGAAAGAACAAAAAATAAAGAAAAACGGTGAAAAAGAAAGAGAAAAAACCAACAAAAATTAATGAAACCCGTAGATAGAAAGAAAACCAGAAGAAAAGCGAATAAAAAAAGAAATAAAAGGAAACACCAATCAAAGACCAGGAAAAATAAAGAGAACCAGTGTAAACGAGAGAAAACATAATTTATAACGAAGAAAAACAAAACCGATAATAAAACAAAAAGAACTAAAGAATAAACAAATGAAAAATAAAATAAGAAAGAAAATCGAAAGAAAAATGGAGCAGAGAAAACCTACAACGAGCGAATCCTACGCTAGCGGGCCAGCCCGCTTGCACTGCGCCTGATGCGAGTGAAGCTACCGTATAGTCGAGATATAGCTCTCGCGATTTGGCTGGACCTAGTTGGATAACGAAACAAGGCCGATGATTCTCTACAAACAAAACGTTGCAAATCCTAGCATGCCGCGAAGCTTTATCATTATCTGAAGATCTCTCTATTTCTAAGATTGTTATTGCATGTGACTCCAAGATAGTGGTGAATGACATCTTGGAGGGAAAAGGAGGCCCATATGAGGCTATTGTTAGAGAATTCAATACTAGGGCTAGTAAGTTAGATAATTGCTTTGTTACCTTTGAAAGTAAAGCTTTGAACTATGAAGCTCGTTTACTTGCCAAACACCCTTCTTTGCTTGATCAGGGTCGCCACTTGTGGCTAATTTCTCCGCATGACCCTTCTTGTATTCCATGGACATCCACATTGATCAATAAAGTGTTGGCAATTCTCAAAAAAAAAAATCTATCTTGTATTGTATTTTGAACTTTTGAATTGGATTTTTGCTATCGAATCAATCCAATTCTATTTTAAAAAATAAAATATAAAAAAATCCAAATAGATCTAAAATAATATTTAGAGCTTAGGACAAGTATTTCCAGCCCAAATATTAAATGAAATACATACAATTATTTCATAAATTTTATTTGGAGGCATTATAAATATTTCCGAAAATTGAATTTAGGGTCCAAAAAAAATTCCCAAAATATTTTCAACTCGAAATAAATGTCCAATAATATTTAAAACATTTTCCCAAATCGTTTTATGTTGAAGGAGGCATATTACTTTCTCTCGGTTAGTTTTATTTTTTAGTTGGATTTGTTTTAAATAAAAAATGCAAATAAGATCCAAATGAATATTTGGGAAAGTCCTTTTATTCCCTCTCATTTGAATATTCAATAAACTTCAAAATTTTCAAACCCTACTCAAGATTAACTAAAACCAAGCAGCACGAGCAAGTTTTAATTAATTTTATTTAAATAATTAACACTCCAGAATTTAGAATATTGGGATGTTACAAATTAGTTGTACATTTGCCTGACCAAATAACCATCCACGAATGCTTCGCTGCTTCCGTAAAGGATATCTCTCACTTAAAAAGCCCCGAAGTTTGAACTTTGAGCCATGTAAAAAAAAGAGGGGATCAAGCTGATCTAGTACCAAAGTGATTGCTAAGTGTTTGGCAAACAGATTGAGACCCATTTTGGAAGAGATTATTTCCATCAACCAAAGTGCGTTCGTTCCTGGGAGATTGATCACGGACAACGCGCTAGTGGCTTTTGAGTGATTCCACTTCATTGAGCAAAATAAAAATCCGGAGAAGAACTTTTGTGCATATAAGATTGACCTCTCAAAGGCGTATGACCGTGTGGACTGGGGTTTCTTGGAGAATGCGATGAAAGGCCTAGGTTTCGCTCACTGGTGGATCGAGTGGATCATGTCATGTGTGACCTCGGTGAGTTATTCTGTCAAACTTAATGGAACCTTGCTGGATTCTTTCCTCCCGACCCATGGTCTGCGCCAAGGAGATCCCCTATCTCCCTTTTTATTCCTATTTGTGGCAGATGGATTGTCTGCGCGGCTCCAAAGAGAGATCAATAATAGTCAGATAGTTCCATTGAAAGTGTGCCGTAGTGCCCCTGGAATATCACATTTGCTCTTCGACGATGATACACTTCTATTCTTCAAGGCAGAGGTGGATCAAGCTGTACGCGTGCAACAAGTTATTAATTCATATGCTCAAGGGACGGGTCAGCTTGTTAACCTCGACAAGTGCTCTCTAATGTTTGGAAAATCATGCCCGGCTGATGCTCAGGAAGGAATTAAAGCAGCGTTGCAGGTTGCCCAGGTGGAGTTTGAGCCTAAGTACCTAGGCTTGCCGACACCGGAGGGAAGAATGACTCGAGGTAAATTCCAAAGCATACAAGAGAAAATGGTGAAGAGGATAGTGTTATGGGGCGAGGGCTCTCAGGGAGGGAAAGAAGTGCTAATTAAGGCAGTCGCCCAAGCACTTCCCATGTTTCTAATGGGTGTTTTCAAGCTTCCTGACGGCTTATGTGAGGATTTAACAAAGATGATACGGAACTTTTGGTGGGGGGCGGCACAGGGACAACGGCGTACTCACTGGGTGTCATGGGACATTATGCTAAGGCCCAAATCACATGGAGGCATGGGATTCCGAGATATGAAACTTTTTAATCAAGCGCTGCTAGCCAAGCAGGCATGGAGGCTAATTGAGAACCCCCAGAGCTTATATGCGCAGGTGCTCAAGGCGAAATACTACCCTAACGGGTTCTTGGTGGATACGGTCTCCACCGGCAATGCGTCCTCAACCTAGCAAGCCATTAAATATGGGCTGGAGCTCATTAAGAAAGGGATTATCTGGCGTATCGGTAACGGCTCCCAAGTCCGTATATGGCGTGATCCTTGGATCCCTCGTGATCGGTCCCGGCGACCAATGACTCCGAAGCGATACTGCCGACTCAAGTGGGTTTCTGATCTCCTCAATACCGATGGTACATGGAACAATGACCTCTTGCGGCAGCACCTTTATCAGCCAGATATATATAGCATCCTTCAGATCAAGACTTCGAACAAGCTAGAAGCAGCGGCGGAGCTACCGTTGTAGCGTTGGGTGCAGTTGAACCCAACGAAAGCCGGCCGTCCTTCACCAACTGGATGGCGATTCATTAGTTTAGTCAACACATCATTGTAACACTTGGCTTGCCACTCATAAATAACTTGATGTTACTGAAATCTCTGCTGATGGCTTTCCCTGTTGGTCCTGAAACCTGGAAATATTAAGTAAAAACTGCTGAGAAATTGCCGTAGGCGGTATGTGTGTGAACTGCAGGGCTTTGGCACCGAATCTCGAAAGGCGACGAGTAGTGTTGAGTTGGATTATTTGCCTTTGAAAGATCCAGATGAAATTCGTCTTGCTTGTATTTCTTTCTGCCATCTTAGGGATGATACAGTACTTATCAAGGAAACATGGTACAGTTTGGTGGATTGGCAAACCTGACGTGCCTTAAAACCTTCTAGGCTACATATTATTTATGCACTTGTACATTCACATAGTAGCTTTCATGGTGGACATTGCTTAAAGAACTGCAAGTACAAGAGCTGAGCTATTCTTGTGCGGCTTGTTCTTCATCACCAGTAAGCAATCTAAAGCCTTCTCAAACCATTCTAGAGTCACCTCAAAGGCTCAAACCCTTCTGTTTCTATGCAATTCTGATCTTCTTAATGGCTACAAGAATCACAATCTCCGATATTAATATGAGAATTGTCGATGTCTCACTGTTGGGCGGTCGCCTGGTTGTACATTCTACTCAATGTTATCAGAATGACCAGTGCAATATGAAGCAAGTGACCCATTAATTAAACCTTTAGTGAATTGTGCTACTACTACAAATCACTTGCCAAAACATTTAGTTGTATCTATTCCCCCCCATCACCATTAGAACAGCCACTGTAAAATGAAATAGTGCACTGTATTAAGTAAACTATCAATGATTTTGTGTCAAGAACAACGAAAATCGATGGACAACCTATTATGTTGAGGAAGCAAGTTCCATGATCAAGACTGAAGATGCTGCACCACAAAACTAACTGCACTCAGGGAATGCAGCTCTCACAAAAAGCGCAGAAATTTCTCTAACAGAAAATGTACATGTTCAGGATCGAAGCAAGTCCGAGAAGACGCTCCGCCGCAAAGTTGTTTTATCTGTATCGACTGACTGCACCGGAGACAAGCGACTCCAGCAATCTTCTGTACTGGCCTTGTTCAAGCCCTGCCTCATTCACGAATGAGCCGACACAGGTAGGTTCCGAGTAAGTTCGTCTCTTCTCCCGTTTTTCCTTTGTTATTTTTTTTGTTTTTTCGCTTATTATTATTTTTGAAATATTGTAAATACATATATTTCCAATCATAAAAGCAATTATAAATTAAAATCGTGAATTTAATAAAATTTAACGCAATGTAAACAAATTTTAGCTTAATTCAAAGATGTTGGTAGCGTATTAAGAAAAACATTGTGACATTTAAAAATGTTCAGATATTTCAAAAAAATATGTTGGAAATTATTAAAATGCAACCATGTATTTGAAAAAAACTTAAACATAAATGTTTCAAATGTGTGTGAAAAATATCGAAAGCATACAAAAAATTTAGTAAATTTTTTAAAATGTCATGCATTTCAGAAAGATGTATATGACATTATACAAAAAGGATAATCATGTATTTCAGTTTTTTTAAATGTATATCAAATACATTTTTCAGATGTATATAAAAATTGTACAACGTTTATGAAAAAGTAGACATCAAACATGTTTCAATTAAATGCTAATAATTGTATTTAAAAATTGTAATCATGTATTAACACAATTTTAAACATGTATATGAAAATATAGACATAAAACATGTAAAAATAATATTAATTGTGTAAATATGTTTACCATATATAGTATAATTTCTTTTCACATGTACATGAAGAATGTAAAGAGAAAACAAAGGAAACCCGATGCAAAAAACACATAGAAAATAAAAGAAAAATCAATCAAAAAGGTTCTACAACCGATGGAAAACCATAAAGAAAACACACATAAAAAGAAAGAACAAAAAATAAAGAAAAACGGTGAAAAAGAAAGAGAAAAAACCAACAAAAATTAATGAAACCCGTAGATAGAAAGAAAACCAGAAGAAAAGCGAATAAAAAAAGAAATAAAAGGAAACACCAATCAAAGACCAGGAAAAATAAAGAGAACCAGTGTAAACGAGAGAAAACATAATTTATAACGAAGAAAAACAAAACCGATAATAAAACAAAAAGAACTAAAGAATAAACAAATGAAAAATAAAATAAGAAAGAAAATCGAAAGAAAAATGGAGCAGAGAAAACCTACAACGAGCGAATCCTACGCTAGCGGGCCAGCCCGCTTGCACTGCGCCTGATGCGAGTGAAGCTACCGTATAGTCGAGATATAGCTCTCGCGATTTGGCTGGACCTAGTTGGATAACGAAACAAGGCCGATGATTCTCTACAAACAAAACGTTGCAAATCCTAGCATGCCGCGAAGCTTTATCGTTATCTGAAGATCTCTCTATTTCTAAGATTGTTATTGCATGTGACTCCAAGATAGTGGTGAATGACATCTTGGAGGGAAAAGGAGGCCCATATGAGGCTATTGTTAGAGAATTCAATACTAGGGCTAGTAAGTTAGATAATTGCTTTGTTACCTTTGAAAGTAAAGCTTTGAACTATGAAGCTCGTTTACTTGCCAAACACCCTTCTTTGCTTGATCAGGGTCGCCACTTGTGGCTAATTTCTCCGCATGACCCTTCTTGTATTCCATGGACATCCACATTGATCAATAAAGTGTTGGCAATTCTCAAAAAAAAAAATCTATCTTGTATTGTATTTTGAACTTTTGAATTGGATTTTTGCTATCGAATCAATCCAATTCTATTTTAAAAAATAAAATATAAAAAATCCAAATAGATCTAAAATAATATTTAGAGCTTAGGACAAGTATTTCCAGCCCAAATATTAAATTAAATACATACAATTATTTCATAAATTTTATTTGGAGGCATTATAAATATTTCCGAAAATTGAATTTAGGGTCCAAAAAAAATTCCCAAAATATTTTCAACTCGAAATAAATGTCCAATAATATTTAAAACATTTTCCCAAATCGTTTTATGTTGAAGGAGGCATATTACTTTCTCTCGGTTAGTTTTATTTTTTAGTTGGATTTGTTTTAAATAAAAAATGCAAATAAGATCCAAATGAATATTTGGGAAAGTCCTTTTATTCCCTCTCATTTGAATATTCAATAAACTTCAAAATTTTCAAACCCTACTCAAGATTAACTAAAACCAAGCAGCACGAGCAAGTTTTAATTAATTTTATTTAAATAATTAACACTCCAGAATTTAGAATATTGGGATGTTACAAATTAGTTGTACATTTGCCTGACCAAATAACCATCCACGAATGCTTCGCTGCTTCCGTAAAGGATATCTCTCACTTAAAAAGCCCCGAAGTTTGAACTTTGAGCCATGTAAAAAAAAGAGGGGATCAAGCTGATCTAGTACCAAAGTGATTGCTAAGTGTTTGGCAAACAGATTGAGACCCATTTTGGAAGAGATTATTTCCATCAACCAAAGTGCGTTCGTTCCTGGGAGATTGATCACGGACAACGCGCTAGTGGCTTTTGAGTGATTCCACTTCATTGAGCAAAATAAAAATCCGGAGAAGAACTTTTGTGCATATAAGATTGACCTCTCAAAGGCGTATGACCGTGTGGACTGGGGTTTCTTGGAGAATGCGATGAAAGGCCTAGGTTTCGCTCACTGGTGGATCGAGTGGATCATGTCATGTGTGACCTCGGTGAGTTATTCTGTCAAACTTAATGGAACCTTGCTGGATTCTTTCCTCCCGACCCATGGTCTGCGCCAAGGAGATCCCCTATCTCCCTTTTTATTCCTATTTGTGGCAGATGGATTGTCTGCGCGGCTCCAAAGAGAGATCAATAATAGTCAGATAGTTCCATTGAAAGTGTGCCGTAGTGCCCCTGGAATATCACATTTGCTCTTCGACGATGATACACTTCTATTCTTCAAGGCAGAGGTGGATCAAGCTGTACGCGTGCAACAAGTTATTAATTCATATGCTCAAGGGACGGGTCAGCTTGTTAACCTCGACAAGTGCTCTCTAATGTTTGGAAAATCATGCCCGGCTGATGCTCAGGAAGGAATTAAAGCAGCGTTGCAGGTTGCCCAGGTGGAGTTTGAGCCTAAGTACCTAGGCTTGCCGACACCGGAGGGAAGAATGACTCGAGGTAAATTCCAAAGCATACAAGAGAAAATGGTGAAGAGGATAGTGTTATGGGGCGAGGGCTCTCAGGGAGGGAAAGAAGTGCTAATTAAGGCAGTCGCCCAAGCACTTCCCATGTTTCTAATGGGTGTTTTCAAGCTTCCTGACGGCTTATGTGAGGATTTAACAAAGATGATACGGAACTTTTGGTGGGGGGCGGCACAGGGACAACGGCGTACTCACTGGGTGTCATGGGACATTATGCTAAGGCCCAAATCACATGGAGGCATGGGATTCCGAGATATGAAACTTTTTAATCAAGCGCTGCTAGCCAAGCAGGCATGGAGGCTAATTGAGAACCCCCAGAGCTTATATGCGCAGGTGCTCAAGGCGAAATACTACCCTAACGGGTTCTTGGTGGATACGGTCTCCACCGGCAATGCGTCCTCAACCTAGCAAGCCATTAAATATGGGCTGGAGCTCATTAAGAAAGGGATTATCTGGCGTATCGGTAACGGCTCCCAAGTCCGTATATGGCGTGATCCTTGGATCCCTCGTGATCGGTCCCGGCGACCAATGACTCCGAAGCGATACTGCCGACTCAAGTGGGTTTCTGATCTCCTCAATACCGATGGTACATGGAACAATGACCTCTTGCGGCAGCACCTTTATCAGCCAGATATATATAGCATCCTTCAGATCAAGACTTCGAACAAGCTAGAAGCAGCGGCGGAGCTACCGTTGTAGCGTTGGGTGCAGTTGAACCCAACGAAAGCCGGCCGTCCTTCACCAACTGGATGGCGATTCATTAGTTTAGTCAACACATCATTGTAACACTTGGCTTGCCACTCATAAATAACTTGATGTTACTGAAATCTCTGCTGATGGCTTTCCCTGTTGGTCCTGAAACCTGGAAATATTAAGTAAAAACTGCTGAGAAATTGCTGTAGGCGGTATGTGTGTGAACTGCAGGGCTTTGGCACCGAATCTCGAAAGGCGACGAGTAGTGTTGAGTTGGATTATTTGCCTTTGAAAGATCCAGATGAAATTCGTCTTGCTTGTATTTCTTTCTGCCATCTTAGGGATGATACAGTACTTATCAAGGAAACATGGTACAGTTTGGTGGATTGGCAAACCTGACGTGCCTTAAAACCTTCTAGGCTACATATTATTTATGCACTTGTACATTCACATAGTAGCTTTCATGGTGGACATTGCTTAAAGAACTGCAAGTACAAGAGCTGAGCTATTCTTGTGCGGCTTGTTCTTCATCACCAGTAAGCAATCTAAAGCCTTCTCAAACCATTCTAGAGTCACCTCAAAGGCTCAAACCCTTCTGTTTCTATGCAATTCTGATCTTCTTAATGGCTACAAGAATCACAATCTCCGATATTAATATGAGAATTGTCGATGTCTCACTGTTGGGCGGTCGCCTGGTTGTACATTCTACTCAATGTTATCAGAATGACCAGTGCAATATGAAGCAAGTGACCCATTAATTAAACCTTTAGTGAATTGTGCTACTACTACAAATCACTTGCCAAAACATTTAGTTGTATCTATTCCCCCCCATCACCATTAGAACAGCCACTGTAAAATGAAATAGTGCACTGTATTAAGTAAACTATCAATGATTTTGTGTCAAGAACAACGACAATCGATGGACAACCTATTATGTTGAGGAAGCAAGTTCCATGATCAAGACTGAAGATGCTGCACCACAAAACTAACTGCACTGAGGGAATGCAGCTCTCACAAAAAGCGCAGAAATTTCTCTAACAGAAAATGTACATGTTCAGGATCGAAGCAAGTCCGAGAAGACGCTCCGCCGCAAAGTTGTTTTATCTGTATCGACTGACTGCACCGGAGACAAGCGACTCCAGCAATCTTCTGTACTGGCCTTGTTCAAGCCCTGCCTCATTCACGAATGAGCCGACACAGGTAGGTTCCGAGTAAGTTCGTCTCTTCTCCCGTTTTTCCTTTGTTATTTTTTTTGTTTTTTCGCTTATTATTATTTTTGAAATATTGTAAATACATATATTTCCAATCATAAAAGCAATTATAAATTAAAATCGTGAATTTAATAAAATTTAACGCAATGTAAACAAATTTTAGCTTAATTCAAAGATGTTGGTAGCGTATTAAGAAAAACATTGTGACATTTAAAAACGTTCAGATATTTCAAAAAAATATGTTGGAAATTATTAAAATGCAACCATGTATTTGAAAAAAACTTAAACATAAATGTTTCAAATGTGTGTGAAAAATATCGAAAGCATACAAAAAATTTAGTAAATTTTTTAAAATGTCACGCATTTCAGAAAGATGTATATGACATTATACAAAAAGGATAATCATGTATTTCAGTTTTTTTAAATGTATATCAAATACATTTTTCAGATGTATATAAAAATTGTACAACGTTTATGAAAAAGTAGACATCAAACATGTTTCAATTAAATGCTAATAATTGTATTTAAAAATTGTAATCATGTATTAACACAATTTTAAACATGTATATGAAAATATAGACATAAAACATGTAAAAATAATATTAATTGTGTAAATATGTTTACCATATATAGTATAATTTCTTTTCACATGTACATGAAGAATGTAAAGAGAAAACAAAGGAAACCTGATGCAAAAAACACATAGAAAATAAAAGAAAAATCAATCAAAAAGGTTCTACAACCGATGGAAAACCATAAAGAAAACACACATAAAAAGAAAGAACAAAAAATAAAGAAAAACGGTGAAAAAGAAAGAGAAAAAACCAACAAAAATTAATGAAACCCGTAGATAGAAAGAAAACCAGAAGAAAAGCGAATAAAAAAAGAAATAAAAGGAAACACCAATCAAAGACCAGGAAAAATAAAGAGAACCAGTGTAAACGAGAGAAAACATAATTTATAACGAAGAAAAACAAAACCGATAATAAAACAAAAAGAACTAAAGAATAAACAAATGAAAAATAAAATAAGAAAGAAAATCGAAAGAAAAATGGAGCAGAGAAAACCTACAACGAGCGAATCCTACGCTAGCGGGCCAGCCCGCTTGCACTGCGCCTGATGCGAGTGAAGCTACCGTATAGTCGAGATATAGCTCTCGCGATTTGGCTGGACCTAGTTGGATAACGAAACAAGGCCGATGATTCTCTACAAACAAAACGTTGCAAATCCTAGCATGCCGCGAAGCTTTATCGTTATCTGAAGATCTCTCTATTTCTAAGATTGTTATTGCATGTGACTCCAAGATAGTGGTGAATGACATCTTGGAGGGAAAAGGAGGCCCATATGAGGCTATTGTTAGAGAATTCAATACTAGGGCTAGTAAGTTAGATAATTGCTTTGTTACCTTTGAAAGTAAAGCTTTGAACTATGAAGCTCGTTTACTTGCCAAACACCCTTCTTTGCTTGATCAGGGTCGCCACTTGTGGCTAATTTCTCCGCATGACCCTTCTTGTATTCCATGGACATCCACATTGATCAATAAAGTGTTGGCAATTCTCAAAAAAAAAAATCTATCTTGTATTGTATTTTGAACTTTTGAATTGGATTTTTGCTATCGAATCAATCCAATTCTATTTTAAAAAATAAAATATAAAAAATCCAAATAGATCTAAAATAATATTTAGAGCTTAGGACAAGTATTTCCAGCCCAAATATTAAATTAAATACATACAATTATTTCATAAATTTTATTTGGAGGCATTATAAATATTTCCGAAAATTGAATTTAGGGTCCAAAAAAAATTCCCAAAATATTTTCAACTCGAAATAAATGTCCAATAATATTT
Organism: Triticum timopheevii; assembly: GCA_963921465.1. Taxonomy (NCBI): domain Eukaryota; kingdom Viridiplantae; phylum Streptophyta; class Magnoliopsida; order Poales; family Poaceae; genus Triticum; species Triticum timopheevii. The sequence goes on along the minus strand of OY997274.1, from coordinate 27,718,384 downwards.
AAAACATTTTCCCAAATCGTTTTATGTTGAAGGAGGCATATTACTTTCTCTCGGTTAGTTTTATTTTTTAGTTGGATTTGTTTTAAATAAAAAATGCAAATAAGATCCAAATGAATATTTGGGAAAGTCCTTTTATTCCCTCTCATTTGAATATTCAATAAACTTCAAAATTTTCAAACCCTACTCAAGATTAACTAAAACCAAGCAGCACGAGCAAGTTTTAATTAATTTTATTTAAATAATTAACACTCCAGAATTTAGAATATTGGGATGTTACAAATTAGTTGTACATTTGCCTGACCAAATAACCATCCACGAATGCTTCGCTGCTTCCGTAAAGGATATCTCTCACTTAAAAAGCCCCGAAGTTTGAACTTTGAGCCATGTAAAAAAAAGAGGGGATCAAGCTGATCTAGTACCAAAGTGATTGCTAAGTGTTTGGCAAACAGATTGAGACCCATTTTGGAAGAGATTATTTCCATCAACCAAAGTGCGTTCGTTCCTGGGAGATTGATCACGGACAACGCGCTAGTGGCTTTTGAGTGATTCCACTTCATTGAGCAAAATAAAAATCCGGAGAAGAACTTTTGTGCATATAAGATTGACCTCTCAAAGGCGTATGACCGTGTGGACTGGGGTTTCTTGGAGAATGCGATGAAAGGCCTAGGTTTCGCTCACTGGTGGATCGAGTGGATCATGTCATGTGTGACCTCGGTGAGTTATTCTGTCAAACTTAATGGAACCTTGCTGGATTCTTTCCTCCCGACCCATGGTCTGCGCCAAGGAGATCCCCTATCTCCCTTTTTATTCCTATTTGTGGCAGATGGATTGTCTGCGCGGCTCCAAAGAGAGATCAATAATAGTCAAATAGTTCCATTGAAAGTGTGCCGTAGTGCCCCTGGAATATCACATTTGCTCTTCGACGATGATACACTTCTATTCTTCAAGGCAGAGGTGGATCAAGCTGTACGCGTGCAACAAGTTATTAATTCATATGCTCAAGGGACGGGTCAGCTTGTTAACCTCGACAAGTGCTCTCTAATGTTTGGAAAATCATGCCCGGCTGATGCTCAGGAAGGAATTAAAGCAGCGTTGCAGGTTGCCCAGGTGGAGTTTGAGCCTAAGTACCTAGGCTTGCCGACACCGGAGGGAAGAATGACTCGAGGTAAATTCCAAAGCATACAAGAGAAAATGGTGAAGAGGATAGTGTTATGGGGCGAGGGCTCTCAGGGAGGGAAAGAAGTGCTAATTAAGGCAGTCGCCCAAGCACTTCCCATGTTTCTAATGGGTGTTTTCAAGCTTCCTGACGGCTTATGTGAGGATTTAACAAAGATGATACGGAACTTTTGGTGGGGGGCGGCACAGGGACAACGGCGTACTCACTGGGTGTCATGGGACATTATGCTAAGGCCCAAATCACATGGAGGCATGAGATTCCGAGATATGAAACTTTTTAATCAAGCGCTGCTAGCCAAGCAGGCATGGAGGCTAATTGAGAACCCCCAGAGCTTATATGCGCAGGTGCTCAAGGCGAAATACTACCCTAACGGGTTCTTGGTGGATACGGTCTCCACCGGCAATGCGTCCTCAACCTAGCAAGCCATTAAATATGGGCTGGAGCTCATTAAGAAAGGGATTATCTGGCGTATCGGTAACGGCTCCCAAGTCCGTATATGGCGTGATCCTTGGATCCCTCGTGATCGGTCCCGGCGACCAATGACTCCGAAGCGATACTGCCGACTCAAGTGGGTTTCTGATCTCCTCAATACCGATGGTACATGGAACAATGACCTCTTGCGGCAGCACCTTTATCAGCCAGATATATATAGCATCCTTCAGATCAAGACTTCGAACAAGCTAGAAGCAGCGGCGGAGCTACCGTTGTAGCGTTGGGTGCAGTTGAACCCAACGAAAGCCGGCCGTCCTTCACCAACTGGATGGCGATTCATTAGTTTAGTCAACACATCATTGTAACACTTGGCTTGCCACTCATAAATAACTTGATGTTACTGAAATCTCTGCTGATGGCTTTCCCTGTTGGTCCTGAAACCTGGAAATATTAAGTAAAAACTGCTGAGAAATTGCTGTAGGCGGTATGTGTGTGAACTGCAGGGCTTCTGTACCGGCCTTGTTCAATCTCCGCCTCGTTCGCGCCATGCAATAACAGGAGCTCGATCACACAATCTTCCCAGTCAATGGCACCAATACCATTACAACATGGCCCTGATCTTTTCCGTTTCTTCTTCTTCCCAGAGTCATCAGGAGAATCGATTCGACGGCGCTTGGCGGCTTTGATCCGTGCCCTCCTCTGCTTCTGCAGATGAAGTAGTCCGGCGGTGAAAGACGGAGGAGTGACGCCGGCATCTGCTACCTCCTCCTCAAGCCTGGTCCAGCCATCTCCCTCGTCCAGCGAGTCCATCCATGGCTCCAGCTCCAGCCATGCCCTCCACCGCTCCCTCCGGCTGGCCACTTTACCGACCTCCGCGAGCTCCTTCAGCTGGGAGAGCCTGTTGAAGACGGTGCTCTTGAGATCCAGATCATCGGCATCGACATCCGGGGGAGCAGTCTCATCGGCGGATTGCACAATGCCGGCCGGGTCCGGCGTGAAGCTCTCGAGGAACTGGTCGGACGGGTCGGACTGGACGAGCCGGAGCAGCATGGGCGCGTCTTGGAGGAGGTTTCCGGCGTGGACATCGGCGCCCCACGGAAGCAATGCCCGCGCCACACGAACCAGCGCGTCGACGAGCTCATCGTACCGGCGACGGCTGGTGCGCGCGGGCACGGCCGCTGACATGTCCCGCGCGACGTCTTCGGCAGAAACGTAGGTTATCCCGTTCATCTTGGCGGCCAAGGCGACCGCGGCGGCGATGAGCGGGAGCGGGCGCCGGCCGGCAGCGAGGGACCACCTGCAGGCGCAGCGGAGGAGGAACCGGGCCTGGGAGAGGATCGCCTCCGTGTCCCCGGTGGCGGAGAGCGGGCAGGAGCAGCGCACGGCGCGCTCGAGCGCGGCGGAGTAGTTGAAGGGCGGAAGGGGAGGGAGGGAAAGGCGGGCGGCGACGCGGGCCGCGAGGTCGGCGAGCGCGGCCGGGCGCGGCCTCGGCCGCCTCGGCGAGGGAGAGCGGGAGGCGGTGGGACCGCGCGACGAGGAAGGCGCAGGCCGCGGCGAGGGCCGGGAGGAAGGCGGGGTCGGCGGGGCTCCCGGCGATGGCGGACTCTGCCATGCTGCGGGCCTCGTCGGCGCGGGCGGGCGAGAGGCCGAGGCGGACGGGCGTGGAGGTGAAGGCGAAGGCGGTGTAGTACTCCTGGGCGGTCGAGCTCGTGTCCGGCAACACCGGGCCATCGCCGCACGTCGAATGCATCCCAGTGGCGGCCGGCGGCGGCTTGAGGCGAGAAACGATGCAGGGATGGACGAAGTTGAAGCCACTCCCCGTTACGATTACGAATTCATGTGACGTACGGCTCGGCTCGGCTCGGCTCGAACGACTTTGTGTCCCGGTGTGGACTCGCCTTTCCTTCTGCACGAACCGACTTATATGAGGCCAAATCCAGCGTTTCGACTCTTTTGCGAAACTTTAGCAGGAATCGGATCCTGGTTCGAAATAATTTCGTGCTCTGATCCTTTCCTTACCGCCAGTTTCTGGCGGCAGGTAACATTGCGCGATCCCTCACGGTAGGATATAACTGCGTTATATGACGTCATCATAACATGAAAGATACCGTACCACCAAGAACCTTAACAGTAGAGCATTATACCCCACCGCCATGATCTTCGACGGTAGCGTATGTCACTACCTCTGCTTTGAAAATGTGGTCGCTCGTGCATGCATGCCGGCTGGGCTGGATGGCGTTTTGCAATATGTGGCTGCGGATGTGCCTGCGCTGCCTGCTGCCTGCCTAGCTAGCTAGCCGTGCAGTCTATGAATTGTTTAAGTTTGTGGCACGTCCGAGCTAGGAGCTACGTACTAGTAATGATGCATGTAGGCGGAGAGAGAAAGGAAGAGATGGATGCAAGTGAAATTAATCCGTCCCAATCTAGGTATACCGTCCGGCCGCCATCCCATCCATTCTACCTCCGGGGAGTGTTCACGGGCACCGGTGGATGCTTGTGCCCTCGCCGGCGCCAGCCGGTCGAGGACGCCCGAGTCAGAGGTGCCGGCCGCACGGCACGAGCGGCAATTTGCGAGGGAGGCCATGGCTGCGGGCGACGCGTTAGCGAGGCGCCAGGCACTCGCGCGCGCCCTTCGATCCCGACGACAGGCTCATTGCGTCCGTCCTCCGGTGCTCCCTGACAATGGCGGAGACGAATGCGCGACGGCTGCGGCGGAAGAACGACCAAGCGCCCTGTCTCGCAATCAAGCTATCGGAGAGCAAGGCGTCGGTGAAGGCGAGGAGGCTCGCCGAGGAGCAGGAACGCTTGCTCCGGAGGCTTGCCATGGGTCACATGGAGCTGTCCGCCGACTCTGACAACGGCTCAAGCTTTGACAACAACGACAATAAACTTGTAATACGGTAATTATTTTAAAAAAAGTGTTCTCAGAAATGAGCTATCATGCGTGAATATTCATGGCTTTCAAGCCAAATGATCAATCTTATGGCCACATTCATAGCATAGTTTGTTCAAATGATCTCATATTGTGCACAAGGGTGCATCTTGGAATTCCAAACAATGTTGCCTAAGGAAATTTCCATTTTCTTTGCACGGAAAATTCATTTTTCATTTTTCGAGTGCCCGAAATGAGGTTTTTTTGTGAAGGACCTACCATATATTTGTTGCAAAATTGTACCATATCAATTTTCTAATATACTAGGACATATTTAATGCACAATTGACCAAATGGTTGGGTGAAAAAAGTTTTGATCCACCTCTCGTGAAAAAAGACAAATTCCCGCCGATTCAGTAGGAAGCGGGTCAAATTTGAACTGTAGCTACCTCGTAGTTTGCTCTTTATTTTTTTTAAAAATCATTTTTAGGTACATAAGTATCTATTTAATAAGAGAAACACCAAATTTTTTTCAAGATTTAACCACTAGCTAGGAACGATCATTCCCCCGTTTTGACCGCATTTTGAAATGTGCATAGAAAATTAAAAAAAAATTAAAAAATTGGAAAACCTCCACACTGTGTCATTATATGTGACCAAGTTTTCAGCAAAAATAATAAACTTGTAATACGGTAATTATTTTAAAAAAGTGTTCTCAGAAATGAGCTATCATGTGTGAAGATTTTCATGGTTTTCAAGCCAAATGATCAATCTTATGGCCACATTCATGACATAGTTTGTTCAAAATGACCTCATATCATGCACAAGAGTGCATCTTGGAATGACAAACAATATTGCCTAAGGAAGTTTTCATTTTCTTTGGACGAAAAATTCATTTTTCATTTTTTCGAGTGCCCAAAATGAGTTTTTTGTGAAGGACCTACCATATATTTGTTGCAAAATTGGACCTGATCAATTTTACAAAATACTAGGCCATATATAATGCATAATTGACAAAATGGTTGGGTGTCAAAAGTTTTGATCCACCTCTTGTGAAAAAGACAAATTCCCGCCGATTCAGTAGGAAGCGGGTCAAATTTGAACTGCAGGTGCCTCATAGTTTGCTCTTTATTTTTTCCAAAAATCATTTCTAGGTACATAAGTACCTATTTAATCAGAAATACATGGTTTGGTGGCGATACATCGAGGTTTGGAAGATGGCCGAGGGCCCCAACTGTAGAGTACGTAAGCTCGCATGCTCGTCGCGTGGTCACCGCGTGACCGTGGTGTTGCCATGCGTTCTGGGCAGACTAGGAATATCTAGTGGGTTGGGTACTCCAAAGGTAGGTGCTAGGAAGAAAATTATAACATAAGATTCTCATGAGGAGACCGAACTATGCTCAAACATGAATTAGCAGCCAAGTGTTTGATTAGCGGTACGGGAAATGCACATGGCCAATGGGCGTGAGTTTTGGCTGAGGATGATCATATACTAAGAAGAATGTCGTCACAATTTTTTAGGTAAATCAAGAATATATAAATAACACTTCCTTCACAAAGTGTTGTTCTGAACAGAATAGGAAAATGAATATTGTTGAATTATTTTTGAACAAGACAAGGAAGGTTTTTGACACATTTGATGAAGATATGATCCAAACAATTTATGAGAATTTTTTGGGAATTTTTGGAACAACCGAAATATAGGTTGCTTCACAACCTAGGGCAAAAATTGACACATGGACATGACACATAGGCAAAACTGATGAGATGGCGCCTAGTCATCACAACCCACCACAATTTACAAGGCTATGACCATCTATATTGGTCGTTAACAACTAGAAATAAGGCAGCGGACCAGCGCTGTTTGCTTTATGACCATTTCGTGTAAGGAAATTACAACCTTTCTGACCAAAATGGTCGCAATGGTTTAGGGTTTGGAGCCCCCCGAACAGCTTTTGACCAATTGGTCTCAAATGATCATAGATCTATGACCAATTCTTCCAGGGTCACTGACAGAAGGTCACTAGTTGACATATTTCTTGTAGTGTCGCCATCCTCAAGCGTCTTCGGGTCTTCCTTGGCGGTGGTCGGCAGCTCAACCTCGTCGGGCATCGGGTGAAGGGGCTGCTTGCCCTTGTTGTCAACGGCTGTCATGCCCAAGATGCGACCTTCAGATTATGGATAGAATGATTAGTAGCAACATGTTTATACAGCATCACGAAATAACAGATTCAGCCTAGCAAAACAGCAACAGCAAGTACACTACTTAACAAGGTCGATTCACTCACCACAAGTCATTGCATGACAAGATAATCATAGCATCATCAAGAAGACATGTTTATGAAACAAACCAAGTCAAGAACAAGTCCATAGCATGCAAGCATCAACTATAGCAAGCTTGGCCAAATTGAATAACACGTAAACAATCTGCCAGGAAACATTTTGAAGCAAAAGTAGAGCACGAAAATGACATGCTAGACTACTCCATAATTGCAAACAAGGGCATCAATGGATAGACAATAATCATATGTTCAAAACACCCTTACTGAAGTATCACAAAATATGCATGGATCTCTCTGTAGCATCAAGTTTACATGGCATCAAAATAACAGCAGAACAGGAACTAAAATCAGCAACATCACGAAGCCTAGTTTGCATGCTTGTGCTAGTCACCACATTGATCACAAAAATACATGGCATACACCCCTGGAAATATGGCATGGCATAGATTAAAACACATGTAGACATCAACCCCATAGGATGCACACATCAATCATGGCAAAAATGACAAATGAGCAAGTTATAACAGTTTCAGCAGATTAACATCAACATGCACTCTTCCAACAGCATTTCGGGCATCAAGATGAGCTCAAATGAAAATGGTGCAATGGAACAAAATGAAGTACTCGTTGAGACAAACAATTTGACATATTACACGCATGAAACGGAGCTACGGATGAAGAGATACAGCAGGTCAAACATGGCATGATTATGCAAAGAAAACAGGGACTTAGTGGAATTTCGGGGGCAACCTCAGGATCTGGATCTCGACGGACTCGCCGGAGTTTCGTCGGAGACGGGGCTGCGGCGGCCAGGGATGAAGAGAGAGGCGCCGGGGGAGGCGGATCCGGCCGGGGACGACCGGAGGAAGGCGGCGCGGGGCGGAGGAAGCCGGGCGGCGCCGGGATGCGGCCGGAGGCGACCAGCCTCGGGCGCGGCGAGGGCGGACGGCGGCGGCCGGGCGCGGGGCGCTGCGCGGGGAGGGCGCGGGCGGCGGGGTCGATGGAGCCCGACGGGCGGCGGAGGAGCGCCGGCGGGCGGGGACGCGGCGGCGGCGGCCGAGGGCGGCGGCGGCGAGGCGCGTCGGCGGGAGGGCGCGGGCGAGCGGGCGCGCTGCGGGCCGGGCGGCGGCGGCGCACGGGCCCCGCGGGCCTGTAGCGGGCCGGCGGCGGGGTCGGGCGTGGGAGACGACGTGGCAGGCTGGGATTCGCCGGGCGCGCGGCGGCGGACGTGTCCGGCGGCGCGGAGGGAGGTGGACTAGGGTTTGGACCCGAAAATGAAGGGGGAGAGGGCGTTTTTATAGGTAGAGGGAGCTAGGAGAGTCCAAATGAGGAACGGTTTTCGGCCACGTGATCGTGATCGAACGACCGAGAGCATGGAGGGGAGTTAGATGGGTTTTGGGCCACTTTGGAAGGGGTGTTGGGCTGCACACAAAAGAAGGGGTTTGCGGTTACCCGGTTAACCGTTGGAGTACCAAACGACCTCCAAATGGCACGAAACTTGACAGACGGTCTACCGGTGCTATACCAAGGCCGCTTGGCAAACCTCGGGCCATTCCGAGAAAGTTTAACACCCGCACAAGAGAAGAGGCAAAAAGGGACGCCAGATGACATAGGAGTGCCGGATTACAAAACGGACAACGGGGAAAATGCTCGGATGCATGAGACGAACACGTATGCAAAATGAGATACACATGATGACATGATATGAAATGCATATGATGACATGGCAAAGTGCAACACGCAAGCAAATGACATGGCAACGACGGCGAATAACTGGCAGACACCTGGCGCATCGAATCCGGGGCGTTACAACACTCCTCCACTAACAAGAGATCTCGTCCCGAGATCTTTGGACCGAGACGGAAGAGAAAAAGGGATGAGTGAAACAAGAACTCAAGAGAAGAATCAAAGAATCGAGAGAACTCGAGAAGAAGAGAGGAGTGCCGAGAATGACGAGAATCGAAAGCTCACGGAATAAGATAGACTAAAAAATCACTCGTTCTAACCGGAGTGGTTAGAATGAGAAAAGAAACGAATAAGACTGAAAGGATTTAGGCAGCACTCTGGCTAAAAATGGGAGGATTATAACGAACTTGAGAGGATGGAATGGTACTTGATGAACTCTTGAAGAATGAATTAAATCATGAAGAACCACCAAGAAGAACTCCGGTAAACAAAAGACAATGAGATAGAATGGAGGAAGAAAGAATAAGATTAGCCTTGCGATGATTTAGATGGAGGTTCCGACGAAATGGCCGTGGAAAAATTGAACTCCGGAAAAGAAAAGATGAAAGCGCTTGGAACTAGAATTTATTCATGAAGAACAAACTCCGAAGAAAAAGGATTAATCACTTGGATGCAATAAGAATAAGATTTATTGTATGTTTATCCTTCATCAAATTAAATTGATGACAAGCAATGGATTTTGCGTACTACTTATTCTTCTTGAAAAGGATTGAGAAGAGATATGGCGCCAACTTGAAGAAGGTCTTCATGAACCACCGGTAGGATTGAAAAGAACGAATGGATTAATATGATAATCAAGGAAAAAGAATCTGAAAGAACCACCGTTAGAATTCAAAATGATTGATGAAAGAGAATGAATCACCGGGAAGAATTAGCAGAACAAATATGCTAGAGGGGATTTAGATGCAAAAGAACGAAGAGATAATGAGTTGATTGAAGAATACTTGAACGAAGCACCGGGATAATTGAAATATTTGAATGAGGTAACAACCTCGAAATAATTGAAACACAGACGAATCTCCTGAGATGTCTTGAGCACTCCGGAAGGATAAACTGGCGAGAGGCGAACGAGCAGGGAAAACACTTGAGCCGAGGGAAAGAATATGATCAACCCGAAAAAAAACTTGAATTGGGTCCACCAAAAAAGAAAAGAGATGAAGAATGCCAAACAAAAGAGAATTCACCGGTTCAAACAATTGATGAAAGACTTAAGAGGCTCTGCACGAATGAAATAGATGGTCGAGAGAGAGTCAGACTCCAGGAAGAAAAAGGGTGGGAGGGTGGGAAAACAAAGACAACTGGAAGGGGAAAAACGACGAATATGTTGAAGAGATAACACCGGTTGAAATCATTGCGGAAGGAAAACAAAGACTTCGCACGAGTAGGATGGATACTCGATTAAGGACTCCGGATTCAAGAAGAAGAAGGGAGGGCGGGTGGGAAAAGAAAACAACTGAGGATTGAACTCAAAGATGAAGAGGCTCGAGTCAACTTGACGAGAAATGCACCGGATAAAAGAGGATGGACAACTCACGAAACTAGCCACGTGATCCTAAAGAAAAAATTTGAACGGGAAGAGAAATAGTTCAAAACACCTACGTCAAGATTCCTGACCAGAGCGATGAAGGGGAAGAGGAGTAAAAAGAATTCCTACTCTCCGATATAACTAGACTCCGAAAATAGTTTTCTTCTAGACTCAACAACGGCCAAACTACACGATCAAACAAGGGGGCTCCTAGGGTCGGTCGAGGCTCTGATACCAACTTGTCACGCCCAAGATGCGACCCTATCCTAAAGGAACTCGAAGGTCCCACCAAGGATAGAAGCGCATCTTGAAGACGCTTTTGCAAGGTGGATATCATTACCTCAACATTACATAATAGTGGGGATACATCCAATACATACAAAGTCACATGAATACAACAATACAACATAAAAGAACTACATCCGACTACGGATGAATCATAACCAGAAACTCAAACAATATCCACCCTGCTAGCCCAGGCTGCCGACCTGGAACCTATCCCCTGATCGAAGAAGAAGCAGAAGAAGAACTCAACGCAAGCAAGCATCGCTCTCACGTCATGATCATCGCACAACCTGTACCTGCAACTGTTGTTGTAGTAATCTGTGAGCCACGAGGACTCAGCAATCCCATTACCATGGGTATCAAGACTAGCAAAGCTTAATGGGAAAGGAAGGGGTAAAGTGGTGAGGTTGCAGCAGCGACTAAGCATGTATGGTGGCTAACATACGCAAATGAGAGCGAGAAGAGGAGCAAAGGAACGGTCGTGAAGCTAGCAATGATCAAGAAGTGATCCTGAACTCCTACTTACGTCAAACATGACCCAAAGACCGTGTTCACTTCCCGGACTCCGCCGAGAAGAGACCATCACGGCTACACACGCGGTTGATGCGTTTTAATTCGGATCAAGTGTCAAGTTATCTACAACCGGACATTAACAAATTCCCATCTGCCACATAACCGTGGGCACGGCTCTCGAAAGTTTATACCCTACAGGGGTGTCCCAACTTAGCCCATGACAAGCTCTCGCGATCAACGAAGGAATAGACCTTCTCCCAGGAAGACCCGATCAGACTTGGAATCCCGGTTTACAAGACATTTCGACAATGGTAAAACAAGACCAGCAAGACCGCCCGATGCGCCGACAATCCCGATAGGAGCTGCACATATCTCGTTCTCAGGGCAACACCGGATGAGACATCCTACGAGTAAAACCAAACCTCGAGTTGCCCCGAGGGGGCCCCGCAGTCTACTCGGTTCGGACCAGCACTTAGACAAGCACTGGCCCGGGGGGGGGGGGGGGGCTAAAATAAAGATGACCCTCGAGAGAGCGACTCCCAAGGGAAAAAAGTAGGTGGTGGTGAGGCAAATGGTAAAACCAAGGTTGGGCCTTGCTGGACAAGTTTTATTCAAAGCGAACTGTCAGGGGGGTCCCATAAATCACCCGACCGCGTTAGGAACGCAAAATCCGGGAACATAACACCGGTATGACGGAAACTAGGGCGGCAAGAGTGGAACAAAACACCAGGCATAAGGCCGAGCCTTCCACCCTTTACCAAATATATAGATGCATTAATAATATAAGAGATATTGTGATATCCCAACCAAAATCCTGTCCACCATGGAGCAATCTTCAACTTCACCTGCAACTAGCAACGCTATAAGAGGGGCCGAGCAAAAGCGGTAACATAGCCAAGCAACGGTTTGCTAGGAATGGTGTCAAAGGTTAGAGGTTCATGGCAATTTGGGATGGCTTGATAAACAGGTGATAGGTAGCGCAGCATAGCGATAGAACGAAGCAACTAGCATAGCATTGATAGTAGTGAGATCCAGGGTAGCGGTCATCTTGCCTGAAATCCCGCTAGGAAGAAGAACGAGTCCATGAAGAAGACGAACGGATGAAGCCACGAAGACGAACCAAGCGTAGACGAACGAATCCTCACGATCGCAAGAAAACATGAACTATCGAGAAAAAGCACACAACATAGTAAACACACCACTCATGAACAAGACATGATGCACAACAAGCATGATGCATGAGAAAGCTAGATGAAGCTACTCATGGCTAGAGATGATGCAAACAAGAACAACACATCAAGGCAAGTTTAAATGAGGCCGGGAACAACATATAACAATTCCGGTAAGTCCTCATATGCAAATTTCGAAATTGGTCCAGATCTGAATAAACCTTATATTCAAGTTGTTAAACAGCAAGTTAAGATACACCACAATGATCTACACGAAATTCTAGTCAAGTTACATATAAAGTTTATTAGATTCGGAGCTACGGCCTAGAAGATATGAGCAAAACAATTTAAGCATGGCATTGATGCAAAATGCACCCAAACATCAAGCAAACACACCAAAACAAGGATGCAACATGATAATATGAAACTACACGCAAAATCACGCAAGTTTCATATAGAGCACACTCAAAACGGAGCAACGGTTCAACACATACACTCTATACAAGTCATAGCAACAATCTGTCCATAACAGCAACTAGGCATCTTACAAGCATCAAAACAATAAGCTACAGCACCCCAACATAATAACAAAAGGCATGGGCATGAAGTACAGGTAAAGCATAACAAAACATGAACACTGAGCTATCTCCAGAAACTACTAGAACATGCTTAAAAGGACATGGTAAGATTGCAAATAATAACAGTTTCAGACTTTACAGAAATAACATCAGGTTGCAATGTTTAGAGCTATCAATCAACATGTTACAGGAACTTATCATGGCAAACAAAGGCATGGCATGAATCTACTAAAAGCATAGATCAAAAGTCCCTTACTGACCATGAGCCGAAAAGGCATAGAAAATATGACGGCACCCATGTAAACATGGCAAGTTATAGTACATATTCATACATGGCAGGAACAACAATAAGTAGGCATGTTGGTGAGCTTGAACCACTCACCACAGAGCATTACATGGCATGGCAAGGCAACCAACAGTAAGAAGACATGTTTGTGAAGCTAAGCATGGCAAGAGCAAGGTCATAGGGTGCATGGAACACTAGCAAAACACATGGGAACAAGTGAACTTAATGTTAACAGGCTGATAGCAACATTATCAAGCAACTTTGGAGCAAGATATGAATAATCTACAGCAAGCTATAAATGCAACCAGAGGCATGGATGGATAGGGCATAACATGTAGATCAAAACATGTTTATAGAGCATCTCCAGATTATGCATAGGATGATTAGTAGCAACATGTTTATACAGCATCACGAAATAACAGATTCAGCCTAGCAAAACAGCAACAGCAAGTACACTACTTAACAAGGTCGATTCACTCACCACAAGTCATTGCATGACAAGATAAGCATAGCATCATCAAGAAGACATGTTTATGAAACAAACCAAGTCAAGAACAAGTCCATAGCATGCAAGGATCAACTATAGCAAGCTTGGCCAAATTGAATAACACGTAAACAATCTGCCAGGAAACATTTTGAAGCAAAAGTAGAGCACGAAAATGACATGCTAGACTACTCCATAATTGCAAACAAGGGCATCAATGGATAGACAATAACCATATGTTCAAAACACCCTTACTGAAGTATCTCAAAATATGCATGGATCTCTCTGTAGCATCAAGTTTACATGGCATCAAAATAACAGCAGAACAGGGACTAAAATCAGCAACATCACGAAGCCTAGTTTGCATGCTTGTGCTAGTCACCACATTGATCACAAAAATACATGGCATACACCCCTAAAAATATGGCATGGCATATATTAAAACACATGTAGACATCAACCCCATAGGATGCACATATCAATCATGGCAAAAATGACAAATGAGCAAGTTATAACAGTTTCAACAGATTAACATCAACATACACTCTTCCAACAGCATTTCGGGCATCAAGATGAGCTCAAATGAAAATGGTGCAATGGAACGAAATGAAGTACTCGTTGAGACGAACAATTTGACATATTACACGCACGAAACGGAGCTACGGATGCAGAGGTACAGCAGGTCAAACATGGCATGATTATGCAAAGAAAACAGGGACTTATTGGAATTTCGGGGGCAACCTCAGGATCTGGATCTCGGCAGACTCGCCGGAGTTTCGCCGGAGACGGGGCTGCGGCGGCCGGGGATGAAGAGAGAGGCGCCGGGGGAGGCGGATCCGGCCGGTCCCATCCCGGATCCGGCCGGGGACGACCGGAGGAAGGCGGCGCGGGGCGAAGGAAGCCGGGCGGCGCCGGGATGCGGCCGGAGGCGACCAGCCTCGGGCGCGGCGAGGGCGGACGGCGGCGGCCGGGCGTGGGGCGCTGCGCGGGGAGGGCGCGGGCGGCGGGGTCGGTGGAGCCCGGCGGGCGGCGGAGGAACGCCGGCGGGCGGGGACGCGGCGGCGGCGGCCAAGGGCGGCGGCGGCCAGGCGCGCCGACGGGAGGGCGCGGGCGAGCGGGCGCGCTGCGGGCCTGCAGCGGGCCGGCGGCGGGGTCGGGCGCGGGAGGCGACGTGGCAGGCTGGGATTCGCCGGGCGCGCGGCGGCGGACGTGTCCGGCGGCGCGGAGGGAGGTGGACTAGGGTTTGGACCCGAAAATGGAGGGGGAGAGGGTGTTTTTATAGGTAGAGGGAGCTAGGAGAGTCCAAATGAGGAGCGGTTTTCGGCCACGCGATCGTGATCGAACGACCGAGAGCATGGAGGGGAGTTAGATGGGTTTTGGGCCACTTTGGAAGGGGTGTTGGGCTGCACACAAAAGAAGGGGTTTGCGGTTACCCGGTTAACCGTTGGAGTACCAAACGACCTCCAAATGGCACGAAACTTGACAGACGGTCTACCGGTGCTATACCAAGGCCGCTTGGCAAACCTCGGGCCATTCCGAGAAAGTTTAACACCCGCACAAGAGAATAGGCAAAAAGGGACGCCGGATGACATAGGAGTGCCTGATTGCAAAACGGACAACGGGGAAAATGCTCGGATGCATGAGACGAACACGTATGCAAAATGAGATACACATGATGACATGATATGAAATGCATATGATGACATGGCAAAGTGCAACACGCAAGCAAATGACATGTCAACGACGGCGAATAACTGGCAGACACCTGGCGCATCGAATCCGGGGCGTTACAACGGCCAGGAGCACCTCCATGCCCATCTCATTGCTATCCTCGATTTGCACACAAGTCATGGAGTTAGGCACTGCACAGAGTTCATGGCTAATTCAAGAGCTTGTAGTTAAAACGACATGACTGTCACTCTTCTCCTCCTCTCCATCACCCCTATATTTACTCACCCTGCCCACCACTACTTACCCACCCCCTCTCTTCTCTCACTGTCAACCTTCCTCCTCCCCATCGCCATGAGCTCTAGCTCCAGCTCCAACGCCAACCCCTTCCCTTGGGGTATTGGCTGGAGGGTCTTCTTCCTCGGGTGGACAGCTGGTGACCGGACCAAGTTCGAGAACACCATGGAGGTGTTCTCGAACTTCGGCTCCATGCCGGACATGCAGAACGAATCTAATGCCGTGCTCATGAAGGCCACTAAAGAAGAGCTGAAGACACTGATTCCTGACCCAGCGAAGGGCGCGATGGCAGTTGACATCATTCGCTGGGCCATGAATCAGGCCGTCTCCGATGAACCTAAACAGAGGAATAAGTGGTGCAAGTACAAGGCCTACTAGGCTCCTAATGACCGTCGTGCCGTAGTGTACTGGGAGACGGCTATCACGCCGCCGACGGTCATCGGTGGGGAGCCTAAGGAGGAGGAAGAAGAGGCGGCGCACATGCCAGCTAGGGCGCCGGAGCCAGTCTGTCCTACCTGTCAGATCGACCTCGACTCCGCCGAGGATGACGAGCATGACCCACCGGCCCGCACGGTGATGAAGAAGAAGATGAAGGCCAGCGGCTCGACCAGCCGCTCTGCACGCCGGTGACGGCCGCCGCGGTCAGCTGGTGTCCGTTGTGTACCCCCTTTCCCCCTATTCCCCTATCCCCCAATCCCGAAATCTACCTTATGCATTTCGATCTTGCATGTATGAACTCGTATGAACTGCTATGAACTAGTATGAATTACCCCTATGCTTATCTACCTCTATTCCCCATTCCCGTCCGCCGTGGATCGAATCTATCGCCGTGGATCGAATCAAGCGTGCATGTCGAAGAGAGAGAAGTGCTTACCGCCATTGATGGAGTCCGGTGGTCTTATTCCTCTGCTCTGATCCGCCGCCGCCGGTGATGGAGTCCGGTGGTCTTCTTCCTCTGCTCTGATCCGTCGCCGCCGGTGAGAGTTGGGAGAGTGGGGAAGAGTGGGGAGAGGGAGAGGTGAGGGGCGGTGAGGCTAATAACTGTCGGTGCTTCGGGAAGCAACGCGGCTTCTCGAGCGTGGCCGCGCGCGTGCTGCCGCGCCCGCCCACGTGCACCGCTCGGGCCTGGCCCTGGAGAAACTGCCGATTCGTGCATTCCCAGTGAGCCAGGCCCAGAGGTGCTCTGAGAAGCGTGCGATGCAAGCCCAATAGTGTATGCGGGCTACCAAACAGGCCGAATCCTTCCCGCGCGGGCCTGGTTGGACCTTATGCGGGCAACCAAACACGCCCCTACGTTTTCGACCCTGTTTTGGCTTACCCAGGCCCTGCTCAGCCTGACTCTTTTTCCCTTCTGAGCCAGGCCCGGCAGCGAAAGCAACCAAACACGCCCTTGGTGGATGTGTGCCGTCTATCATGGCTAGCGAATGCAAATAAAACCACTGAAATCATCCCTAAGCTATTAATTACAGATTCTTCTATTTAATTATTTTTAGTGAGATTTACCTGGACTCGAATGGGGGATTTGATCATAATTTGTGATATCACCATACAGTAGTCGCATCCATTTTTCTTCTTCTGTTGTCAGTTTTCTATAGCAAGATCTTTCCTTTCCATGCGAGATCCACTCTGGACTAAGTTGTGTTTGGCGACTGCTGTACATGCAACTGTCAAAAAAAACCCACAAAGATAGCAGAATATGTATGTCCCTAGGGCTGCAACCTATAAAGCAATGAAGTTAAATGGTATCCTACCTGGCACAGACGATGCAGTCATTCAGATGTATCCTGAATGGTTATCTTTCACATTTTTTTGTCCATGTAGGCTCTGAAGAATTAAGATGGCTATTATGCAGCTGAATATATTCGTATCCAAGGCTATGAGTTGTCCCCTGATGCATGGTCTTGCCTTCCTAGGCATACTGAAATTTACTATTTTGTTTCATTTATATATACATCATGAGAAAAGGAAGCCTCTAGAGAGAAAGAAAGCGACTTATTTGAAGAATTCTACATAAGCAGATTTATGTGTCGACATACGTCTTTTCAGAGCTAGTGACTTATTTAGAGGTAATTTTAGAGCTACAACTAATAGTTTCTGCATTATATACTTGATATTTGGTTCTTCTGGATAATCAGGATGCACATAAAGTTTCAGTTGGTTTACATTGACAAGCCTTCTTATCCAGTTTCAGTTCTTTCACATTGACAAGCCTAACTTGGATAGACTTCACCTTGGTTTAGCATCAGTACTACCGGCACTGTAAGCACAATAAAATTATCTCCTGGAAGGACGAGCTTCTTAATTTGTGACGACGACAAGGTCTGGCGAACAGGAAGGTATGTTCAGGTTTTAGTTGTCGCCCATTCTTTGCCTTGGATTCACAAATAATCTGGAATTAATCTGTAGCATAGTTGTTCATAATGATATATTGATTTCTCCTAATGATTCCTAATGCAATATAGCTTTGTTTACTTATTCATTTTCTTGACTGCAATACATCTTTCTTGCAACTCAATCAACAACTATAGCTATTTATTTGTTTGTCAATAAATCTGGAAATAAAATTATATTGGTAATATTGAGGAAAGTATGGAACTAGGTTACTGATAACTTTCAGATTAGCTAAATCTCTAAAAGTGAAATATTTATCTCGGCAATCTAGCAGGTATGCCAGATTGGTTCCCTCTTTGTCTTGGTTCAAATTTCAACATTTGGGGCATTTTAACCTGAGATGTTCCTATACAGAAGCGTTGAGTTTGGGGTATTTCAACCTGAAATGTTCCTATACAGAGCATGGCTAGTTATTTGATCGAGTGTCACTCTTGTCAGGTAATAACATCAAATTTGCCGCGGTTGACTATAGCACAGTCCCAAGTGTTCTTAAACTCTCATGGCCTGCCTGTCATAAGAACTGTTTTGTTGGATCAGTGGGTTAGAATTAGATAGGTTAACAACATGAAATAAGAGTTTAGGAGGATTACTTTAACGGCTTCTGCTTACACTTCTCCATTATGGTTGGAGAGTTTTGAAGTGTTTTGGCAAGTGCCTACTACTACCAGAATGCACTAGCGGATTAATTAATACATCACTTACTTCATTTGGCAGTGAACTTTCTGATGATACTTAGGAAAATATACAACTAGGACGCCCCCAACCAACGAGGCATTAGCAAACCTCAGAAAGTAATGGTGGAGATTGTGATCCTTCTAGCCATTAAAAAGATTGGAATTGCCTTGGCAAAAGGAGCGGCAGACCAGGCCAGCGTGCAGTTTGCAAAGTATGGGGCACAACTACTGGAGCTACAGGGTGAAGGAAATATGCCCTAGAGGCAATAATAAAGTTATTATTTATTTCCTCATATCATGATAAATATTTATTATTCATACTAGAATTGTATTAAGTGGAAACATGATACATGTGTGAATACATAGACAAACTTAATGTCACTAGTATGCCTCTACTTGACTAGCTCATTAATCAAAGATGGTTATGTTTCCTAACCATAGACATGAGTTGTCATTTGATTGGATCACATCATTAGGAGAATGATGTGATTGACATGACCCATTCTGTTAGCTTAGCACTTGATCGTTTAGTATATTGCTATTGCTTTCTTCATGACTTATACATGTTCCTACAACTATGAGATTATGCAACTCCCGTTTACCGGAGGAACACTCAGTGTGCTACCAAACGTCACAATGTAACTGGGTGATTATAAAGGAGCTCTACAGGTGTCTCCAAAGGTACATGTTGAGTTGGCGTATTTCGAGATTGGGTGTTGTCACTCCGATTGTCGAAGAGGTATCTCTGGGCCCTCTCGGTAATGCACATCACTATAAGCCTTGCAAGCAATGTAGCTAATGAGTTAGTTACGGAATGATGCATTACATAACGAGTAAAGAGACTTGCCGGTAACGAGATTGAACTAGGTATTGGGATGCCGACTATCGAATCTCGGGCAAGTAACATACCGATGACAAAGGGAACAACGTATGTTGTTATGCGGTTTGACCGATAAAGATCTTCGTAGAATATGTAGGAGCCAATATGAGCATCCAGGTTCCGCTATTGGTTATTGACCGGTAACGAGTCTCGGTCATGTCTACATAGTTCTCGAACCCGTAGGGTCCGCACGCTTAAGGTTTCGTTGACAGTTTTATTATGAGTTTATGAGTTTTGATGTACCGAAGGTTGTTCGGAGTCCTGGATGTGATCACGGACATGACGAGGAGTCTCGAAATGGTCGAGACATAAAGATCAATATATTGGATGACTATATTTCGACACCGGAAAGGTTCTGGGTGAGATTGGGACAATACCGGAGCTCTGGGAGGTTATCGGAACCCCTCGGGAGGTATATGGGCCTTATTGGGCCTTAGTGGAAAGGAGGGGAAAGGAGCAAAGGAGGGGGTGCGCCCCCAAGCCCAATCCGAATTGGGAAGGGGCCCGGCCCCCCTTTCCTTCTTCCCTCCCTCCTCTTCCTTCCCTCTCCCTCTCCTAATAGGAAAGGGGGGAGTCCTACTCCCGGTGGGGGTTGGACTCCCCCCCTAGGGCGCGCCACCCCCCTTGGCCGGCCCCCCTCCTCCACTCCTTTATATACGGGGGAGGGGGGCACCCCATAGACACAACAATTGATCTCTTGATCTCTTAGCCGTGTGCGGTGCCCCCCTCCACCATAGTTCTCCTCGATAATATTGTAGCAGTGCTTAGGCGAAGCCCTGCGATGGTAGAACATCAAGACCGTCACCACACCGTCGTGCTGACAGAACTCTTCCCCGACATTCTGCTGGATCGGACTACGGGGGACGTCATCGAGCTGAACGTGTGCAAGAACTCGGAGGTGCCGTAGTTTCGGTGCTTGATTGGTCGGGCCGTGAAGATGTACGACTACATCAACCGCGTTGTGCTAACGCTTCCACTTTCGGTCTACGAGGGTACGTGGACAACACGCTCCCCTCTCGTTGCTATGCATCACCATGATCTTGCGTGTGCGTAGGATTTTTTTAAATTACTACGTTCCCCAACAGTGGTATCAGAGCCAGGTTTTATACGTAGATGTTATATGCACGAGTAGAACACAAGTGAGTTGTGAGCGATACAAGTCATACTGCTTACCAACATGTCATACTTTGGTTCGGCGGTATTGTTGGATGAAGCGGCCCGGACCGACATTACGCGTACGCTTACGCGAGACTGGTTTTACCGCCGTGCTTTGCACACAGGTGACTAGCGGGTGTCAGTTTCTCCAACTTTAGTTGAACCAAGTGTGGCTACGCCCGGTCCTTAAGAAGGTTAAAACAACACTAACTTGATGAACTATCGTTGTGGTTTTGATGCGTAGGTAAGAACGGTTCTTGCTAAGCCCGTAGCAGCCACGTAAAATTTGCAACAACAAAGTAGAGGACGTCTAACTTGTTTTTGCAGGTCATATTGTGCTGTGATATGGTCAAGACGTGATGCTATATTTTATTGTATGAGATGATCATGTTTTGTAACCGAGTTATCGGCAACTGGCAGGAGCCATATGGTTGTTGCTTTATTGTATGAAATGCAAGCGCCCTGTAATTGCTTTACTTTATTACTAAGCGGTAGCAATAGTCGTAGAAGCAATAGATGGCAAAACGACAACGATGCTACGATGGAGATCAAGGTGTCGTGCCGGTGACGATGGTGATCACGACGGTGCTTCAGAGATGGAGATCACAAGCATAATATGATGATGGCCATATCATATCACTTATATTGATTGCATGTGATGTTTATCCTTTATGCATCTTATCTTGCTTTGATTGACGGTAGCATTTTAAGATGATCTCTCACTAATTATCAAGAAGTGTTCTCCCTGAGTATGCACCGTTGAAAAAGTTCTTCGTGCTGAGACACCATGTGATGATCGGGTGTGATAGGCTCTACGTTCAAATACAACGGGTGCAAAACAGTTGCACACGCGGAATACTCAGGTTAAACTTGACGAGCCTAGCATATACAGATATGGCGTCGGAACACAGAGACCGAAAGGTCGAACGTGAATAATATAGTAGATATGATCAACATAGTGATGTTCACCATTGAAATCTACTCCATCTCACGTGATGATCGGACATGGTTTAGTTGATTTGGATCACGTAATCACTTAGATGACTAGAGAGATGTCTGTCTAAGTGGGAGTTCTTTAGTAATATGATTAATTGAACTTAAATTTATCATGAACTTAGTACCTGATAGTATTTTGCTTGTCTATGTTTGTTGTTGATAGATGACTCGTGCTGTTGTTCCGTTGAATTTTAATGCGTTCCTTGAGAAAGCTAAGTTGAAAGATGATGGTAGCAATTACACGGACTGGGTCTGTAACTTGAGGATTATCCTCATTGCTGCACAGAAGAATTACGTCCTGGAAGCACCGCTGGGTGCCAGGCCTTCTGCAGATGCAACTGACGACGTTAAGAACGTCTGGCAGAGCAAAGCTGATGACTACTCGATAGTTCAGTGTGCCATGCTTTACGGCTTAGAACCGGGACTTCAATGATGTTTTGAACGTCATGGAGCATATGAGATGTTCCAGGAGTTGAAGTTAATATTTCAAGCAAATGCCCGGATTGAGAGATATGAAGTCTCCAATGAGTTCTATAGCTGCAAGATGGAGGAGAATAGTTCTGTCAGTGAACATATACTCAAAATGTCTGGGTATAATAATCACTTGATTCAACTAAGAGTTAATCTTCCTGATGATAGTGTCACTGACAGAATTCTTCAATCACTGCCACCAAGCTACAAGAGCTTCGTGATGAACTATAATATGCAAGGGATGGACAAGACTATTCCCGAGCTCTTCGCGATGCTAAAGGCTGCGGAGGTAAAAATCAAGAAGGAGCATCAAGTGTTGATGGTCAATAAGACCACCAGTTTCAAGAAGAAGGGTAAAGGGAAGAAGAAGGGGAACTTCAAGAAGAACAGCAAACAAGTTGCTGCTCAAGAGAAGAAACCCAAATCTGGACCTAAGCCTGAGACTGAGTGCTTCTACTACAAGCAGACTGGTCATTAGAAGCGGAACTGCCCCAAGTATTTGGCGGATAATAAGGATGGCAAGATGAACAAAGGTATATGTGATATACATGTCATTGCTGTGTACCTTACTAATGCTCGTAGTAGCACCTGGGTATTTGATACTGGTCCTGTTGCTAATATTTGCAACTAACAGGGACTACTGATTAAGCAAATATTGGCTAAGGACAAGGTGACGATGCGCGTGGGAAATGGTTCCAAAGTCGATGTGATCGCGGTCGGCACGCTACCTCTACATCTACCTTCGGGATTAGTTTTAGACCTGAATAATTGTTATTTGGTGCCAGCGTTGAGCATGAACATTATATCTGGATCTTGTTTGATGCGAGACGGTTATTCATTTAAATCAGAGAATAATGGTTGTTCTATTTATATGAGTAATATCTTTTATGGTCATGCACCCTTGAAGAGTGGTCTATTTTTATTGAATCTCGATAGTAGTGATACACATATTCATAATGTTGAAACCAAAAGATGCAGAGTTGATAATGATAGTGCAACTTATTTGTGGCACCTCCGTTTGGGTCATATTGGTGTAAAGCGCATGAAGAAACTCCGTACTGATGGACTTCTGGAATCACTTGGTACTTGCGAACCGTGCCTCATGGGCAAGATGACTAAAACGCTTTTCTCCGGAACTATGGAGCGAGCAACTGATTTGTTGGAAATCATACATACCAATGTGTGTGGTCCAATGAATGTTGAGGCTCGCAGCGGGTATCGTTATTTTCTGACCTTCACAGATGATTTGAGCAGATATGGGTATATCTACTTAATGAAACACAAGTCTGAAACATTTGAAAAGTTCAAAGAACTTTAGAGTGAAGTGGAAAATCATTGTAACAAGAAAATAAAATTTTTACGATCTGATCGTGGAGGAGAATATTTGAGTTACGAGTTTGGTTTACATTTGAAGCAATGCAGAATAATTTCGCAACTCACGCCACCCGGAACACCACAACGAAATGGTGTGTCCGAACGTCGAAATCGTACTTTACTAGATATGGTGCGATCTATGATGTCTCTTACTGATTTACCGCTATCCTTTTGGGGTTATGCTTTAGAGACGGCCGCATTCACGTTACATAGGGCACCATCAAAATCCGTTGAGACGACGCCTTATGAACTGTGGTTTGGCAAGAAACCAAAGTTGTCGTTTCTTAAAGTTTGGGGCTGCGATGCTTATGTGAAGAAACTTCAACCAGATATGCTCGAACCCAAATCGGAGAAATGTGTCTTCATAGGATACCCAAAAAAAACTATTGGGTACACCTTCTATCACAGATCTGAGGGCAAGATATTTTGTTGCTAAATTCGGATCCTTTCTAGAGAAGGAGTTTCTCTCGAAAAAAGTGAGTGGGAGGAAAGTAGAACTTGATGAGGTAACTATACCTGCTCCCTTATTGGAAAGTAGTTCAGTACAAGAACCGGTTCCTGTGACAACTACACCAATCAGTGAGGAAGCTAATGATATTGATCATGAAACTTTAGATCAAGTTACTACCGAACCTCGTAGGTCAACCAGAGTAAGACCCGCACCAGAGTGGTACGGTAATCCTATTCTGGAAGTCATGTTACTTGACCATGGTGAACCTACGAACTATGAGGAAGAGATGATGAGCCCAGATTCCGCAAAATGGCTTGAGGCCATGAAATATGAGATGGGATCCATGTATGAGAACAAAGTATGGACTTTGGTTGACTTGCCCGATGATCGGCAAGCCATCAAGAATAAATGGATCTTCAAGAAGAAGACTGACGCTGATGGTAATGTAACTGTCTACAAAGCTCGACTTGTTGCGAAAGGTTTTCGACAAGTTCAAGGGGTTGACTATGATGAGACTTTCTCACCCGTAGCGATGCTTAAGTCTGTCCGAATCATGTTAGCAATTGCCGCATTTTATGATTATGAAATATGGCAAATGGATGTCAAAATTGCATTCCTGAATGGATTTCTGGAAGAATAGTTGTATATGATGCAACCGGAAGGTTTTGTCGATCCAAAAGGTGCTAACAAAGTGTGCAAGCTCCAGCAATCCATTTATGGACTGGTGCAAGCCTCTCGGAGTTGGAATAAACGCTTTGATACTGTGATCAAAGCATATGGTTTTATACAGACTTTTGGAGAAGCCTGTATTTATAATAAAGTGAGTGGGAGCTCTGTAGCATTTCTGATATTATATGTAGACGACATATTGTTGATTGGAAATGATATAGAATTTCTAGATAGCATAAAGGGATACTTGAATAAAAGTTTTTCGATGAAAGACCTCGGTGAAGCTGCTTACATATTGGGCATCAAGATCTATAGAGATAGATCAAGACGCTTAATTGGACTTTCACAAAGCACATACCTTGATAAAGTTTTGAAAAGGTTCAAAATTGATCAGGCAAATAAAGGGTTCTTGCCTGTATTACAAGGTGTGAAGTTGAGTCAGACTCAATGCCCGACCACAGCAGAAGATAGAGAGAAAATGAAAGATGTTCCCTATGCTTCAACCATAGTCTCTATCATGTATGCAATGCTGTGTACCAGACCTGACGTATGCTTAGCAATAAGTTTGGTAGGGAGGTACCAAAGCAATCCAGGAGTGGATCACTGGACAGCTGTCAAGAATATCCTGAAATACCTGAAAAGGACTAAGGATATGTGATGTAGGGTGGAACCCTATGGCGTCGATCTTTCACGTTTGGAGTGGATCCTACGGGGAATCACGAAGAACACGCGGAAGCACAAAGGGAAAACACGGGGAAAACGAGAGAGAATCACTAAACCAACAAGGAATCGGTCACACAAGTGCTAGATCACCACACACATAAGAGATACACGAGATCCAAAGTCAACATAGGTAAGGATACAAAGGAACCGTTCTTCTCCGTGAGGAGGCCTTGATATTCTTCCCTAGAAGGGGTCTTGAATCCGCTTGGGGGATCTTCTCCGAAGAGGTCGTGGACTCCGAGGAGAAGTATCCAAGTGGATGAGCAAAGGCTCTCACACAAATATGAGCTAATCCAATGCTAACCCTAGAAAGAGGAAGGGGATGGACTATATATAGTCTACGGGGGCGAAAGGGTACATGGGCTTCGGCCCTTCACTGTTCACGCGCAGGTGAGGCCGGATGTCCGGGCGTCGGGCCGGATGTCCGGGGCTTCATGTGAGGCCGGATGTCCGGGCTGGTGGCCGGATGTCCGGGCTGGCGGTGCAACCTTCTGTAGTTTCTGGTGCGGGGCGCCGGATTTCTGGGCAGAGGGCCGGATTTCCGGGGCTTCGTGGGAGGCCGGATGTCCGGGGCCTGGGGGCCGGATGTCCGGGCCCTGTAGTCTTCGTGGCTGAGCTGCCGCTGATGTGTTGGTGTCTCCAGGGGCCGGATGTCCGGGGTCTGGGCCGGATGTCCGGGGCCTGGAGGGTGAACTTGTCCGTTTCAGCTGGTTCTCTTCATCCGTGGAGTGGGAAGCTTGTCCATCTTCACGTGCATCCTCGGGAGGTCCTTCTTGACACCTAATCATGCATAGTATATCGGACTTAGGTAGTAGCCATGTCTCGAGAGGATCATATGAGATATCATTTAGGAGAGAAGTCACCTCGGTCTCGAGAGCTCTAGCACGTGCTCTAGTCATGGGCCCTCTTGAGGCTTGGTGAGGCGACGGTAGGTCCATGGGGATGACCGAAGGATGCTCCGCATCATCTCCCCCCCTTGTGAAAGATCTGACCTCGGATCGAAATCCTCATCACCATGGTACGGGGATAGATCGGAGACGTTGAAGATGTCGCTCACGTTGTACTTGTTGCGTGGGAGATCTATCTTGTAAGCATTGTTGTTGTAGCGTGCTAGCACCTTGAAGGGTCCGTCCACTCGAGGGAGAAGCTTGGACTTGCGTTTGTTGGGGAAGCGGTCCTTGCGAAGGTGTAGCCACACGAGGTCTCCAATGTTGAATATCATGGGGTTCTTGTTGACATTGAGCTTGGTCCCGAGTCGTTGTACTTGGCACTCGATGGTGTGTCTTGTATCTTCATGCATCTTCTTGATGTAGCTTGCACGAGCACTTGCATCGAGGTTGGTTCTCTCTTGTGAATGTCCAATGGGGACAATGGGTTGAAGCCGTAGACGACCTCGAAAGGGGACTTGTCGGTCGTCGAATGTCTTGCGCGGTTGTAGGCGTACTCGGCGATGGGTAGACACGCCTCCCACTCCTTGATGTTCTTCTTGATCAACACGCGAAGTAGAGTGGATAGTGTCCGGTTTGTCACCTCCGTTAGGCCGTCGGTTTGAGGATGGTATGCGGATGAGAACAAGAGCTTGATTCCGAGCTTGGCGCATAGGGTCTTCCAAAAGTAACTCAAGAACTTGACGTCGCGGTCGGAGACGATTGTCTTTGGTACTCCATGGAGGCGCAAGATTTCCCGACAAAATAGATTTGCAATATGTGAAGCATCGTCTACCTTGTTGCAAGGAATGAAATGTGCCATTTTAGAAAATCGGTCCACAACAACAAACACGGAATCCTTTCCATTATGAGTTCTAGGCAAACCAAGTACAAAATCCATGCTAATGTCTTCCCAAGGTTGATAAGGAATAGGAAGAGGCATGTAAAGACCATGAGATTGAGCTTTTGACTTAGCTTTGCAGCATGTAGAGCATCGGGTGGTGAAGCGTGCGACATCACGGAACATCTTTGGCCAAAAGTAGTTCTTGGAGAGCGTGACGAAAGTCTTGTCGCGTCCAAAGTGTCCCATGAGTCCACCTCCATGAGCCTCTTGCAAAAGTAGCAAACAAAGAGAAGACTCCGGAATGCATAGTTTGTTAGCTCTCATAAGATAACCATCCTTGAGGTAATATTGTTCCCAAGATGTATGCGTCAAACATTTAGCATAATGTGGTGCAAAATATGGATCATTAGCATACAAATCTTTTATGTGCTCAAAGCCAATAACATTCAACTCAAGTTGGGTGACAAGCGTGCATATGCGTGAAAGGGAATCGACAACTACATTTTCCTTACCCTTAATGTACTTGATCACATATGGGAAAGATTCAATAAATTCACTCCATTTGGCGTGATGCTTGTTCAACTTAGTTTGACCTTTTAAGTACTTAAGCGTTTCATGATCGGTATGGATGACAAACTCATGAGGTCTAAGATAATGTTCCCAAACATATAGTACACGCACTAAAGCATACAATTCTTTGTCATATATGGGATAGTTAAGTTGAGCACCGGAGAGTTTTTCACTAAAGTAAGCAATGGCTCGTTTTTCTTGCATCAAAACTCCGCCAATTCCGGTACCACTTGCATCACAATGAACCTCAAAAGTTTTGTCAAAATTGGGCAAAGCAAGAATTGGAGCATGAGTAAGCAAGGACTTGAGTTCATCAAAAGCGGTGGATTGCAAAGATCCCCAAACAAAAGGAGTATTCTTCTTACTCAAAGCATGCAAAGGAGCGGCTATTGTGCTAAAATCTTTCACAAAGCGGCGATAAAAACTTGCAAGACCAAGGAAACTTCGCACTTGTTGCAAATTGGTGGATTGGGGCCAAGTTTTAATTGCTTCAATTTTAGTTTCATCAACATGGACACCCTTGGAAGATACAACGAAACCCAAGAAAACCACTTTGTCAACACCAAATGTGCACTTTTTCATGTTTGCATAAAGACTTTCCTTGCGAAGGGTTTGCAAAACAAGCTTAACATGATCAAGATGCTCTTTCATGGTTTTGCTAAACACAAGAATATCATCGAAGTAAACCACAACAAAGACTCCAATGTAAGGTCGAAGTACATGATGCATGAGACGTACAAAAGTACCGGGAGCCTCCGACAAAACCCATAGGCATGACTAACCACTCATATAGGCCAAATTTGGTTTTGAAAGCAGTTTTCCATTCATCACCCTCGTGAATGCGTATTTGATAATAGCCACTTTTAAGATCAATTTTTGAGAAAAAGTTGGCTCCACTAAGTTCATCAAGCATATCATCTAAGCGAGGAATGGGATGCCTATAGCGAACGGTGATAGAATTTATAGGTCTACAATTGGAACACAAGCGGAAACTTCCATCGGGCTTAGGCACAAGTATGACGGGAACGACACAAGGGCTTAAGCTTTCACGTACATGACCGTTGTCGAGTAGTTGTTGTACTTGCCGTTGAATCTCCTTGGTTTCTTCGGGGTTGACACGGTATGGAGCTTTGTTTGGAAGTGGCGCTCCGGGGATGAGGTCGATTCGATGCTCAATGCCTCGAAGAGGAGGTAGACCCGGAGGTAGCTCATCGGGGAAAACATCTTGAAATTCCTGCAAAAGAGATTGAAACACCAAAGGTAGCTCGTGAATGGTGTTAGTTTTTGTTTCTCCATCCTTGCACACAAGGACAAAGTGCATCACACTCGATGGGTTCTCACACACTTCTCTCATCTCACTTTTGGTGGCAAATAGTATGAGGTGTTTCTCTCTAGGCCAAGAGGCCCTCAAGTTTGGCTTGTGGCTCTCACTCACTTTTTGGTGGCTCACTTTCTCACTCTTCTCTCTATGGTGGGTGGCTTGCTTGTCGGCTATCACTTGGCTAGGAGACATGGGTCGTAGCACATATTCTTTTCCTTTCATCTTGAAGCTATAGTGGTTTGTACGCCCGTTGTGGAAGACACCACGGTCGAATTGCCATGGTCGACCAAGGAGGAGGTGGCAAACGGTCATTGGGACCACATCACACTCCAAAGTGTCCTCATATGCACCAATTTTGAAGGATACTTGGACCGTATGCTCAACTCGTATAGTTCCGGAGTCACTTAGCCATTGAACCTTGTAGGGGTGCGGGTGCTTCTTCTTGACTAATTGGAGCTTGGAGCATAGTTCTTCACTTGCCAAGTTGTGGCAACTACCTCCATCGATGATGACCTTGACGGATCGTCCATTGATGCCGGCCTTTGTTTGGAAGATGTGGCATCGTTGGTCTTCTTCTTGTTGATGTTGAAGAGTCAAGACCTTGGAGACAACGAGAGCGGGGCTCGTATCTTCATCACAAAAGACTTGATCATCTTCATCCTCGTTCACGCGTCGGTGCATGGCCACTTGCTCAAGAGCTTCCATTTCATCTTCACTCATTGAGTCGTAGGTGCCATCGTCGTTGAGTATCATGGTGCGCTTGTTTGTGCATTCATATGACTTGTGGCCTCGGCCGCCGCAAGTGAAACATTTGAAGGAGCTTGTCTTGACGGTCTCATCGGTCGGAGTAGATGACGAAGCACGCGGCTTGAAGTTGCTTGTAGTAGGAGGAAGACGACTTGAACTTGTGGAGGTTTTCTTGTAACTTGACTTGTCGTCGTTGCTTGGCGAAGGCTTGGTTGATGTCGAAGTTGGAGTAGTTGTTGAAGCTTGGTTATTGGAGAAGCCGTAGGTCTTGGAGGAATACTTGGCGTACTTGAATTCATCTTGCACTTGACGTTCTGCCTTTGTAGCTTGATGCACGAGCTCAATGAGGTTGGAGTAGGGTTGGAAGTCGGCGATCTTCTTGATGGGATGATTGAGTCCATTCAAGAATCGTGCCATTGTTTGCTCATCATCCTCCGTGACATTTGCTCGAATCATGGCAATCTCCATTTCCTTGTAGTATTCTTCAACACTCTTTGTTCCTTGCTTGAGGAGTTGGAGCTTCTTGAAGAGATCGCGATTGTAGTAGGTTGGCACAAAACGTGCTCGCATGACTTCCTTCATTTGAGCCCAAGTGGTGATAGGTGGTTCACCTCTTGCTTCACGGCGCTCAAGGACTTGTTCCCACCATATGAGCACATAGTCTTGGAACTCAAGTGATGCCATAGTGATCTTCTTCTCTTCCTCATAGTTGTGCAAACGAAAGATTTTGTCGACCTTCAATGCCCATGAGAGGTACTCTTCGGGATCATTGCTTCCATTGAACTTGGGCATTGTGAATTTGAGCTTGCCATAGCGTTGCTCTTCATTGTGTTGTTGGCGATGGTGATGATGACACCCTTGACGTGGAGGGTAATCATCCTCATGTTGCTCTTGGCGTGGAGGAAGTCCATGATCAACTTGCTCTTGTTGACCTTGAGGGTGAGGTTGAGCTTGAGGAGCTTGTGAGGTAGCTTGACGTTGGACACGCGGATGGTAGTTCCTTTCTTGGATTTCTTCTCGAAGGGCTTCCTCTTGATTGCGCCGTTCGCGATTGCGGTTGGCGATAGCTCGACTTGATGCTTGAAGGGCACGTTCCGCCTCAAGAGCTTGTGCTTCTCGTTGTTGTTGTTGAAGACGTTGAGCCTCGGCGTCTTGTTGCTCTTGGTGTAGACGCGCTCGTTCTTGTTCTTCTTGGCGATGAAGACGTTGTCGTTCTTGAGCTTGAGCAAACGCTACTTGGTTTGATTGAGGACGAGGGACTTGCTCATCAACTAGCTCTTGTGAATGCTTGTCATGTAGCGGGTTGCGCGATGCATGACGGTCTTGACGCGCGGCTCGTCGAAGAGTGTTCGATGACGGTGTACTTGAGCCGGAGAAGGAGTCGTCGGAGTGTCGACTTGAGTGGCTCCGTCTTGAGTATGACGATGTAGAAGGAGGCCGGTTCACCAACAAGGCGCGGATTTCGTCCATTCTTGCATCGTTATCTTGCTTGTGCGCGTCGAGCTTGTTGTCGAAGTAGTCTCTTGTACATTGCTCGGAGAGTCGTAAGTCGGTGGCGAGGTTGTCGATGCGGTCGTTCATTGCTTGTTGCTCTTGATGCAATGCTCGTTGTGCACCAAAGAGGTGGCTCTTGGTGACGTAGGATGACATGTCATCGACTTGCTCGATGAAGAGTGGGTTGGTAGAAGTACTTGGCCTATCCATCATTTCAAGCAAAATGTGAGTGGTAGGAGAAGAAGAACTAATACCAATGTACCTTTGACCGATGTTGAAGATGAATCAAGTTCACTCAAATGCGGACAATGAAATAGCACTATTGGTACCAATTCTTGTCGGTTCTCACACCTACACAAGTAAAAGCTTATAGTGGAGCTTGGTTAGGATGGTGGCACAAAATTTGATGCAATTGAAAGCGAGATTCAATAATGTTGGAAAAGATTCACAAATTTGCAAATGCAACAAGTAGACCAAGCTAGTATGGGTACACGGAAACACACACGCAAATAGATAAATGGGATTGTGCAAACCAAAAGTGAGCCAAAATGTGGAAACCACGAAAATGCTCTTGTTGCACAATACTAGAGAGACGCTAGCACGATTGCACAATAGGCGGATACAGAGCTTGTGCACAACCTACTATGCAAAAATGCAACGATCTCTATCCCAAGTATGCTATGTGTATGGTATTTCGGTGCAATGATCCAAGATGATCCAATATGACAATCTTAATGATGTATGATGCTATGGTTCTTGCTTATAAGCTCTTTGCTTATCTTTCCTCTTTGCTTAAAAGCTTGGGTGGCTCTTTCACTTTTGAGCTCTTTTCTCATGCAAAACTTCACGAACCAAGATAGCAATTGTGTATGCTATGACAACTTTGAGACACACAAGTGGATCCCAAGATATGCACCACTATGGTATGGTATGTATGCTATGAAGTAAGATCACTAAATGTGCACAAGTCACGTTGCCGGCAATACTCAATGGCTAGTCTCGATGGGTAAGCTACGCAAAAGTAAGGCCATGTGGGGTATCAATGCAATTGCAAGTTATGACAAAGATGTCGTCGAAGTTACCGTCCTTGGCAATGTTGAGTAGTCGATGGAGGTGAGCGGTGGTGATGATGACGTCGAACCGTACCTATATAGCCGAAACACAATAGGACACGGGAACCACAACTCAAAATCTCAAAGATCAAGACGCATCAAAATCGACGTAGGAGGTAGCGGTGAGCGGTGGGTGTGTTTGTGGAAAGTGTTGTGGGTATGCGGAAGAAGGCGTGGGCACCGTGGCAAAATTTGGCAAAGGTATGGTGGAATGGGCGCGGGGTGTTGGAGTTGCTATTTCCAAGGGCCGGATGTCCGGGCTAGCTGCCGGATGTCCTGGTCGCCGGATGTCCGGCGGACACGGGTCGGATGTCTGGGCTTTGGATCGGGGACGAACACGAAGAACTCCGCGGGGAAAATCGCAACTCCGGGGCAAAATTCGGACGAATTGGTGGATGGGAAGGGTGGGGAGGGTGGGGAAAGCTAGATCCACACGTAGCAACACAAATCCATGGACCAAATCCAACAAAATTTAATCACACCAACAAATCACAAAAAATTTTGGGGCTATTTTTGGTGGGGATTTTCGGATTTAGGACGAAAAACAACAAAACCAAGCTAGAAAAGAGGGGTAGGGGCTCCAATAACGTGATCAACGTGGCTCATGATACCAAGATGATGTAGGGTGGAACCCTATGGCGTCGATCTTTCACGTTTTGAGTGGATCCTACGGGGAATCATGAAGAACACACGGAAGCACAAAGGGAAAACACGGGGAAAACGAGAGAGAATCACTAAACCAATAAGGAATCGGTCACACAAGTGCTAGATCACCACACACATAAGAGATACACGAGATCCAAAGTCAACATAGGTAAGGATACAAAGGAACCATTCTTCTCCGTGAGGAGGCCTTGATGTTCTTCCCTAGAAGGGGTCTTGAATCCGCTTGGGGGATCTTCTCCGAAGAGGTCGTGGACTCCGAGGAGAAGTATCCAAGTGGATGAGCAAAGGCTCTCACACAAATATGAGCTAATCCAATGCTAACCCTAGAAAGAGGAAGGGGATGGAGTATATATAGTCTACGGGGGCGAAAGGGTACATGGGCTTCGGCCCTTCACTGTTCACGCGCAGGTGAGGCCGGATGTCCGGGCGTCGGGCCGGATGTCCGGGGCTTCATGTGAGGCCGGACGTCCGGGCTGGTGGCCGGATGTCCGGGCTGGCGGTGCAACCTTCTGTAGTTTCTGGTGCGGGGCGCCGGATTTCTGGGCAGAGGGCCGGATTTCCGGGGCTTCATGGGAGGCCGGATGTCCGGGGCCTGGGGGCCGGATGTCCGGGCCCTGTAGTCTTCGTGGCTGAGCTGCGGCTGATGTGTTGGTGTCTCCAGGGGCCGGATGTCCGGGGTCTGGGCCGGATGTCCGGGGCCTGGAGGGTGAACTTGTCCGTTTCAGCTGGTTCTCTTCATCCGTGGAGTGGGAAGCTTGTCCATCTTCACGTGCATCCTCAGGAGGTCCTTCTTGACACCTAATCATGCATA
Source organism: Triticum timopheevii (assembly GCA_963921465.1). Lineage (NCBI taxonomy): Eukaryota > Viridiplantae > Streptophyta > Magnoliopsida > Poales > Poaceae > Triticum > Triticum timopheevii. Next base: position 27,684,795 of record OY997274.1, on the reverse strand, counting down.
GTATATCGGACTTAGGTAGTAGCCATGTCTCGAGAGGATCATATGAGATATCATTTAGGAGAGAAGTCACCTCGGTCTCGAGAGCTCTAGCACGTGCTCTAGTCATGGGTCCTCTTGAGGCTTGGTAAGGCGACGGTAGGTCCATGGGGATGACCGAAGGATGCTCCGCATCAATATGTTTGTCTTTTATGGAGGTGAAAAAGAGCTAGTCGTAAATGGTTACGTCGAGGCAAGCTTTGACACTGATCCGGACGATTCTAAATCGCAAACCGGATACGTATTTATATTAAACGGTGGAGCTGTCAGTTGGTGCAGTTCTAAACAAAGCGTCGTGGCGGGATCTACATGCGAAGTGGAGTACATAGCTGCTTCGGAAGCAGCAAATGAAGGAGTCTAGATGAAGGAGTTCATTTCCGATCTAGGTGTCATACCTAGTGCATCGGGACCAATGAAGATCTTTTGTGACAATACTGGTGCAATTGCCTTGGCAAAGGAATCCATATTTCACAAGAGGACCAAGCACATCAAGAGACGCTTCAATTCCATCCGGGACCAAGTCTAGGTGGGAGACATAGAGATTTGCAAGATACATACAGATCTGAATGTTGCAGAACTGTTGACTAAGCCTCTTCCACGAGCAAAACATGATCGGCACCAAGACTCCATGGGTGTTAGAATCATTACTGTGCAATCTAGATTATTGACTCTAGTGCAAGTGGGAGACTGAAGGAAATATGCCCTAGAGGCAATAATAAAGTTATTATTTATTTCCTCATATCATGATAAATTTTTATTATTCATGCTAGAATTGTATTAACTGGAAACATGATACATGTGTGAATACATAGACAAACTTAATGTCACTAGTATGCCTCTACTTGACTAGCTCATTAATCAAAGATGGTTATGTTTCCTAACCATAGACATGAGTTGTCATTTGATTGGATCACATCATTAGGAGAATGATGTGATTGACATGACCCATTCTGTTAGCTTAGCACTTGATCGTTTAGTATATTGCTATTGCTTTCTTCATGACTTATACATGTTCCTACAACTATGAGATTATGCAACTCCCGTTTACCGGAGGAACACTTCGTGTGCTACCAAACGTCACAATGTAACTGGGTGATTATAAAGGAGCTCTACAGGTGTCTCCAAAGGTACATGTTGAGTTGGCGTATTTCGAGATTGGGTGTTGTCACTCCGATTGTCGAAGAGGTATCTCTGGGCCCTCTCGGTAATGCACATCACTATAAGCCTTGCAAGCAATGTAGCTAATGAGTTAGTTACGGAATGATGCATTACGTAACGAGTAAAGAGACTTGCCGGTAACGAGATTGAACTAGGTATTGGGATGCCGACTATCGAATCTCGGGCAAGTAACATACCGATGACAAAGGGAACAACGCATGTTGTTATGCGGTTTGACCGATAAAGATCTTCGTAGAATATGTAGGAGCCAATATGAGCATCCAGGTTCCGCTATTGGTTATTGACCGGTAACGAGTCTCGGTCATGTCTACATAGTTCTCGAACCCGTAGGGTCCGCACGCTTAAGGTTTCGTTGACAGTTTTATTATGAGTTTATGAGTTTTGATGTACCGAAGGTTGTTCGGAGTCCTGGATGTGATCATGGACATGACGAGGAGTCTCGAAATGGTCGAGACATAAAGATCGATATATTGGATGACTATATTTCGACACCGGAAAGGTTCTGGGTGAGATTGGGACAATACCGGAGCTCTGGGAGGTTATCGGAACCCCTCGGGAGGTATATGGGCCTTATTGGGCCTTAGTGGAAAGGAGGGGAAAGGAGCAAAGGAGGGGGTGCGCCCCCAAGCCCAATCCGAATTGGGAAGAGGCCCGGCCCCCCCTTTCCTTCTTCCCTCCCTCCTCTTCCTTCCCTCTTCCTCTCCTAATAGGAAAGGGGGGAGTCCTACTCCCGGTGGGGGTTGGACTCCCCCCCTAGGGCGCGCCACCCCCCTTGGCCGCCCCCCTCCTCCACTCCTTTATATACGGGGGAGGGGGGCACCCCATAGACACAACAATTGATCTCTTGATCTCTTAGCCGTGTGCGGTGCCCCCCTCCACCATAGTTCTCCTCGATAATATTGTAGCAGTGCTTAGGCAAAGCCCTGCGATGGTAGAACATCAAGACCGTCACCACGCCGTCGTGCTGATAGAACTCTTCCCCGACATTCTGCTGGATCGAAGTACGGGGGACGTCATCGAGCTGAACATGTGCAAGAACTCGGAGGTGCCGTAGTTTAGGTGCTTGATCGGTCGGGCCGTGAAGACGTACGACTACATCAACCGCATTGTGCTAACACTTCCGCTTTCGGTCTACGAGGGTACGTGGACAACACGCTCCCCTCTCGTTGCTATGCATCACCATGATCTTGCGTGTGCGTAGGAATTTATTTGAAATTACTATGTTCCCCAACACAGGGTAGCATGGGTTGTGTTGCCAGGGAGCTTTGGGTGATGCATAATGTTATTTGTTAAATGGACATTCGAAACTGCATCAATCAAGTATATGAGGGCTGGTTAGAGGAGGTACGCAAAGTAGCACATGTGATGGAGGACAAGGTGGATGAGTACTTGTATCTTGTAGGTCGAGAACATGATATAGGTTGTTGTTTTCTCATGAAGAAAGGGCTCAAAAAGCCAAGACCACTCCTTTGTTTGAATCAGATAGCTCTCAGAGTGAAGGAAATGGAGAAAGACCTTTCACACCTGTCACAGTCAAAAAACCATTGGGTTCCCATGATAAATAATGGGGATTCTAGCGACCTCAGTTACATTGTCAAGAGATCACAAGAGCTAGCAAAAATTTCATGCTCACTTGATGATGAAGATCTAGTGGGGGTGGATAAAAACAGAGAAAAACTCGAGCATTGGTTGGGGGGGGGGTGATGATCAGGAATGCTCTATGATAGCTCTGCTCGGAATGGGAGGTCTTGGTAAAACTGCTTTAGCTGCAAATGTCTACAAGAAGGAGAGGGAGAAATTCCAGTGCTATGCATAGGTCTCCATTTCTCAAACTTATTCTAGAGAATCTGTCTTGAGAAATATGATCAAAGAACTTTTTAAAGATAATGTCACTGTTCTATGTAGCACTCTGGCTATGGACATCACGAGCCTTGAAGAGACACTAAAGAAACATCTGGAGCAAAGGAAGTACTTTATCATATTGGATGATGTTTGGGATCTTGAAGCATTTGATGATTTGTCACGGATGTTTATTCATAAAGATAAGGGAAGTAGAGTGATGCTCACAACAAGGGAAGCCCGTGTTGCCACACTTGCCTCTCGAGGACATACCATAACAATGGAAGCTTTACCAGAAGACAAGGCATGGGATCTCTTTTGTAATAAAGCCTTTCCAAGAGATACAAATCATGAATGCCCTACAAAATTGAAGCCATCGTCCAAGGAAATAGTTAGCAAGTGCAAAGGCTTGTCTCTTGCTATTGTGTCAGTTGGTAGCCTCCTGCGTGTGCGTGAGAAAACCATTGAAGAATGGAGAAGAATAAATGACCAACTGAGCTGGGAGATTATTAACAATTCAAGACTGGACCACATAAGGAATATTTCGCATCAGAGCTTCATCTACCTTCCAACGTACTTAAAAAGTTGTTTTCTGCACTGCAGCTTATTTCCAAAAGACTATCATTTTAAAAGGAAACAACCTGTACGGTTATGGACAGCAGAGGTGTTCATAGAGGAGAGGGGTTTAAGCACACTAGAAGAAGTCACAGAAGACCGTCTGGAGGAGTTAATTGACAGAAACATGCTACAACTTGTTGAGACAAACACATTTTGTAGGATGAAGAAATTAAGAATGCACGATCTCTTACGTGAGCTGGCAGTTGACTTGTGCAAGAAGAACTGTTTTGGTGTTAGTTATGAGGATCGGTGTGGGGGGTCTCTTGAGATGAATGGACGTCGGTTGGTGCTTTCACAAACTAAAGAAGGATATTCAACAACCATTTTCCAATATGCAACAACTTCGGACTGTCATTACACTGGGCGATAGCAAGTCATCATTCACCTTACTACCTCTGCTATGCACGGAGCCAAGATATATTACAGTGCTAGAATTAAGTAGTCTACTTATCGAGGAGATTCCAGATGCTATTGGAGATCTTTTTAATCTCCGCCATTTGGGTTTACGTGATTCAAAAGTGAAGATGCTCCCGAAGTCTGTCGAGAAGCTTTCAAATTTATTGACATTGGACCTTTCAAGATCTGATATACATGGGTTGCCTAGTGGGATTGTGAAACCAAAGAAGCTTAGGCACTTATTTGCAGAGAGACTAATTGATACAGATTATAGACAGCTTGCATATTGCAGTGGCGTGCATATCCACAATGGACTTGGAAATCTAACATGCTTGCAGACGCTACAAGCACTTGAAGTACAAGCTGAGTCTGTTAGATGTTTTGGGGAGCTGAGGCAACCGAGAAGTTTGATGTTATTGAATGTGAAGGGAATTTATTGTGGACGCATCAGTGAGTCTCTAGTTCAGATGCAGCATTTGTCTTTCCTAGATGTGAATGCAAGTGATGAGAACAAGGTTCTCTTGTTGAATGTCTGCCTGCCAAGCCTGCAAAAGCTAAGTTTGAGAGGAAAACTAGCGGAAGGGGCACTGGAAGAGCCTCCTCTCTTCCAAGCTGCTGGGGGGCAGAACTTGTATGAATTGTATCTATATTGGTCAAACTTGAGAAGACCCGCTGCCATCCCTTTCTCAGTTGTCAAACTTGAGACACCTAAAGTTAACCAGAGCATATGATGGAGAGCAGTTGACGTTTCTCTCGGGGTTGTTTCCCAGCCTAAAGATTCTGAGTCGGCTAATTGACCTGCCTAATCTGAGTCGGCTAGAGATACAGCAAGGTGCCATGGCGAGCCTGGAGGAATTAATCTTAGTCAACCTCGGAAGCATGACGGAGGTCCCACCTGGCATATTCGAGTTCCTCACGTCCACCAAGTATCTAGGCTTTCGTGAGATCAGCAGAGACTTCTTGATATCCCTGGGCCAGTGTTCTGCTACTGTCACGGGAAAGAGGATGCTTCACCAACGAGTTAAGGCGCTGATGCACCTCAATATCCACACAACAGTGCTGCTGTTGTTCTGCTATACCGTCCGGGTTTCCTCTGCTGTTTCAGAATGTACTAGTGCACGTCTTCAGCTTTTGCTGCCACCTCCATTGCAGTGCTTCATTTCTGCTGCACTGCTGTTTGTGTATGCTTATTTGCATATTCAAACTAATTTGCTTACTGCTGTTGTGTGTGTTTATTGTAAGACTGAGACCGAGTTGGGTTTCCATATTCAGAGCTTCTCTTTGCATTGCCTGTGTACGTTTATTCGTATGTGGTAGCTAAGAACTAAATACGATGTCGCCTATTTCAGGTGTGGTTTGTGATTCGTAATGCTCAGGTTTCATTTCCTTATCAAAAAGAATGTGCTTGTGATTCATTAGTGCTCAGGTATATGGTCACTGTCTGTAAATCCTTGATGCTATGATCTGAATGATACGCTTTGTGTCATGAAAAGAAAGGAATTTGATGATGTTCACCAAGCTTCAAGTTCTTGGGATTGGCATGTAATCCCTCTGTCCTATAATATAAGACGTTTTGAACTGCAAAAACGGCTTATATTATGTGTGGTGGAACCGCTCATCAAGAAATATCTTGATACTCATTTAAAAAATTCTGAGGACCATGTTTATCTTGGTACTCATACTAAAATGGCCGTATGCATCCTTAGTTGGTGCAGAGGCCGGGAAGTGAAAATCTCCCCATTTTAAAAAGTGGTTGTTTAAGTTGTCTTCTGAGACAGATGCAACTTGGGCGCAGATTCTACGTAGTAAATATCTGCACTCAAAGACGTTATCCCAGGTTACTCTGAGACCTACAGATTCACCGTTCTGGAAAGGGCTTATGAGGGTTAAAGCCGCTTTCTTTAACAGAACAAAATGTATTGTTGGTAATGGCGAGAATACGCGTTTCTGGGAGGATACGTGGCTTGGTGACGCGCCATTGGCTACACAATATCCGACATTATATCGTATTGTTCAGCGTAGGGATACTCTCGTTGCCACGGTGATGCAGTCTATACCTCTAAACATCCAGTTTAGGAGGGTGCTTGTCGGGCCTCGATGGGAGGCATGGCTTCACTTGGTCCGTAGGCTGATGGAAGTTCAGCTAAATCCTCAGCACGATCAGTTGTTTTGGAAGCTAACTAGAACTGGGGTATTCACAGTCAAATCGATGTATGTTGATATCATTAATTCTGCTGTGATACCTACTTCCAAGGAGGTCTGGAAAGTTAAGGTTCCTTTGAAGATTAAAGTGTTTATGTGGTTTGTGCATAAGCAAGTTATTCTTACTAAGGACAATCTAGTTAAGCGCAACTGGACAGGTTCTACTAGGTGTAGTTTCTGTGATACGGATGAGACCATCAAGCACTTATTTTTTGACTGTCCGTTGGCACGCGGGCTGTGGCGCTCTGTGCAAATTGCCTTTAATATTACTCCTCCCACATCGGTAAACACGTTATTTGGGGCGTGGCTTGTTGGGATTCAGTCCGAAACAGCCAAACATATTCGTGTAGGAGTATGTGCGTTATTATGGGCAATTTGGAATTGCAGAAATGATTTTGTTTTTAACAGAACAACAAATACTCATTTTCTGCAGGTGTTATTCCGAGCTACAGCACTGATCCGTACGTGGTCATTACTCACTCCGACGGAGGCCAGGGAGCGTTTGGTTACTGGATCTGTCCGGTGGGAGACGGTAGCGCGGGATATCTTCAACCGGTTTGGATGGTGATCATGTAATAGGATAGGCATTTAGTTTTACCTATCTGTTTTCATGCCAGCCGGTTGTGGCTTTTGTCGTTGGTGCTTTGCAGTTGACGCTCTATGTAAGCTAGTCCCTGCTTTTGTTACATTACTGTAAGACCTTGTTGAGACCTTGCTTTATTTTTAATAATAGAGGCCGTATGCATCGTTCTGATGCAGAGGCCGGGGAATCCCCCTTTTCGAAAAAAAAGTAGCAGGGATTGAGAATTCTTCATGCCGGATGCAGATGCCCTGTTTTTACTTGCTCTAGCTCTGCAAGTGATGAAGGTGCCTGTTTCAGGATGCAGATGTTTTTTATGTGCCAACTAGGGACCTGCAAGTTAGGGGCTGACTTGCTGGAGCCAAAGTCAGGGGCTGACTTGGCCACTCCTATCCATCATCCACTCTAGATCTAAAGGCTGGAAACTTTCCATGCAATTTTACTCAACCACTGCATGCAAGTGTGTACAGTTCAGGAACTAGCTGCAGAATCCTATGCAAAAGATAGCGAGATTACAGATTCACAATGAAAATCAATTCACAAACAGGCGGTTGTCATTTAGAATGAGTATTTTTTTTTGAAATGGAGGAAGACCCCTGGCCTCTGCATCTGAACGATGCATGCAGCTATTTTATTAATTGTTCACACAAGACCTTACAAAGTAATACAACAGTAAGACTAAAGCCACCGTCTAGGCAACATCTATCGCTACTTCTATCCAATTGATGAAGGGGTGCTGATAGTTTGGGCTTAATACCAAACGACCTCGCAGCCAAACCTACCATCTAAGACTTGAGGTCCCATCCAGGACGCCTGCTGGGTATGGGGCACCCACCGGTCCGGCACACTCCTCAACCAGGACGCCTACCGGGTATGAGGCCGCCGCAGCCACCTGCCACCAATCCATCTTCAGAATTGTACCGCTGCATCTACCTTGCCCGGCCGATGCCACCACGATGTCAGACCGCGTCACCCTCCTGCGCGAGTCCATCTCCGCGCATTGGACGCCGAGTCACCACAGTGGCATGCCGCCGAGATCCGCCGCCATCAATGAGTGTGATGAAGCACCGCTCCAGCAAAGAATCCGTCCTCTGGCTCCTCGATCACATGTGTATCTCCAAGAATGACGCCCCAAAGGGGGGAACAAGACTAGATCGCCGCCATCATCCGATCATCCGACTTAGGGTTTCCCGCGGAGGTAGCAGAGGGGTCCTGGTTGAGGAGTGCGCCGGACTGGTGGGTGACCCATACCCGGCAGGCGTCCTGGTTGGGACCTCAGGTCTTAGATGTTAGGCTTGGCTGCGAGGTCTGTTTGGTATTAGGCCCAGACTATCAGCATCCCTGCATCAACTGGATAGGAGTAGTGACAGATGTTGCCTAGACGGTGGCTTTAGTCTTACTGTTATATGACTTTGTAAGGTCTTGTGTGAATAATTAATAAAGTGGCTGCATGCATCGTCTAGATGCAGAGGCGGGGGGCCTCCTCCTTTTCTAATATTTTTTCTCTTTCCGTTTTGTTAGCCTAGGCTGGAAGTTGATTTTGGCCCCTTACTTTTCATTCTTCTGTTTCTGTACATAATTTGTTCCCAAGTTGCCAGCAATCATATCTCGTGTCGGCATTAACTAGCTATCCAGTTGGAATTCTGAAGTAAGTATACATCATGTTTCTGCTATGGAAAATCAACACTGAATTTCAGTCCCTCGAAATTAACTGAAGTCAGGACAGAAAAGTCTGAGTACGTGCTAAACTGAGATTTCCACCATACTTGTCTGGTATCGCAGGTGTTTTGTAGCTGGAATTATCGAAAGTAAATGAGAAAGAATATATGATGGTAGTATATATAGTTAGTTCCACCGGGTTGATGGATGTTCTGTCAAAGTAACTTCCTTTAGTTCTCACAGTAGTCAGTATGCATATGGTATTGGTAGCTTAATTAGTTTGCTGCTGGTCGGGCAGCTACTGTACTGTTCAGGCTTATCTGAATATAGCCTTAGGGAAGTTTGTAGAAAAATATACTCCCTCCATTTCAAAATATAGTGCACCCACGCTTTCCGAGGTCCAACTTTGACCATAAATTTAACCAACGAGTGCGACTGTGGTGGGAGAAAAAAATTATATAATTGAAAACTTCTTTTGAATAAGAATTCACTGGTATAATTTTTGCTCCCGCTGCAGTCGGTCTCATTGATTAAATTTATGGTCAAAGTTGAAGCACGGGAATAGAGGAAGCACTATATTTTGTAACGGAGGGAGTATTAACATATACATCACCAAATCAATACCATTGGATTCATCATTGATTATATTTTCACATCATATAGATTTCTTATTGTAAGTGTTCATACTGTTTTCTACAAACTTGGTCAAACTTTATAAAGTTTTGAATTTAGTCAAAGCTAATATGTGGGGTAAATAAAAACGGAGGGAGTAATACTTATTAATAGTGTGTGTTTGGAAAACCCTTGTAAGCTTCAGGGCTTTTGATCCTCATCATCATAATACAAGACACCACTGTATGCAGTGTTCCAACAACCCTTGTAAGCTTTTCACCAACATATGTTTAAATTGGAAAACAAATTGCCATCCATATCATTTTCGATGTTTCAGAATTTCTGAATGCAGAGTCGCTGGTCCCCAAAGGACACGTCGAACAGCGTATGGCTATGCTTCGAGCAGAATAGTGAAGCATGAGTACCGAGCACAAAGACCACAAGAAGATTGTGGTAGTGGCTGGGTGTGGGGTCCTTGAACATGAGGCGATTGAATAGTCACACAGGCACATTGCTTTCAGATACCGCAGCATTTCGGAAAACAATTGGAACTTCGAGCTCAACCACAACCACAGGAAGACTAGCAGGGACTTGACTTGCAGGTTCTCTGGCTGGTTCGCAATGGCTTCAACAACAAGACTGGCATGCACCCACTCTCACAAAACCATGACACTGTTCTCATGGTTTCATATTCTGAAGGACACAAGGAGGTCACCACATGTCCAAATCTGGCTGGCTCTACATCGATTACAAGCAAGGTGTGTTCCCCTTGATTGTGTTTTGTTCCTAGTTCTCCTATCAACATCCTAGCTAGTTTCATGCAGAAGTGAGCAGTTTTCCTTGCCATTACAAGCCATGTAGGTGGTTGTTCTCTGGTTTTATTGGGTAAAAGGAACAAGGCAGACACCTCAAGTTGAAGATCAAATCGAGCTACTTGTTATCAACAACAGGATAGCACAATAAAAAGATTCTTCGAAGGATGAGCTTCTTAATGCGACGGTACCACGGTATGGTGAGCTATCAACTATGCTCAGGTTTTAGTAGCCATTCGTTGTCTTTCTTTGATTCACAAATAATCTGGAACAGCGTAGTTATTGATAATGCTTGTTACTGGCGACATACTTAGCACATGATGGGAATTTCTAGCCTCCTAGATTCAGTATTCTTGTTGTGTGGATCTACTAAAGTGAACATGACGTTTCCTTTAATTTTGGTTGTTTAAATCATGGTAGTGATATTTTGATTTCTCCCAAGGACTGCTATGGCATAATAACCCTGTTTTCTTATTCACTTTCATGATTGTAATGCGTCTTTCTTGCAGCTTATTCAACAACTTTAGCTAGTTGTTTCTCCATGCCTCTGGAGATACAATAGATGTTGAGGATTTTTTCTGAAAAATCATACTGAGGATAAAAATGGAGCTAAGTTTCCAGGAACTGTTACATTTGCGAGTTGGCAGGTATTCAGATTGGAGCCCTCTTTCTTTTACTTGATTAAAATTGCAACATCCGATACAATAGATGTCCCAATAAGAAAGTGGATCATGCTTGGTCAGTTATTGGTCAAATGCCACTCGTTCTTGCTTGACTATAGCACAGTCCCAAGCATTTAAAAATTCTCATGGACCTGCCTCCAATAAGGACTATTTTGTTTATTATGTGCGCTAGAGTTAGAAAGATTAATAGTATGAAAGAGTTTAGTAGGAGTACTTTGAAAGGTTTTGCTTATTTTGCTTTTCTGCTGCGAGTGGAGAGTTTTAAAGTGTTTTCAGCAAGTGCGTGCTACTAGGAGAATGCATTGACAGTTTAACTAATAGTACATCACTTCATTTGCAGTGTCATTCTGATGATATCGAGGAAAATACACAACAAGGCCACCACCCAACAGTGATACACTAGCAATTTCTGTAAGAGCATCTCCAACAGACGCCTAATCTTGCCGCGCGCTAAAAAAAATTTACAGCGCCAAAATAGCGTTTTAGCGCCGGACGACTGAGTATCTTCAACAGATGCCCAAAAATATACTGCCCAGCTAGCAACAGTAGCGACTCCAACAGGCGCCCAAAAATAACCACGCGCGCCCGTACCTAGCTCGCCCCGCCGTGGCCGTGGCCGTGCCGCCCGTGCCCGTGGTCGCGCTCCGCCTCGTTGTGGCCGTGGCCGCGCTCCTCCCAGCTGCCCGTGGTCGCGCTCCGCCTCGTTGTGGCCGTGGCCGCGCTCCTCCCAGCCCCGCCACCGCCGTGGCCGTGGCCGTGGTCGCGCCCGCGCCCTCCCGCTCGTGGCCGTGGCCGCGGCCCGCCGCGCCCGCGCGCTGCCGCTCGTGGCCGTGGCCGTGGCCGCGCCCGCGTGGTGCCGCTAGTGGCCGTGGCCGTGGCCCGCGCCCCGCCCGGCCGCCGTCGCGGCCGCGGCCACGCCCCGCCACCGTCGTGGTCGGGCCCGCGCCCGCGCCCTCCCGCTCGTGGCCGTGGCCGCGGCCCGCCGCGCCCGCGTCCCGCCCGGCCGCCGTCGCGGCCGCGGCCGCGCCCCGCCGCCGTTGTGGCCGGGTCCGCGCCCGCGCCCTCCCGCTCGTGGCCGTGGCCGCGGCCCGCCACGCCCGCGCCCCGCCCGGCCGCCGTCGCGGCCGCGGCCGCGCCCCGCCGCCGTCGTGGCCGGGCCCGCGCCCGCGCCCTCCCGCTCGTGGCCGCGGCCGCGGCCCGCCGCGCCCGCGCGCTGCCGCTCGTGGCCGTGGCCCGCGCCCCGCCCGGCCGCCGTCGCGGTCGCGGCCGCGCCCCGCCGCCGTTGTGGCCGGGTCCGCGCCCGCGCCCTCCCGCTCGTGGCCGTGGCCGCGGCCCGCCGCGCCCGCGCCCGCGCCCCGCCCGGCCGCCGTCGCGGCCGCGGCCTTGCCCCGCCGCCGTCGTGGCCAGGCCCGCGCCCGCGCCCTCCCGCTCGTGGCCGTGGCCGCGGCCCGCCGCGCCCGCGCGCTGCCGCTCGTGGCCGTGGCCCGCGCCCCGCCCGTCCGCCGTCGCGGCCGCGGCCGCGCCCCGCCCCCGTCGTGGTCGGGCCCGCGCCCGCGCCCCGCCCCCGTCGTGGTCGGGCCCGCGCCCGCGCCCTCCCGCTCCTGGCCGTGGCCGCGGCCCGCCGCGCCCGCGCGCTGCCGCCCGTGGCCGTGGCCGTGGCCGTGGCCAGCGCCCCGCCCAGCGGGGAGGCCAACGGCGGCTGCGGGCGCACGGGGCGCTTTCCACGCGCGTGAAAAGTTCAGCGCGCTGGAGCTCGAGCGCTAAATATACGGCTTGCGATCCAGTTTTGTCCGGCGCGCTGAAGGCTTTTTACAGCGTGCTCTATTATGCAGCGTCCGCTGGAGTGCTACTTTCAACTCCGCGCGCGCTAAACTTGCGATTTTTTGGGCGCGTCGCTAATATTGGGCGTCTGTTGGAGATGCTCTAAGTAATGGCAGAGATCGTGATTCTTCTAGCCATTAAAAAGATCGGAAATGCCTTGGCAAATGGAGCGGCAGACCAGGCCAGCACTCAGTTTGCGAAGTACCGCATGCAACTAAAGGAGTTACATGGCAACATGGGTCGTGCTGCGAGAGAGCTTCGTGTAATGCATGATGTTCTTTATCAAATGGACATTCGAAACTGTGATGATCAAGTATATGAGGGCTGGTTGGAGGAGGTAAGGAAGGTAGCACATGTGATGGAGGACATGGTGGATGAGTACTTGTATCTAGTTGGCCGGCAACAGGATACCAGGTGTTGCTTTTACCTGAAGAAAGGGTTCAGAAAACCTAGATCTCTGCTTTCTTTGAACCAAATAGCTTTCAAGGTGAAGGAAATAGAGAAAGACCTTGCACACCTGTCAGAGACAAAAAAAGATGGGTTCCCATGATAAACAACCGGGATACTAGCAGCTCAAAATACATGGTCAAGAGATCACAAGATCTAGCAAATATTTCACGTTCCCTTGACGAAGAAGATCTAGTGGGGGTGGATAAAAACAGAGAAAAACTAGAGCAGTGGGTGGTATGTGATGATTTGGAATGCTCTGTCATAGCCTTGCTTGGAATGGTAGGGCTTGGTAAAACATCTCTAGCTGCAAATGTCTACAGGAAGGAGAGAGATAAATTCCAGTGTCATGCATGGGTCTCCATCTCACAAACTTATTCCAGAGAAGATGTCTTGAGGAATATAATCAAGGAACTTTTTAGAGATAAAGTCAATGTCGTATCTAACACTGCGGCCATGGACATCGCATGCCTTGAAGTGACACTGAAGAGATTTTTGGAGCAACAGAGGTATCTGATCATATTGGATGATGTTTGGACTCCAGAAGCATTTGATGACTTGTCTAGGGCGCTTATTCATAATGACAAGGGTAGTAGATTGATAATCACAACAAGGGAAGGTGATGTTGCTACACTTGCCTCCCGAGGACATATCTTAACACTAGAAGCTTTACCAGAAGAACTGGCTTGGGATCTGTTTTGTAAGAAAGCCTATCCCGCAAGAGATACAATTCATGAATGTCCAGCAGAGTTGAAGCCATTGTCCAAGGAAATAGTTAACAAGTGCAAAGGCTTGCCTCTGGTTATTGTGTCAGTTGGTAGCCTCTTGCGTGTGCGTGAGAAAACTATAGATGAATGGAGAAGGATAAATGACCAACTGAGCTGGGAGTTAATTAATAATTCAAGGCTAGGTCACATAAGGAATGTTTTGCATTTGAGCTTCATCTGCCTTCCAACACACTTGAAAAGTTCTTTCCTGTATTGCAGCTTATTTCCAGAAGACTATCTTTTCAAACGGAAAAGGCTCGTACGGTTATGGATAGCAGAGGGGTTCATCGAGGAGAGGGGTGAAAGCACTCTAGAAGAAGTGGCCGAAGGCTATCTGAAGGAATTGATTGATAGAAACATGATACAACTTGTTGAGAGAAACTCATTTGGCAGGATAAAAGAATTCAGAATGCATGATATCTTACGTGAATTGGCAGTTCATCTATGCCATAAGGACTGCTTTGGTGTTACATATGAGGATAAATGTGGGAATTCACTTGAGATGGATGTACGTCGACTGGTACTGCATAAAGTAACGAAGGACATTTATCAGACATTATCTGGTATGAACCGATTTAGAACTGTCATTACAGTCGACAATAGCGTGCCAACGTTCACTATACTACCTCTGCTATGTAAGAAGTCAAGATATATGACAGTGTTAGAATTAAGTGGTCTACCCATTGAGAAGATCCCAGATGCTATTGGAGATCTTTTCAATCTCCGCCATTTGGGTCTACGTAATTCAAAAGTGAAGATGCTTCCAATGTCTGTTGACAAGCTTTCAAATTTGTTGACACTGGACCTTGCTAGATCTGACATACATGAGGTGCCTAGTGGGATTGTGAAATTGAAGAAGCTTAGGCACTTATTTGTTGAGAAAAAAATTGATCCAAATTGGAGAGCATTTAAGTGTTCCAGTGGTGTGCATATTGCCAGTAGTCTTGGAAATCTGAGAAACCTGCAGACGCTCCGAGCATTGGAAGCACATGACGGATCTATTAGACATTTAGGTGAGCTGAGGCAACTAAGAAGCTTGAGGTTGTGGAATGTGAAGGGAATCTACTGTGGGCGCATTAGGGACTCTCTAGTTCAAATGCGGTATTTGTCCAACCTTTCTGTGAGCGCCAGTGATGAGCATGAGGTTCTCTTGTTGAATGTCCTGCCAAACCTGCGAAAGCTAGTTTTGAGAGGGCGACTGGCGGAAGGGGCGTTGAATGAGTCTCTTCTCTTCCAACCTGTTGGGGGGCAGAACTTGTATAGACTGTCTCTATCTTGGTCACAACTGAGGGAAGACCCTTTGCCATCGCTTTCTCGGCTGTCTAATTTGACGCAAATACATTTCACCAGAGCATACAACGGAGAGCATCTAGCATTTCTCACGGGGTGGTTTCCCAAGCTGAAGACTCTTCAGTTGAGAGACCTGCCTAATCTGAAGTAGCTAGAGATACAACAAGGTGCCATGGCAAACCTGGAAAGATTATTCTTAATCAACCTCAACAGCATGATGGAGGTTCCACCTGGCATTGAGTTCCTCATGCCCTCCAGCGTCTCGGCTTCCACGAAATCACAAGTGATTTCTTGCTGTTGTTGCGCCAATGTTCTGCAATTCAAGGGACACAGTGGCAGCATTCTCTCCGAGAATGACCTATCAGAAATGTGTACGTTTGTAAGCAATAGCTACTCCCTCCGTCCCATAATATAAGAATGCTTTTGACACTACACTAGCACAAAAAACGTTCTTATATTATCGGACGGAGGAAGTACTGTACTAGCTTCCTCACTCGTCTCTTATTATCTTATTACTACAACATGCTGATGTGACATGATGTTGGTTATGTAGATGAAGGAATGAAGAGGCTTCGCTATGATGTTCATTATTGCAGATCAAGGAAAAGGACATATCCGATTGCGCATAGTGTCTGGGACTCCTCTGCTTTCTTAAGGCGCCATTTGCTGCTTGTTCCACCTCCACTACGGTGATGCTACTGCTACTATTGTTGGTGTCATCGTGTGCTTTTTCTTGTCAAGTGTGATATTCTCTTTTACTTCCTCCGTCCCAAAAATAAGTTTCTCAACTTTATACTAACTTTCGTATAAAGTTGTATTAAACTTGAGACACTTATTTTGGGACTGAGAAAGTATTATTGTGGCTTATTATGAGATCGAAAACGAGTTGTGTTTCCGTGTTCAGACTTAATTATTTCATGTTACTTGTAGTTGTTTCAACTGTGCACTGCTATTTTGCGCGTGTGCTTGTTGTTGAACCTATTTGAGTTGTGGGTGGCTGTTCATAGAAGACTTGGTTTGTGATTCACAATTATTTCTCAGGTATTCATTTTTATTATCATTATGGTTGATGCCTGGCTCACTACTAGAATTTTCGTATACGCCGGGTGTCGGCGTCTTCACCGAGAGCTAAAACACGGGCACTCGAAAATGTATAGAACGACAAGAGCCACACTCGGCAAAGTGAATAAATTGGCAAACACATGATAATGCCGACAGTATTGCTCGGCAAACAGGCTATACTCGGCAAAGGCACTATTTGCCGAGGGCCATCTGGTCACACACGGCAACGTTTTGCCATGTGGCACATTCGGCTGCGACTAACGGCACGGTGACGGTTGCAACTCTTTGCCGAGAGTGGCTATTGGCAAAGATTTAGTCCCACCTCGCCTGCCGACTAGCAAAAAGACATGTTTAAATAGTTCAATACTCCAACCGCATTAAGCTTCGGTCTTCATTAGTAAGTGTCCGTACAATCACTATGAATCTTCCTGTTCCGGGTAGAGAAGATTCATAGTGGCTGTCGTATTCTAAAAATGGATGCCGGCGTTTTTTTAAAATTTATGATCCACATCTTTAATGAGAGGAGCTCTCAGTGGAGCAATAGTTACCCGAGGGTGGCTCTCGATAATGATAAGGCCACCATCAAAGTTTAGTCCTACCTCACCTAGAGACAAGCAACAAAACCTGTTTAAATTGTTGGGAAACGTTGCATGGAAAACAAAAAAAAAATCTATACACACGCAAGATCTATCCATGGAGATGCATAACAACGAAGGGGAGAGTCTGTCTGCGTATCCTCATAGACCGTAAGCGGAAGCGTTTAGTAACACGGTTGATGTAGTCGAATTTCTTCGCGCTCCAACCAATCAAGTACCGAACGTACGGCACCTCCGTGTTCAGCACACGTTCAGCTCGGTGACGTCCTCCGCCTTCTTGATCCAGCAAGATGGCGAGGTAGTGGATGAGTTCTGGCAGCACGACAGCGTGGTGACACTGATGGTGAAACTATCTCCGCAGGGCTTCACCTAAACTACCTCCAACATTCCGACCTCCAGTGTTGACCCTGTTCTTCGTTCGAGCTGCATGCCCCCACCGGCAGTACTGCACGCCCAATTGTAGAGTTAGAAGCTTTCGAAGCTGTGGGTAGAACTGCAGGGCCCTGTTGGTCGAGCTGCACTTCCCCATGGGCAGTACTGCACGCCCGTGTGCAGAGTTAGAATCCTTCGACGGCATGGGCAGAACTGCAGGTCCCGCTGGTCGAGCTGCACTTCTTCGTGGGCAGAATTGCATGCCCGTGTGCATAGTCGCAGTCGCCGGCTGCAGCGATGGCTTGCTGGGCTTGCCGGCAGGTGCTCTTCCATCGGGGAGCATGGAAGTCTCGATCTTAGCCACGCATCGCAGAACAGGAGGAGCTCCACTGCATGCCCGTGTGCATCAGGACAGCTCGGGACGCCGCATGCCTCTCGCGAGGAACCGCACTGCAACCCTGGGGCAACTGAACCACTTGGAGATCCCAGGGGAACTGCACCCCATCTGGCGCCATCGGAGTCATCACCCGACCTCCTCCGCCGGTGGCGGTGGTTGAAGAAGAGGAAGAGAACAAGGGCGTAGGGCGGCCTAGAGGAGAATGCCGTTGAAGAAGAGGAAGAGAGACTGGGCACGTGCTGCTCGCTTTCGTCGCGGCCCGCAGCCCACGCTACTTCCTCTTCGAGGCGGGGCTCTCCTTCATGGCAATCATATAGAGGAGGGGAGAAGGTGGAGACAGATCCAGCTGCTGGGGTCGCGGGAGGCTGGGGATGCGGCTGCCGTGATCCAAAGGTCTCCGGCGGCGGCGCTTGATGGGACGACGACGGGCGGAGGTGGTGCGCGCCGGGGTGGCGCTGGTAGGTAGCGATGCTGGTCCAGCGGATGGACAAAGAAGCTGGGTTGGGTGCGGCAGCGGTGGGGTGCTGTTCACGGGAGGAAGGTGGAGGGGATCGGGTGGTGGCTCACCGCAACGAGGCAGTGGGTCGCCGGGGGTCGGCGAGGTGGAAGGCGGCCGGGGCGGGGCGGTGAGGTGGAAGGCGGCCATGAGGGGGAGGTAGAGGTAGGAGCGGCGGGGATCTGGGGGTGGCTGGGACCCGTGCGGGCGGCGGAGACGGATCCCGCCGGATCCAGTGGTTGCTGGGCGCCGAAGGTAGTAGGTTGGGGCGGGACGCGACGGCGGCGGGCGGGAGAGCAAGCGGGGCAGGGGAGGCCCGATGGCCATTGGCTGCCGGGCAGGTGGCTATTGGTGGTGGGGTGGGGACGGTGCAAGCGGGGGCACCGGAGGAAGGAGGTTTCGGGGCGGGGCAGGGAGAGGCCCTTGCGGCGGCGCAGGTAATGTCGCCGGAGCGGAGGAGTGTACGGGTGGTGGGAACGGTTGACTGGTCGGGAGTGGGTGGGTGAGGGAAGACAGAGGGGGTGGGTTGGGCGGTGGCGTTTTTTGTTGTTCCGGTGTTAGGTGCTACTAGGTATTAGCAGAATAAGATGTTTGGTGTGCAGAATAAGACTCTAGAGGGTGTTATCATAATTTACCCACCCTAGAGAGAGAGAGAGAGAGAGAGAGAGAGAGAGAGAGGTGGAGGGAGGGGCTAGGCTGAATTGGAGGAGGAAAACCCTCCCTTGGGTTGTGTCCAGTGTGGAGGAGTCCTCCTCCAACTCCCATGCGCCCCCATAACTTGTCCAATAAGCTTAAAGGGTGCGCCACTCCTACATGGGCCTTCTAGGCCCATTAGCTCTCCACGAATATGCCAATTGATATTTTTTTAGCCCATTGACCTTAGATAAATTCTAGGGACTCCTAGATCATTATATAAGTCCTCTATTATTTATATTAGGCCTTGGAAACAATTTCGTATGTGGTAGCTGAGGGGATAGGTTGAATTGGAGGAGGAAAACCCTCCCTTGGGTTGTGTCCAGTGTGGAGGAGTCCTCCTCCAACTCCCATGCGCCCCCATACCTTGTCCAATAAGCTTAAAGGGTGCACCACCCTACATGGGCCTTCTAGGCCCATTAGCTCTCCACGAATATGCCAATTGATATTTTTTTTAGCCCATTGACCCTAGATAAATTCTAGGGGCTTCTAGATCATTATATAAGTCCTCTATTATTTATATTAGGCCTTGGAAACAATTTCTGCCAATATATCATTTCCCGGTGTTACCAGGTATTCCCTGAAACTCTTCCGGTTACCTCGAAACACTTACGATTTTTATTCCCAAAACTATTTCAATAATATTTTCTCATAACTCTCGCTCTAATAACACTCAACAGGTCGTTATTCCTTAAGAGTGAGGCCCTGCAGGTTCGTTAAAATATAGATATGACCGACACTCCCTTTCGCTCAATGATCAATAGCGAAACCGTGGACATCCATATTCATCCCTGTGAATAAACGAATGATATTCGAGTAAACCTTTGTTTATCATAAGCTATCCCTTTGCTTCGCGATACTTTACAAAATCCAGGGTGATATGTATCAGTATCCTCTTGAGTCAATCTCATGCTCACGATACTAGTCTGCTCACTACCAATTTTGTTCGTCTTTCTAGTTGACATGTTCTGGCATCCCTATGACCCAGTCACCTGTGTTTGGCCAGATGATGATGCATGCCATCGCACTGAGAGACCCTAAGAATATCTCTTTATCGTTGGAGGAGCAAATCCCACTCTTGAGCTATCCAACCCCTTGTCAAACTTTCCGACAAACCTATAAGTTGTCCTGATGATCACCGTTAATATATGGCATTTGAGCATCCCCAAAGTTAATCATCCAGTAAGAAGTGGCTACGATCCTCTCATGGTCTAAGAAACTAAAGCATACGTCAACTGTCTGTGTTATATCAATAGATTTGTGACGATACGATAGTATCTCGAAGTATAACAAACAAGTTGGAACAACTCAATATGGCCGTTCTTCTAATGTCATACTCTCAATGTTGTTTGGGACTATCGTTACACATAAAAATATCCCAAGATCCGGAAGACATGATCAACATACAACACTTGAGATAGTTCTAGGGCGAGACTAGGAATCGGATCTTACTGTTTATCATTCCACACATGCTTATGAGATTTTTATTGAATCTCATATTCCAGGATCAGAGCAGATATAGCATAGAATATCAACTCTTAATTATAAATGTGAAAATAAATAATACAATATTATTGCCTCTAGGGCATATTTCCAACATAATTTTATGGTAGGCTATTGTACATGGTATCGTATGAAAAGCACTGTGAGTGCATATATAATACTTTTCCAAAAGAAAGTTGCACGAGTACCATAATGTAACAAAACATAACAGTGTTCCTATTTTATGACCCGCGAGACCTCCCTTCAGAAAATTGTAAGGCACACAATTATTTATATATCCTTGGAGCACACAACAGTTCACAACATATATTATAGCATTTGGGAGCACAACCTTACGGGTAGACCTCAATGACAGCTCGAGCTCCAACTTTCTTGAAAATCTTATATTCGCTGAATCCTGCTTTCATGAAGATGTCGCTCCAGTCCTTTTCATCCCGCTGCCGACCTCTCGTCATCACCAGCTTCAACATATCCACCAGGTGATGGGTTTCCAGCATCAGCCCTGAAGCCGAGCTAAGCATAATATCTATCACAATGACTTTTCCTCCTGCGCCTCGGGGAGGAATGGCCTTCTTGCATTGTGCCAAGATCTTGATGCAATCCTCGTCGCTCCACAAGTGCAGAACAGACTACCATGCACGGATAAACTTCTATGAGTTTAATCAAAACTAGCAAGAAAATATAACTTGAATCATTTTTAGTCGGTGCTCTCTATTGGGTTTCACCTATGGATCACGAACACACGCATAAAACACTAAACATTGGAGACCACAATGATATGTCGGTTTTATCGTGCAATGGTCGTTGCAAGATTCCACGTTGCCTTGATATCATGCACCCCATCACAATCTCGCGAGCGTGTGACTAGAAACCAAACCCAGGGACATATACTGGATCGTGCTACATGCATGACTACATGGAGAACGTTCGTTCACTCACGACTGGCTACATAAGTCCTAATCTGACTCAAACTCGACTAAGTTAACTAGTACTCCCTCTGTTTCTTTGTTTACTTCACATATTAATTAGATTTGCCTTTGAGTGAAACTTTGTAAATAGTTTAATAAAATTCATATAAAATATATCAATGTTTACAACACCAAATAAGTACAAAATGAAAATATACTACTACTTCTACAAAATGTAATATAAGGCATTTTAGATCACTATTGTGATGATCTAAAACGTCTTCTATTAGTTTACAAAGGTAGTAGATGATAGATCTAATAATACTGATTTGGTATTATGAATTTTAATATATCTTCTG
The DNA here is from genome assembly GCA_963921465.1 of Triticum timopheevii. Lineage (NCBI taxonomy): Eukaryota > Viridiplantae > Streptophyta > Magnoliopsida > Poales > Poaceae > Triticum > Triticum timopheevii. Next base: position 27,663,468 of record OY997274.1, on the reverse strand, counting down.
TAAATTTGGTCAAACTTTAAAATGTCTAACTTAAGAAAACCCTAATATATGAGCATGTGGGACGAGGTGGAAGATGGCAGATTCATAAATACCTTGAGCAACACAGCTTGAGCAGGCGGGACGACATGGAAGATGTCACCAGCAACATACTTAACCACTCCTTCAGCCGGAGCTTTGTCGATGACCTTTGGCAGGTCCAGCACAGTGCACTTGATGTGCGGATAGGCCTTGACGATGGCCCTCGCCGTCGTCCCATCGCCACCGCACAAGTCAGTCAGAGACTCCAGTCCCTGAAATAGGTCACGGCACTGTCGTAGCACAAGACCGATCCCCATATGGTTATGGGAAGCCTTGGCCTCGTGGACCAGTTTATCCATCTCCGGGTCCAGGAGCACCATGCTGTCGTCGAAGATGGTCGCGCCGTGCAAGTCCTCGAACGGCGAAGGCACCGGCCCGTCAAAGTCCTTCCTGAACCAGTCCGCCAGCCCAAATGCCGCCTCCACGTAGTACCGCGAGGAAGCCACACGCACGATGGCTGTCTGGCAGGCATCGCCGTCGATGTGGACGCCGTCTACCAGGAGGTACGATATCGGGTTGAGGCAGTACGTCGTCCCCGCGTCGGTGGTGTCGAAGACGCCCGCCGTGGCCAGCTGATACAGCAGGCGGCCGAGGAAGGACAGCTTGGACGGGGGCAGTGACAGCGCGGCGATCAGGTCGTGGGGCGACGCGGCGCCGCCGAGGCCATGGATGGCCGTGGGGATGCCTAGCTCGACGGCGCACCGGAGCGCCATGGGCGTGAGGTAGCACAAGGTGTGGCGCCACAGGTCGGCCTGCGCCTGGAGCAGCTCAGCGTCGGTGGGGACGGCCATCTTGTCGGTCTGAGCTGCCATGATCGTCCCTCTCTCTCTCTCTCTCTCTCTCTGACCTCGGTGCTGTGTTGTGCTCGTGCACTTGTGCTAATTATATAGGGGAGGACTGACCTATACATATAGCATTTGTTGGCTATCCTGTCTTTTCTCGTGGAACACGAGGAGATGATAAGGCAGAGCATGGTACATTCCACTTGTCCGCTGAAGAACAAGCTACTAGTATCGTAAAAGCTAACACGAATAATAGTCAATTGTTGGCTTCTATAGCCCATTTAATAGTTTGCATATATAGTTGTAAACAATAAATATGCAGCCCCACAAAGTTTGGTACTAGGTCGTCATCCAGACACTCATGACGACAGATGTGATTGCTAACCGATTCGTATGACTTAGCTGGCAACCTTTGATAGATTTATGGTCCCTGCATCTTGCTAATTTTCGTAGTTGGAGTGTGGCGATATAGCGGACGAGCTCGCGCGCTCCCGCTTGGTGGACCAATGGTACGGCGAGGCATGGGAGGTTGCATTTAGTGCTGATGAAAATACGACCGAAGATGACAGGTGGGACAGTTCGTGTACGGTGTGTGTACGCATATGACCTGACAACGGGGTGGAATGGCGCCGTGAGCGGCAATGCTATACGTACAAACGATTTACAGGCTTTTATAGGATGATTAACCTTGATTGGTCAATAGGTGAGCGGGGCGGCCCACCCCCCTGAAAATCAGGGGGGGGAAGGTTTGTGATTGGTTGTTAGATGAAAGGAGCGTGTAAAAGCGTGTAAGTCTTTGTATGTCTAGCATTTTTGCGCCGTGACGGACTGACGGTAATCCTAGAAAACGATCCATCGGCACAGAATGGTGGAAACGCACATCGACGTGAGCGAAATAGCTCAACACTCTCTCCTTCACTCATCTCCCACCCTCAGCAGTCAGCACCACACACATAGCACATACACACCAAGGAGACGCACGCACGGGCACATCGCCGCCCACGTCCCGCTTGCTTGCGCACTTGCTGGACGCCACGCCGCCGGCCGGCGAGATGGCCTCACCCGCGCAGAGGCGGAAGCGGTAGGAGGAGCAGTGGATGACCGACGCCTCGCCTCAGCCAGCCAAGTAGTTGCTGCTGGGGTTCGAGCGCCTCCTCCGGGACAACCTCGGCGCGCGGATGAAGAACCTGGAAAATGGCATATGAAGCGTAGTACTAGCAGCATGTACGCAATCGATCTGTATCTGTGTAATTTTCTGAAAATGTTTTGTATTGGTTCATGGGATTCGGGAGCAATTTTTTTTTCTGTATAACATACCAAGTTTGAATGAAATTTCTATTGGTCACATGGCAAAGTCAGAACATTATGTTTCCAAGCACATGCCAAATTTTTAGAAAAATTATAATTGTCACACGACAATTTACAAATTCTATTTTCTAAATCATGGCAGTTCTTGAAACAAATTTATAGTTGTCTAATGGCAATTCTAGAAACAAATTGTGTTCTCTAAATCATGGCAATTGTTGAAACAAATAGTTTACATACATGCCCACTTAATATATATCGCCATGTTCACATGGCAAATACAGGTATTCTTAAAAAAATTACAGGTATTCTTGTTTGAATTGTACCATGGCAAAAGCAAATAAAAAAAGTATTTATCATGGCATTTTTATTGTAGATACAATGTCAAATTATCTTTTTATTGTTTTTATAATGGCATTTGTTTTGTAAATAACTTCGCAGTTATTGAACATGTCAAAAAATTCTCTTCCGTAGCATGGCAAATTCCTAAATTTGCCGTGTTTCTAGAGAACAAAATTCCTAGCAAAAATTGTCATGCACCCATGATTTTTTTTCCTAAATTCGCCTTCTTTCTCAAAAGAACAATATTCTTTAAATTTGCCACGATGTGCACTGTTTTTAAGAGCATGATGGCACACTTTGCGTACGCATCCTGACAAATTATATACACAATTGCCATGCTTTGTTTTTCTTTTCAACATCATGGCAAGTAGTGTCATGGTAATTTTTACACATAATTGCCATTTTTGCCATGTTGTATTTTTTTTGGCTTTGACAAATTATGATGTTTTATTTGTGTTCAACTATGTACATGACATGGAATTTTACTTGATTTTTAGCTATAATATATACATGGCAACCTCTTTTTTCATGTTCAGTTTAAGTTTTGTACTACAACCATATAATATCCATGGCAAACTTAATGTGTTTTTGACATGGCGTCTTAAGTAGTTGTTCTATATCTATGTAGTTGCCAAGGCAAAAATTAAGATATTTTTCGCCATGCCACCTTAAGTTTTGTAATACACACACACACACACACACACACACACACACACACACACACACACACACACACACACACACACACACACACACACACACACACACACACACACACATATATATATATAAATGTCATGTTAAACTTTTTAAAGATGTTTCTGCCATGGCACCTTAATATGTATTAGATCTATGCTCATTAAATGGAAAAAAATACTTGCTTTTTAGCTATAAACTAGGCATGACAAACTTTCTGATGTTTTTGCCATGGGCAGTTTAAATTTTATACTACATTTCAATAAATATACTTATGGGGAATTTATTGTATTTGACCATGGCAGGTTTATTGCATCGACCTTTGCATTTTTATTCGTGGCTACCACCGTAAATTCTTGTTTCTGAAACTTAGCATGTCAAATTTATTTGTACAAAATCTAGGAATTTTTCCATGTTATTAATTGCCATCATTTTAGAAAACATAGGGAAGTGAATTTGTCATCACTTGAAAAGCATAACAGAAATTTTTGGAGTTGCCTTGGTCCACTATTTAGTTTTGCCAGCAAAGTCTTTTTTTTTGCCATGGTGTAAAAATAGTAGGGGTGGTTCAAGAATTGCCTTGCGTTATAGAGAATTGTTTTTCATAAATTGCCATGTGAACACTACAAAAAATATGAATGTGTGCTCTTGTATGGAAATAGCAAAAATGATTCTGAAATTTTCCAGGTGAGTATTAGAAAAGTTGTGGACAGTCAATCTAGCTGCATGGACGAAGTAATTAGCTAGCTCTGCACACAGGAATAAGTATACCGGTGTATGTGTGTGTCTCAATCGCATGGCAAGCCTATTAGTCTGATGAGAAGTCTGATATATGTGACGGACGTCGTCGCTGCATCCAGCAAACTCGGGACGAAATCACTATTCTGACCTTTTCAACAATCTTTGTCACAAAATGAACTTGACATGAAAGTATTTCACAATCTGACCCTTTTAGCAACGCCACAGCCAGTGGCGTTTCTTCTCCATATAAAAACGCTGAAGTAGCTCGCGTTTCAGACCCACATACGAACGCCAAGCTAGCTAGCGCTTCCGACCCACATGGAAACGCCAAGCACGTTGGCGTTTCCGCCCAGGCCGAAACGCCATGATCATTGGCGTTTGTAGCATAAACTCCCGCCGCCGTCCCAAAGTACTTGGCACACTGTAGGCACCAACCTATACAGCTAGGCTGTCGATCTATTGTGGGAGCCCGCTTCGTTTCTTCATTTTGTACTGAGATGAACTGAAGCACTGACCGTTGGCTAATGGCTGTACTCAACTTTGTGTTTTGCAGAGATGCTGCATCTCCCTCCGAACTCCAAGGACGCCGCCATCTTCAGCCCCGGTGGCGACAAGGGCACCGCTGCAGCTCCAGGTGACTGAGCCTTCCGTTTCCTTAGCTCCACTCTTCTCCTCCTGTTGATTCATTAGCACGGTGAAAACTACGTACGATACATCGAGCGTAACTGGCGAAAGATGGTTGAACCATAGCCCATGTGCTTGTTGCCATCAATGGCGCTTTTCACAGACTTTTTCCCTTGCCGTAATGTACGTGTGTCTGGAAATTAATCAAGCCGGTTACTCATTGCTCCTGCAACACTGATGTCCCTCTGTAGTTCTGCTGTCTGTCACTCTGTCTGATCTCTGATGTACTAACAAGCACCGGTTTCGCTTTCCTCGCAGCCAAGGACAACACGGCGTCCACGGCCAACTCCCGTGCGCAGCAGGCTGCCAGCGCCGGCACCGCCTCCTCGACGGCGACCGCCGGCGTCGCACTGACGGCGTTGCTCGCCGGCTACCTTGCGCTGCTCCTACCTGCGGACTTCCTGGCGACCGCCGCCTCCTTCTAGTCCATCTCCGAACGTGCTGTGGCAACGCCACGGGCTGCATGCAAACTATCGGCTACAAACGCCAAGAATCATGGCGTTTCGGCCTGGGCGGCAACGCCAACGTGCTTGGCGTTTTCATGTGGGTCGGAAGCGCTAGCTAGCTTGGCGTTCGTATGTGGGTTTGAAACGCGAGCTGCTTCGGCGTTTTTATATGTAGAAGAAACGCCACGGGCTGTGGCGTTGCTAAAAGGGTTAGATCGTGAAATACTTTCATATCGAGTTCACTTTGTGGCAAAGATTACTGAAAAGGTCAGAATAGTGATTTCGGCCGCAAACTCGGTCGTCGGCTATGCACGTGGGTCCACCATCATCCATATATAAAATAAGGATGTTAGAAAACCTATATGGCCGACAATACAGCCCATATCATGAAGGAAACGAGCGCCTAGCGATTCCGAGAGCGTGCGAGCTCGTCCGCGCTTGCTAATTTTCGTAGTAGTTGCAGCTATACACTAGTAGAAAACCACCCATTAGACCCGGTTCGTAGGGGCCTTTAGTCCCGGTTCATGAACTGGGACTAATGAGTCGTTACTAATGCCTCCACCCATTAGTCCCGGTTCAAACGCGAACCGGGACCAATGAGCCTCCACGTGGCCCTGTCCGCCGAGCCCAGTCAGGGGGTCTTTGGTCCCGATTGGTGGCTCCAACCGGGACCAAAAGGAATCCACGCGTCTGCATTCCAGTGGCTGGGTTTTTTTTAAAAGGAGGGGGGTTGGGGGTTTAATTTAGGTGTTTCGTATATTGTGTTAGCTAGCTAATTAATAGAGAGAAGTGTCCTCTCTTATGTCCGTGCTTGGTCGACGCTACGTAGTATATATACATAAGTGATCGAGAGAATTCAGTACAGAAGTTCGTCATGCATACCGAGAGAAGATCGATCGACCTCTCCTTCTCCAAGGGATTGGTCGAACAACAAGTTTCTTACTGGCTACATACATGTATAAGATCTCTTAATTACAAACCACTAGCATTTGAAATGAAGTTCTACATGGTATTCTCCGGCTTTACTGATGACGTGTTCAAGAAAGAATCCCGCCAACTCCTCTTGAATTGCTTTCATGCGATCTGGTGGTAGGAGTTCATCCCGCATCTGCCACGTCTAATTAATTTGAAGAAGGGGGTTAATTAATACATATATATGAATGAAACTCAACAGAAATGATGGTGTAATAAAATGAAATTGTGAATATTATTGCTTACGCACTTCATATTGTCTTCTAGAGTAGCCCCGCTTGTTTTTCAAAGCCGCGTTGTGGATGAACTCGCACACGTAGTATCCACAGAAATCATTCCCTTCCTCCTGCCACAAGCACTTTACGAGAAATAGAGGTCAATCAAACTGATAATGAAGCATTATATAAATGGCATTGATGAAATTTAAAGTATAGCTATAGAATCAACGGGAGATGCGCGCCAGTAGTACTTACTTTCGGGTATACATATTGCAGCTCCTTCGGCAGTCCCGGAGCTTGTGCGGTGAACTGTTTCCAAATCCTGCAAGACAAAGAAAATAATTATTATTACTTGAGATATCAGGAAATGAACAAAAAGTTGCCGATATGGTGCGATAATGATCGATTGAACTTACTTGCTGAGCATTTCATTCATGTCCGCATAGGTGCTGGGATCTTTCCGTCTGGAGTCTAAGACGGTTACTAGTCCACGCTCAAGCTTAATCTCCAGAAGAATATAGTGGTACCTGCACACGTATGCATAACTCATCAGTTACATTAACCTCGCTCGAGTAATAAGGGAAACCGAATATGCACACGACAGTAACACTCACGGGCCGTTGTAAAGAAAGAGTATGTTATCTTTGTTTTGATTTTTGATTAACAATTGTAGCAAGTTGTCCTCGGCCTCTTCGACGTTCTTTTCAACCAAAAATACATCTATGATATTTGTGTTAATGAACCCAATATCATAGATTTCATTTTTTTTGCACTCGACGATCTTCAGTCTGCATAATATATTGAAGATAATTAATTATAAATATATGCAATGAAAGAGCCGAGCTATATATCTCTACTATTAAAGCAGAATCGGACATCATGATGGTTGGACCTCCCTAATCGCCTACATGTGGTTCTCCTCGCGCCTGAAAAATCGGGCCTCCTCCACCTCTTCCCGTTCCCGCACGAAAGAGAAAAAACAAAAAGAAAATAAAACAACCAAAAATGCTAGACATACAAAGACTTACACGCTTTTACACGCTTCTTCCATCTAACAACCAATCACAAACCTCCCCCCCCCTGATTTTCAGGGGGGTGGGCCGCCCCGCTCACTTATTGACCAATCAAGTTTAACCATCCTGTAAAAGCCTGTAAATCGTTTGTACGTGTAGCATTGCCGTAAAACAACCCACGTACGCACGTCCACCTCCCACTCCCCTTCCCCAAATCCCTCGCTCTTGATCCCTTGCCTCTCCAAATAGGAATCGCCCCCGCCGACCTCCTCCCGCCCACGAGCGGCAACAAACTGCAACTGTCCTAGATTGGAGTGGTGGATCCGCTCATTGGCATCTCATCTCTTATTCATCGAGTTCAGGAGGAGCTCGTTGGCATGATCGCATCTCATCTCTTCTTCGCCGAGTCCAGGAGGAGATCCACGCGGGGAGGGAGACGAACAAGAGCGGCGCATCGACGGTACGGGCAAACGACGACCCAGGTATTGCTATCTCCCTACCCTCGCTCCACCCCATCTTCTCCCTGTAGCATGTACTGCCACACGCCCACGTTCCCCTCTCCAATGGCTGATGCTCACGGTAGCCTGTATTGCGGCACCCGCATGTTCTCTTGGCAGGGCCGGCGAGCGGCATGCCATTGTGTTGCAAGAGGCACTGGCGGGGGCCTTCTTGTTGTAGACGGGGCGTAGGGGTGCGGCAACATGTCAAAGGGCTCCACCCGCTTGTCCGTCACCGCCGGATGTGTCCCTGTGGCAGCAGATCTGCCTTGATCTTCGTCCACAAGAATGGAGGCAGTGCGATATGGCCCTGTTTTGTTTTATTCCCACTTGTTGCAAAACTGGTGGTTGTTCATCTTGATGTAGTGACTTGACATCACCTTGTTCTTGATCCAAATAGGATGGACATTCACATTCACGTTTTGGCATTGACTGTACATACTCCTTTCAAGTTAGATTAACAAGCTACTAGGTGATTATGAAAGGTAATTTTTCTGGCATGCAGTTCCTCTGGGCGCGTCATGCTCATATTAACGTTAAGTAAGTAGAAAAAAGTAAGCAGCCTCCTTGTGTTTCTGTTTGGTAAGAAGCATCCTTGTGTTTCTGCTTGGTAAGAAAATTGTATGTCATTTGCTAATTTCAACAGATTGTGGATGACCAACAAGTTTTCATTTACTAAGAAGGCATTTGAGATGAACTTAGGTGTTTTTACAGGGTACCTCTTCTCGCATTGTATTGGTAGGTAGGTTGCCTTACAACACCGTTGATGTATTTTCCCTTTGTTGTCTATGCGCGACATCTGACTTCCAAAAGCTTTCTGATTCAAATGTTGGCTAGGCTTGACAAACTTCACTGTCTTTGTGAGTGCCACCATACAGGCCACACTTCAAAATTTATTTGTAATGTATATTTTGTAGGTACCAAGTTCAGGCTTATTGGAACGGAAAGATTAATTCCCTGAATATGTGATTGCAACAAAGAAGTCGAATAAACTCAAAAACTTTGTCGTTGAGGCTAAGAAGAATGTGCTTTGTCTCATACCAGCACTTGTCAAAAGGATGCTATACAAAGGCATGTTTTTGTTTGGGTTCAGCAACTTGCCTGGTGACATTGAGGCAAATCGGGTAGATGAATCGAATGCATTCCAGAATAAACGGGCGAAATTTGCATGTGACATGTACGCGAATTTTCTTCTTTACCACTTGTCTGATCTTCATCATTAGCTTTTGTGTTTATTTCTTGTAGGATAGTAAGCTCTTCCCTTCATGACGATATTCTCTATATGCAGACAAGAACGCGTGCAGACAAGCATGCATCAGAGATTACTCTCTTTGACAACAGACCACTCCTTCCCAGTCTATGTTTTGCACAATGTGTTGCTGGTGGCGGCCGTGGGGCACCATCTGCTCCTCACTGTACCGTTGCGGACTAGATGCGTCTAGCTGCTTCGGCATGCCACACACAGTCAGTCATGGCAACGAACTGAACGAGCTCTTGTCGACAGCGGCCGTGCAACACGCCGGCGGCTTATCCTCGCCCCACCAGCTGCCACAGCAGCTACCCATCCAGCTGTTCTGTGACACCGCACAGTCAGTCATGGCCTCACTCACAGTCTGAAGGATGGGAAACGTGATCTATGGTCATGAGCCATGCAGATTGATCCTCTTGAGGGCATGGATGTGAAGATCGATATGTGATGTACAAGTGTCGCAACGATTTTGGTGGTACTGCTTGGTACTGCAAGTTGGATTATGTGATGTAAGAAATTGTAATTTGTCGACATGCTATTAGTTAATACTAATATTTGCTCCATGGTAATGGACAAAGTTTGATTTCAAGTATAAGTTTGAACTGAAATTGATTGGATGACCAAACTGTACCTGTTTGGATCTCTTTATTTTGTTGTATAGTTGCTTCTGTGGTATCTTCTCTACTTTCTTTGTACCATCATTGAAAGTAATATGGATAAGAGAGGGGTTTCAGAAATAGGTTGTGTGCATGGTCCAAAACTGAACCATGGATGTTCATAGGGGGACCGGGCCACCACAGATTCTTGGTTGGCTGGGTGCTATTCTGCTAGATGTTTCACGTAGCAAGACGACACCGTCAGGATTAAGTCAAAAAGCTGAATATCATTGATGCTTTGTCGATTTTTTGTCTGAATTTTATTCACCTGCATAATGTTGAGCTTCCTGTTCTAAATAAATTTGATGTACCCAATTTAGTCTCCTGCAGAATGTTGAGCTTTATGTGATAAATTAATATGATGTACATTGCGTGAATAAAAACTTGTGGTATTTGTAGTATATTCTCCTACTTGTGAAGTTTGCGGTCAACAATTTACATAAACACAACATACTATTTAATAATGTTCCTTATGTGCGAGGATCCACTGATGATCAAGTTAAGGTCAAATATTTGCTGGCAAAGGGATTGCGGGAAATCTATGCAAATTGCTTAAGGTTCAACAAAATTGTGAGACACTTTATCTTATTTCTTTCTATCATGCCCTATGAATTAAAGTACAATTCAGGCAGGCTCCAAGCCTCTAATAGTTGAACGGAGCAAAAACTTAACCCATCCTTGTTTCGCCCTGCTTTATAAAAAAAGCAACATCGGAAGAAGTACACGGTCGAACGATACAAGGTGATGAGGTAACCCTCTTACAAAGCCGATCCTAAAATAAATGGCACACGCAAGACGCACGCGACTACGCTACCGACAAAGACCACCGAGAGAAATAAACACACTACACGCTATGACCTAGCACACCTAAACTCCACGACAACGCCCCCAAGAGAGAAAACGACACAGAGCGTCGCCGTTGCCGAGTCCACACGGGACAAAGGTCTTCACCCGAAACTTTGACACGAAGAGAAGAACGCGACACCCTCAGGTGTCGCCGTCGTTGGCGCCACGGCACAGAGCTTTCGCTCGGCAACTCATCCGTGTCACTGCGAGGTCACCAGGCGAAGCACGACGAAGTCAGAACTCCAGATCCGGATCGGGACGCCGCCCCTCCAAGAGAGAGGGCACATCCGAGCTACCCACCGCACAACCTCCTGTTGCCCACGCAAGCCGGGAGGAGAGCCACCACCACCGCAATGAAGCCTGTCGGAGAGCAATCATGCGACCCACCATCCGAAGCCGCTGCCCCGGCATCCCTGTCGCTAGATAGCGTATGCTGCTCACATTACAGCGCACTCAACCAGAGCAGGAGAAGCGACGACACTCCATCAACTCCTAGCCCGGCATCAGTCCCCGAGTCTGGGTTGGCGCCTCCACCGTAGGAGGCACTAACACCTGCATCCCGAGCCAATCCCGGTGGGCTGGGGGGACACCACCCTGAGACTGCCGACGGCCGCCGACGAGCTAGCCCCGGGCCCTTGGCCAGGCCGGCTCACACGACGCCATGTCCATGGCCACCGACACTGATCCGCGCACCGATGCACCACTACCATGACCACCACCATCCAGCACCGTACCCGCAAGGAGACTCGCGAGCACCTCCCTGGTCGAGACCGACCACTCCTACCCAAAGCACATGTTCTGATCCGCTCCGGGCCGTGACTGGCCCGTCTGAGCACAAACCCTAGATCTGAACCTACCCATTAGTCCAGATCTGGGAGAGGGAGAACGCCGCCACCGCCACCCTGCGCTACCAACCGAAGCCCAACCGTCAGATCCGCGACATTGTGAGCTCAATTGGCCCGCACCACTGCTGCAGCCACCCGCAGCCGCCTAAGCCGGCTGGAAAGGACCAACCGGAACCTCAACGCTGCCACGGGCGAGCCCCTCCACGCCGTAGCCTCCACCGCGCTGCCCCGCCATGGAGGAGGCCACAGGCCTGCGCCACCTCAGCCCGCGCTGTCCCAGGGCAGCAGGACGGCCGCCGGGCGGATCTCATGCCGTCGCCGCAATTAACCCATCCTTCTATACTATTACAATGTGCTTATGTGCTTATGTCCTTTTGTTGTTGCTACCTGAAAATTGGTGAACATATATGTGATTTTGGCTTACATGCATGTTTGTTAGCATAAATACCTAGGGGGTTAATGACACAATCTTTAGGATTCAAAAAATTATTCAGAAGATGGATTTGAGTGAATTTTGTACTCCCTCCCGCTTGCAGTTGCACCGCCTCACCCAGTTGCTCCCTCGTCCCAAAAAGAGGTGGGGCGTACGCAGCGGTCGTGAGCTCGCTGTCATGGGAGCTCACGAGATAGCTCTAGCGCAACTGATCGCCAAAAAAGGCATCAAAAGAATCTTTCAAAATGACAAAAAATATAATTTGTGGCAGTACAATATTAAGATTGGTAATCAGGGCTGGCAGATGATGGCGAGAACGAAGATGGAAGGAAGAAGGATTGTGGAGAAAGATGACACTTTAATTGTCTTCTTGCAAGGAGATACCCATTAACAGGACATGAAAATTGCTGAGGGGGAAATGAGTGGGTCAAAGAATGAGTTGGCCGACCTACGAATAGAAACCCCACATTTGGTTTTGGTTACCACACACATTTCTGAATTAGAATAATTGTTTAATCAATGTTTCTACTATTCCGTGGCAACGCACGGGCATTCAGCTAGTAGAGACTAATGACAGAAATAGTACTTACAGGCAGTAGCAAAAGACCATTAATTTATCGAGGGCCTTTTGATTGAAGAACTCGAAGAACTCCTCAAATGGAATAGCCAACACATCATTTGAAACGAGGTCGTGCTCCTCTTTAATTTTCAGATACAAAGTGTTCGTCCCCTCAGACTCTCTGCAGGTTTTCATGTACCAACTATGGAATCTTCGCATCATTGTTGTCAGAGACTTTTCATCTTTGACGAGAGGCTTCCCGTACTCGTATCTGAATACGTCCACCTCCATGAAATCAGGAAGTGCATCGTCAGACAGGTAATCTTCAAGATTGCCATAACCGGCCACCGTTCCCGGAGGATTAGACACATTGAGCGGGGGGCACGATTGCTGTGCTTGTTCGCCGAGCTGGGCAATTTTTTTCCCCTTTGCTCGTTGTTCTTTTGACCTTTTATCACTGACAGTAGTTCCCGACCGCTTGGCTTGGAGATATGTCTGTTCAGTAATGCGCTCATAGTTGGTCCTCGGCGGAGACTTTGGTGGTTTCCTCAGGGCATCGAGAGTGCGCTTTGCTTTTACCGGATCTACCTTCTCCTCCGGAGGTGGATGTATCTTTGCTTTCACCCCTTCAAAGAACTCCTTCACTTGGGCCTGCACGATCGTATTGTTTTCCTCCTTGGTCCTCTCGTATGGTAACTTCTCTACAGGCTTTAGAGGTGGACCGTATCTGTATTGCCTCTCTCTTCTTGTGCTGCTAGACGCCGGAGCAGACGGAGCGGCTGCGGCGTCCATCTTCTTTCGTGCTTGCTTACGAGGCGGAGGAGAAGGACTACGACGCGCCGGAGCAGCCGGGGCGGCGGCGGGTCTCTTCCGCCCTTGCTGGCGAGGCGGAGAAGGAGGAGGCGGAGTGCCGCCACGCGCCGGAGAAGGAGGCGGAGTGCCGCCACGCGTGCCCTGATTGTCACTCGCCGGAGGAGGAGGCGGTGGAGGAGGCGGAGTGCCGCCACGCGTGCCCTGATCGTCACTCGCCGGAGGAGGAGGCGGTGGAGGAGGCGGAGTGCCCTGACTCGCCGGAGGAGGAGGAGGAGGCGGAGGCGTCCAGTTCAGAAGGTCGATGAGCTCCTTCCGCCATAGGCATGGAGTCTTCAGAGCAGAACCCAGCCTAGTCTCCCCTTCACTGGTAGGGTGCTCAAGCGTGAGGTCCTCAAATCCCTCCGTTATTTCATCCACCATCACCTTAGCAAATCCTTCTGGAATCGGCTGGCAGTGATAAGTTGTGCCGGGTCGACTAGGATAAACTTGGCCAACAGCCGCCTTGACCTTCAAATTCATGCATCGCGCCATAATGTGGCAATTTTGATACTCCGTGATACCATCCACGGGATAGCTGGCAGGAGCCGTCAAGACATGCTCCGGCTGAAGCAGCTCGGTGGAAGCAACGCTGCTTCTCCGTTGAGATGGCGGGGTAGCTTCGGGGGAAGCTTCGGCATGTCGTTTGTTGCGATCTGCTGCTTCTCGTTCCTCTTCTCGATCCTCTAGCCTCATTACCCTTCCAAGCAGCGCCTGCATTTGGTCCTACTCCAGTTTCTTCCTCCTCTCGTGGGTTTTGTAACCCCCTGCGTCCGAAAAACCAACCTTCCACGGAAGGGAGCCTGGCGTGCCTCGTGTCCGTCCAGGGTGCTCGGGATTCCCAAGGGCCATTGTGAGCTCGTCCTTCTCCCTGTTTGGAAGGAACGTCCCTCACTGCGCTGCATCGATATAGTGTCGAAGGTTCTTGACTGGTGTTTGCAGTTGCTCGTCCGTCCACTGACACTGCCCTGTTACAAGGTCCAAGGTTCCGCCAGCCCCGAAGAACCAAGTCCGGTAACGGTCTGGCCAGCGCATTGTCTCTGGTTCGATCCCTTTTTCAAGCAGATCATGCTCAGCCTTGGACCACTTAGGCCGGGCTTTGAGGTAGCCACCTGACCCCGTGCGATGGTGAAGCGTCTTCTTCGCAGCATTTTTCTTGTTTGTCTCCGACATCTTCTTACTCTTTTCCGATGTCTTGTGGGCCACAAATGCGGGCCAGTGATCTTTGATCTTCTCATATTTGCCGATGAATTCTGGTGTCTCTTTTTTCTTGACAAACTGGTTCAGATCTTTCCTCCACCTCCTCATTAGGCCTGCCATCTTCTTAAGAGCACAAGACTTGATTAATTGCTCTTTAACTGGCTTCTCCGGATCCTCCTCTGGCGGTAGGGTGAAATTTGCCTTCAGCTCAGTCCAAAGATCTTCTTTCTGCATATCATTGACATAAGACACCTCAGCGTCTTCATCCTTAGCAGGCTTATACCATTGCTGGATGCTGATCGGGATCCTGTCCCTAACAAGAACCCCGCACTGAGCAGAAAATGCCTTCTTTGTCTGGATGGGTTCAATCGGTTCGCCGTCGGGCGCGATTTCTATGATCTTAAACTTTTCATCCGAGCTCAACTTTTTCTTCGGGCCTCGTCTCCTTACCGAAGTTGTGCTCGATCCGGAGGGCTAGAAATTATAAGGAAGAAAGGCGACAGTAATTAATATGTGTACATATACCAAGACAATGGATGCATCAATTAACTTGTCAGCACGGGCTTAACTAATATATATATACCTGGCCGGACTCGGTTCGGTGACCGGAGCAGTCAGCACGGTCTCCTTCGTCTTGTACCTCCATTGTGTCACCGGAGCCATCATGAACATAGTCCTCCTCTTGTACCAGCATTAATGGGTCAAAGCCATCATAAACATAGCCCTCTTCTTCATCCAGCTGACCAACGGTGTTGATGAGAAATGACGCAACATCATCACTTCCATTTGCGATTATGTCCCCCAACATCGCTTCCGTTTCTTCGTCTCGGGAGTGCTCCATAGTTTCTGCAAATATTGACAGCATGTCAATTATTATTCAAACATGGTACATAGTGGCAAACGTAGAACTAGCTAGCTAATCACAATAAGGAATCATGTTAGTGGCCTCGACACTGCTTCTTTAGGGTTTGGGGTCGCCTCGACACAAAGCTTCAAGGGTTTGGGGTGGCCTCGACGATAACGCTCTTTTAACTTGATAAATTTGGGTGGCCTCGAGAGAGTTAATTTGTCGGGTAGGGGCGCGGCGGGAGGGGGTACGTAGGAGACCTGCAACATCGTTTTCTCTCTAGGGTTTGGGTGTCCTCGAGAGTTTTGGTCGAGCGAGAGGGCCGAGGGGGGTGCTGCAGTTGTATCTAGAGGGGGTTATATCGACAACGACGCGACATACATATACATGGGAAAATAATGTTATCGGGGAGGGGGTATCGGTACCACCCCCTCGTGTTGAAGTTTCTTCTTTCTCCTTTCCTTTCTTTCTTCTTCTCCTCTTCTTTTTCTTCTTCTCCCTCGAGAAAGGAAAATAATGAAGGAAAAGGAAGAAAAGAGGAAGAAGGAAGAAGGAAGAAGAAGAAGAAGTAAAAGAAGAAAAAAAAGAGGAGAAGAAGAAAGGAATAGAGGAGAAGAAGAAAAAATAGAATTTCTTCTTTCTCCTCTATTCCTCTCTTCTTCTCCTCTTCTTTTTTCCTCTTCTTATTTATTTCTCCTCTTCTTCCTCTCCTCTTTTTCTCCTTTCTTCCTCTTCTTATTTTCCTTTTTCCTCTCATTCTTTTAGTATTGCTTGTTTTAAAAAAATGTTCAAATATAAAATTTCAAAAAAAAACAAAGGTTTTGCCTAATGCATTGTTCATATGAATATACAAACATTTGCATATTCTACAATAATTGATATCAACAAAAAAAATCTATGAACAGAAAAAAAACCTAACTTTTCTAAAAATCTATCTTTTGCATATATGAAAACATTAATACACATATGAACAATAAATACATATATGAACAAAAACATAATCTGAACAATTTTTGAACATTACATACACATAGCCACATACATACACATATACATTATATGAACAAAAAAACTAAACTAATAAAAATGAAAAAAAAACAGAGCCGCATATATATATAGCCACATACATACACATATATATATACATTGAACAAAAAGTTTAAACTAATAAAAATGAAAAAAATAGCGGCGGCTCACAGCGGTGGCGGCGCGCGGGGGCGGGCGACGGCGACGGGGCAGGGGCTCGGGGCGCGGGGCGCGGGGGCGGGCGACGGCGACGACGGCGGGCGCTGGCTCGGGGAGGCCGGCGCGGGCTCGGGGAGGCCGGCGACGACGACGGGCGCGGGCGACGGCGACGGCGACGGCGGGGACGGGCGGGCGGTGTCGGGGCAGCCTAGCGGCGTTGATGTGCTCGGCGTCGTCGGGGGGCAACTGGTGGTGATGAACTCTGCAAAACTGCGAAGTGCTACTTATATACAAGGAGCATTGGTCCCGGTTGGTGGCACCAACCGGGACTAATGCCCCCTTTAGTCCCGGTTGGTTCCACCAACCGGGACCAAAGGCCTCTTTTTCGGCAGCCCAAAGGGCGGGAAGCTGCGGCCTTTAGTCCCGGTTGGTGGCACCAACCGGGACCAATGCCGCCCCCCTTTAGTCCCGGTTGGTGCCACCAACCGGGACCAAAGGCCCCTGTGCTGCCCGCATCGGGGCCAAAGTTTAGTCCCACCTCGCTAGTTGAGAGGGGAGCGCAGTGGTTTATAAGCCCCACTGCCGCACCCCTCTTGAACTCCTCTCTATTGCAGGCTTATGGGCCTACTTGCTACTGCTTTGCCCGATGGGCCTTCTGGGCCTTCTGCGGGCCTGAATCCTGGCCCAAAGTAGGGATTCAAGTCGTATTCAGGCCGTGGGGGCCCAGTAGGGGGCACTTTTTTTTTGTTTTTTGTTTTCTTTACTTATTGTTGCTATTTTTATTTTTTTCCATTTTTTTGTTTTGTTTTCTGCATTATTTATTTTCTTTTGTTTTTTGCTTTATTTTTTAATTCTTTTTTCTTTTAGTTTTAGAAAAATTATAAACTTTCTGTTAGTGCCATTACTTTTCAAATTTGAAAACACCTTTTTTTGTTTTCTTTCTTTCTTGCTTTATTTATTTTATTTTGTTTCTACTTACAACAAAATACTTATTGTTGTTTTTTTGTTTTGTTTTCTGCATTATTTATTTTCTTTTGTTTTTTTCTTTATTTTTTAATTCTTTTTGCTTTTAGTTTTAGGAAAATTATAAATTTCCACTTTTTTTTTGTTTTTTTGTTTTCTTTCTTGCTTTATTTATTTTATTTTTTTTCTACTTACAACAAAATACTTATTGTTGCTATTTTTAATTATTACGAGGGCCGAACCATAAGACATTAAAGCATTTCAAATGAACTCTGAAAAAGTTGAAAGTTGGCATTGGTATCATAAATTGACCCACACATAGCATGTGCATGTACAAAACGAACAATGGTATCATACTCGTCAGTTACAAAGTTGGCATGGTATCATCATAATAGTTGCGGGAGAAAGTTTTCACTTTTTCTTCGCTTGTGTCATTTGCTTATTGCGCCGTAACCATGGATAATCTTCATCGTTTATCAGGATGCTGGGGTCAGCCTTGACTTTAAAGGGAGGAATTTCATGAAACTTTTCATAATCTTCAGACATGTCTGTCTTGTCCTCCACTCCCACGATGTCCCTTTTTCCTGAAAGAACTATGTGGCGCTTTGGCTCATCGTATGATTTATTTTCTTCCTTATCTTTTCTCTTTATCGGTCTGGTAGACATGTCCTTCACATAGATAACCTGTGCCACATCATTGGCTAGGACGAACGGTTCGTCAGTGTACCCAAGATTTTTCAGATCCACTGTTGTCATTTCGTACTATGGGTCTACCTGTACCCCGCCTCCTGACAGATTGACCCATTTACACTTAAACAAAGGGACCTTAAAATCATGTCCGTAGTCAAGTTCCCATATGTCCACTATGTAACCATAATATGTGTCCTTTCCCCTCTCGGTTGTTGCATCAAAGCGGACACCGCTATTTTGGTTGATGCTCTTTTGATCTTGGTCAATCGTGTAAAATGTATTCCCATTTATCTCGTATCCTTTCCAAATCAATACAGTCGGAGATGGTCCCTTGGATAACAAGTACAGCTCATCACAAACAGTGTTGTCACCTCTGATACGTGCTTCCAACCAACTGCTGAAAGTCCTGATGTGTTCACATGTAATCCAGTTGTCGCACTGCTCCGGGTGTTTGGAGCGCAGACTGTTCTTGTGTTCATCGACATACGGGGTCACCAAGGTAGAGTTCTGTAGAACTATGTAGTGGGCTTGAGACCAAGAATATCCGTCCCTGCATATTATTGAGTCCTTTCCAAGCGTGCCTTTTCCAGTCAGTCTCCCCTCATACCGCGATTTAGGGAGACCTATCTTCTTAAGGCCAGGAATGAAGTCAACACAAAACCCGATGACATCCTCTGTTTGATGGCCCATGGAGATGCTTCCTTCTGGCCTAGTGCGGTTACGGACATATTTCTTTAGGACTCCCATGAACCTCTCAAAGGGGTACATATTGTGTAGAAATACGGGGCCCAGAATGACAATCTCGTCAACTAGATGAACTAGGATGTGCGTCATGATATTGAAGAAGGATGGTGGTAACACCAGCTCGAAACTGACAAGACATTGCACCACATCACTCCTTAGCCTTGGTATGATTTCTGGATCGATCTCCTTCTGAGATATTGCATTGAGGAATGCACATAGCTTCACAATGGCTAATCGGACGTTTTCCGGTAGAAGCCCCCTCAATGCAACCGGAAGCAGTTGCGTCATAATCACGTGGCAGTCATGAGACTTTACGTTCTGAAACTTTTTCTCTGCCATATTTATTATTCCTTTTATATTCGACGAGAAGCCAGTCGGGACCTTCATACTAAGCAGGCATTCAAAGAAGATTTCCTTCTCTTCTTTGGTAAGAGCATAGCTGGCAGGACCTTCATACTGCTTTGGAGGCATGCCGTCTTTTTCGTGCAAACGTTGCAGGTCCTCCCGTGCCTCAGCTGTATCTTTTGTCTTCCCATACATGCCGAAGAAGCCTAGCAGGTTCACGCAAAGGTTCTTCGTCACGTGCATCACGTCGATCGAAGAGCGGACCTCTAGGTCTTTCCAGTAGGGTAGGTCCCAAAATATAGATTTCTTCTTCCACATGGGTGCGTGTCCCCCAGCGTCACTCGGAACAGCTAGTCCGCCAGGACCCTTTCCAAAGATTACGTGTAAATCATTGACCATAGCAAGTACGTGATCACCGATACGCATGGCGGGCTTCTTCCGGTGATCTGCCTCGCCTTTGAAATGCTTGCCTTTCTTTCGACATTGATGGTTGGTCGGAAGAAATCGACGATGGCCCAGGTACACATTCTTCCTGCAGCTTGCCAGGTATATACTATCGGTGTCAAGTAAATAGTGCGTGCATGTGTGGTATCCCTTGTTTGTCTGTCCTGAAAGGTTACTGAGAGCGGGTCAATCGTTGATGGTCACGAACAGCAACGCCTTTAGGTTAAATTCCTCCTATTTGTGCTCATCCCACGTACGTACATTGTTTCCATTTCACAGCTGTAAAAGTTCTTGAACTAATGGCCTTAGGTACACATCAATGTCATTGCCGGGTTGCTTAGGGCCTTGGATGAGAACTGGCATCATAATGAACTTCCGCTTCATGCACATCCAAGGAGGAAGGTTATACATACATAGAGTCACGGGCCAGGTGCTGTGATTGCTGCTCTGCTCCTCGAAAGGATTAATGCCATCCGCGCTTAAAGCAAACCATACGTTCCTTGACTCACTTGCAAACTCATCCCAGTACTTTCTCTCGATTTTTCTCCACTGTGACCCGTCAGCGGGTGCTCTCACTACTAGGGAAAACCTTATACACAGAATGTTACCAGTAGCGCTTGTTAAAATGAGGCGCTACTGCTACTTATCAGTAGCGCGTTTGGCAGAACCGCGCTACAGTTAGCATCTTAGCAGTAGCGCTGCCCGAACAGAAAGCGCTACTACTGTAATTGCCACACCGTTCCCGGCGTGCTAGGTATAGTAGTAGCGCCCTTCTACGAACAGCGCTACTACTACGGATTTTAGCAGCAGCGCGTTTTTCCTTCCCACGCTACAGTTAAAGCTATTTTCACCTAACCCCCCGCGCGGCCTGATTCCCTCTCCTCTGCTTCCTCCCCCAATTCCCGACCCCGCCTCGCCACCGTCTCCCCCGACCCCGCCTTGCCGCCGTCTCCCCCGACCCCGCCTCGCCGCCGTCTCCCCCGACCCCGCCTCGCCGCTGTCTCCCCCGACCCCGCCTCGCCGCCGTCTCCCCCGACCCGCCTCGCCGCCGTCTCCCCCGACCCCGCCTCGCCGCGCCTCGGTGCCGCCGTCTCCCCCGACCCCATCTCTCTCCCCGCCCTCTGTAAGCACTCTCCCCTTCCGATCCCTCTCTCCCCTTCCGATCCCTCTTCTCTGCTTAGTATGAACCCTAGCTATTTAGTGCTAGTTAGTATGAACCCTAGGCTATTTTTAGTGCTAGTTAGTTAATTACTTAGATGGTAATTAGGGCAGTAGTTCCTAGGTAATAATTAGTTAGTAAGAATTAGGTACTAATTAGGTACTAGAATATTTTTATTTATAGTAAGTTTATTTTTAGTAAGAACTAGTTGAATTAATAGAACTAGTTAGTAAGAACTTGTTTCTATTTTTTAGCTAAAGCAATTTTTCCCGCCTCGACGTGGAAGATGCCTATCCCGCATCCTCGTCGTCGAGTCGGCGGAGGACGACACCTGCTTGACCAGATCGGCCATGTCCGGGACTGGGCTCCGCCGGGGTGGTACCGGGAGGCGCTACCTACCGGGGGGCGCAGGTTGGTGAGGAGCCAGCCTGTCGTTGACCCGAACCTTCTTTGGTGGCGGTCGCGTGGGCCAGTGATGATCCAGAGGCTCGAGGACTCCGCGGAGGTGGTGCGTCACCGTGTCAGTGAGGAGGACGCGCACGTCCGTCGCTACTTGTTTGCGTTGGAGCACAGGCCGTTCTCCAATACCTGGCAGGTTCTCCGGGGATCTCACTGGAGCTATGATCCCGTGATGGTGCCTTCTCTGTGGGTGTCCACCGCCCGCGCCGATACCCGTCGTGTGCTAGAGTTTTAGTTGTATTAGTGATGTTATATGTATGACACTATTCGTGATGTATTAGTGATAATATTCGACGATGTACTGACGCATGAGATGATCTACTTTTGCTTATTGAATGCATGCTAATTTGAGTCCTATAAGATATTTTGAAATGTATATCTTGTGTTGCTCAATATCCAAGTGGCCGGTCATGTTTGCAGGTTATACCTTCGAGTGGCCTATGTTTTGCCGGAGTGTTGATTCATTTCCGTTCCAGCAAATTTCAGGCGCTCGATATGTCCTATTTTAGCAAAGGTCATGCCGGATTTTTCCGTGAATTTTGGCATGACTTGTGCTAGAATATGTAGGAAATATCGAGTGCCCCGGATTTGTGTGTTGAGTATCTTGGTAGTTGTCTTCGATCGATTTTCAATTAATGTTTTAACTATGAACATAGGAAATGTCTGACGACGAGAAGGATTTTGGTATTTGCAAATACTGCGAAGACGAGCGCGGCCTGTGCGACGGAATCTTCCTAGATGATGATAGGCGCTTCAGCCTCAAGCTGGACGAGAACTTCGAAGTGGATACAGTAAGTCACAATGACAAGTCTTTTTTCGCAATTAAGCATGACATCTGCTTCATTTGCTTCAACTTATATTTTTTTACTATTCTACTAGCGTATCCCCTGCCATGCAAGAGTTTTTGTATTGGACAAGATAGGTTTCAGTCATAGTATGGAGGAAAAGAAAGTTTACTTGAAGATCGAGCATGGTTATATTTTCCATGCGAAGTTATACAATTCAGACGACTACACCTATTTTGGATGCAAAACATGGCGAGCACTATGCAAGACTTATGCATTTGAGCCTGATATGGTTATCACCTTTGATATTCGTCCGGAAGATGATATTGAAGGTAATACCGACATCTGGGTCAATGTGAAAATGCCTCCAGTTATACCATTATGTAAGTTTCTCAACCATATTTATGTCTTTGATATTGTTTATTCAAAAATAGTTGACAACTAATTTGTATTGTCAGCTTATTTCCGTGCAAGCAAACATGTCCAGCGCTTGGTAGACAGGACCGTATACTGTCCTGGGGCTGAACTCAACTGCGAGGAGCTCAGTCATTATGTTTCATGGCTTGAGGATCTTGATACTGTTAAGACAAATTTTCTTCCTGCATTTAGAAATCTTAGTATTGAAAATGTGCGACCAATAGTGTTCGTAATGAACTACGGTCACATCCATTTAGGAAGGATGGTAAGATTTTTTACTTTTTATCCTCATTGCATCTTTTCCATACATTATTTTTGAAGCTAAACTTCATTGCTAAGTATGTTACCATACGATGTTCTTCAACAGGGACTCCCGATGAATGTTGTGCCTTATGGGATCGAGACTAAAGGTATCATGAGTATTATCAACTTACGGCCAAGATATCCTACAGCTTACTTTAGTGCATTCAAGATTAGCGACAGATGCTTAATAGTGCAAGACTGGACCAAATATGTGTTGGAGGAGCGTAGAGAAGTACTAGGGAGCAGCAACCATAGGCGCCTTCCACGATTAGGAGACAGGTTTATCTGCATGCTCCAACTTGATCAAGGAGGAGAGCTATACATGTTTTATGTTCTTTTACCTAAGAGAGAGCAGCAGGAGTGAGTAGCAAGAGTGAGTAGCTGGCTAGAAATGAGTTTCAGGATGATGATGTGCTACACTATTACTATGATGATAAAATAGCTAGTGTTGGTGGTAATGACTATGATGATTATTATTAGCTGGTGTTAGTGGTGATTAAATAAATACTGTTGGTGGTAATGACCATGATGATGATTAAATATCTTGTGCTGGCGGATTAGATTCAAGTGGAGGCAACATGTGGTGCACATCAAAAGTACTACTAATTCAAACTAGATCAAGTTTGGATTAGTAGTATACTTTTGACATGCACCACATATTGCCCCCACTTGAACCTAATTCACCTTCATTTAATACAATGTTATGGACATAATGATGTAAACCTCATAACAGCTGGTATTGTACCAATATTTGTATGATGGTGCATAAATACACTAAAAAAATAAAAAAATACTAGTAGCGATGGAAGGAAAACACGCTGCAAATAGATACCTGAGCAGTAGCGCGGTACAGGACAAGCGCTGCAGCTATTTTTACTAGCAGTAGCGCGTGATGGCACGCGTTACTGCTAAGCAATAGCTGTAGCGCCTTATTAGTAGCGCGGCTTCCCGCGCTACTAGTGGGCACAAAACACGCGCTACTGCTAGGGTTTTCCCTAGTAGTGTCTCAACTTTCCATCTTTCTTACGGTCCTCACTGTGCCATCGCATCAACTTGGCATGCTCTTCGTTTCTGAACAGACGTTTCAACCGTGGTATTATAGGAGCATACCACATCACCTTTGCAGGAACCCTCTTCCTGGGGGGCTCGCCGTCAACATCACCAAGGTCATCTCGTCTGATCTTATACCGTAATGCACCTCATACCGGGCATGCGTTCAGATCCTTGTACGCACCGCGGTAGAGGATGCAGCCATTAGGGCATGCATGTATCTTCTGCACCTCCAATCCTAGAGGGCATACGACCTTCTTTGCTGCGTATGTACTGTCGGGCAATTCGTTATCCTTTGGAAGCTTCTTCTTCAATATTTTAAGTAGCTTATCAAATCCTTTGTCAGGCACAGCATTCTCTGCCTTCCACTGCAGCAATTCCAGTACGGTACCGAGCTTTGTGTTGCCATCTTCGCAATTGGGGTACAACCTTTTTTTGTGGTCCTCTAGCATGCGATCGAACTTCAGCTTCTCCTTTTGACTTTCGCATTGCGTCCTTGCATCGACAATGACCCGGCGGAGATCATCATCATCGGGCACATCGTCTGGTTCCTCTTGATCTTCAGCAGCTTCGCCCGTTGCAGCATCATCGTGCACATTGTCTGGTTCCTCTTGATCTTCTGGAGCATCACCGTATTCAGGGGGCACATAGTTGTCATCGTACTCTTCTTCTTCGTCGTCTTCCATCATAACCCCTATTTGTCCATGCCTCGTCCAAACATTATAGTGTGGCATGAAACCCTTGTAAAGCAGGTGGGTGTGGAGGATTTTCCGGTTAGAGTAAGACTTCGTATTCCCACATATAGGGCATGGACAACACATAAAACCATTCTGCTTGTTTGCCTCAGCCACTTCGAGAAAATTATGCACGCCCTTAATATACTCGGAGGTGTGTCTTGAACCGTACATCCATTGCCGTTTCATCTGTGTGCATTATATATAATTAAGTGTGTCAAAAATCATTACAGAACATCATGAATAGATAATTAAGTGACCAAATTAATAGAAGTTCATCATCACATTAAAACCAAAGTACATACATAGTTCTCATCTAACAACATAAAGCTCTGCAGAGCATCTAAATTAATTAAACCATACACTGAAAATATGTAAAACATTTTAATGCGAAAAAAATGCGATCATAATCGCAACCAATGTAACAACTGATCCAACGGCATAATGATACCAAGCCTCGGTATGAATGGCATATTTTCTAATCTTTCTAATCTTCAAGCGCATTGCATCCATCTTGATCTTGTGATCATCGACGACATCCGCAACATGCAACTCCAATATCATCTTCTCCTCCTCAATTTTTCTAATTTTTTCCTTTAACAAATTGTTTTCTTCTTCAACTAAATTTAACCTCTCGACAATAGGGTCGGTTGGAATTTCCGGTTCAACAACCTCCTAGATGAATAAAATCTATGTCATGTCGGTCGGCATAATTTTCATAAACAATAAATGAACCAATAGTTATGAAAAGATAATATATACCACATCCGAATCATAGACAGGACGAGGGCCGACGGGGGCGGATACCAAAACCATCGCACTATATAAGATGCAATAATAAAAGTAAGAAAATTATACAAGTATCTATCTAAACATACAAATAAGAATATTTTTCCTTTCAGAAAGAAGATAAGAACAAGAAGACGGGGACGGTGGTGCCGGCGATGAGATCGGTGCGGGTGATCGACGACGTTGAAGACGGGGACGGGGCGTGACGGACCGCTAAACCTAGACAAATATGGAGGAAAATGGAGCTTGGCGGTCGAGCTTGGAGAGGAGAAACCTTAAGTAGTGTGACTCGGGCATTCCATTGAACACCTTGTGTGCATAGGAGGTGAGCTAGAGCACCACCAAGCCCTCTCCCCCTCGGCCAGAAAAAACAGAGCAGTGTGCTCTGCTCTTGCGCGAGGGGGGTATATATAGGCACCACCATTGGTCCCGGTTGGTCGCACGAACCGGGACTAAAGGTTTGCCTTTGGTCCCGGTTCATGCCACCAACCGGGACCAATTGTGGTGGGCCAGGAGTGCAGCCCATTGGTCCCGGTTCGCCCCACCAACCGGGACCAAAAGGTCCAGACGAACCGGGACCAATGGCCCACGTGGCCCGGCCGGCCCCCGGGGCTCACGAATCGGGTCAAATGCTCCCATTGGTCCCGGTTCTGGATTGAACCGGGACTAATGGGCTGGACCGGCCTGGACCATTGCCCCCTTTTCTACTAGTGATATTATTTATCCATGTGCGTTTGCCTCACACATGGAATCTTACGGGTCATCCCTGAAGATATTTTTTCTGCGGCTCCTCGTCATTAACAGACTTCGGAGAAAGGAAGAATGACACCTGTTTGAGTTAATTACTTCATTTAGAGTTGCATTCTTTTCATTCAGACAAAAAAGGGAGGAAAAAACTTGAAGCCCTTCCGTATAATTCATCTTCAGTTGCCAGCAATCCTATCTCGGGTCCGCATGAACTAGTTGTCCATTAATTCAAAAAATCCAAAATAAGCAAACATTGTGTTTGTGTTATGGTAAATCAACACTGAATTTCAGTATATCGAGATTATCTGAATTTGGGTCAGAAAAGTGTTACTACATGCTAGTCTCGGATTTCCACCATACTTGTCAACAATCGCAGGTGCTTGGTAGCTGGAATTGTTGAAAAGTGGTGGTTATGAATATATGCTGGTAATCCAGCTTTTCCGTTGAATTGATGGATGTTCTATAAAGTAATTTCCTTTAGCTCATGTATGTATATAGTTTAATTTGCTGCAAGTGGGTTTGCTACTGTACTGCTTAGGATGTGTTGTATTGTATCTATCGCTACCGGAAAAATAAATGAACCCGAGTATGAAACATATTCGGCGAAGCCCAATTTAACCTTGGTGAAGTGTAAGCCAGCTTACAGTACTCGGCTTCATTTGGACCGGATTAGGCCTTGTAAGCTGAGTGTCATTTCACTGTAAGTCGAGGGCCATGCTCGGCTTATTTCCTGCGCCATGAATCTCCCAGGGGTTGGCACGTGTCTGGATTGGTCCCCTAAATACATTCGGCATATATGGGCATTTGATGCTAAATAGTGGGTGCTTCAGAAAATAATGGATGGATGTGGACACATGGACTCCTCTTCATCAAAATACGACACATGGGCTTGTGAATGGATGCGGACACAGGCACCTTAAGTGCTTGGGGACCAAGACTTTGAAGTGACCGGATGTTCACACAGGCACGGGGCTTTCAAATGGGGTAGCATGTCGGAAAATAATTGTGCTTTTTTTAATTCTCCTGAAGAAATAATTTAGCTTCAACCACAAGACTAGCATCGGCTTGACAGTCATAACATTCAGGTTCCCTCTGATCTGGCTTGTCCTTGTTGGCTTCAACAACAAGACTAGCATCGGCTTGACAGTCATAACATTCAGGTTCCCTCTGATCTGGCTTGTCCTTGTTGGCTTCAACAACAAGACTAGCATTATCCACTCACCAAGCCATGACAACTCGCACAAACAAGTCACCACAGGTGCAAAATCTCCCTGGATCTACATTGATCATTGCCGTTACCAAACGGCAACTCTCTCATGAGCACGAGGACCAACTCTCAGCCAAACAGCTCAAGAACACGTTGGAATTTTGTGCTGCGCAACTGATTTGCGTCTTTTCTGTTTTTGTTGTTTTTATTCCTTGTGTAACAGCCATGCCCGATCAAGACGCCATGCCCGTGGCGGACGTGCCACCCCACGTTGTTAGGATCATGGCCACGCATACGCTGCTACCGGCCCGCCGTGCTCGCATCATGACCTGGCCCTTCTACTTTCACTAGTAGAAAAACGACCCTACGTTCACCTCATTAGTTCCGGTTCAATTACGGATCGGCACTAATGTGACCATTAGTGCCGGTTTCAACGGCTAGGCGGGGGGCATCATTAATCCCGGTTCGTGTTGAACCTTTAGTCCCGGTTCGTGGCACGAACCGGGACTAAAGAGGTAGTGGCAGGCTGGTGTCAGGCTGGGGCCCCACTAGGCCCTTTAGTCCCGGTTCGTGGCAAGAACCGACACTAGAAGCTCACATTTAGTCCCGGTTTGTGTCATGAACCGGGATTAAAGATTTCCCTATATAAACCCTTCGTCCAGCACGCGATCGAGCTCTCTGTTCTTCCCCTTTCCTTCTCCTCTCTGTTCTTCCCCAAAGCTCGAGCTCATCCTTCAGTTTGCCTAAAATTGTCAAGATTTGAAGGCCCCCCATCCATCCAAGTGATCACAAAGGTTAGCAACTTTGTCCTTTTATCTCTCATTGCTAGATTAGCTAGTGATTTGTGGGTTTTAGTTTGGAAGTAATTATATGTGGTAATTTATTTGATTTATATGCAATTTGAGCTCAAATTAACTTCTTAGTTTGCATATGTAGCTGCGGTTTACTTAGTGCCTTCCCGTCCCCATCCTAACCACCGTCGATCGCCCGCACCTCGTCCCGTCGCCGGCACCACCTAGCTTGGCGAGCCTCTTGTTTTTGTCTTTTTTAATAAAAAAAATCATGTTTGTACGATTTAGATAGTTACTTGTATAATTTTCTTACTTGTATGTTTGTTTGTCATACATAGTGCCATGGTCTTGATAGATGTCCCCGTCGGCCCTCCTCCGGTTTATGATTCGGATGTGGTATATATATTCTCTTTTATAACTATTTGTTGCATTTCGCATTTATGCCAATTATGCCCATCAAATTGACATAGATATTTTTATCTAGGAGCTATGTGAACCAGAAATTCCAACCGACCCTTTTGTCGAGAAGTTAAATTTAGTTGAAAAAGAAAACGAGAATATGAAAGAAAAATTGAAAAGAATTGAAGAAGAGAAGATGAAACTGGAGTTGTATGTTGCCGATGTCGTCGATGATCACAAGATCAAGATGGAGAAAATACGCTTGAAGATTAGAATAAAAAATATGCCATTGATAGTGAGGATTGGTATCATTATGATGTTGGATCAATTGTTACCTTAGTGGCGATCTTGATCGCATTTGTTGTTGCATTTAAATGCTTTAGCTAGAGAGTATGTGAGTTGTTTTATGAGAAAAAGTGTGTACGAACTTTATGTATGAACTTGTATTAATTTGGTATTTTCGGTGTTCTATAATGAAGATGAGCCGGCAATGGATGTACGATGACCGATGCTCTCCCCAGTTTGTTAAAGGCGTTCATACTTTTCTGATTGCGGCTGAGGCAAATAAGCGGGCGGATGGTTTTATGTGTTGTCCATGTGCTATCTATAAGAATGATCAGAATTACTCTAAGTCAAGAACCATTCACGTCCACCTGTTTGAGTCCGGTTTCATGCCCCACTATAATGTTTGGACCAAGCACGGAGAAGAGGGGTCCTAATGGAAGAGAATAAAGAAGAAGAGGACGACGACAGCTATCCTGGCCATGGGTTCCATGAATACGATGGTACAACTATGGGGGAAGAAGCTAAGCCGGTAATGCGGGAAGAAGCTGAAGAAGAGGCATCAGATGAGCCTGATGATGATCTTGGTCGGGCCATTGCCGATGCAAAGAGAAACTGCGCAACTGAAAAGGAGAGGTTGAAGTTACAACGCATGTTAGAGGATCACAAGAAATTCTTGTACCCAAATTGCGAAGATGGGAAGAAAAAGCTGTGCACCATACTGGAATTGCTGTAATGGAAGGCAGAGAATGGAGTATCTGACAAGGGATTTAAAAAGTTGTTGATAAAGTTAAAGAAGATGCTTTCAAAGGACAACGAATTAGAGTACGTACGAAGCAAAGAAGGTTGTCTGCCCTCTAGGATTGGAGGTGCAGAAGATACATGCATGCCCTAATGACTGCATCCTCTACAGCGGTGAGTACGAGGATTTGAATACATGCCCGATATGCGGGGCAATGTGCTATAAGATCAGCCATGATGACCCTGGGGATGTTGAGGGCGAGCACCCTGATACGTCTCCGACGTATCTATATTTTTTGATTGTTCCATGCTATATTATATTCTGTTTTGGACATTATTGGGCTTTATTATACACATTTATATATCTTTTTGATTTAACCTATTAACCGAAGGCCCAGCCCAGAATTGCTATTTTGTGTCTGTTTCAGTGTTTCGCAGAAAAAGAATATCAAACGGGGTCCAAATGGAATGAAACCTTCGGAAACATGATTTTTGGAACAAACGTGATCCAGAGGACTTGGAGTCTACGCAAAGCAACGAACGAGGAAGGCATGAGGTTGGGGGCGCCTACCCCCCCAAGCGCGCCCTCCCCCCTCGTGGGCCCCTCGTTGCTCCACTGACGTACTTCTTCCTCCTATATATACCTACGTACCCCCAAACTAACAGATACAGAGCCAAAAACCTAATTCCACCGCCACAACTTTCTGTACCCAAGAGATCCCATCTCGGGGCCTTTTCCGGAGCTCCGCCGGAGGGGGCATTGATCACGGAGAGCCTCTACATCATCTCCAAGGCCTCTCCGATGAAGTGTGAGTAGTTTACTTCATACCTTCGGGTCCATAGTTATTAGCTAGATGGCTTCTTCTCTCTTTTTGGATCTCAATACAATATTCTCCCCCTCTCTTGTGGAGATCTATTTGATGCAATCTTCTTTTGCGGTGTGTTTGTCGAGATCCGATGAATTGTGGGTTTATGATCAAGAGTATCTATGAACAATATTTGAATCAAATCTGAATTCTTTTATGTATGATTGGTTATCTTTGCAAGTCTCTTCGAATTATAAGTTTGGTTTGGTCTACTAGATTGATCTTTCTTGCAATGGGAGAAGTGCTTAGCTTTCGGTTCAATCTTGCGGTGTCCTTTCCCAGTGACAGTAGGGGCAGTAAGGCACGTATTGTATTGTTGCCATCGAGGATAAAAAGATGGGGTTTATATCATATTGCATGAGTTTATCCCTCTAAATCATGTCATCTTTCTTAATGCGTTACTCTGTTCTTCATGAACTTAATACTCTAGATGCATGCAGGATAGCGGTCGATGTGTGGAGTAATAGTAGTAGATGCAGAATCGTTTCGGTCTACTTGTCTCGGACATAATGCCTATATACATGATCATACCTAGATATTCTCGTAACTATGCTCAATTCTATCAATTGCTCGATAGTAATTTGTTTACCCATCGCAAATACTTATGCTATCTTGAGAGAAGCCACTAGTGATACCTATGGCCCCCGGGTCTATTTTCCATCGTATTAATCTCCCTTCAACTAGCTATTTCTATTTCCGTTTATTTTACTTTGCATCTTTATCACAAAAATACCAAAAATATTATCTTATCATCTCTATCAGATCTCACTCTCGTAAGTGACCGTGAAGGGATTGACAACCCCTTTATCGCGTTGGTTGCGAGGTTCTTGTTTGTTTGTGTAGGTGCGAGGGACTCGTGTGTGGCCTCCTACTGGATTCATACCTTGGTTCTCAAAAAACTGAGGGAAATACTTATGCTGCTTTACTGCATCACCCTTTTCTCTTCAAGGGAAAACCAACGCGGTGTTCAAGAGGTAGCACACCCCAGGAAGAAAATTCCTGCCAAGGTGATGTGGTATGCTCCTATAATACCACGATTGAAACGTTTGTTCCAAAACAAAGAGCATGCCAAATTGATGCGATGGCACAGAGAAGACCGTAAGAAAGACGGGAAGTTGAGAGTACCCGTTGACGGGTCGCAGTGGAGAAAAATTGAGAGAAAGTGGAAGGACTTTGCAGGTGACGCAAGGAACATATGCTTTGGTCTAAGTGTAGATGACATTAATCCTTCTGGGGAGCAGAGGAGCAATCATAGCACCTGGCCTATGACTCTATGTATGTATAACCTTCCTCTTTGGTTGTGTATGAAGCGGAAGTTCATTATGATGCCAGTGCTTATCCAAGGCCCTAAGAAATCCGGCAATGACATTGATGTGTACCTAAGGCAATTAGTTGAAGAACTCTTACAGCTGTGGAATGGAAAAGGTGTACTTGGGTGGGATAAGCTCAATCAGAAGGAATTTGAACTACATGTGTTGCTGTTTGTGACCATCAATGATTGGCCTGCTCTCAGTAACCTTTTAGGACAGACAAACAATGGATACCTCGCATGCACGCACTGTTTAGATGACACCGACAATATATATTTGGGAAGAATGTGTACCTGGGACATCGTCCATTTCTTCTGATCAAGCATCCCGTAAGAAAGCAAGGCAAACATTTCAATGGTGAGGCAGATCACCGGAACAAGCCTCGCCACCATACTGGTGATGATATATTTGATATGGTCAAGGATTTAAAAGTAATCTTTGGAAAGGGTCCTGGCGGACAATCTGTTTTGAATGACGCTGACGGACGTGCACCCATGTGGAAGAAGAAATCTATATTTTGGGACCTACCCTAATGGCAAGACCTAGAGGTCCGCTCTGCAATCGACGTGATGCACGTGACGAAGAATCTTTGCGTAAACGTGCTAGTTAGGCTTCTTGGGCGTGTATGGGAAGACAAAAGATACATCGGAGGCATGGGAGGACTAGCAACATATGCACGGAAAAGATGGCATACATCATGGTCATGCCAGCTACGCTCTTACAAAGAAGATAAGGAAATCTTCTTTGAATGCCTGCTCGGTATGAAGGTCCCGTCTGGCTTCTCGTCGAATATAAAGGGAATAATAAATATGGTAGAGAAAAAGTTCCAGAACCTAAAGTCTCATGACTGCCACATGAGTATGACGCAACCGCTTCCGGTTGCATTGAGGGGGGAAAACGTTCGATTATCCATTGTGAAGCTACGTGCATTCCTCAATGCAATCTCTCAGAAGGTAATCGATCCAGAATCATACCAAGGTTAGAGAAATATTTGGTGCAATGTCTTGTCAGTTTCGAGTTGGTGTTCCCACCATCTTCCTTCAATATCATGACGCACATCCTAGTTCACCTAGTCGAAGAGATTGCCATTCTGGGTCTTGTGTTTTTACACAATATGTTCCCCTTTGAGAGGTTCATGGGAGTCTTAAAGAAATATATTCATAACCGTGCTAGGCCAGAAGGAAGCATCTCCAAGGGCCATGAAAATGAGAAGGTCATTGAGTTTTGTGTTGACTTTATTCCTGACCTTAAGCCGATTGGTGTTCCTGAATCACGGCATGAGGGTAGACTGGGTGGAAATGGTACGCTAGGACCGAAAGCAATAATACATATGGACGGGCATTCTCTCACTCAACCAGACTACACATTTCTACAAAATTCTGCCTTGGTGGAGTCGTATATCGAGGAACACAAGAATATTCTATGCTCCAAACACCCGGAGCAGTCTGACGACCGGATTACACGTGAACAAATGAGGACTTTCGCCGGTTGGTTGCAGACACGTGCTATGCATGACGACGCTGTTGAAGATGACCTGTACTTGCTGTCCTAGTTGCCATCTATGAATATAATGACTTTCAAAGGGTATGAGATAAATGAGAATACATTTTACATGATCGCCCAAGATAAAAAGAGCACCAACCAAAGTGGTGTCCGCTTTTATGCAGCAACCAAGAGGGGAAAGGTCGACACATATTATGGTTACATAGAGAAGATATGGGAACTTGAATATGGACGTGGTTTGAAGGTCCCTTTGTTTCGGTGCAAATGAGTCAATCTGACAGGAGACGGGGTAACGGAAGACCCGCATTATGGAATGACAACAGTAGATCTCAACAATCTTGCGTACGCAAACGAACCATTTGTCCTAGCCAATGATGTGGCGTAGGTTTTCTATGTGAAGGACATGTCTGCCAAGCCGAGAAAAAGAAAAGATAAGAAAGCGAATACATCATACGATGAGCCAAAGCGCCACATAGTTCTTTCAGGGAAAATAAACATCGTGGGAGTGGAAGGCAAGACAGACATGTCAAAAGATTATGAAAGGTTTCCTGAAATTGCTCCCTTCACAGTGAATATTGACCCGAGCATCCATTTAAATGATGAAGATTGTCCATGGTTACGGCGCAAAGGGACACACTCTAAGAAAAAGTTTTACACCCAAAGATCCCATTCTTGGATGTGACTGCTTCACTTTCATCACTTTCTTCTGTAGTGAGTTTCTGGACTGATATATGTGGAAAGTCCCACTTCGGATAAACCGGATGGAATCTTTGTAATAGTTAGGGTACTTATGTGTTTTAGCATTTAAAATGCAAAGAAATATTATGTACAAACACATTATTTCATGCATTATATACGACTTCATTTGCTATTTTTTGAGCTAAATGACCCTGAAATTGAAAAGCACTACAAGTCTACAAATGAATGCAAGACAGGACAGTCTGTAAAGAATGCTAGAAGATCCATACTTATCTAACTCCAAGAACTTTGAAAAAATACTACACTGTAGAAAATTTGTTGTTGCTTACTTTAGAAAAAAAATCATAATTTTAGCACATTCTGACTACCCAGAAGAATTCAGACAATTATAGAAAACTTTCTATTTCCAAACAACAACATGTGCGTAATGATCTGCAGAATTACCGTAGTTCTTTTACTCCAACAATTCTGAAAAATTAGGACAGCGTATGAAATTTGTATATCAATCGTCTATAAAAAATTCAAAATTTTATCACGTTCCAGTGAATTTAAACAATTTTGTTAGAGGAAGCAAAAGTTTCTGTTTTTGAGCAAAATGACCCTGAAATTGAAAAACACTACAAAATGAACTCTAAAAAGGTTGAAAGTTGGCATGGTATCATCATTTTACCCACATAGCATGAAAAAAGTTGAGAGGGTTACGACAAAAACTGGATGCACTCCATGTACAAAATGGACAATCTCTTTCGAAGTATCATGGTTTCGGAAAAAAAAACTCATCTATTACAAAGGCATTTCATTTTTTAAACCTATTTCAACTCCAGGCTTTTTGTGTGTTCAGTATGCACCATTCAAAGCCACGTCATCAATTTCAACCATTTCTGACTTCATTTGCTATTTTTCCTGCATTTACTAATTTTTTTGAGCTAAATGACCCTGAAATTGAAAATCACTACAAATGAACTCTGAAAAGGTTGAAAATTGGCATGGTATCATCATTTCACCCACATAGCATGTGCAAAAAAGTTGAGAGGGTTACGGAAAAACTGGATGCACTTCGTGTACAAAATGGACAATCTCTTTAAAAGTATCATGGTTTCGAACGAATCTCATCTGTTAGAAAGGTATTTCATTATTTAAAACCTATTCAACTCTAGACTTTTTGTGCGTTCGGTATGCACCATTCAAAGTCACGTCATCAATTTTCGATCCTTTCTGATTTCATTTGCTATTTTTCATGCATTTACTGATTTTTTGAGCTAAATGACCCTGAAATTGAAAAGCACTATAAATGAACTCTGAAAAGGTTGAAAGTTGGCATGGTATCATCATTTCACCAACATAGCATGTGCAAACAAGTTGAGTTACTGGGAAAAAAATCACTGAAAAATCTGTTTTTAAAGTAAAGTTATTCACAAACTAGTGATTCACACAAATTTCAAATAATTCAAATTTAAACTATTCAAATTTGAAAACTAATGGCACTAACAGAAAGTTTATAGTTTTTTTACCTAAAGCAAAAAGATTCACAAAGAAACTGTAAATAAAGCAAAAAACAACTTAGAAACAAAAGAAAATAAATAAAGGAGAAAAATAATAAATAAATAAATTAAAAAAGCACGCCTACTGGGCCACAACGGCCCGCAAACGACTAGAAACCCAACCTGTAGTTGGGCCAGGATGTAGGCCCGCAAGGCCCAGTAGGCCCACCAGGGCAGCGCATGTGAGGTAGGCCCGGAAGGCCTGAATTACATAGGAGCTCGAAGGAGCAGTCGCGGCGGGGCTTATAAACCAGTACGGCCGCCCTACGCTGGGCAAGGTGGGACTAAACTTCCTGCACCACGCTTGCGCGAGCACGAGACCTTTACTCGCGGTTGGTGGCTCCAACCGCGACTAAAGACCCCCCCCCCCCCCCTTTAGTCGCGGCTCGAGCCACCAACCGCGACTAAAGGTTGCGCTTTCCGCCGCTTGGGCTGGCCGAAACAACCCCTTTAGTCCCGGTTGGTGGATCCAACCGGGACTAAAGGTGCCTCCTATATAAACTACACTTACGAATTTTCCCTTCCCTCCATTCCCATCAAAACCGAACCACACACCAACGTCGCCAGGGTGCCACCGTCGCCCGCGCCGCCTCCTCCCCACGACGCCGCGCGCCCGCGCCTCCTCCCCGGTCGAGCGCCCGTCAACGCTGCCGGCATCGGCCTCGACCGTGCCATCGCCGCCCTGGACGCCGGCCGCCCGCGCCTCCTCCATGCCAGCCGCCAGCTAGCTCCACGCCGGCCGCTCGCGCCGTCCTCCCCGATGCCGCACGCACCGGCCTCGACCCCACCATCCCCCATCGCAATCGCTTACCTCTAGCTCGCCGGCCCGCTGTGAGCTCGCCGCCCCCTCAGTCGATCCGGCTATTTTTTTCACTAGATGTTTGTGATTATGCTTAATTGTAGATGAATGTATACATGTATGTAGGAAAATTATTGCTATGCCCGATGTTTGTGATATGCTTAATTATAGCTATGGAAATTTTCACTAGATGTTTGTGATTTACATTTAAAAAAAATTCTTTATATGTATGCATACAATGTATATATATATATATATATATATATATATATATATATATATATATATATATATATATATAATCTATATATATGTATATACACAATTCTTTATATATATATATATATATGTTTGTAAATGAATGGTGGAATTTGCATAGATTAATTGTTTCTTTTTCACTAACTTTTTTTTCTGTTTTTTTAGTTTTTTATACTTTTAACGTTGTATCATATGTATAGTATAATGAAAATTTGCATAGGAAAAAATTGACCATATGTATATATAGTATATATATAGAAAAAAATTGCATGGAAAAAGTTGAGGAATTTTGACCAAGCATAGAAAAAAGTTGACCGTCTATGAAATTTTTTTTAATGTTTATATCTTAATGTTGCATTTGCAAAAGTTTTTTATGTATTTGCAAAATCAAGTGAAAAATAATTACAAAAATCACAATCAACCATTTAAAAAAAGTTTGTTATGCCCGATATTTTAATATTGTATTTGCAAATGTTTGTTATATGTATTTGCAATTAATTAGTATATGTATGTATACAATAGATTCTCCTAGTCCTTTAATAAGAGATTTATCAAGAATGCCCCATTATGGATGTGCACAAGTTGATCCAATTTTTTTATCTCATCTACGTACTCTGTATGTCACGTTGTCTTGGGTCAAAGTATTGAATAAATCCACGGCTTCATCATTAGCCGGAAGTAACAGTCGCATGATGGTACGAAGCTCTCCAAAATAGTTTTGGAACGGAGTTCCTGATAGGATAATTCGCTTTTTGGTATGAAGTTCAGCAAAGGCCTTGCAAATAGTGATATTCAGAAGGCTCTTGCTGAACTTCGTACCAAAAATCTAATTATCCTATCCGGAACTCCGTTCCAAAACAACTTTCGAGAGCTTCGTACCATCATGCACGTGTTACTTCCGGCTAATGATGAAGCCATGGTTTTCTTGAATCCTTTGACACTAGACAACGTGATATATAGAAGGGTAGATGAGATCAGGAAAAATATGGACTATTTTCTACACATCCAGAATGGCGGCATTTTGTTAAATCCCTTAAAGTTAAGAGAATCCGTTATGATTCTGAATACTGTTACTAGCCAGGGACTAAAGGTTAAATCAAGCATTTAAAAAATGTTAAATTTGCATAGAATTTGTTCTCGATGTCAACGATGCCCGACCTGCATCCTTGTCGTCGACTCGTTTGCGACGACGTCCTGCTTAAAAGGCGGGTCCCATCGTCAACCAGGAGCTTCTTTGGTGCCGTTCGCATGGGCCACTTTTGGTGCGGAGGCAGCCGGCCCCGCCGGAGGTGGTACGTCGCCGTGTCAGGGAGGAGGACGAGCACGTCTGTCGCTACATGAATGTGTTGGACGTCAGGTTCTCCAATACCTGGTAGGTTTTTCAGGGATCTCACCCAAGCTATGATCTTCTTATCGTTCCTTCTTTTTGGGTGTCCACCGCCCGCGCCTCAGGAACCGCGAGTGAACTAGATTCTTCTATAATATTCGGTCTGTATTAGCTAGTATATGATAATATTTGAGATGTATTAGTGATAATAATCAAGATTATATTCGATAATATTCGAGACGATGTATTTGAGATTATATTATTCGAAAATATTCGAGTGATGTATTCGAGATTATATTCGATGATGCATATTAATTATTTGGATTATTCGAGATGGATATATTATCTACTATATGATTCGGTTTTCCTTATTGATTGCATGCATTCTAATTTGAATACTAAATTGTTTTATCTTTCTTCTGGATTTGTTAAATAAAAGTTATGGACAATACCGGCAGAGAAGGAGAAGAGACTATGTTCAACATCATATGCTCCCCGAGCCCAGATGAGAATGAAGAAGATGATGGCTCGCAATATCTGAACAATACCGGTGATGGTATGATGTTTGATGAAGACGAATGATACATCTCCGTCGTATCTAATTTTCCAAACACTTTTGCCCATGTTTTGGACTCTAACTTGTATGATTTGACTGGAACTAACCCGGACTGACGCTGTTTTCAGCAGAATTGCCATGGTGTTGTTTTATGTGCAGAAAATAAAAGTTCTCAGAATGACCTGAAACACCACGGAACATCTTAGCAAAAACAATAAAAAATCCTCGCCAATGATGAAGACCATATATTGCCTTTCGGGGAGAAAAAAATCAGAGAGAAGAAATCATCGCGTTTTACGATACGGAGCCGCCGCCAAGCCCTAATCTCTCTCGGGAGGGCTGATCTGGAGTATGTTCGGGGCTCCGGAGAGGGTGATTCGTCGCCGTCGTCATCATCAACCATCCTCCATCACCAATCTCATGATGCTCACCACCGTGCATGAGTAATTCCATCGTAGGCTTGCTGGACGGTGATGGGTTGGATGAGATTTATCATGTAATCGAGTTAGTTTTGTTAGGGTTTGATCCCTAGTATCCCCTATGTTCTGAGATTGATGTTGCTATGACTTTGCTATGCTTAATGCTTGTCACTAGGGCCCGAGTGCCATGATTTCATATATGAACCTATTATGTTTTCTTGAATATATGTGTGTTCTTGATCCTATCTTGCAAGTCTATAGTCACCTACTATGTGTTATGATCCGGCAACCCCGAAGTGACAATAATCTGGACCACTCCCGGTGATGACCATAGTTTGAGGAGTTCATGTATTCACTATGTGCTAATGCTTTGTTCCGGTTCTCTATTAAAAGGAGGCCTTAATATCCCTTAGTTTCCAATACGACCCCGCTGCCACGGGAGGGTAGGACAAAAGATGTCATGCAAGTTCTTTTCCATAAGCACGTATGACTATATACGGAATACATGCCTACATTACATTGATGAACTGGAGCTAGTTCTGTGTCACCCTATGTTATGACCGTTACATGATGAACCGCATCCGGCATAATTATCCATCACTAATCCGGTGCCTACGAGTTTTCCATATACTGGTTCTCGCTTATTTACTTTTCCGTTGCTACTGTTACAATCACTACAAAATACCAAAAACATTACTTTTGCTGTCTTTACTTTTGCTACCGTTACCACCACTATCATATTACTTTGCTACTAAACACTTTGCTGCAGATACTAAGTTTCCAGGTGTGGTTGAATTGACAACTCAGCTGCTAATACTTGAGAATATTCTTTGGCTCCCCTTGTGCCGAATCAATAAATTTGGGTTGAATACTCTACCCTCGAAAACTGTTGCGATCCCCTATACTTGTGGGTTATCAAGACCTTTTTCTGGCGCCATTGCTGGGGAGCATAGCTCTATTCTTTGAGTCACTTGCGATTTATATCTACTGGACGCTATGAAGAACTTAAAAGAAGATCGAACTACTATTTTGCCCTCAACTATGAGGGGAGGTAAGGAACTGTCATCTAGCCTTGCACTAGATTCTCCTTCTGTTATGAGTAAGCTAGCGACACCTAAACCTACTACTGCTATGAATTCTGATATGTCGCATGTTATTGATGATGCCACTTCTGCTATGCATGATACTTATGATGAAACTACTTCTATGCTTGATAATATTGTGCCCCTTGGTGAATTTCTTGATGAGCAAATTGCTAGGTCTAGAGAAAGAAAAATTATTGAATCTGAATACGATGATGATAGTGATGATGAGAATATGCCTGCTATTCCTGAGGGTTATCTTTTTGATACTGAATCTTCTGCAGCTATTTTTGCTTGCCAGGATAGATACAAACTTAAGAGGCTGCTAATTAAATGGAGTAAAGAATCTCTTTGAGATAGGATGAGACCCGACCCTACTTTTGCTACTTTACCTATCTGTGTTCCTGATAAGGATTATTATGATTTTTCTGTTGATCCAGATATAATTACTTTGGTTGAATCTGATCCTTTTTATGGATATGAATCTGGAACTGTTGTGGCACATCTTACTAAGTTAAATGATATAGCTACGCTGTTTACTAATAATGAGAGATCACGCTACCTTTATTTACTCAAAATATTTCTGTTCTCATTAAAGGGTGATGCTAAGATATGGTTTAATTCTCTTGATCCTGGTTGTGTGCAAAGTCCCTAGGATATGATTTATTACTTCTCTGCTAAATATTTCCCTGCTCATAAGAAACAAGCTGCTTTGAGGGAAATATACAACTTTGTGCAAATTGAAGAAGAGAGTCTCCCACAAGCTTGGGGGAGGCTTCTCAAGTTACTTAATGCTTTGCCTGATCATCCTCTTAAGAAACCTGAAATATTTGATATCTTTTATAATGGACTAACTGATGCTTCCAGAGATTACCTGGATAGTTGTGCTGGTTCTCTTTTCAGGGAAAGAACGCCGGATGAAGCTGAAATTCTATTGAATAATATGTTGGCAAATGAAAATAATTGGGCACCTCCCGAGCCACCTCCTGAGCCAGCTCCAGAGCCAATTACTGAGCCTATTCCTAAACCAACTCCGAAGAAGAGAGGTGTTCTATTTCTCAGTCCCGAAGATATGCAAGAGGCAAAGAAATCTATGAAAGAAAAAGGTATTAAAGCTGAAGATGTTAAGAATTTACCTCCTATTGAAGAAATACATGGTCTTAATTTTCCGCCTGTTGAAGAAGTATATGATCTCAATTACTTATTCACTGAAGAACCTCCCGATATCCCGACATAGGTAGTAAAGGTAAATTCTCTCTATAGATATGATAAAGCTGAAGTCCCCCCTACTAAAATTGCTAGTCAGTGCTTGGACTAGTTTGATGACTTTATGTTTAAGCAAGATGACTTTAATCCTTATTTTGGTAGACAATTAAAACAGAATACCATTATGATTAAACGCTTGGGTGATTTTATGGCTGATATTAGAGGTGAACTTAAACTTGTTAGCAAACATGCTTCTATGGTTACCACTCAAGTAGAACAAGTACTTAAAGCTCAGAAAGAAGTGCTTGATGAAATGAATAGTAAGAAAAATGATTATGTTGTTAGAGTAGCTACCAGAACTGGTAGAATGACTCAGGAACCTTTGTATCCTGAAGGCCACCCTAAGAGAATCGAGCAAGATTCTCAGAGAAATAATATTGATGTACCTAGTTCTTCTAAAAGGAAGAAAAAGAAAAATGATAGGACTTTGCAAACTTCTAGTGAACCTATTGCCGAACCACCTGAGAATCCAAATGATATCTCTATTTCTGATGCTGAAACACAATCAGGTGATGAACATGAACCTAGTGATAATGTTAATGATAATGTTCATGTTGATGCTCAACCTAGTAATGATAATGATGTAGAAGTTGAACCTGCTATTGATCTTGATAACCCACAATCAAAGAAGCAACGTTATGATAAAAGAGACTTCGTTGCTAGGAAACATGGTAAAGAAAGGGAACCATGGGTTCGGAAACCCATGCCTTTTCCTCCGAAACCATCCAAGAAAAAGGATGATGAGGATTTTGAGCGCTTTGCTGAAATGATTAGGCCCATCTTTTTGCGTATGTGATTAACTGATGTGCTCAAAACAAATCCTTATGCTAAGTATATGAAGGATATCATTACTAATAAAAGAAAGATACCTGAAGTTGAAATTTCCACCATGCTTGCTAATTATATTTTTAAGGGTGGAATACTAAAGAAACTTGCAGATCCAGGAGTACCTACTATACCATGCTCCATTAAGAGACATTATGTTAAAACTGCTTTATGTGATCTTGGAGCCGGTGTCAGTGTTATGCCTCTCTCTTTATATCGTAGACTTGATTTGAATAAGTTGACACCTACTGAAATATTTTTGCAAATGGCTAATAAATCAACTGCTATACCTGTCGGTATTTGTGAGGATGTGCCTATTGTAGTTGCGAACGTTACTATTTTAACGGACTTTGTTATTCTCGATATTCCCGAGGATGATAGTATGTCTATTATTGTTGGAAGACCGTTCCTTAATACTGCAGGGGCTGTTATTGATTGCACCAAAGGCAATGTCACTTTTCATGTTAATGGCAATGAGCACACGGTACATTTTCCGAGGAAACACCCTCAAGTTTATAGTATCAACTCTATTGGTAAAATTCCATCGATTATATTTGGAGGTTTTGAATTCCCTCTCCCTACTGTCAAGAAAAAGTATGACATTCTTATTGTTGGGGATTTTCATATCGCCATTGAGGTAACTTAGTGTCATTCTAAATTTCTCTGGTTCCGTGATTATTCGGAATGAGTTTGTTAACAAGACTTGATCAACCTTGTTAGTGGGTTCATTTTGATGATCACGAGATGGATGAAACTAGAAGCACAACCTTCTGTACCCTATTTATATTTTCTGTTATTTAGTAGAAATAAAGTAAAATAATATTTTTCTGTCTGTTTTCTGACTTATCCGTGCAATATAAAAATATCCCAAAAATAGAAGTCCTCAGAATGCCATGCCAATTTAATATGATTTTTTCGGGAATATTTGAGGATTTACTGTGCAAAAATTACCACTGGGGAGCTGCCACCTGGTCACGAGGGTGGAGGGCACGCCCCCCTGCCTCGTGCGCCCACGGTGGCCCTCCTTCACTTATCCCTGCACCCATCTTCTACCCCTGCCTCACACAAACACGAAAAACCAACTCAAGCACGAGTTCCAGCCCCCGTTGCTGTGATTTTCGATCTCCTTGCTCAAAGCACCTCTTGTAAAACTGCTTGGGGAGATTGTTCCTTGGTATGTGACTCTTCCATTGGTCCAATTAGTTTTTGTTCTAGTTCTTTATTCATTGCAAATTTGTGCTGCATAGGTGACCACGTTCTTGAGCTTGCATGTCAAATTTATATGGTTCCAAGTAGTTCTAATGCTTGATATAGGCCCTAGGTACTTGTGAGAGTTGTTGCTATCAATTTTATTGAAGTTGGTTCACTTTTATTTGAAGTTACTAAAAATTTCAGATTGTTTCAGAAATAATGAAGAGACTTTTGAGGGGCTCGTCGAGCCGAAGCTCTAAGGAAAAACAAAAGGAAGAAGAGCAAAAGCCCAAATTTAATTTGCCTCGCACCGTGGAGGTCCGGCCGTGTGAATGGCCTTCCGATGACTTCTTGAGGAGAGCTGGGATTTATGAGGATTTCTATTTATTGATTGAGAATGCTGGCCTCACCGACTTCCTCCGCGACCAACGTCATCAGTATCTCTTACTCACAAATACTTTTGTGCAAAACTTCTACTTTTTCCCTAAGAAATCACCTTCAACAGTAGAGTTTCATTTATATGACGTTTTTAAATAGATGACATTAGTTGAATTCTACGAGGTTTGCAGAATACCCTTTGAGGGCACCTTAGATGAACCCCACCGTAACGAAGTAGAAGCTTTTATTAACACTATCACTGTGGGAGAAACCGGGAAGGTTTCTGATGCAAGGATTACTAGCATACATTTTCCTGTTTTACGCTACTTTTCCTTATTTGCTAGTCGTTGCTTGATTGGATGCGGGAACTGTGGGAACCTTAGTATTCCTGATATTATTAATTTGTTCCACGGTTTATACCGCAGTAACTCTGTTAGTATGGGTGGAATTGTTGCTAGACGGTTAATTCTGAACCGTACTAAGGGTCCCATCTTTGGAGGCATTTATGCTTCACGCCTAGCTGAACATTTTGAAATACCTATTAGGCATGAG
Source organism: Triticum timopheevii (assembly GCA_963921465.1). Lineage (NCBI taxonomy): Eukaryota > Viridiplantae > Streptophyta > Magnoliopsida > Poales > Poaceae > Triticum > Triticum timopheevii. Next base: position 27,619,404 of record OY997274.1, on the reverse strand, counting down.
GAGAAAGAAGAAACAACACTGCCCCGTGCTTATTTAGATTATAAAAGTATGATAGCGCATGACTTTCTTGTTAAGAGTCGCGAAGGCGAGCTCAAATAGAAATTATACTTTGATAAACATCACCTTGAGACTATTACTTTGCCTGCCCCTTCTTTGTTTAACTTATCTACAGGTCCTCACATCGTTCCGTGGTCGGCTGTTCAAGCCTATCAGAATCCTGCACCAGCTCAGGAACCAGAGCCACAAGATGAGCCTCCACGACTATCTGTTTATTCTTGGGATCCGGAGGAGGTTGCCAGCCAGTGGCAGCCGAAGCCTTCTTCATCGCAGTATGACCCCAGCTTCACCTACGGGTATCCGCCAGGTTATCCCTGGCAATAGACCAACTTAGGCCAAAAGCCTAAGCTTGGGGGAGTACGTATTTCCCACCGATATTACATTCATGTTCACACACACTCATTGCTAGATGTCGGTGCTCATACCCTTTCACTGTAATATCCATGCTAGTTTATTTTCTTTTTCCTGTTTTCTTCTTGTGTGCTTGATAAACCTTAAGAAAAAAAAACCAAAAAAAATTAGTAGTAGTTTATTTCTTTGCTTGTAGTAGTAATTAAAAAGAAAACCCAAAAATATTTCCTGTTCTTCTTTTACTTGTTGGGAGCTTTCCCGTGTAAATAGGATTTATTTTCTTTTCTTTCTTTTGGGGGTCGAGAAGACCATATTGAAAATGCTTAGTGGCTCTTATATGCATGATTGTTTATTTAACTTAGAGCCCATATTACTTGTCTTCTCTCTTGAGTTGAATGCTTGCAGATTCCAGCTTAGTCCAATGCACGTGCACTCTTATTATTATACACACCGTTCGGTTGTGCAAGTGAAAGGCAATAATGATGATACATGATGGACTTATTGGGATGAGAAAAGCTGGTATGAACTCGACCTCTCTTGTTTTTGTAAATATGATGATTCATCGTTCTTGAGTCAGCTATTATGAAGTAAACATATTTGCAATGACATTTAGAGATTATAGTTGCTTGTGCCATGCTTGATTAGCTATGAGTTATAATGGTTTACCTTGCGTGCCAACATGCTATTAGAATGATTATGATGTGGTATGATGGGATGGTATCCTCCTTTAAATGAATTGAGTGACTAGACTTGGCACATGTTCACGCATGTAGTTGAATCAAATCAACATAGCCTTCATGATATTTATGTTCATGGTAGATTATATCCTACTCATGCTTGTATTCGGTGTAAATTAATTTTAATGCATGTTTACGACTGTTGTCGCTCTCTCAGTTGGTCGCTTCCAGTCTTTTGCTAGCCTTCACTCGTACTAAGCAGGAATACTGCTTGTGCATCCAAACTCCTTAAACCCCAAAGTTATTCCATATGAGTCCACTATACCTTCCTATATGCGGTATTTACCTGCCGTTGCAAGTAAATTTGTATGTGCCAAACTCTAAACCTTTAAATAAACATTCTGTTTTGCATGCTCGAATAGCTCATATGTCAACTAGGGCTGCCCTTATCTTCCGTGTTAGGTGGGTTATTCTCAAGAGGAGTGGACTCCGCTCCTCATTCACGAGAAAATGGCTGGTATCCGGGATGCCCAGTCCCATGCTTTATGCAAACTAAATCAAAATAACTGCAAACAAAACTCCCCTTGGGACCCGTTGAATGTTGGAGGCATTCGTTGTTTCGAGCAAGCCATGGATTGATGCTTGTGGAGGAAGGGGAGTATAAACTTTACCATTCTGTTTGGGAACCGCCTATAATCTGTTTAGCATGGAGGATATCGTCGTCTCTTAGTTGTTATGTTGACAACGAAAGTATTCCGCTCAAAATATAATTTATCTCTATTTCAAAATCGAACTCTGGCACCTCTACAAATCCCTGCTTCCCTCTGCGAAGGGCCTATCCATTTACTTTTATGTTGAGTCATCACCCTTCTTATTAAAAGCACCCGCTAGAGAGCACACTGTCGTTTGCATTCATTATTATTGGTTTATATTGGGTATGACTTGACTGGATCTCTTTTACCATGAATTACAATGTTTAGTCAGTCCTTGATCTTTATAGGTGCTCTGCATTTATGTTTTGCGGTCTCAGAAAGGGATATCGAGATACCATTCTGTTATATCATGTTATGATTATTTTAAGAAAGTGTTGTCATCCGAGTTTTATTATTATAGCTTGCTAGCTGATTATGTTATTGATATGAGTAATTGTGAGACCTACGTGTTATTGTGAGTATGGTTAGTTCATAATATTTGCTGAAACTTGAATGCTGGCTTTTCATGTTTACAACAACAAGAACAAACAGAGTTTGTAAAAGTTTTTCTTTTTCTCTTTTAGTTTGTCAACTGAATTGCTTGAGGACAAGCAAGGGTTTAAGCTTGGGGGAGTTGATATGTCTCTGTCGTATCTACTTTTCCAAACACTTTTGCCCTTGTTTTGGACTCTAACTTGTATGATTTGAATGAAACTAACCCGGATTGATGCTGTTTTCAGCAGATTTGCCATGGTGTTGTTTTATGTGCAGAAAATAAAAGTTCTCGGAATGACCTGAAACTCCACGGAACATCTTAGAAAAAACAATAAAAAATCCTCGCCAAAGATGAAGACCAGGGGGCCCACACCCTGTCCACGAGGGTGGGGGGCGCCCCCCTGGGCGCGCCCCTACCTCGTGGGCCCCATGGTGGCCCTCCGACGCCAATTCCAACTCCATATATTGGCTTTCGGGGAGAAAAAAATCAGAGAGAAGAAATCATCGCGTTTTACGATATGGAGCCGCCACCAAGCCCTAATCTCTCTCGGGAGGGCTGATCTGGAGTCCGTTCGGGGCTCCGGAGAGGGGGATTCGTCGCCGTCATCATCATCAACCATCCTCCATCACCAATCTCATGATGCTCACCGCCGTGCGTGAGTAATTCCATCGTAGGCTTGCTGGACAGTGATGGGTTGGATGAGATTTATCCTGTAATAGAGTTAGTTTTGTTAGGGTTTGATCCCTAGTATCCCCTATGTTCCAAGATTGATGTTGCTATGACTTTGCTATGCTTAATGCTTGTCACTAGGGCTTGAGTGCCATGATTTCAGATCTGAACCTATTATGTTTTCATGAATATATGTGTGTTCTTGATCATATCTTGCAAGTCTATAGTCACCTACTATGTGTTATGATCCGGCAACCCCGAAGTGACAATAATCGGGACCACTCCCGGTGATGACCATAGTTTGAGGAGGTCATGTATTCACTATGTGCTAATGCTTTGTTCCGGTTCTCTATTAAAAGGAGGCCTTAATATCCCTTAGTTTCCAATAGGACCCCGCTGCCACGGGAGGGTAGGACAAAAGATTTCATGCAAGTTCTTTTCCATAAGCACGTATGACTATATACGGAATACATGCCTACATTACATTGATGAACTGGAGCTAGTTCTGTGTCACCCTATGTTATGACTGTTACATTATGAACCACATCCGGCATAATTATCCATCACTAATCCGGTGCCTACGAGTTTTCCATATACTGGTTCTCGCTTATTTACTTTTCCGTTGCTACTGTTACAATCACTACAAAATACCAAAAACATTACTTTTGTTGTATTTACTTTTGCTACCGTTACCACCACTATCATATTACTTTGCTACTAAACACTTTGCTGCAGATACTAAGTTTCCATGTGTGGTTTAATTGACAACTCAGCTGCTAATACTTGAGAATATTCTTTGGCTCCCCTTGTGTTGAATCAATAAATTTTGGTTGAATACTCTACCATCGAAAACTGTTGCGATCCCCTATACTTGTGGGTTATCAACGAACAAATAGATGAAGTCCGGAACATGCATGATGAATGAAATGTTGTTCTTAAAATAACAAAGACCGGTGAGGTATATTTATATAAGGCATCTAGTGATCATCACATTTTAAATGATTTCTATATATATATATTAACGAATGGATCTTTCTTCTTTTAGCCCTTCGGATCGAGCAAATCTTCTACAAGTAGCAGGATTGTTCGAGGTCCGGCCAAAAAGTTGAAGGATGGCATAAAGTACAACATCGATGCCATCAAACCTAGTGTCAACCCTGATGAACCTAAGAAGAATGCGAAGAAGTTCACTCGTCAATGCAGACTTATTGTCAGGGACCAAATCCTGATCTCTGTTCAAGAATGGAAGAAGCCACCAAAGGCATCTCCAGATGTTACTTTTGTCGACCAAAGAGCAAAAGATCTGCTTTGGGAATCACTCAAGTCACATTTCACCCTGCGAGATCATGCAGATTTGGAGAAAGTCAAGAAGTTTTCTCTTAAGAAGATGGCGATAACATTCAACAACCACACGAAAACTATATGGGCCGCGTACGTCAAAGCAGGAAAGCAGACTCCAGAATTCAAGGGAACACTGGAGAAGGCAAGAGATCACTGGGATGCTTTCGTGAACTTCAAGGAATCAGAAGTAGCTCAGGAACGGTCGAGAATAAACAAGATTAGTGCCGCAAAAAAGCAGTGGCACCATAATCTGGGGCCAAGTGGCTACGAGGTGGCCCGACCTAAGTGGGATCTCGATGAGCAAGAGATGATGGCTGCAGGGGTCACTCCAGTTACATTGAGCTGGCCCCCCAGGTGCAGGACTTGGTTCTATGCGCATGGGGGGGAAGTTGGACCCAAAGACAGGCGAGGTTTTGGAGCCGGCAAGTCTTAAAGGAGCCACCAACAGTTTACTTGTTGCAATACAAGAGGCTCGAGAGGGAGTGTTCACGCCCAACAGAGAGAACGACGAGCTTACGTGAGTCATGAAGAATCCTGAACACCCAAGAAGAACATGAGGCAAAGGTGTTGTTCCGTGGTTTGAGGGGTTTGCGGACTGGAATGCCGACAACAGAAGCCGTGCCAGAAAGAAGCAGCGGGAGGAGCAGAAGAGGAAGCTCGAGAAGGAGGAGAGGAAGCAGGAAGCAGGCGCCTTCGCATCGTAGAATCAAAGTACGCGAAGTTGGCACTTGCTTTCCAGCGGAAGTAGCAGCAGATCGACACACTTAGCCAAGAAAGGGGGTCTCAGCAGCGGCAGCAGCTAGTTGATCCAGCATTGGATAGCACCCTCCCATCCATGCCAAGAAGCAGCGTGGGTTCCGTCCCGGGCGATGATGCTCTGCTGGATAGATAGCATGTGGATGATATCATAAATACGACAACTTGTGAGCTACACTTTAAAACGAAGAACATATCCATGAAGGTGGAGGACGATGTTGCTTATAAAAATCCCCCTAAAGCAACCTTCCATTGCAATCCGATTCCAGCTGGCTATGCTCGTGTCAGGGTTGATGTGACTCCCGGGTAGTTAGGCTACAGTAAAACTCTCCTAATGATGCCATGTCATCATTGATTACTAATGCTAATCTCTCGTTAGTTCAAACCGATTCAAAAATCAATTCAAAACATGGCAAACAACAAAAGTTTTTAAACATTAGAACAAAAATGTTCGGTTAGTGCCAAATAATATGTAGGTAATTGTTGTGAAGGAAACTCATTTTTAGAAAATGGTAAAGTCTCCAAATTAAATAAAACTGAAAAGGAAAAGAAATAAAAGAAAAGAAAATACAAAAGCAGAAGAAAATAAAAAAAAGGAAGAAACCCCCTCCCCCTGGGCCGAAAGGCCAGCTAGCCAACAACAGCCAGCCAGCCCAACCGGCCCAGCTCCCCGCACTGCGCCCTCTTCCCGTTCCTCGGTTGCGAGCCGCTACAGGGCGCGGTCGCCACCGGACCCCCTCACCGGCGTCGAGGGGGGACAAGATCGCCAGCGCCCCCGCCTCCTCGGGCCCCTCTCCCACTCACCCCGCTCTCCTCCCAAATCTCCGCCTCTCCCTCTCCCCTCAGATCCACCTCGCTCCCCCCCTCGTTCCCCACCGCACCGAGCGCCGCCATGGCCTCGCCGCCGTAGAAGACACGACCACCGTCGTCCGTTCGTCGCCCCGGCAAGTCCTACAGCTCCGCCGTGGTCCTCTGCTTCCACTACGCCACTAGGTCGAGCCCTGGAACCCCTCGCGTTGCCGCATTCTTCTTCTTCTCCGGCTCGGCCACTGTGTCGTCCTCGCCTTCGATCTACGCCGCCGGTCCTCCCCGAGTCCTCTGCCCAGACCCCACCCTCCCCCGATGAGCCTCTGCACCGGATGCGCCCTCCCCTGCCTCCTCTAATCACCGGTAGCGCCCGTTCCACGCTCACCCGAACGCGTCGTGATGACCCACAAGTATAGGGGATCTATCGTAGTTCTTTCGATAAGTAAGAGTGTCGAACCCCACAAGGAGCAGAAGGAAATGATAAGCGGTTTTCAGCAAGGTATTCTCTGCAAGTACTGAAATAAGTGGTAACAGATAGTTTTGTGATAAGATAAATGTAACGAGCAACAAGTAACAAAAGTAAATAAAGTGCAGCAAGGTGGCCCAATCCTTTTTGTAGCAAAGTACAAGCCTGGACAAACTCTTATAATAGGAAAAGCGCTCCTGAGGACACATGGGAATATCGTCAAGCTAGTTTTCATCACGCTCATATGATTCTCGTTCGGTACTTTGATAATTTGATATGTGGGTGGACCGGTGCTGGGTGCTGTTCTTACTTGAACAAGCATCCCACTTATGATTAACCTCTACTGCAAGCATCCCCAACTACAACAAAAGTATTAAGGTAAACCTAACCATAGCATGAAACATATGAATCCAAATCAGCCCCTTATGAAGCAATGCATAAACTAGGGTTTAAGCTTCTGTCACTCTAGCAACCCATCATCTACTTATTACTTCCCAATGCCTTCCTCTAGGCCCAAATAATGGTGAAGTGTTATGTAGTCGACGTTCACATAACACCACTAGAGGCTAGACAACATACATCTCATCAAAATATCGAACGAATACCAAATTCACATGACTACTAATAGCAAGACTTCTCCCTTGTCCTCAGGAACAAACGTAATTACTCAGCATATTCATGTTCATAATCAGAGGGGTAATAATATGCATAAAGGATCTGAACATATGATCTTCCACCAAATAAACCAACTAGCATCAACTACAAGGAGTAATCAACACTACTGGCAACCTACTAGCACCAATCCCGGACTTGGAGACAAGAATTGGATACAAGAGATGAACTAGGGTTTGGAGATGAGATGGTGCTGGTGACGATGCTGATGGAGATTGCCCTCTCCTAATGAGAGAAGCGTTGGTGATGACGATGGTGATGATTTCCCCCTCCCGGAGGGAAGTGTCCCCGGCAGAACAGCTCTGCCGGAGCCCTAGATTGGTTCCGCCAAGATTCCACCTCGTGGCGGCGGAGTCTCGTCCCGAAAGGTTGCTTCCTATTTTTTTCTCATCGAAAGACTTCATATAGGAGAAGATGGGCATCGGAGAGCCACCAGGGGGCCCACGAGGTAGGGGGGCGCGCCCCGGGGGGGGGCACCCTCGTGAGCAGGGTGTGGGCCCCCTGGCCTTCATCTTTGGCGACGATTTTTCTTTATTTGTTTCAAGATATTCCATGGAGTTTCAGGACTTTTGGAGTTGCGCAGAATAGGTCTCCAATATTTGCTCCTTTTCTAGCCCAGAATTCCAGTTGCCGTCATTCTCCCTCTTCATGTAAACCTTGTAAAATAAGAGAGAATAGCCATAAGTATTGTGACATAGCGTGAAATAACAGCCCATAATGCAATAAATATTGACATAAAAGCATGATGCAAAATGGACATATCAACTCCCCCAAGCTTAGACCTTGCTTGTCCTCAAGTGAAAAGCCGATAACAATAAATATGCCCTCATGTTTAGAGGTAGAGGCGTCGATAAAAATAAAATACGGGCATGAAGGCATCATGATTGTTTCCATAACAGCAACATATATAGATTTTGTCATATGATTACTTATGTTCAAGTGATGATATTTTCACAATGCAAAAGTATGAATCAGAAACATTATTGAGCACCAACAAATTATAACCTCAGTCATTGAAGCAATTGCAATTTATCATAACATCGGAAAGAGTCTATGTCAGAGCTTGAAAGCAAGTCCACATACTCAACTATCACTTAGTCCTGCATAATTGCTAACACTCATGCAATACTTGTGGTTACGGAGTTTTAATCGGACACAGAGAAAGATACGGGCTTATAGTTTTGCCCCGCAACCTTTTACCTCAAGGGTAATGTCAACAATAATAATTCATGCTCCCCTACATCCAATTAGATATACTAGTCGTCAACCCGTGCACCTGCACGGGCTAGCGGCTGAGTTATCAATCATTGATAATATTTGAATAAATATATAGGAATGTAAATAGCAAAGTTAGAGCCAAATATGGAAAACTTTAACGATTAGGAAAACCTATTTGTTGCTACACAAATGTTGATTTTGTGTCGGGATTCACATAAACCTTCCTACTTGTGTTCATATGTATATTTTTGAAGGATAGCAATGTTGAGTAGAAAACCTTGGTGTTTAGTTTATGTTGGAAAAATGGAAACATGTCACAATAGCGTTGATATTGTCTATTTGTAAATGTAAGCTACGCGTCATGGTGATAGTAATATACTTTTGAGGAACACCTCCATGAATCATAAAACATGAACTTTTTTTTAACTTTTCATAGGAATATTACAGCGGAGATGAATTATAGTGGAAGATTTATTTTAGAAAATTCCTTCGATCAGAGTAAAAGCCTCAAATTAGTTGGTGCATGCATGTGAACTCAAGTACTCTGTACACATTTTTTTGAAACTCTGCAAACCAAAAATTGGAAACCAATGCTCGATTGCCATAACTGGAAATTACTTAAACATTGTTTGTAAGACTCAACTGACAAAAAAATTATTGATGAAGCTGGTCAGTATCTTGCAACAATAAGTAATAACTATACTGGAGCACCCATGTAGTATATCAATCCAATACAACTTAAATTTCAAATTATGTTCAATGTCCCAAGAGTTAATGAATTACAAAAGAAGCATGCATTTACATTCTAACATGCAAGTAATTGCAATTTCCAACATTCAATTCACTGTATTGGAGCAATGGTATTGATATCGAGAGGCATCACCAATTGCGCAAGATCTTTCTCAAGGAGCTAATTCAAAATACCATCGAAATGTAGAACCTTTTAGAAAATCTAGCGTGTATTAAATAGCCCAGATACACACGAACATCATTTATGGCATTTGAAGGTTTATATTTCTGAATTACCAACATGCCAAATAATAAAAATACATTTAAATGGGTGGACAACCATGGCAAAGGATAAAGGGCAGTGGCCTAAGAAGAAATAATACAGTGAAAAATTGTAAGTACTGAACTTGATCATTAGAATGTTAGTAAGATAAGACCATTAATCTTGTAAAATGCTACTGCTGTAACTATTACATTATACAAATTTAAATACTCACATCTCACACAATAAGTTCAATGAAAATGTGTGGTCGGGGATCGTGCATTAATCTGGCTGGAAAACCGTAGATAAACAAAATGTTTATGTTTCATTTTTTTGAAACATCAAAAAGATAACGTACTGATGATGCCAGTCTGCCATAGGCTTTTACAAATCAAAATTAGAATTAACTACATGAGTATAAGTGTAACTTATATGATTAAAAAGTTGTTAGGAGCTCTGTTTGAATATAATTTTTTCTACTGCGATATCAATAGCCTATAGTCACAACATACTTAGCAGACTCGTCTTTGAAGCAACAAATAGTTAAAAAAAAAGTAAAATCGCACCTTTATTTGTGGCTAGATTCAAATGGAAGAGGCAAGGTTGTTTATCTGCGTAAATGACAAAACCGGCATCGCCATCCAAGCAGAGGCACTCATTAACGATGTAGTGGATGAAAGTCGACGCTGTGGCGGCGGACAGTATGCGGGGTGAGAAGAGGCCATTGGGATGCACAGGACCGCGATCCAGGGAGCAGCATGAAACACTGGGCGATGCTATCTTCCGAGAACAATCGCAAAAAACAGCAGCATTAGAGGCTCGGCGGTCAAAATTCAATTATATGAAGGCAAAGAGGATCCAATTGTTGTCTCCAAGAAGCCCCATGCAAAAAAATGATATGTAAAAATGGGGAAATATGTATGTAACTGAAGAGCATAATAGACCCAACTGAATGTTCTGCTGATGCAAGGCGCTTTACATAGCAACTAACAGTCACTATCATAGCATGAGAACTTAGCTGCCCATGCAATGGACAAAACTTTAGTTATGCTAATTAAGCAGGATAACGTATAGCACACCAAGAGAAAAGAAGTGAAAGCTCATGCATATGAAATAAAATTAAATCTAAATGAATTTGTGGTTTATCTGTACTGATATGTGCCTATTTGAAGGATATATTTTCAGAATTCCTTCTTTGAAAGAGAATAAAGAACACGTACATATGGATTGTGGTGCAAGATTCTGCATACTAACTACGAACTACATTCTACTACAGCAATTATGGATGTGCATTTGGATACAGTTATACTGAATTAGTAACTGGATTGCTTTACAATAATACCACTGAATGAACTCATGAAAATAACTTTCTTTCGATCAGAAGGCCCTCATGACCGGTTCCATGCAGTTTTCATTGAGAATGAAAAATACATAGAACAACATTATATGGATCAACTAAAAGCAACACTGCTAGTGCAGGGATAGGAGTAAAAGAAAAACAGAGATCATCCTGTGCAAGAAAACTCGATAATTTTTTTGAGAAATTGCCGGATCACCACAGTCTGAGTCTTTGGCCACTTCACTTCAATGGTTGTCCTCTTCTTCAGTAGAAAGTAAGCGCTGGGCGTCCGTCCCTTTCAGCTAGATTTCCAGGTCGAGTCATGGTTTTGTGCTTTGTGGCAGTAGGGATTCCCAAAGAGAGTGAGCGCCTAAGGCGAATTCCTCCTTCATCGCCTTCAGTTTCTCCACGTACACACATACTCGCCCTCCACTTCCTCCTTGGGCAGCAGCAGGGCCAGCTCCTGATTCATCTTCTGTATCATTTTCTCTAACTCTGTAAGCCACACATCTCCCGATCCGCTGCATTCTGGTTGCACAAACACACTAATAAAAGCTATATGTAAACATGCTTAATTGATTAGTTAATTGTTGGTTTTGAATCTAACTGGACGGTCTGATATCTTCTTATATAAGTCAAGTTCCATTATATTAGGGTATATGAAAATATCAAACGACCTTGCGAACTGTTGATTTTTTACTTAACTATAGTTGTTCAGTTATCAGTTTTGGCGTTAGTATTCACCTTGAGCAGATTCAGCAGCTCGTACACATGCCTAATATATTGGCTACCGTCTAATCTGCCATCTCAGGACCCTCAACCATTGTAGGCACGTTCAGTATCTCCACTAATTATAATTAATTAATGACACACATGAAGAATTAAAAGGCACAAATCATAAAGTTAACTAACCTCTAGCATCTTGTACTGCTAGAAGAACATCTCAACTCCAACCAATATCAGTCCAGAGAAAAAGACTATCATGCAGGAACTCCACATATATAAATTACACAACATAGGGCACCTTCATCAGATGGAGGATACAACGACTTCCCTAAGACGGATGCTGCAGGACATGTTGGGACCGTCTGTTCATCCATCGGCCAGCCTAATATGAAATCAAGGGCATCCACAAATACCTGGACAAAGAGAAGGACATCTCGCACGACGCAGGTCAAGAAGATTCGACGGAGGTGGTGCACGGCAAGTGGCGGGGGAGAGCAAGAGAAGAAAGCTCAGATCGATTCTTCTTTTTCTGTAATATATGGGGCTGGTTAAAATTCTTGCGTGGAGGACAATCCTTAGCGCTTGACGTGAAGAGGTTGATCGATAGGAAAGGGGGGCGTGGCCTTTGCCTATTTCAGATCGTTTTTTTTTACTTTTCACAGATCGGATGGACAACAGCCTAGGACTCCTAAGATTTTTTTTTGTGGGAAGGACTCGTAAGATATTTATCTTGAGATTGAATGTTTTTTTCTAAAAGAGGTGCAGGTGGGACAACAGCCTAGGACTCTTAGGATACATCATCCCACGGCTGTAGATAATCAATCTTGAGATCCAACGGACAATTTGTTTAGTTGTTTAGAATTACCGTGGAGCATCGTTTGGAGAGAATTACCGTGGAGCATCGTATGGTGCCTCCAATTAGTAAATATAAGATATATATCATGTTCTTTCCAACATCTGAGCTTGCCAAAGGATAAAATGAAAAAGGAAAGGTGAAGATCATCGTGACTCTTGCATAACGTAGAGGATAATAATAAAAGATAGGCCCTTCGCAGAGGGAAGCAGAGGTTGTCAAGCGCGTTTAGGGTTGATGCACAAGATCTTAATGCAAAAGAACGTCACTTTATATTGCCCCTTGTATGTGGACCTTTATTATGCAGTCTGTTGCTTTTATTACGTCCACAACAAGTTCATACAAAACTTATTTCTCTGCACTGATAAGTCATGCATATTTAGAGAGCAATTTTTATTGCTTGCACCGATGACAACTTACTTGAAGGATCTTACTCAATCCATAGGTAGATATGGTGGACTCTCATGGCAAAACTGGTTTAAGGGTATTTGGAAGTACAAGTAGTATTTCTACTTGGTGCTGAGAATTTGGCTAGCATGAGGGGGAAAGGCAAGCTCAACACATGAGAGGATCCATGACAACATACTTTATCTCAGATGTAAGAAAACATAACTGATTATGTTGTCTTCTTTGTCCAACCTCAACTGTTTAGCATGTCATATTTTAATGAGTGCTCCCAATCATAAAAGATGTAAATGATAATATATCTATATGTGAAACCTCTCTTTCCTTATTACTTCCTATTAATTGCAACGATGACCAAAGCTATATTTGCCAACTCCCAACAACTTTTAATCATCATACTCTTTCTATGTGAAGTCATTACTTTCAATAAGATCAATATGAACTCTTTGATTCTTTTTATTCTTTTTCTTCTTTTCTTTTTACCCAAGATCATCGCAAAATAATCAAGCCCTTGACTCAACACTAGTCTTTATTATATAGCTCATGGACTCGATTACAAAGAAGGATCATAAAGCAAAACTCAAAACTAGATCATGCCATGACTTTATTCTACTAAATCAAGATACTACTAAAAGGATCGAACTAAGAAAAACTGTAAAGATAGGAGTTGTGATGGTGATACGATACCAGGGCACCTCCCCCAAGCTTGGCGGTTGCCAAGCGGAGTGCCCATACTCAGGTGATTATATCTCCTTCTTTGTTGTTGGCGGTGGAGGTGTTGTTGATGATGCAGTTGTTGCATTTTTCTTCTCTAGCTTGCGTCTGAGGCTAAAATTTTCCTCCCTCAGATCCTCATTCTCGAGCTCAAGTTTCATTATCTTTTTGCATAATGCTACCTTGCTGTCCTGCAAAAAACGAGGTGGGATAGATTGGACCTTAGGGAGGCTTGACTTCTTGAACTCCACATGCATATCGCCAGGTTGAGGTAGTGGATCGTCCTCTTCATCGAAACTCATTTCCTCCTTCCTCTTTGGATCATAGTCTTCTTCTTCCTCCGTGGTCCAGCCATAATGTTCCACATCCCCATATACTTTTGGGTTTGCAATATAATCAGCCATGTAGCTCTCTCCCTCCGAATCTTGGGACGACATTTGTTCTAATCTGCAGCAGCAATAGCTCGAAACAAAAACAGAGGATATTGGCGTGATACGAGAGTCAAAACCTTCGGGAGTATATATAATGAATTTTGACCGACCAAAATACGTATTGTGCAAGGAAACGGAGTCCGGAGGGCACATGAGGTGCTCACGAGGTAGGGGGGCGCGCCCAGGGGGGTAGGGCGCGCCCTCCACCCTCGTGGAGGCCTCGTGTCCTTCCCGGACTGCCACTTATTTTTCTATTTTTCTAAATACTCCAAAACGGAGAAATATTGCCTTAAAAATTGTTTTGGCGTTGGTTTACTTACCGTACCACATACCTATTCCTTTTCGGAGTCTGAAACGGTCTGGAAGGTGTCCCTTATGTATTCCTCCGGGGTTACGGTTTCAATAATATTGGTTTCAACATTTATAGGATTACCTGAGATGTAGTGTTTGATCCTTTGACCGTTTACCACCTTCGGATTTGTGCCTTCGAGGTTATTGATTTTTATGGCACCGAAACGATAGACCTCCTCGATAACGTAGGGACCTTCCCATTTAGAGAGAAGTTTTCCTGCAAAAAATCTTAAACGAGAGTTGTATAGCAATACATAATCTCCTACATTAAACTCACGCTTTTGTATCCTTTTGTCATGCCATCTTTTAACTTTTTCTTTAAACAACTTGGCATTTTCATAAGCTTGGGTTCTCCATTCATCAAGTGAGCTAATATCAAATAACCTCTTCTTACCGGCAAGTTTGAAATCATAGTTGAGATCTTTAATAGCCCAATATGCCTTATGTTCTAGTTCGAGAGGTAAGTGACATGCTTTTCCATAAACTATTTTATACGGAGACATACCCATAGGATTTTTATATGCAGTTCTATAGGCCCATAATGCGTCATTCAGTTTCTTCGACCAATTCTTTCTAGACCTATTAACAGTCTTTTGCAAAATTAATTTGACCTCTCTATTGCTCAATTCTACTTGACCACTAGACTGCGGGTGATATGGAGATGCAATTCTATGATTAACGTCATATTTAGCCAGCATTTTACGGAAAGCACCATGAATAAAGTGTGAACCACCATCAGTCATTATATATCTAGGGACTCCAAACCTCGGAAAATAACTTCCTTAAGCATTTTAATAGAAGTGTTATGATCAGCACTACTAGTTGGAATAGCTTCTACCCACTTAGTAACGTAATCAACAACAACTAAAATATGTGTATATCCATTAGAGGCAGGAAAAGGTCCCATATAATCAAAGTCCCAAACATCAAATGGTTCAATAACAAGTGAATAATTCATAGGCATTTCTTGACGTCTACTAATATTACCAATTCTTTGACATTCATCGCAAGACAAGACAAACTTACGGGCATCCTTAAAGAGAGTGGGCCAATAAAAACCGGATTGCAATACCTTATGTGCAGTTCTATCTCCAGCATGGTGTCCTCCATAAGCTTCGGAGTGACTCTTGCGTAGGATCTGTTCCTGTTCATGCTCAGGTACACAACATCTAATAACACCATCTACTCCTTCTTTATAAAGATGTGGGTCATCCCAAAAGTAATGTCGCAAATCATAGAAAAACTTTTTCTTTTCTTGGTATGTGAAGCTAGGTGGTATAAATTTAGCAACAATATAATTAGCATAATCAGCATGCCATGGAGTGCTACGAGAAGTGCTTATGACATTTAATTGTTCATCAGGAAAGCTATCATCAATAGGTAGTGGGTCATCAAGAACATTCTCTAACCTAGATAAGTTGTCTGCAACGGGGTTCTGAGCTCCTTTTCTATCAACAATATGCAAATCAAATTCTTGCAGCAAGAGAACCCATCTAATAAGTCTAGGTTTTGCATCTTTCTTTTCCATAAGATATTTAATAGCAGCATGATCAGTGTGAATAGTTACTTTAGAATCAACAATATAGGGTCTGAATTTATCACAAGCAAATACAACTGCTAAGAGTTCGTTTTCGGTAGTAGCATAATTTCTTTGAGCATTGTCTAGAGTCTTACTAGCATAATGGATAACATTTAATTTCTTATCAACTCTTTGCGCTAGAACATCACCTACAGCATAATCACTATCATCACACATAATTTCAAAGGGTAAATTCAAATCAGGTGGTTGAACAGCAGGTGCAGAGACTAATGCTTTCTTAAGTATTTCAAATGCTTCTACACAATCATCATTAAAGACAAATGGTACATCTTTTTGTAATAAATTAGTCAGAGGCCGAGAAATTTTTGAGAAGTCCTTAATGAACCTCCTATAAAATCCGGCGTGACCAAGGAAACTTCTTATACCTTTGATGTCCTTGGGACATGGCATCTTTTCAATAGCATCAACCTTGGCTTTATCAAATTCAATACCTCTTTCAGAAACTTTGTGCCCCAAGACAATACATTCATTAACCATAAAGTGGCACTTTTCCCAATTCAAGACAAGATTAGTTTCTTCACATCTCTGCAAAACTCGAGCAAGATTGCTCAAGCAATCATCAAAAGAGGAACCATAGACGGAAAAATCGTCCATGAAAACCTCACAAATTTTTTCACAAAAATCAGAGAATATAGCCATCATGCATCTTTGAAAGGTAGCAGGTGCATTACATAGACCGAAAGGCATCCGTCTATAAGCAAAAGTACCAAAAGGGCATGTAAAAGTAGTCTTTGATTGATCTTTAGCCGACACAGGTATTTGGAAGAAACCAGAATAACCATCTAGAATACAATAATGTGTATGTTTGCATAATCATTCTAGCATTTGATCAATAAAAGGTAAGGGGTAATGATCTTTCTTAGTAGCCTTATTTAATTTGCGGAAATCAATTACCATCCTATAACCTGTGATAATTCTTTGCGGAATCAATTCATCTTTATCATTAGGGACAACAGTAATACCTCCCTTCTTAGGGACACAGTGGACAGGACTTACCCACTGACTATCAGCTACGGGATAAAGTATACCTGCCTCCAGAAGCTTGAGCATTTCTTTTCTTACCACTTCTTTCATTTTAGGATTCAAACGTCGTTGAGGATCACGAACTGGTTTGGCATCTGCTTCCAAATTTATTTTATGTTGACATAGAGTGGGACTGATGCCCTTAAGATCATCCAGAGTATATCCGATAGCGGCACGGTGCTTCTTCAGAGTTTTCAATAATCTTTCTTCTTCATGCTTTGAAAGGTTACCACTAATAATGACAGGATATATTTTCTTTTCATCAAGATAAGCATATTTAAGATTATCAAGCAACGGTTTAAGCTCAAACACGGGATCACCCTTGGGTGGAGGAGGATCCCCTAGGATTTCAACAGGCAAATTGTGTTGCAGAATAGGTTCCTGTTTAAAGAATACTTCATCTATTTCCCTTCTTTCATTCATGAACATATCATTTTCATGGTCTAGCAAATAGTGTTCTAAAGGATCACTAGGAGGTACAACAATAGAATCAAGACCAATAATTTCATATTTACTAGGCAACTCTTCCTCACGATGTTGTTTACTAAATTTAGAGAAATTAAACTCATGAACCATATCATCCAAGCCAACAGTAACAACATTCTTTTCGCAGTCTATCTTAGCATTAACAGTATTCAAGAAGGGTCTACCAAATATAATGGGACAAAAGTTATCTTGTGGGGAACCAAGAACAAGAAAATCAGCGGGATATTTGGTTTTTCCACAGAAGACTTCAACATCTCTAACAATTCCCATTGCAGAAATAGTATCTCTATTGGCAAGTTTAATTGTAACATCAATATCTTCTAACTCAGCAGGTGCAATATCGTGCATAATTTCTTCATACAAGGTAATAGGTATAACACTAGCACTAGCACCCATATCACATAAGCCATGATAACAATGATATCCTATTTTAATAGAAATAACAGGAACACCTACCACAGGTCTATGTTTATCTCTAGCACAAGGTTTAGCAATTCTAGCAGTTTCACCAGAGAATTGAATAACATGCCTATCAATATTATCGGACAAGAGATCTTTGACAATAGCAATATTAGGTTCTACTTTGACTTGCTCAGGAGGTGTATAAGTTCTAATATTGCTTTTATGAACAACAGTTGAAGCTTTAGCATGATCCTTCATTCTTACAAGCAAAGGTGGTTTCTCAACATAAGAAGTGGGAACAATAGGATCATTATAAATGACAATCTTTTCTTCAACTTTAATAGGTGCATCTACTTTTACTTCTATGGGAGGATGATACTTAAACCACTTCTCTTTGGGGAGATCAACATAAGTAGCAAAAGATTCACAGAAAGAAGCTACTATCTCAGAGTCAAGTCCATATTTAGTGCTAAACTTACGGAAAATATCGATATCCATAAAAGATTTAACACAATCAAACTTAGGTGTCATACCTGACTCCTTACCTTCGTCCAGGTCCCAATCTTCAAAGTTGCGTTTAATTCTATCCAATAAATTCCATTTAAACTCAATAGTCTTCATCATAAAAGAGCCAGCACAAGAAGTATCAAGCATGGTGCGATTGTTATCATAAAGCCGAGCATAAAAACTTTGCATAATTATTTCTCTTGAGAGCTCATGATTGGGGCATGAATATAACATTGATTTAAGCCTCCCCCAAGCTTGAGCGATGCTTTCTCCTTCGCGAGGCCAAAAATTATATATATAACCGCGATCACGATGAACAAGATGCATAGGGTAATACTTTTGATGAAATTCCAATTTCAATATTTTATAGTTCCATGATCTCATATCATCACATAGCCTATACCATGTCAATGCGTCTCCCTTCAAAGATAAAGGGAAGGCCTTCTTCTTAACAACATCATCGGGTATACCTGCAAGCTTAAATAGTCCACAAACTTCATCCACATAGCGTAGATGTTCATCAGGATGCTTTGTTCCATCTCCTGTAAAAGTGTTAGCTAGCAGTTGTTCCATCATACCCGAAGGAATTTCAAAAGGAGTTTCATTTTCAATAGGTTCAGTAGGTTGAGGAGCAACTCTTTGCTCTACTGGACGGGGTGAAGATACCCCGAACAAGCCCCTCAGACAACTACTTTCCATAGTAACAAGTGACAGAAAATTTCAGCACACTAAATAAAGTTTTCCTTACCAAATTCCACCTACCAAAGGCGCTACACTCCCCGGCAACGGCGCCAGAAAAGAGTCTTGATGACCCACAAGTATAGGCGATCTATTGTAGTCCTTTCAATAAGTAAGAGCGTCGAACCCAACGAGGAGTAGAAAGAAATGATAAGCGGTTTTCAGCAAGGTATTCTCTGCAAGTACTGAAATAAGTGGTAACAGATAGTTTTGTGATAAGATAAATTGTAACGAGCAACAAGTAACAAAAGTAAATAAAGTGCAGCAAGGTGGCCCAATCCTTTTTGTAGCAAAGGACAAGCCTGGACAAACTCTTATAATAGGAAAAGCGCTCCCGAGGACACATGGGAATATCGTCAAGCTAGTTTTCATCACGCTCATATGATTCGCGTTCAGTACTTTGATAATTTGATATGTGGGTGGACCGGTGCTTGGGTGCTGTTCTTACTTGAACAAGCATCCCACTTATAGTTAACCTCTATTGCAAGCATCCGCAACTACAAAAAAAGTATTAAGGTAAACCTAACCATAGCATGAAACATATGGATCCAAATCAGCCCCTTAAAGCAACGCATAAACTAGGGTTTAAGCTTCTGTCACTCTAGCAACCCATCATCTACTTATTACTTCCCAATGCCTTCCTCTAGGCCCAAATAATGATGAAGCGTTATGTAGTCGACGTTCACATAACACCACTAGAGGCTAGACAACATACATCTCATCAAAATATCGAACAAATACCAAATTCACATGACTACTAATAGCAAGACTTCTCCCTTGTCCCAGGAACAACCGTAATTTCTCACAAAGCATATTCATGTTCATAATCAGAGGGGTAATAATATGCATAAAGGATCTGAACATATGATATTCCACCAAATAAACCAACTAGCATCAACTACAAGGAGTAATCAACACTACTAGCAACCTACTAGCACCAATCCCGGACCTGGAGACAAGAATTGGATACAAGAGATGAACTAGGGTTTGGAGATGAGATGGTGCTGGTGAAGATGTTGATGGAGATTGCCCTCTCCCGATGAGAGGAGCGTTGGTGATGACGATGGTGATGATTTCCCCCTCCCGGAGGGAAGTGTCCCCGGCAGAACAGCTCTGCCGGAGCCCTAGATTGGTTCCGCCAAGGTTCCGCCTCGTGGAGGAGGAGTCTCATCCCGAAAGGTTGCTTCCTATTTTTTTCTCATCGAAAGACTTCATATAGGAGAAGATGGGCGTCGGAGAGCCACCAGGGGGCCCACGAGGTAGGGGGAGGGGGCGCCCCCACCCTCGCGAGCAGGGTGTGGGCCCCCTGGCCTACATCTTTGACGATGATTTTTCTTTATTTATTTTAAGATATTCCGTGGAGTTTCAGGACTTTTGGAGTTGCGCAGAATAGGTCTCCAATATTTGCTCCTTTTCCAGCCCAGAATTCCAGCTGCCGGCATTCTCCCTCTTCATGTAAACCTTATAAAATAAGACAGGATAGACATAAGTATTGTGACATAGCGTGATATAACAGCCCATAATGCAATAAATATTGGCATAAAAGCATGATGCAAAATGGACGTATCATGCTGCCACCTGGCCTCGTCGCCGGCGTGGCCACGGTGACCATTTGGCCCCGTTCGTGCCGCCGTTCCGCTTCTCGCGTCGAGTAGACGCCGTAGACGCCTCACGCTGCTCGTTTAGCGCACCGCAACTCCAAACCCGACGACGACCAAACTCCGTCGTTTGCCTCGCTACTCGCCGCCGTCATTTTTGCCCATCTCCGGTCGTGCTAGTACCACCGTTGGATGCGCCGGCTCGTGCACGTTCGAACGCGGCCATCCGCGTCCAAAATGATGGCCTATGGCCATTTTCTGGTGGATGCCAAGCTCCGGCCGCTGCTCAGCTCGACGCCGGCGACAGCTCCGGCGACCTCGGGACAAACCGCCTACGCCACTAGATGCGCCTCTTCGCGCTCGTTCGAACGAGCCCATGCGCGCGCTAATTCGTGCCCTGTGCGCATTTCCGGCAAACTCCGGCGGGTCAACGCCGTGCATTTGGTCGCCAGCGGTGAGAGCCGCCCGTGCTGACGCTGGGCCAATGACTGGTGGGCCCAAGGCCCCCTGTTGACCAGTTGACTGAGTCAACTTGCTGACTGGGCTGGTCCCAGTAGCTGACCAGTGGCCCCCACCCTATGAGCTAATTAAATTAGTTAAATTAATTAATATAGGCTAATTAGTCACTGACTAATGGGGCCCACACTTAGTTAATCATATTTAGTTTAAAACAAGTCCTATTTCACATCTGTCTCAATGACAGGTGGGTCCCACTGGACCCACAAGTCAGTTTTGACTCCAGTCAACCACACTGTTGACTGCTGACATCACACATACGTCATGCTGACGTCATCCCATGCTATTCTGGGTAATGTTGATTTAAATTAGTTAAATAAATTCTAGAAAATGTTTAAATCTTTAGAAAATCATATAAAATAATCCGTAACTGGGATGAAAATACTTTCTACATGAAAGTTGCTCAGAACGACGAGATGAATCCGGATACGCAGCCCGTTCATCCGCCACACATCCCGAACATATCGAACACGCAACTTTCCTCCTCCAGAGAACCTGTCCAAAAACGCGAAACACCGGGGATACTTTCCTGGATGTTTCCCCCTTTCGCCGGTATCACCTACTACCGCGTTAGGGCACACCTAATGTCACGCCCAATATGTGACCCTATCCAAAAGGAACTCGAAGGTCCCACCAAGGATAGACCCGCATATTGAAACACTTTTGCAAGGTGGATATCATTGCATCAACATTACATAATAGATGGGGATACATACAAAAGGCATACAATGCCACACGAATACACATCATCTTACATAAGAGCACCATCCGACTACGGATGAAACACAAACAGAAACTCAAACGACATCCACCCTGCTAGCCCAGGCTGCCGACCTGGAACCTATCCCCTGATCAAAGAAGAAGCAGAAGAAGAACTCCAAAACAAGCAACATCGCTCTCGTGTCATGATCATCGCATAACCTGTACCTGCAACTGTTGTTGTAGTAATCTGTGAGCCACGAGGACTCAGCAATCCCATTACCATGGGTATCAAGACTAGCAAAGCTTAATGGGTAAGGAAAGGGTAAAGTGGTGAGGTTGCAGCAGCGGCTAAGCAAGTATGGTGGCTAACATACGCAAATAAGAGTGAGAAGAGAACAAGCAGAACGGTCGTGAAGCTAGCAATGATCAAGAGGTGATCCTAAACTCCTACTTACGTCAAACATAACGCAAAAACCGTGTTCACTTCTCGGACACCGCCGAGAAGAGACCATCACGACTACACACGCGGTTGATGCGTTTTAATTCGGATCTGGTGTCAAGTTATCTACAATCGGACATTAACAAATTCCCATCTGCCACATAACCGCGGGCACGGCTTTCGAAATATAATACTCTACAGGGGTGTCCCAACTTAGCCCATGATAAGCTCACACGATCAACGAAGGATATTCCTTCTCCCAGGAAGACCCGATCAGTCTCGGAATCCCGGTTTACAAGACATTTCGACGATGGTAAAACAAGACCAGCAAAGCCGCCCGAATGTGCCGACAAATCCTGATAGGAGCTGCACATATCTCGTTCTCAGGGCACACCGGATTGTCCAAACTTCCGGTAGGCCATCCCAGAGTTGCCCTGGTGGCCACCGGCGGCTGACAGATTGGACCAACACTCACGACGAGCACTGGCCCGAGGGGGGGTAAATAAAGATGACCCTCGGGCTCCAGAAACCCAAGGGAAAAAGGGCTAGGTGAGGCAAATGGTAAAACCAAGGTTGGACCTTGCTGGAGGAGTTTTATTCAAAGCGGACTGTCAAGGGGGTCCCATAAATCACCCAACCGCGTAAGGAACGCAAAATCCGGGAACATAACACCGGTATGACAAAAACTAGGGCGGCAAGTGGAACAAAACACCAGGCATAAGGCCAAGCCTTCCACCCTTTACCAAGTATATAGATGCATTAATTAAATAAGAGATATTGTGATATCCCAACATAATCCTGTCCACCATGGAGCAATCTTCAACTTCACCTGCAACTAGCAACGCTATAAAAGGGGCTGAGCAAAAGCGGTAACATAGCCAAACAATGGTTTGCTAGGAAGGGTGACAAAGGTTAGAGGTTCATGGCAATTTGGGGAGGCTTGAAGAGCAAAAGATAGGTAGCGCAACATAGCGATAGAATGAAGCAACTAGCATAGCAATGATAGTAGTGAGATCCAGGGTGACGGTCATCTTGCCTGAAATCCCGCAAGGAAGAAGAACGAGTCCATGAAGAAGATGAAGCCACGAAGACGAACCAAGAGTAGACGAATGAATCCTCACGATCGCAACGAAACGGGAACTATCGAGAAGAAGCACACGACATGGTAAACACACCACACATAGACAAGACATGGTGCACAACAAGCATGATGCATGACAAAGCTACATGAAGCTACTCATGACGATGCAAACAAGAGCAACACATCAAAGCAAGTTTAAATGAGGCCGGGAACAACATATAACAATTCCGGTAAGTCCTCATATGCAAATTTCAAAATTGGTCCAGATCTGAATAAACCTTATGTTCAAGTTGTTAAACAGCAAGTTAAGATGCACCAAGATGATCTACACGCGATTCTAGTCAAGTTACATATAAAGTTCATTTAATTCGGAGCTACGGCCTAGAAGATATGAGCAAAACAAGTTAAACATGGCATTGATGCAAAATGCATACAAACATCAAGCAAACACCTCAAAACAAGGATGCAACATGATAATATGAAACTACATGCAATTCTAAGCAATTTTCATATAGAGCACACTCAAATCGGAGCAACGGTTCAACACATACACTCTATACAAGTTTAAAGGACAAGCTGTTCAAAACAGCAACTAGGCATATTGCAAGCACCAAAACAATATGCTACAGCACCCCAACATAATAACAAAAAGGCATGGGCATGAAGTACAGGTAAAGCACAACAAAACATGAACACTGAGCTAACTCCAGATATCACTAGAACATGCTCAAAAGGACATGGCAAGATTGCAAATTATAACAGTTTCAGGCTTAGCAGAAATAACATCAGGTTGCAATGTTTAGAGCTATCATCCAACATGCTACAGGAACTTAACATGGCAAACCAGAGCATGGAATGAATCTACTCAAAGCATAGAACAAAAGTCCCTTACTGACCATGAGCCAAAAGGGCACAGAAAATATGATGGCACCCATGTAAACATGGCAAAAGATATGACAGATTCAAACATGGCAGGAACAACAATAAGTAGGCATGTTGGTGAGCTTGAACCACTCACCACAGAGAAATACATGGCATGGAAAGGCAACCAAAAGTAAAAGACATGTTTATGAAGCTAACCATGTCAAGAGCAAGGTCATAGGGTGCATGGATCACTAACAACAAACATGGCAACATTGAACTTAAAGTTAACAGGCTGACAACAACATTATTTAGCAAATTTGGAGCAAGATTACAACAAGCAACAGCAGGCTATAAATGCAACCAGGGGCATTAATGGATAGAGCATAACATGTATAACAAAACATCCTTAGTGAACATCTCCAGATTATGCATAGAATGACTTGTAGCAGCAGGTTTACATAGCAACAAAATATAACAGAATGAGCCTAGCAAAACAGCAACAGCAAGTACCCTACTTAACAAGCTTGATGCACTCATTAAAAGACTCACAAAAATACATGTATTTCACCCCTGTAAAGATGGCATGGCATAATTCAAAACACATGTAGAGCTCATGCTCATAGGATGCACACATCAAATGCAACAAAAATGACAAATCATCAAGTTATAACAGTTTCAGCAGATTAACATCATATAGCACTCTTGCAACAATGATTAGGGCATCCAGATGGACTCAAATGAACATGATGCAATGGGATGAAATGAAGTACTCATCGAGACGAACAATATGACATATTACACGCACGAAATGGAGCAGTATGCAGCAAGTTATGATGCGATGAACAGAGCATGAAAATATGCAAAATATCAGGGACTTGGCCAAATTTCGGGAAAAAACATAGTACGCGGTGGATAGCTACGAGGCGCCCGGAGCGGGGATTAGGGGGACTGCTCACCCTGGGCTCGGCCCATGACGAGGAAGCAGGCCGGGGGGAGCTAGGCTGGGCCTTGGCTTCGGCTGGGCCTTGGGGAGGCCCACGCGGGGCGACTAGGGGCGTCGTCCTCCTCTGCTCGCTGCAGAGGCAGGAACAGGCGCGGCGGCGGTTACCGGCGATGGCGGCGGGGTCTGGAGCGGCGCTCGAGCAGGGAGGCGAGGCGAGGCGAGGGGCCAGGGGTGCACGGGGTCGGGCCCGGTCGCGGCCCGGGGCGGGCTCCCCGCGGGCCTGGCGGGCCGCGGCTGCGGGAGAGAGGCTGGGGGCACGTGGCCGCCCCTGGTTGGCTCCAAGGCGGCGGGGACGGCGGCGCTGGCGAGCGGGATGGCGCCAAGTGGCAAAGCAGGGTCGGCCGGCGCTGAAAACGAGGAGGAGGAAGATGGCTGCGGTGGGGAGGCGGCTAGGGGTAGGTGAGGGGCTAGGGATGCCCATTTTGGAAGGAAGGGGTGTATATATAGGGTAAGTGGCTAGGGTTTGGGGGGTTTTGCTCCATTTCAGACCCTTCGATCACGATCGGACGGCTCCGGACAGAGGGGGAATTTAGGTGGGCTGCAGGTTGAGTTGGGCTGAGAGGAGAGAAGAGAAATGCAGCCCGGCAACTGTTTCCGGATACCGAAAACGTCCGACGAAGGTACCGGCAACGGTACCGCTATAAGTTTAACGGTAGGGCTATCAAATGAGCTCCGAATGCGATGAAACTTGACAGGCGCTCTGTCTACACTATAATAAGAACGCACGCCAACTTTCAACCCATTCCGAGAACATTTTTATGCCACTATAAAATAATATTACGGAGGTGCCGCGGGCGTGCGAGTGTGGCCTGGACTCCGAACGGACAACGGAGAGAACCGGGGGAACCCGAACGGATGCAAATTTTGAAAAACATGAAGATGAAATGCAGATGATGACGTGGCAAAATGCAACATGCAAGCAAATGACATGGCAACAACGGCGAATAACTGGAAGACACCTGGCGCATTGAATCCGGGGCGTTACACCTAACCCCGCTCATTGTCATGTCATGCATCGTCATGCTTATGTTTGCATTGTGTTTACTGTTTCTTCCCCCTCTTCTCTCCGGTAGACTATGAGACCGACGCTGCTACTGCCCAGTTCAACTACGGTGTTGACGACCCCTCCTTCTTGCCAGAGCAACCAGGCAAGCCCCCCCCCCCCCCTTGATCATCAGATATCTCCTATTCTTCTCTTTACTGCTTGCATTACAGTGGTGTAGCATGTTATTGTTCGGTTACTCCTATTCTGTTGCATAGCCTGTCATTGTTGCTACAGTCGTTGATACCTTACCCGCAATCCTAAATGCTTAGTATAGGATACTAGTTTATCATCATTGGCCCTACATTCTTGTCAGTCTGCCTTGCTATACTATCGGGCCGTGATCACTCGGGAGGTGATCATGGGTATATACTATACATATACATATACTATACAGATAGTGACTAAAGTCGGGTTGGCTCGTTGAGTACTCGCAAGTGATTCTGATGTGGGAGATGAAAGGACAGGTGGCTCCATCCCGGTAGAGGTGGGCCTGGGTTCCCGACGGCCCCCGACTGTTACTATGTGGCGAAGCGACAGGGTAGGTTGAGACCACCTAGGAGAGAGGTGGGCCTGGCCCTGGTCTGCGTTCACGGTTGCTTCATAATAACACGCTTAACGAGATCTTGGTATTTGATCTGAATCTGGCCACTGGCCTATACGCACTAACCAACTACGCGGAACAGTTATGGGCACTCGACGTCGTGGTATCAGCCGAAGCCTTCTTGACGTCAGCGACTGAGCGGCGCGCGCCGGATTGGATTGGAACGCCTGCTCTTGTGTTAGGGAGGCTAGGTCTGCTTCCGGCCGCCCTCGCAACGTGCAGGTGTGCAATGGGCGATGGGCCCAGACCCCTGCGCGCATAGGATTTAGACCGGCGTGCTGACCTCTCTGTTGTGCCTAGGTGGGGCTGCGACGTGTTGATCTTCCGAGGCCGGGCATGACTAAGGAAAGTGTGTCCGGCCAAATGGGATCGAGCGTGTTGGGTTATGTGGTGCACCCCTGCAGGAAAGTTTATCTATTCGAATAGTCGTGTCCCTCTATAAAAGGACGACCCAGAGTTGTAGCTTGACCTTATGACAACTAGAACCGGATACTTGATAAAACACACCCACACAAGTTCCACAGACAACCCGGTGATCGCTTTTCCATAGGGCGATGAGGGGAGGATCGCCGGGTAGGATTATGCTATGCGATGCTACTTGGAGGACTTCAATCTACTCTCTTCTACATGCTGCAAGACGGAGGCTGCCAGAAGTGCAGTCTTCGATAGGACTAGCTATCCCCCTCTTATTCTGGCATTCTACAGTTCAGTCCACCGATATTGCCTTTTTACACAGATATCCATGCATATGTAGTGTAGCTCCTTGCTTGTGAGTACTTTGGATGAGTACTCACGGTTGCTTTTCTCCCTCTTTTCCCCCTTTCCCTTCTACCTGGTTGTCGCAACCAGATGTCGGAGCCCAGGAGCCAAACGCCACCGTCGACGACGACTCTTACTACACTGGAGGTGCCTACTACTACGTGCAGGCCGCTGACGACAACCAGGAGTAGTTAGGAGGATCCTAGGCAGGAGGCATGCGCCTCTTTCGATCTGTATCCCAGTTTGTGCAAGCCATCTTATGGCAACTTGTTTAACTTATGTCTGTACTCAGATATTGTTGCTTCCGCTGACTCGTCTATGATCGAGCACTTGTATTCAAGCCCTCGAGGCCCCTAGCTTGTAATATGATGCTTGTATGACTTATTTATGTTTTTATAGTTGTGTTGTGATATCTTTCCGTGAGTCCCTGATCTTGATCGTACACGTTTGCATGCATGATTAGTGTATGATTGAATCGGGGGCATCACAAGTTGGTATCAGAGCCGACTGCCTATAGGAATCCCCCTTTCCAACTCCTTGGCCGAAGTCGAGTCTAATCATTGAAAAAACTTTTACTAACATGGCCGTGCGGCTTACGGGCCCACGTCGCCATTGGGTGGTATTTGATATTTTATTCCTCGCCTTTACTCTAGGACTCTGATCTCTCTTCTATTCGGGTTAAATGGTTTTGCTAACTCTAACTCTAGGTTCTCGTAAATACTTTCTCCTGGAGAGCCCCTTCATTCCAGATGATGGCCTGCTTCACTAGAAGATTCCGAAGATACTCTTCGATATTCTCTGAGACTTTGTGCCCACCACTTTTGCTATTCCCTACCACCGATAAATCCTTATGGATAACTACTTACACTTGCCATTCATACGATCATCCCCCGTTGATCTTGTTATTACAAGATACCCCGATGTCTATTGTTCCGAGAATACTTTGTGCCAACTGCCTTGCAGTTCCTTGTCGCCTGAATACACCTACAAATTAATCCTCACACTTACCGAGGATTTGTTTCTCCCTAGTTGTTCAGGTGTTTCACAAAATTCTTCAAAATATTATTCGATTTTTCGAGAATCCTCTGCAGCCTATGACTCTAGAAATTCTTGTCTGCTTGCATTATGGTTAAATCCAAATGCCTAGCATTATTCATTGACATCCTTTGCACTATCATTTTGAGACCGTTGATTCAATATGATGCGGATGTTCGCAATCGTCAGTCGCAATTAGAATTCATCCTTCCTGCTCAGACGTCATTTTTGAACATGAGCTGGTTCTCGACCAATCAATTGCCGTCGGTTGTACCCCTAAGTCTATTCAGCTTATCCATCCTTAATCAGAGCGTTTGCTTCCGATCCTTTGATTTGGAATCATAATTCCTTTGCATTTGAGCTTCGAATTATTCAGAAGATTCCATAACCGTTGCATTTGCATTCTTTCCTCTTCTGGTTGAGTACCAATACTCACATCAGATCCTTTGTGGACCATCAAGTCCTTTGTTGGATTGTTATCCGATAGTGTCCTTCATATTTAATCACCTTGTGAGTTATTTCCCTGATACATAATACCATTGGTAAATCCTATACTCTGAATTGGCCAACCATGCTTTGCTTTCGAGCTGGTGATAATTACTCTCAAAGCTTGTGGTATATGTTTCTAAGATGCCCTGATGGGCTGAACCTATGCCTTTCTTAATCTGTGTGAACCCGAAAGTTTTTCAAGGTTCATACTCCTCTGGTAATTCACCAAGTAGGTCTTCGCACTCAAATCACTTTAATAGAGCGGTGAATGAAAGGTTATGCATTGAAGGAGTGGGAGTCGACCTTGAACTCTGTGTTCATGCCCATGGACACGATGTAGATCTTATCATTAAAGCTTCTCTTACATTAATTATTCCCTTGGTATTAGTTCATCTTATATCTGGGATCATGCCTTTTTGCAATCGTGGTCCCGACCACGTTCTCCTTTACTTAACATTTCTCGTGCAAGTTTAAGCACTTGTCTTCTGCAGAGCAATACCCCAGTCCAACCTCTACTTTGATATGTCGTCGAGTATCACCCCTGGTATCTCGAGATTATCATGGAACTGCATAACTTCTTACGAGTTCTTCATCAAGTACTACATTCTCACGGATTCCAATTTTTCATGGGCTTCGAGTCATTAAACACTCAAAGACACCGATAACTGAACCGAGTCCGCACTGCGGTTCAACAACTCTTAGTAATCTTCCTTGCGTACGAGTTTGTACCCGATCACGGCACTCATAGCCTGTTTGGCTATATCATTGTCGTGATGATTTTAACGGTTCTACCTGGTCCTTATTCTCGGAGCACCACTTTGGACGATGAGCTAAGCTTACGTAGATTTTCCTTGTCATATCATTTCACCTTGAACAGCAAGCTTGATTTCGAGTTTGTGTCGTACTCGTGGTTCCAATAACCTTTTGCATCATCATTCCTTTGACTTCATGTCATCGCCGATTGATTACATCTTCATGAATTCTCTTGACAAATGTGTCATGATCATCATCAACATGTTGATGCTCTTCCAAGATATCTATTGAATTCTTCATGGGAAATACCATCCTTGTCCCTTGGTAAATTGTGTTGTCATCGAATACTTCCTTACCTTCTTTCCAACACAAACTTGTTTGTGTTGTGGCTGTACCTTGAGTTCCTGGCTATCCAACTTGTCTTATGTCCTACCCTAAAGTATTACCATCTTTTATGACAAGAATGTCGTGAGAATTTCACCACCTCTTGAGAATTCTTGATGCAGGTGATACCTTCTGCCATATCCGTTCATTCCTTGGTCCCCGTGTTATTTCTAATCAGAAAACCGAGAATCGAACTATGATGTGCGACTTCAAAACTTCTAGCAACCCTATTGCTTCGAAGTTAATGGTTAATTTTTCATTCTTAGACCATTGGTTATCGGACCACCATTCTAACATTGATCATGCTACTTAAGCCCATATTTCGGGTGCACCTTCCAACCAATGTTTAACTGTGTATGTTTTCCTCAAGCATACAACATTATATCGTTTGAGTTGACAAGTGTCATCTTCTTATTCACATTATTGAGGAAATCCATCTGTTTGGAATTCTCGATGAATTGTCTCTGAGCCCATTAGCCGCCTCCTCATCCCCTCCTTGGTTTAATGATGAACTATTACTTTAGGAACCCGCTCCCATAGTTCATTTCCCGAGAATCTTGCAATGTCATTTCGTCGATTTGTGTTGCACCTTTTCCTCTCGGACATCCTGAGTCTGAGGTATTATGACACCAATCGATTCTGAATCTCGGTCAGATATGATGGTTGGGACAACTTTCCAGGAGTTATGTTGTTGGTCCCTTGATGACCCGATAATATGATGTCATGCCTAGTACACATGGCCGGAGGACCTATTGCTGTAGTTTCCTTGTTAGCAAGGCTATCCATTCTTCCATGAGGAAATTGTAAGATTTATTCTATAAGTTGTTCCTGATGAATCCTTTGTGAATCCAAAGTCTGACCTTTGCTTGAAGACCATGTCAATGCTATCTTGAAGCATGTCTGTGGTACTCCGTTTTTCAACAAGAACATTTCAAGCCCAAAGCTAAATGTTTCCTACTCAATTATCCAAACACTGCTGTTTGGGTAATGTCATGAAAATTTCTTCCCCCCCTTTCCTAAGGGGTTTTCTACGTTATATCCTATCAAGGATTCATGCTCCGCTTGTCCTGGGAAGGATATACCCTTGAAATATGTGTTTACACACATTTTCCTTTCCATTGTTCTGTTTAATATGATGATCACCTTTTCCTTTCCATTGTTTTGTTTAACCTTTCTGGTGATCTATATGATCTAAGCAGTAATATTCTTCTGCTTATGAAAACACCTTGGTGTACAACCGTGTCATGTCAGTAAGACCCTGTTGCTTTTGTTGATGGGATTCCGGTAACCACCGATGGACGAGAACTTTGCATATAGGCCCGCCTTGTTTCAATGAGCAGGAAAATGGTTCTCTTTGTCCCTCGCCCTTGGTACCGAAGTTGTTGCCGACATATCTGACAGTCTCTTCTCTGACGTGCCTTGCTATCATGACCATGCAAGCTGTCAACGCCTTTCTACTTTTAACCGACATGGTGGGCCCATAACCCACAGTTCCACAGGATCGAAACCTGACTCTCCTGTACATCCCCATGTTCCCAAGGTTGTTCCTCGCGCATGGCCTCGTATGTAATTCACGAGCCACCTTCTGAGAGATCATCAATTCTTGTATCAGACATAATACTTATTCCCGTTGCTTTGAACCTCCTTTCACGCCCTGTTCCAGGCATCGAACGATTGCCAGCTCCTTACTTTGCTCTTGATGATTTCTTAAGTTTCTATTCGAGAGTTACATCCGCCACCTTCCCCGATGTTATCGACCAGATAGTCGACCTTGCATAGGTCAGTTCTCCTGGAATTTCTCTCTCTCTCTCTCTCTCTCTCTATCTATCTCTCTCTCTCTCTCTCTTTTCCTTCGTAAGTACGATGGAGTTCCCGTAGAAAGGATGCCGAACTCATCATGATGACATGAAGCAGAGAGATGGAGACATCAACGTAATGGATCGACCTCTTCGAAAAGAGCAACCAAGACTGAGAGGATTCGTTAGAATTTCGTAACCAGATCTTTCCCCCTTACCCCCCCCCCCCCCCCCTCTTAAATCTCGGGACGAGATTTCTTGTAGTGGAGGAGAATTGTGACGCCCGGGTAGTTAGGCTACAGTAAAAGTCTCCTAATGATGCCATGTCATCACTGATTACTGTTGCTAATCTCTCGTTAGTTCAAACCGATTCAAAAATCAATTCAAAACATGGCAAACAACAAAAGTTTTCAAACATTAGAACAAAAATGTTCGGTTAGTGCCAAATAATATGTAGGTAATTGTTGTGAAGGAAACTCATTTTTTGAAAACGCTAAAAGGCTCTAAATTAAATAAAACCGAAAAGGAAAAGAAATAAAAGAAAAGAAAATACAAAAGCAGAAGACAAATAAAAAAAGGAAGAAACCCCCTCCCACTGGGCCAAAAGGCCCAGCTAGCCAACAGCCGCTAGCCAGCCCAACCGGCCCAGCTCCCCGCACTGCGCCCTCTTCCTGTTCCTCGGTTGAGAGCCGCTACAGGGCGCGGTCGCCACCGGACCCCCTCGTCGGTGTCGAGGGGGGGATAAGATCGCCAGTGCCCCCGCCTCCTCGGGCCCCTCTCCCACTCAACCCGCTCTCCTCCCAAATATCCGCCTCTCCCTCTCCCCTCAGATCCACCTCGCTCCCCCCCTCATTCCCCACCGCATCCGAGGGCCGCCATGGCCTCGCTGCCGTAGAAGACGCGACCACCGTCGTCTGTTCATCGCCCTGGCAAGTCCTACAGCTCCGTCGTGGTCCTCTGCTTCCACTACGCCGTTGGGTCGAGCCCCGGAACCCCTTGCGTTGTCGCATTCTTCTTCTTCTCTGGCACGGCCACTGCGTCGTCCTCGCCTTCGATCTACGCCACCGGTCCTCCCCGAGCCCTCTGCCCAGACCTCACGCTCCCCAGGTGAGCCTCTACGCCGGACGTGCCCTCCCCTGCCTCCTCTGATCACCGGTAGCGCCCGTTCCACGCTCACCCGAACGCGCCGCCACCTAGCCTCGTCGCTGGCGTGGCCACGGTGACCATTTGGTCCCGTGCGTGCCACCGTTCCGCTTCTCGCGTCGAGTAGACGCCATAGACGTCCACGCTGCTCATTTAGCGCACCGCAACTCCGAACCCGACGACGACCGAACTCCGCCGTTTGCCTCGCTGCTCGTCTCCGTCATTTTTGCCCATCTCCGGTCGTGCTAGTGCCACCGTTGGATGCGCCGGCTCGTGCGCATTCTAACGCGGCCATCCGCGTCCAAAATGATGGCCTATGGCCATTTTTCGGCGGATGCCGAGCTCCGGCCGCCGCTCATCTCGACACCGGCGACAGCTCCGGCGACCTCGGGACAAACCGCCCACGCCACTAGATGCGCCTCTTCGCGCTCGTTCGAACGAGCCCATGCGCGTGCTGATCCGTGCCCTGTGCGCATTTTTCGGCAAACTCCGGCGGGTCAGCGCCGTGCATTTGGTCGCCGACGGCGAGAGCCGCCCGTGCTGACCTGGCGCGGTGGGACCCACCGCCTAGGCCAATGACTGGTGGGCCCAAGGCCCTTGTTGACCAGTTGACTGAGTCAACTTGCTGACTGGGCTAGTCCCAGTAGCTGACCAGTGGCCCCCACCCTATGAGCTAATGAAATTAGTTAAATTAATTAATCTAGGCTAATTAGTCACTGACTAATGGGGCCCACACTTAGTTAATCATAATTAGTTTAAAACAAATCCTATTTCACCTCTGTCTCAATGACAGGTGGGTCCCACTGGACCCACAAGTCAGTTTTGACTCCAGTCAACCGCACTGTTGACTGCTGACATCACACATACGTCATGCTGATGTCATCCCATAGTTTTCTGGATAATGTTGATTTAAATTAATTAAATAAATTCCAGAAAATGATTAAATCTTTAGAAAATCATATAAAATAATCTGTAACTCAGATGAAAATACTTTCTACATGGAAGTTTCTCAGAACGACGAGACGAATCCGGATACGTAGCCCATTCGTCTGCCACACATCCCTAACATATCGAACACGCAACTTTTCCCCTCCGGATCACCTGTCCAAAAAGGCGAAACACCGGGGATACTTTCCGGATGTTTCCCCCTTTCGCCGGTATCACCTACTACCGCGTTAGGGCACACCTAACCCCGCTCATTGTCATGTCATGCGTCGTCATGCTTATGTTTGCATTGTATTTACTGTTTCTTCCCCCTCTTCTCTCCGGTAGACTACGAGACCGACGCTGCTGCTGCCTAGTTCGACTACAGTGTTGACGACACCTCCTTCTTGCCAGAGCAACCAGGAAAGCCCCCCTCCCCCTTGATCACCAGATATCGCCTATTCTTCTCTTTACTGCTTGCATTAGAGTAGTGTAGCATGTTATTGTTCGGTTACTCCTATTCTGTTGCATAGCCTGTCATTGTTGCTACAGTCGTTGATACCTTGCCCGCATTCCTAAATGCTTAGTATAGGATGCTACTTTATCATCATTGGCCCTACATTCTTGTCAATCTGCCTTGCTATACTATAGGGCCGTGATCACTCGG
Organism: Triticum timopheevii; assembly: GCA_963921465.1. Lineage (NCBI taxonomy): Eukaryota > Viridiplantae > Streptophyta > Magnoliopsida > Poales > Poaceae > Triticum > Triticum timopheevii. The sequence continues at coordinate 27,584,837 of OY997274.1, read as the reverse complement.
TAGGTGATCACGGGTATATACTATACATATACATATACTATACAGATGGTGACTAAAGTCGGGTTGGCTCGTTGAGTACCCGCAAGTGATTCCGATATGGGGGCTGAAAGGACAGGTGGCTCCATCCCGGTAGAGGTGGGCCTGGGTTCCCGACGGCCCCCGACTGTTACTATGTGGCGAAGCGACAGGGTAGGTTGAGACCACCTAGGAGAGAGGTGGGCCTGGCCCTGGCCGGCATTCGCAGTTGCTTCATAATAACACGCTTAACGGGATCTTGGTATTTGATCTGAGTCTGGCCACTGGCCTATACGCACTAACCAACTACGCGGGAACAATTATGGGCACTCGACGTCGTGGTATCAGCCGAAGCCTTCTTGACGTCAGCGACTGAGCGGCGCGCACCAGATTGGACTAGAACGCATGCTCTTGTATTAGGGAGGCTAGGTCTGCTTCCGGCCGCCCTCACAACGTGCAGGTGTGGAATGGGCGATGGGCCCAGACCCCTGCGCGCATAGGATTTAGACCGACGTGCTGACCTCTCTGTTGTGCCTAGGTGGGGCTGGGACGTGTTGATCTTCCGAGGCTGGGCATGACCCAGGAAAGTGTGTCCGACCAAATGGGATCGAGCGTGTTGGGTTATGTGGTGCACCCCTGCAGGGAAGTTTATCTATTCAAATAGTCGTGTCCCTCGGTAAAAGGACGACCCGGAGTTGTACCTTGACCTTATGACAACTAGAACCGGATACTTAATAAAAGACACCCAGACAAGTTCCACGGACAACCCGGTGATCGCTTTTCCATAGGGCGACGAGGGGAGGATCGCCGGGTAGGATTATGCTATGTGATGCTACTTGGAGGACTTCAATCTACTCTCTTCTACATGCTGCAAGACGGAGGCTGCCAGAAGCGCAGTCTTCGATAGGACTAGCTATCCCCCTCTTATTCTAGCATTCTGCAGTTCAGTCCACCGATATTGCCTTTTTACACATATACCCATGCATATGTAGTGTAGCTCCTTGCTTGCGAGTACTTTGGATGAGTACTCATGGTTGCTTTTCTCCCTCTTTTCCCCTTGCCGTTCTACCTGGTTGTCGCAACCAGATGTCGGAGCCCAGGAGCCAGACGCCACCGTCGATGATGACTCCTACTACACTGGAGGTGCCTACTACTATGTGCAGGCCGCTGACGACGACCAGGAGTAGTTAGGAGGATCCCAGGCAGGAGGCCTGCGCCTCTTTCGATCTGTATCCCAGTTTGTGCTAGCCATCTTATGGCAACTTGTTTAACTTATGTCTGTACTCAGATATTGTTGCTTCTGCTGACTCGTCTATGATCGAGCACTTTTATTCGAGCCCTCGAGGCCCCTGGCTTGTAATATGATGCTTGTATGACTTATTTATGTTTTTAGAGTTTATTGTGATATCTTCCCGTGAGTCCCTGATCTTGATCGTACACGTTTGCGTGCATGATTAGTGTATGATTGAATCGGGGGCGTCACAGTTGATGAAGTGGTGGCACAATAATAGGGGCTAGAGCTTGACATTCTTGAAGGTGACGACGAGCGCACACTGGGAGAGGCCATACATCGTATCATTCTAGGGAGAAAGGATTGCATCATCTTTCCAAGGCCACTGACACCGCATCAGCCGGCTCCTCTTCCAAGTCCGCTACCGCATCAGTAGACTCCCACTCCTCCAAGTCAGCCACCGTGTCAGTAGACACCTGCTCCTCCAAGTCTGCCACCGCGTTAGGCCACTCCTCCTCCTCCAAGTCCGTCACCCCATCACCCGACTCCTCCTCCCCCATGTCCGGCACCGCGTAAGCGACTCCTCCTCCAAGTCAGGCACCGCGTCAGTCTTCTCCATCGCCTCAGCGGGCTTCGCCTCCTAAGCAACAGCGGAAGAGAGGCGTCGCAGCTACGGAGGCTAGCGGTACAACAGGAGGCAAGAAATACAAATTTGGTCCAAGCCTGCAGCCTCTTCCGAGATTTCCTTACGACCTGACTGTCACGAAAAACGAAACCGAAGTGAGGGCCCAAGTGAAGGCCCATTTTGGACCGAAACTGCCCCCGCCACTAGAGGAGAAAGTATCTGAGCATGTCATTCAACACTTTATTCGTATGGCTGAACCACCAGCTCCCAAGCATATTGACTCAGAATATGAGCGCCAAATCAAGAAGTTGAGCTCGAGCTCGAGCCAAGAAGCTACCAAAAAAAGCGGGAAAACTGTTCCACAGCTGGGAGAACAGGCGGTGCAATCGATCCCCCCACTCATTGTACCAACACATGTGAGTACCGGCGCCGACCAGCTAGTAATAACCGACGATCAAAGAAGGATAGCTGAAGAGGCCGGTATCACTGTTTATCAACTCCTAGATATCGAGCCCATGGAAGTGTTTAAAGAGGAGGAACTAAAAAAGAAATATGCCCGCGGCGAACCTCTGGTCAAGCCTGAGGAGATCATGCGTTTATCAACGAGAATGTATGAATTGCATGAATGGTACATGAGAGAAGCCAAGACTACCGATCTAGAGTCCCTCATGGTGAGAATCAGCCAGAGCATTACTTCCATGAAAAAGCTATCTGGGTTGAGTTTCAAGAACAGTTTCAGTTATTCAATAAAGACACACTCGACAAATCTATCGTCAGTTGCTATTGTCTGTAAGTGATTTCTTTCTATAATTTAAGTCTCTAGCTAGCTGTAGTGCTCGTTAATCATTACCTGTAATTATCTTCACTATATTCTTTTCTGTGGTATTATGCAGAATGGAGATCTATGACATGAAAAAAGCTGGATGCTATGTGAGGGAGTCCTGGACTAGGGGGTGTCCGGACAGCCGGACTATCATCGTCCGTCGGACTCCAAGACTACGAAGATACAAGATTGAAGACTCCGTCCCGTGTCCGGATGGGACTTTCCTTGGCGTGGAAGGCAAGCTTGGCGATACGGATATGTAGATCTCCTACCATTGTAACCGACTCTGTGTAACCCTAGCCCTCTCCGGTGTCTATATAAACCGGAGGGTTTTAGTCTGTAGGACATAACCTCCATTACAACAATCATACCATAGGCTAGCTTCTAGGGTTTAGCCTCCTTGATCTCGTGGTAGATCCACTCTTGTACTACCCATACTATCAATATTAATCAAGCAGGACGTAGGGTTTTACCTCCATCAAGAGGGCCCGAACCTGGGTAAAACATCGTGTCCTTCGTCTCCTGTTACCATCCGCCTAGACGCATAGTTCGGGACCCCCTACCCGAGATCCGCCGGTTTTGACACCGACATTGGTGCTTTCATTGAGAGTTCCTCTGTGTCGTCACCGATAGGCTCGATGGCTTCTTCAATCAACAACAACGCCGTCCAGGGTGAGACCTTTCTCCCCGGACAGATCTTCGTATTCGGCGGCTTCGCACTGCGGGCTAATTCACTTGGCCATCTGGAGCAGATCGAAAGCTACGCCCCTGGCCGTCAGGTCAAGGTTGGAAGCCTAAACTTCACGGTCAACATCCGCGGGGACTTGATCTTCGACGGACTTGAGCCACAGCCGAGCGCGCCGCGCTGTCACGATGGGCATGATTTAGCTCTGCCGCCGGACAGTGCCTTGGTGGCTGCACATGAATCCGCTCCGGCCCTTGGTCCGGAGCCGATCACGCAGATCAAGGACCGGTGGCTGGACACCGCCTCGGGGGCTGCAACGTCCACGGCGATGGAGCCGAACACTAACCTTGTCCCCTGTAAAACTCGTGACTCCGAGGTGCCGGACTCCGAACCTCCTGCGCCCCTGCCAATCGAATCCGATTGGGCGCCGATCATGGAGTTCACCGTCGCGGACATCTTTCAGCACTCGCCCTTTGGCGACCTTCTAAATTCACTAAAGCATCTCTCGCTATCCGGAGAGCCCTGGCCGGATTATGGCCAGGATGGTTGGGATGCGGACGACGAAGAAATTCAGAGCCCACCCACCTCCCACTTTGTAGCCACTGTCGACGATCTAACCGACATGCTAGACTATGACTCCGAAGACATCGACGGTATGGACGACGATGCCGGAGACGATCAAGAACCAGCGCCCACAGGACACTGGAAGACCACCCAAACACATGATATATATATGGTGGATACCCCAAAAGGAAGCGATAACGAGGACCAATGGGGCACGGCAAAAGATAATCCCGCCGATAAACAACCAAAACGGCGACGCAGACACCGCCCTAAGTCCCGCCTCGACAACAATAGTGCTCCTAATGACCCAGCAATAGAGCAGGGCAAACCAGTGGACGATGAACATGCAGCCAAGCAACCGTCCGAACAGGACGAGTCGGATAATAAATCCATGCCCGGCGAAACCAACAGTCCAGACGACCTCACGCTAGACACACCACCGGAGAATAAGAGCCTCCGGAAAAGACTCGTTGCCACTGCAAGAAGTTTGAAGAAGGAAAAACGGAAGCTCAAAACAGCGGAAGACATACTCAGAATGAGGTGGAGCAAAGTGCTCAAAACTGCAGACAAATATGGCAATGGCCATCAATCAAAGAGCTACCCGAAGCGCAAGCTGCTCCCAGAATTTGACGAGGAAGCCATAGAGCCCCCACAGTCAAAAAACAAAGAGGCCGCCTGGCCGGATAGACGGCCAGCTGATAGGCCAAAATCTACAAGCGGCGCTGCACACAAGCCGACTCACGACCCTGGGAAAATAGATGGCCCAGCCAGGTCCATTTACGGGCCAAAAAATAGGGCCCCAGGAAGCAACAAAACACGTCAAGTGTTCGAAGACAGCGGTACACCCCAAATACACGGGCGCCGCACACCCACTATGTTTCACCAATGAGCTGCTGGATCATGAATTTCCAGCAGGGTTTAAACCCATAAACATAGAGGCTTACGACGGAACAACAGACCCTGGAGTCTAGATAGAGGATTATATACTACACATACACATGGCTAGAGGAGATGATCTCTACGCCATAAAATATTTACCCCTCAAGCTCAAAGGGCCAGCCCGTCATTGGCTCAAAAGCCTCCCAGAAAACACTGTTGGAAGTTGGGAAGAGCTTGAGGACGCGTTTAGAGCAAATTTTCAAGGGACTTATGTCCGCCCTCCGGATGCAGACGATCTAAGTCATATAACTCAACAGCCCGGAGAGTGAGCGTGCAAATTCTGGAACAGGTTCCTTACTAAAAAGAACCAAATAGTCGACTGTCCGGACGCCGAAGCCTTAGCAGCTTTTAAACACAACGTCCGAGATGAATGGCTCGCCAGACACCTCGGCCAAGAGAAGCCGAGGACAATGTCCGCGCTAACAAGCCTAATGACCCGCTTTTGCGCGGGGAAAGATAGCTGGTTAGCAAGATGCAGCACCAGCGACCCAAGTACATCCGAGACCAGAGATGGAAATGGAAAATCACGGCGCAGAAAGGATCAGCGCCGGAATAAAGAGAAAAGCCCAAAGAGCACGGCGGTCAACGCCGGATTCAAAAGCTCGCGGCCAAACAACAAAACACTGCCTCTTAAGGATAACAGTGATGAGCTATCCAACTTAAACAAAATTTTGGATCGGATATGTCAAATCCACAGTACCCCCGGAAGGCCTGCAAACCACACTCACCGAGATTGTTGGGTTTTCAAACAGTCCGGCCGACTCAACGCCGAACACAAGGGGCTCGACGCATCAAGCGAGGACGATGATAAACCCCACCAGCAGAGCACCGGAAAACAAAAGACTTTCCCACGAGAAGTCAAAGCACTAAACTCACTTCAGGTGATAATACGGAAAACAATGCGGCACCCGCTAAAATGGGTCTCGCACGGTCCAACCCAGCGGAACATCGAGATTGGATATCAAAACCAATCACTTTCGACCACCTGGATTATTCCAGAAGCGTTCGAAATGCAGGATGGACTGCCCTAATAGTGGATCCTATAATCGACGGACTACAATTTACACAAGTCCTGATGGACGGAGGCAGCGATTTAAACCTGCTATATCCAAACACAATCCGCAAGGTGGGGATAGACCTTACTAAAATTCGACATAGCCGCACTTCCTTTAAAGGAGTGACGCCAGGCCCTTACGCCAAGTGCACAGGCTCCTTATTGCTAGAAGTTGTGTTCGGGTCACCGAACAACTTCCGACGCGAAAAACTAATCTTTCATGTCGTCCCATTCAAAACTAGCTATCAAGCACTATTGGGACGCGAAGCTTTTGTCCGCTTCAACTCTATACCACATTAGCGTCTCTTACACTTAAAATGCCCGGTCCACGTGGCATCATTTCATTACGAGGGTCCTTTAAAGACCCCGGACACGGCTAGACGAGTCCGGCATAAGTAAGCTAGGGGCTCCCTAGCCGCACACCCCTTCGCAAGGGGCTGTGCGTACAAGCAACAATGAGCTAATATAGACTCCGCTTTACTTATTTATTAATATTTTTCATATACCTTTTTTCGCATGATTTCCTTTCAAACTAAATTCCTCTCTTTTTACAGATGAACAACGTGCACACCCGTCCAGGATAACGGCACAACGGAGACACAGGCGCAGACGTGCAGTAGGGACCCGTCGCAAGGATTCTTTTCAGATTAAGACCCTGCATAAACCTTTTTTACTGTCTCTTGTTGCTATAATCCCTTGGCTTCTCATTATAACCAGAGTGGAGCCTGACGTTTTGGCATCGGCCGCGTCAGAGGACCATGCCCGTACCTGGACACTAGGGGCTTAGGGCATTGTTCTGCCCATTATTATAAAGACCGAACACCTTAGGGAGTGTTCGGCGTCTCGAGTAAGGCCTTATATGCACCAGCTCCGAATCATGTCTTTGGTCAAATGTTGGGTTTGCCCGGCTCCTGTGTTTTGCTGCCTTACGTTTCGTATCATCGGCTAACGCGGCACCAGGAGAACTACTGCGATTGTGCCCCAGTTCGGCTGGGCGAAGCACCTCAGTAGAGAAAGCCGAAAACTGACTGTCATGATACAGCGAGAGACTGGTCAACCACTCGATCGACCACCGGAATGTTTAGAATTCCCCCGCTTTGACGAAGGACCATTTCCCGGTCAGGCACACACGCGCCCCGAATTCGGAGAGCGCGGTGCCCCCAGGGGCTATATCGTAGCCCCACCCTCGAACTGCACTAGCTAAGTGAAAGTGATAAAGCATCATAGTCTGGTTGCCTTGTTTGCTACGCTACCACCTCCTCAATAGGACCGAGACGTCGGATTAAGTGTGACAATGCGCTATTTTTGCGAACACCCCCGCACCCTGTGTGTGGGGGCTGAAGCCAAAGACTGCCATCTTTCAGGTTATACACACGTATACATAAACGGCCACATAGGAGATATTTCAATACTTGGAACGCACAAGTATAAAAAGTGATTACATCATAACCATTGTTTTACAAAATACAACGTTCATTTGAACGTGACATTTTTCGAGCACTGCGACTCTATTGCACGAGCACCACGCATAACTTCCCCAAAATAGTGCTCGCCGGGTAACCGGCTTTCGTCCGAACCCTGGGTAGCAACAGCGGTGGCATCCATCTCTGTCCAATGTGTCTTCACACGGGCAAGGGCCATCCACGCACCTTCTATGCAGGCCGACTGCTTCATCTCCTTGATATGCGGCACCGCCCCAAGAAATTGTTGCAATAAGCCAAAATAGCTCGTCGCCTTGGGCCTCTCTGGCCAGACATGAGTCACGATATCCGTCATGGCAAGTCCGGACAACCTGTTCAGCTCAGCCCATTCGGCCGACCGATCGGTCAGCGGAAGTGAACGATCCGGACTATGGAATTGAGACGAAAACAGCTCTTCCGTCTTGTGATCCTTCTGACTCCGGAAGTGCACAACGGCATCCGCCGCACTTGCCGCTAAGTCCATATATGGATCCTCCGGACCCCACAGCTGGCCAAGCTGGGCATAATTTGGATCCATAAACCGGCGACGCAGCAGAAAAGGCTTGCCAGCCACAATGTCTCCGGCTTAACGCAGCTCTTCCTTCATAGCCCGCATTGCAGAACGAGCATCCTTGGCCTCGGCGGTGGCCTTGCCCAGGTCTTCTCGCTCCGATAGGCGCTCCTTTTCAAGAGCCTCATTGCGGTCGGTAGCATCCTTCAATTTAACGGCCAATTCGGCCATCTCTTCCCTGCTTCGGTAGTGTGCAGCCCTTTCGGCTTCTAACTCTTCGGCCGCCCTCGAGGCAGCCGCATCACTCCTTCTGGCTTGCTCCTTGGCTCGAGCAAGTTCTGCCCGAAGGCTCTCCACAGCAGCAGCACCATCTGTGTCAAGCATAAATATTGTAAGAGGTGGGCTTTGACTCACTTAAATAGGTGACTGCAGAGAGGCAACTTACCTTGCGACTCGTCAAGTCGCTTGTTGACTAGCGCGATGTCTGCATCCGCAACATCGAGTTGCCGCATTAATTCAGCAACTCCATCAGTCCGGCTAGCCCCCGGACTATCCGCCACCTGCATAGGAAAGGCGACACTCAATACCTGCTATTTTGATCCTCGGCACGCTGTCGCTTTCGACAACCTACCGAGTCTCAGGGGCTGCTATCTATACAGGGCGCACTTTCATGTGCAAAACTGTCAAAAAGGTGCGTTGTTTTTACATACCTCAAACCCCGCCAGCAAACTCCTGACGGCATTATGCAATCCGCTTTCGGCGGATGAAATCCTTCCAATCACCATGCTCATCAATGCACGGTGATCTTCTGAGATGGACGCTCTCTCAAGCAGGTCCTTCAGCTCCCCCGGCCGAACACTAGTCGGCGCCGAACTCTTCGGCTCTGCCGGGCTCGGGGACACCCTCTGTGACGACACTTCAGGCTCGTCCGCCCTATCCGACGGCGCAGCAGACGGAGGCGTCTCGCTCTCCATCATCTCCGGACGAAGATCCCCCGAAGACGAGCTCATCTCAGAAGGTCGCATATCCGAACTACAAGGTAAAATTTTTGGTTATCCTCGGAAGCGCAAACAGGGATGTTTCTTATTAATGAACTCCCCTTTTTCTACACACGGCTCGCTGGAGGGCTGATTCTTTGGAAAAGATTGTGCGGCCGGGACCTCCCCGGACGCAGGACCCTCCGATGAAGATTTCTTCCCCCGCTTAGGGGCTTTGGCCTCCGGGTCTTCGGAGGCGGTCCTCTTCTCCCCCTGGAGGGAGGGATTCTCGATCCCCCCTTCTTCAAGCGCCCCCTTGGGCGAGGTGATAGCTCTTCTATTTTCCCCTTCGCCTTCTTCTGAAGGCGCGACCTCCAACATTCTGACCAGCACGGGCTCCGGCGCGGTCTCTGGGAGGGGGGCCGGACACCGTATCAGCTTTGCTTGCGCTATCCACTCCTGTTGAAGGATAACGGGTTAAAAGGCGAAATTGTAGAGAGGCAAACAAACGGTGCGTCCGAACACTGAGCTACTTACTTGAGTATCCGGGCGATTGCAGCTTAGGTCGGCATCCTCGGTCAATTCCGGACACGCCGCCTGCGGTCCGAAGAATAACTTGTACATCTCCACGGGTGTCGTACCCATGGAGTGTTGGAGAATCCGTGGTCCCTCCGAATTGAACTCCCATAGCCGAAGAGGACGGCGTTTGCAGGGCAGGAGACGCCTAATCATCATAACCTGCATCACCACGACCAGATCGACCTCCCTCGCCTGGAGGTCTCGAATCCGGCCCTGCAATAGGGGCACGTCTTTTGACGGCCCCCAATTGAGCCCTTGGTTGACCCACGACATCAACCGTCGCGGAGGTCCCGAGCGGAATGGAGGCGGCGGCTTCTGCCTGCTGCCCTCTGGAACGGTGATATAGAACCACTCCTGCTGCCACAAGCCGAGCTCATCTTGGAAGGAGCCCACGGGCCACGGGGCATCGGCCCTCCTGCTTACGGCCGCCCCGCCGCACTCTGCTTGACGCCCCCCGATCATCTTTGGCTCCATATTGAAGGTCTTCAGCCACAGGCCGAAGTGGGGAGTGACGCGGAGGAAGGCTTCGCAGACGATGATGAATGCGGAGATTTGGAGGATGGACTCCGGAGCCAAGTCGTGGAATTCCAACCCATAGTAAAACATGAGCCCTCTCACGAAAGGATCCGTCGGGAAGCCTAAACCCCGACGGATGTGGGATACAAAGACGACATACTCGCCGGGCTCGGGGGTGGGGATGGCCCGCCTTTCGGCGGGCAACCTGTGCGAAATCTCGTAGGACAGGTACTTGGCTTCTCGCAGCTTTAGCACGTCCTCCTCCGTAATGGAGGAGGGCATCCACCGGCCCTGAAGGTCGGAGCCGGACATTGTCGAAGGTCCGGAGCACTCGAATCTGGGGCTCTGGGTGTTGGAACTTGGAGCGAGGAAAAGATTCGGTGGAAGATTGAAGAAAAGAAACGAGCCTTGGTCCTATTATAAAGAGGGAGAATACCAAGAGCCGTCTCCGTGACCGTTCGGGACTCGCCTTCGATAGAGGAGGCGTGGCGAAGGGCGCGGTTGGGTTACCCACGCCCATATTGATGAGAATCCCGGAATAAGGGGAACACGATCTCTGCTTCGACAAGACGTGCCAAGGAAACCGCTTCGCTAAATGCGCTGAGGCGGTATAATAAAAAATGATTCAAGTAAAGGCTTGGTAGTGGTGTGACGTCATGCCGCAAAATACGTCAGCAGATTGAACTTGTGTACATTTTATTCTCTCTACGGTGGAATGTGGAATTTATTTTGCAGAGCCGGACACTATCTTGGTGTTCATGATCTTCTCTGGATTATTTAAGGGAGGAACCCGCCTTGCAATGCCGAACATTATGCGCGCCGGACTCATCGTCATTGAAGCCAGGTTCAGGGGCTACTGAGGGAGTCCTGGACTAGGGGGTGTCCGGACAGCCGGACTATCATCATCCGCCGGACTCCAAGACTACGAAGATACAAGATTGAAGACTCCGTCCTGTGTCCGGATGGGACTTTCCTTGGCGTGGAAGGCAAGCTTGGCGATACGGATATGTAGATCTCCTACCATTGTAACCGACTCTGTGTAACCCTAGCCCTCTCCGGTGTCTATATAAACCGGAGGGTTTTAGTCCGTAGGACATAACCTCCATTACAACAATCATACCATAGGCTAGCTTCTAGGGTTTAGCCTCCTTGATCTCGTGGTAGATCCACTCTTGTACTACCCATACTATCAATATTAATCAAGCAGGACGTAGGGTTTTACCTCCATCAAGAGGGCCCGAACCTGGGTAAAACATCGTGTCCTTCGTCTCCTGTTACCATCCGCCTAGACGCACAGTTCGGGATCCCCTACCCGAGATCCGCCGGTTTTGACACCGACACTATGACATTGGGTTCATTGATCCAAATACCATTAATCAAGAGACATGGTCACGTGAATATGATTGACCATACACAGAGAAAACCTTGCTAGAGTTATTGGTGCGACTAAATACCGAACTAGACATACTACTTCCTTACAACTTCAGGTGAGTGACACTGTCTTGTACTACAAATTATGTTTTTGCTTACTAGATATTAATAAGTGTAGTTGATGAGTTATGCACATGCCCGCTTAATTATACAAATGTGTGCGCATGCAGTTTTCATTGGATCATGCTAACGATTGAAGTTGACGAGGGAAGAGTTCAAGTACTGGACTGATTACTTAAAGACGTTAATGACTACACAATCGTGAGGGGGATGGTCGACAGGTAATTTCAATCATTATCGAACTATATGTCGACCCCTTTAGTTCGTCATTTCCTGATATCATCTAATTAATGACTCCTTTATTCTTTTTTTTGCCGGCAGGTAGGGCTTGGGAAAAGATCATCAAACGGGTTCAAGGCCCATGACAACAAAAGCTGAAATGGGTGCGATCCAAGGTAATTAATTAAGTAGCTAGTACTAACTAGCTACCATCTCTTTAATTCTAGTTTCAATATACCATTATCATGCTTGATTAATTATTATCTGATTGAATTATATTCTCACAAAGGCCCTAAAGCAGGCGCCGGGGACTGATTTATGTGCATACTACGTTTGCGAGAACATTCATATGATGACGTCCGAAAGAAGCAAAGCTGATAGAGAGCAATGGGTACGTTTGCCACAACACTATTCACAAGTTTTACATCATTATCTAATATATACACATATAACTAATACATGCATATTGATCTCCTTCTTTAAAGATGAAGGAGATGCGGGATAAGCTCATACCAGAGAATCACGTATGAGCAATTCAAGAGGAAATAGCGAGATTTTTGCTCGACCAAATCATAGACCCTAATGAAGAATACTATTACGAACTGTATTGCCTCCATGTAATGATCTGCAAATTTTAGGAGAAATTGTATATATAGAGAGAGATAGAGAGAGAGAGAGGGGATGGGTTCCTGAACTACCGAATCGGTACACAGAGAAAAAAAAGAAAAAAAACACCCCACGACTGCTGACCGCTCGTCCTCCCACCTTCCCCGATCCCTAACCTCCTGGATCCCATCGCCGGCAACAGCCCGACCTCCGCTGCCGGAGCCGCCCAACACATAGATTCACCCAACAAAACGACACTCGCTCGAATCCTGCCCTTGCGCCGCCCCACTCGCCGGGATCCGGTCTCAGCGCCGACCACTCCCCTGCCACAGTATCCGGCCGCCGGGCCGCCCACAACCCGGATCCGGCCGTCGCCTCCGTCGTCCCCAGATCCGGCGTCCAGCACCTGCTCCGCCTTGTTCCTTCTTGCGCTGGCCGGCTCCGTTCAGAGCAAAGCTGTGGCCACTACACTGAGCAGCGACCACTTCCACCCTTCCATGGTCTGCGTCCATCCCTGCCGCACCTGTTGAGTCCCCTGGATCCTCTCCTCCCGTCGCGGGTGGCTTCTGCACGCGTGCTCCTCGGCACGCCGACGACAACCGTGGCTCCTCGGCACGCCGGCGACGAGCCCAGCGGGAGACGAGGTGCTGCCCGACGTTGTGCTCTCCTCATCCTCTCCAGGACTCGTCTCCCACTTCCCGCTTGAGCGGCGTCCACTGTCCCAGCCGCTGCACGGCTCCTACACTGCTGCCGAACTCAGTTGGAAGTAGGGTGGGGGCGGCAGCGCAGGCTGGGGGCAGGGTTGTGGCGACGCGCAGCTCCACCTCCGCCTTCCTAGTTCCTCACCTGACCCCGTCCAGCTCCGGCGGCCAAGCTTGCTCCTCCCACTGCCACAAGCGCTCAACACGAACTGCGGCGGCTTGCACTTCTTCTCTCCCTCTACTTGCGCATTGCAGCTTCAGGTTCTTGCGGCGACTTGGACTTGACACGCTGATGGAGTTGGCCTTCACTCTCAGTAAGATGGTACTTGCCCACTTTGAGGCTGCAGAGATGTACACAACTCATATGCTCTCACCATTTGGTTCGTGGAACGTGTTCGTGCAAATGGTCATGTGGGCGCTGTATTGTATTTGTTATTACAGGTTGATACTTCTTGGTCAACAATGATATAGCACTGACGTATAGCGTTGTAATGTCTTATTTTTGTATGATCAGTCTGTACTAGAACACTTGTAAAATTATGGAAAATATTAAGACTGCAACACTTGTAAAATTTTGGGAAATATTCAGACTGCAACACTTGTATAATTTTGGGAAATATTCAGACTGCAACCCGAGAAGTTCGTATGTAAAAAAACCATGGGAAATTAGAGAAACAAAAAAAGTAAAACACATGGAGAAAATTTTCATGAGTACATGGAAAAAATGTTCAGATGAACGTGTGTAAGTTCAAGACAATATGCCAGATAAGTGAGTGTAGACGAAACGAAGCCACATCCGAAAAACAATAAAGAGACCATGTTCAAAATTCCCTCACGAAAAAGAAATGGAGAAAATGTGTTGTGAACTAAGACAAAAAAAGAGAGGGAGAAACAAATATGTTGCAAAAAGTTTGTGGTCGAGGGTAGGGAAGCTCGGAAAAAAAGAGAACACTAAAGCATCATTATAAAAACAGGACACTAGAGGTTTTATTTATAGAAGTTCAACTTTAAAAATGGAGCGGCTCAATGTTTATTAAAAAAACAAGAATTTTTCATGTTGTATAAAATAAATAAAACCAAGAAGTCCAAATTAAAAAGATGGAGCAGTTCGATGATTATAGAAAACTCAAATTTTGATCGCTATTAAAGAATGAAAACAAGAAGTTCAAAATTAAATCATACAGTAGTTCAATGTATAAAAAATAGAAAATCCAAATTTGGTGATGGGAACATCATAAGAAGTTCAAACAAAAATAACACAGAAGTTCAAAAGATAACATGGCACTTTGAAGTGGATATTTCATAGTTTCTAAAATAAAAAAAATAAAATTTCAAATTCTAAAAATAGAGCAGTTAAAAAAACATAAAAAGGGATTTTCATCATTTCTAAATAAAGAAACTTTAGAAGTTCAAATTTATTAAATAACAAACCGGTTCAATATTTATTACAAAACTAAGATATTCTTTTCAAAAAAATAAAATAAACCTAGAAATCCAAATTACAAAAATAAAAACAACGAGAAGTTCAGGTACTGCAAGGAATGCATTTCAGGTGAGAATAAAAAGTATAGAAAATTAAAAGCTTAAAAGGTTTGTTGAAACAAGTTCAAGTGCTTTGTCCGGAGAAGTTCAAAAATTCTTGCGGGAGAGGTTCACCTTGTTTTTCCATGTTCGATTTTTTCCGTATAAAAATTGAATACAATTCTTTACTCGAAATATAAAAAGGTGAAGTTCAAATTGAAATAACAAAGAAGTTCGGAGTTTATTAAAACATAGGATTTACCTATTCAAAAAATAAAAACTCAACGCCATTTTTTGCACTTTTAAAAACAACTCATAAACGGAAAAAATGTTTGCTAGAAGTTCAAGTGCTCGGCGAGGAAAAGTTGAAAAATTCTTCTCAGAGAGGTTCACCGTGTATTTAGATGTCCAAAATACATAAAGAATATGTTATTTTTTGTGTTTTAAAATAATTCTCTCAAACCAAAGAGAAGTTCAAAGTGATAACAACCGAAAGTTCACGTACTACATGGTGCGCATTTCATATAAGAAAAAATACAAAAAAAAGTGAAACAGGGTGAAGTTCAAACAAAGATGCCCCAGAAGTTCAATTACTTCACTTAGTGCAAAAAACACCACGTAAAAAATCAGCACGTCAAAAACAGAGTGAAGTTTGAACAGACACGTCCTAGAAGTTCAACTACTTCACGCAGTGCAAAAAACAACACGTTAAAAACAGTGTGAAGTTCGAACAGACATGCACGAGAAGTTCAACTACTTCACGCAGTGTATTTCCATTCGCGATGAAGGCAAAAATCATGATCTCGTCATTTTCTAATTTACTTCAAAACAATAAGAAAACATTTGTGTAAGTGCAAGTCCTCGGTCGAAGAAAGTTAAAAAAATTATTGTGAGAGAGGTTTGTACAAAAAAAATATCATTTGTGTGACATTGAGGAATGTATGAGAAAATTACAAACGAAAATACGTCACGGAAGTTCAACGTGAAAACAGCTGAAAGTTCAACTACTACACTGAATCAATTTCAGATGAAAAACTATTGAAACCTTTGCGAGTATGAAAAAATGATCAACACGGGAATGTTGCGTGTGTACAACAGCTTTCCATCGGTATATCACTTGCTCAATTCCGCTGAGTGTTCCGGTGCATGGATGGAGAGGTACGGTAAAAAAAACACGTGAAAAACAGAGTGAAGTTCAACGTTTCATACCGAGAAGTTCAGGTACTTCACGCGATGCATTTTTGGCGAATCTGTTTCGCGATAAAGGTAGAACGAATGATCTCGCCGTTTTTGAAATTACTTAAAAATGGTTGGAAATCAGAGAAAACTGTCAACATAAAAAAGTTTCGCATTTTCTGTAGCTTTCCAACGGTATATTATTTGCGTCATTCCGATAAAGTTTGTAGAAAATATGGCAAAAATACTTTTTTCTCCATTTTCAAAACTGACTTAAAACCGTAAAGAATTGGGAGAAATAATACATATCAAAAAGTTTGGCATTTGTTCAAACTTTCCAACACCATATCATTTGCTGTATTCGGATGCACGGTTAAAAAATTAGCTTGAAAATACGAACTCGGTAGGACTTGTACGATTTTCTAAATTACTTTTAAATCATTCAAAATTAGAAAAAACTTTCAAAATGAAATAGTAGCGCATTTTCATAAGCTTTCCAACGCCATAGCATATGCCTCAATTGGATTAGCCGTTTAGATATGACGTCGAAAATACGAACTCGGCTGTTCGGTTTGTGAAATTTTACGTTTTTTCAAATTACTCTTTAACCATTGAGAATTAGAGAAAACTTTCAACATGTGGAAGTAGAGGTTTTGCAACAGCTTTCCAACGCCATATTATATGCCTCATTCCGATAAACGGTTTAGAAATGAAATCGAAAATACAATTCACGTTTTTTGTGTGAAGAAAAAACGGTTTTCAAAACTGCTCTTAAACCGCTTATATTTTACCAAAAATTTAAGTTGGGTCATGATACTGGTGTCTATAGCTTTCCAATGGTATATGGAAAGCCCCATTTGAGCAATGTTGGCGGAAGTTCAACCTAGTTCACAGAGAAGTTCAACGTACTACTCGCGGGGCAGGTCAGTTGTGATCAGAATATTATTCTCATCCCGTGATCAGAATAGTGTTTATGTATATATATATATATATATATATATATATATATATATATATATATATATATATATATATATATATATATATATATATATATATATATATATATATATATATATATATATATATATATATATATGGAAAATCATGTGGTAGTTACCCCATATGTCTCATATACTACCATGTGGTACTATATATAGTACTTAATCATTTTAAATATATTCATATACTATATCTAAGATATTTCAAAGCAATTACATAAAAAAATTACATGTGAAACCATAGTTTTGTTATATTTGTGAAACACGTACATATTTGTACGTAAAAAAGAGCATACTCAAAACATGGTATATACTACCTAAAAATTAGTATATATACTACCTAATCATTGTTATATACTACATAATACACGTATATACTCTCAATTTTGACAGATACTACATACAAAATACAACACGCAAATGGTGATAACTACCACTGCTTGTAGGAAACATTTTTCCTATATATAGATAGAAGCCAGGTGTGTTGCCCTTAATTTGATTTTGTTCCTACTACTCCCGTTGATATCCTAGCTAGGTCGATGCGGAAATAAGCAGTTTTCCTTGCCATGACTAGCCAGTTATAGGTGGTTTTGATGGGTAAAAAGAACAAGGAGGACACCTCAAGTTGAATATAAGATCAAGCTACTTGTCATCAGCATCAAGCTTGCACACTCCATGCAGAGGTAAGGGCCTATACGAGTAAGATTCAATGACAAGAAATGAGCCAAGCCATGAGGTCTCTTCTTTTTTGAGAAAACTGTTCTGGTGGTTCTGATCCAAAACTACACAAGGAGGTTACCAGGATCGATCAGATCTAAGCTAGAAAGGTGCGTCCCCCTTCCCTAGTTTTCTGGGTATCTTAGGTTGCAGTTTTGCTGTATCTTTTAAAGTTAGCAAACCTAGTATATTTTGTGAGTAATGTATTGTGATTTCTTTCAGCACTATAAACACAATAAAGATTTCTTGAAAATAAGAACAAGCTTAATTTGTGACGGTGCCAAGGTCCGGTGAGCTGACATGTTTTTTTACAGCATGTATGTACGTTCAACTTGTAGTATTGCCATCCAAGTTGTAGGTGCCATCCATTGCTTTCCTTGGATTGACAACACACCTGAAATTAAGGACGTGTCTAGGAAGCGGCGGGCTGCTCCCTAGCCGTTCCAAGCTGCCGGCCTAAAAAGGAATTTTTCTGTCCCCTCTTTACGTAATATTAAAAGAAGGAGGCTTTCATAGTTCTTTATACGTCTTTCCTTTTATATCTTTTGATTTTATGTTAAGCACAAAGATTGACGGCTAAGATTAAGGGCGTTCGTCTTTCTTTAAACACGGCCGCCCTGTTTTTACTACGTACTCCCTCCGTCCGCGAATAAGTGTACATTTAGGTTTTGTTCTAAGTCAAAGTTTTAAAATTTTGATCAATATTATAGAAAATAGTAGTAACATATATGACATCAAATTGACATATTATCAAAGTACATTTCAAAACCAATCTAGTGATACTAATTTGATGCCATAAATGTTTTTACTTTTTCTTAGAAAGGTGGTCAAAGTTTTAAAATCTTGACTTGAGACAAAAGCTAGATGTACACTTATTTATGGACAGAGGGAGTAGCCTTTATACAATCCAACTCCAGCCCAACTAAAAAAAAGGTACTTCACCTTTACCACCCTCCCGTATACGTCTCCAAATCGCAAACTAGCCGAACATACAATCCTGTTTTCTTTGTACCAATACTTGTCCAGGCCGAACACGTGATCCGGCTTCTTTTCTTATTCAGCGTTTTGCGCTCCTTTTTCTATATATATCGTCGTCTGCTGGCTCCTTCCTTGAACGAAAAGACTAGGATCCTGCCGGGCGGCGCGACGCTCGTGGCCGAGATCGCACGGCGCTGCTGCTGGTCGCCAACCTCCGCTGCGGCCTCTCGTCACAGCCACCTGCTTCTTCAACCACGCCGGACAGCTGGGGCTTCTCCACAGCCCGGGGGCTCAGTCTCCACCACGCCCTTCTCACAAGTATATATGCATCTCGCTTCGTTTATTCCTTGTACAACCTAAGGAGGCAGCCTTCTTGAAGACAAGGTGTACGTGATCAAGGCCTAGCCAACACACCCTGGTCGTCGGTCATCGTCGTTGACGTCGCCCACAAATATGCAGCAGCTAGGCAATGGATAACTGCACTGACAAACTCGGCGCACGCTCGGCACACCGCATGCGCCCACGGCCAGTAACCGCTCATGTACTGCGGTGTGACGGTGTCAGGTACAGAGTCATCACCAATTCATCATGGTCCATGGCCGACGACGCGGCCTCTCAGGTCAGAGGCCGATATTAATGGTGGCACACTGCGCCTTCTCTCCATGGCAGGGTGCTATATGGCCCAGATGTATGTGATGGATCGGCCTGGGCCTCGCTAGATGAGTGAGCAGTCAAGCAAACTGCAAACCTGGGTGCACTAGCAGGTTCAGAGATGCCATTTCCGACAAACTTGTTCCGGCCGGCGAAGGGAAACGAGCAGCTATACGTGCCCTCCGGTCCTCCCTATGTACGCTCTCCCATCCACTTTGGCAAGTTCTTGGCTCTTATACATGTCAAAAAAAGTTCTATGCTTCTAGCATTGTGCCGCCAGATCCATTAGGAGATAACACGAGGCAACTTATTAGTCTGTAGGAACTTGTGGCACGAGCGGCCCCTAGCCATGCTGGATGAAGATCCTCTTTGTGTGTGAGTTCCCTTCCACCATGTTATGTACGCTATCATTTTGATTTATAGGGGCCCAGAGAGAATCGATGCATATAATTGGGAGATTCAGTTTTTTTTTTCTCGTGGTGAACGGCTAGATGCATTAGTACACCCAGGTATTAATAAATGGGTTAATTATCCTTTTGCCCTTAGTGGTGTCCATGTGCTCAGTTTTGCCCTTACATGCGAATTGTCCTCAGTTTTGCCCCTAGTCCGAGCACAACAACTACGACGAGGCCAAACGGCCATATTTGAGTCCATTCCGTCCGCCGGCGTTAGTAGTTGTGGGTCCGGAGCTTACACGTGGGACCGCGTGGACGTGGGTCCGGAGCTGACATGTAGGCCCGTGCAACTAAATCCCCAAATCATTTGTAGCTCACACCCATCCGCCCGGCCGGCTGTCCTGCGCCGCCGCCGCCGCCACCTGCGCCGCGGCCAGCACCTGCCCCGCCACCAGCTGCACGGCCTGCTCCGCCGTTACCTCCCTGCGCCTTCGCTCCACGGCTACCTGTGACACCCACCACCTTCCTGCGACGCCACGGGTGGGGCGCCCGCCACCTGCTCGATCCGCGGCGCGGCCTCATTCCGTGCGCCCGGCCGGAGCGCTCAAAGGTGGGGGGCTGCTGGAGCTATTTGAACTAGGAGGAAGAACCCTAGGGCGAAATGGTGAGCAGCGGCGACCCCGGAGTATTTGGCGAGGCAGGCATCGGGCCGGAGATCCGCCACGTCCACGATTGGGTTCCCAAGGGGTAAGTCTCGCCTCTTGTTTAGATTGAGCTTAATTGTGCATTTGAACACTCGATTCGAGTAGGTTTGCCCAATTAGTGTGCTGATTGCGTCTCTGTTTTTCGCCGGTTAGGATGGAGTTGCGGTTTGCTTTCATGGTGCACATTAGAAGGGACCGGTACATGTTCGATGCAAAGGATAAGAAGAAATATCAAGGAGGTTTTGATTATCGGTTGCCAATGGCTAGTAATTGGAGTTTCAGACAATTTGGGGAGGTAATTTGTAGCCAATATCCTTGGGGTTTGCTTGATGAAGTGGTATACAAATACTATGATGGGGAAAAGAATTGGGTGACAGTTAGTAATGATGAAGAGCTAGCTACCATGTTTGTTAGGCATAAAGAGAAAGATAATTTTCATGTGAGGCTGCAAGTTGATGTGCTTGAGCAGGCATTTGGACCTAGGATGGCGGGTGCAACATCTCGGGGAGAACCAAGTCGTCGTAATGGCATCTCTAGCCAGAACAGTTCAGTTGGTGCACAGCGACGTGGTGGCTCGACAAGTGTGGGCAACAGCAGTAGGGTCCCCCTTGAAGTGGAGCCTGATGGCTACAATTCTGGGGTTGATGAAGAGAAGCTATATTCTGATGTTATTCGGAATTTACGACGGGCACCTCGGACTGAAAACCAAGATGAGGCTCACAATGCAGTCCGTGTGGATGATGACGCGATGGGTGAGGACGAAGACCTTGCAGCTGTTGAATGGGACCCTTTGAACCCTCAAATGGAAGAAGGTACAGTTTTTGCATCCATGAATGAGTGTAGAAATGCACTTGTGACATACTGCATCAAGGTAGAACGTACTTTCAAAGTTGACAAGAGCGATCAAGTACGTTACAGAGTGCACTGTCCGACTGAGGGTTGTCCATGGAGGCTGCTTGCATCTAAAATGCGGAATAGCACTAATGTTCAGGTCAAAGTGAACCCTTTTAAGCACACATGCCAGGAATCAACCCTTAGGAAGGATACAATCAGTAGAGCCAAGTCAAGATGGGTGGCAGAAGAAGTAAAAAAGTGGGTGAAAGAAAACCAGCAAGTGGGTCCAAAGGAATTGCAGAAGAACATCAAAGATAAGTTCAAGATAGATTTACCATACATGAGGTTATTCAATGGTAAACAACATGCTATGGATTCTATTTATGGTAACTGGCAGGAAAGTTTTCAATTGTTGTATTCATTCAAAGGTGAAGTGGAGAGGACAAGCCCAGGTAGTATTGTAGATATTGATCACCACACCGTGGAGTACACATTCAGGGGAGTGACAAAGACCAAGGAATGCTTTAGAAGGGTTTTTGTCTGCTTTGAGGCTTGTCGCCGGGGTTTTTTGGCAGGCTGCAGGCCTTATTTAGCTATTGATGCCACTTTTCTCAAAGGGAGGTTTAAAGGACAGTTAGTAGCAGCTTGTGCACTTGATGCACATAGTTTTGTATTTCCAGTTGCCTATGGTGTGTTGGAGACAGAGTCTGAGGAGAGCTGGACTTGGTTTTTGCATAATCTCCGCCGGGCTATTGCACATCCCAATGGGTTGGTCATTCATACAGATGCCTGCAAAGGTTTAGAAGTGGCCGTGGACAATGTGTTCCCTGGAGTAGAGCATAGGGAATGCATGCGTCACCTTGCTGCAAATTTCATGAAGAAATTCAAAGGAAAGGTGTATACCGACAATTTATGGCCAGCATCTTTGACATGCAGTGTGAAGAAGCACAACTACCACTTGAGGCAGTTATACATGAATCCCAAAGTGAAAGAATACTTGGAAACACACCACTCCAAGTTATGGGCCAGAAGCCAATTCAGTGAAGTGAGCAAAGTTGACTATGTGCATAATAATCTAGCAGAGTCTTTCAACTCAACTATCCGGAAACTAAAGGGCCATTATGTGGTGGATTTGCTTGACAGGATAAGGATAGAATACATGCAGAAATTTCATTATCGTGCAGGAATAGCCGAGGCAAAATTCATGGGCCACATTATCATCCCTGCCGTGATGAATGAACTGAAGCAGAAGACAACAGGCTTGGAAATGAACATGACGCTTTGCTCGGGTACCACAGCAGAGATATCATATTTGGATAAAGAGAAGAGGGAATGGAGATATCCAGTGGATTTAGAAGCTAGAACTTGCAGTTGTAGGCAATGGCAGATAACTGGGTTGCCATGCATTCATGCCTTGTTTTTCATCACTTCTCTCCCAGGTCCAGCAGGGAACATACAGCAGTATGTGCATGATTACTACTCTGTTGCAAGGTTCAAAGCCACATATGCTTATGCCTTGCCTGCTATGGAGGGAAAACAACAATGGGACATGGTGGACCATGGATTCAAGCTTTGCGCTCCAGTTCTGAAGAGAGCAGCAGGTAGACCAAGGAAGAGTCGAATCAGACCTCGCAGCGAAGGAGCTGGACTTGGAGCGAGGAAGCGTAGGTGCACAAGGTGTGGTGGGTCTGGTCATTTTGGTAAGTATTGTGATAACACAGTAGATCCAGGGTTTGGAGAGAGTTTCGATGAAGGCTTCGATGAAAATGTTGGTCAGCAGCCGGTTGCCTCAACAGATGATGAAAATGATGGTCAACAGCCGGTTGCATCAGATGAGGATTTTGACGAGGTTCCAAATGATGATGGTCAACAACCGCATGATTTTGACGATGATCCAAAATATCCTCCAAATAATGATTCAAGTGAGGCTCCAAATGGTGATCCAAGTGAGGCTCTAAATGGTGATCCAAGTGAGGCTCTAAATGGTGATCCAAGTGAGGCTCCAAATGGTGATCCAAGTGAGGCTCTAAATGGTGATCATGGTGATCCAAGTGAGGCTCCAAATGATGATCCAAGTGAGGCTCCAAATGGTGACCAACCTTCTGTTGTTGTGAGTTCTGCTAGGTATGTAAATTTTGCAAGGGTCAAATACTACGGTACATCTATCACTTGACACGATCTCATTACCGTTTATGTTTTGCACAGCTCTATGGTAGGTTTGAAGAAGACGCGCAAGGTACTGACAACCAAGAGAAGAAGAGAAGAAACAATGAGCACAAGGTGCACGAGGAGCAAAGTGATGGCAAGAAGCTCAAGGAACAGACAGAAGCCCCAACGCTATCTACGAACAATTATGAAACATTATGAATAAGGAATGATGTTGTATTATGAAACATTTATCACTTGACATGTTGTATTTCTGTTGGATGATGTTGGACCTATGTTAGAAGTATGTTTGACATGATGTTTAAATATCTGTTGGATGATGTTTGAATGAGCACATTGTTTTTCCTTTTTTTGATTTTTTTGAATTTTGTTTTGCTCATTTAAATTCTGGTCAAACCTAACTTTGACCAAGATTTAAACAAGTCTAAAACATCAAAAATGAAAAACTAAGCCTGGATACTTCTTAGTCAATCCAAAATGAAGTTGTGGTGAGGTTTTTGAAATTTTCATGAAAAATGTGCTAAAAAGAGGGGTCCAAAGGTAGGGTAAACGGCCTCATTTCTAAGCAAGGTTTTTTTCGACCTTATCTAAATCAGCCAAATAACTTTCCTACACATATATTCTATATGTAAAGACTATGTGCGCTGGTTTTTCCATTTTTTGATTTTTTTTTAAATTTGTTTTGCTCATTTGAATTCTGGTCAAACTTAACTTTGACCAAGATTTAAACAAGTCTAAAACATCAAAATGAAAAACTAAGCCTGGATCCTTCTTAGTCACTCCAAAATGAAGCTGTGGTGAGTTTTTTGAAATTTTCATGTTCATTTCCCCAAAACACATCTCTTCACTTCATACAAGAGAGTTTGAGATACTCGAGATATCATACAATACACATGAACTTATCATTTAAATGTATGTAAAGCTTGTTTATCAACTTAAATCGTTAGTATATGACATAAGAAGACTATGTGCGCAGGTTTTTCATTTTTCTGATTTTTATTTAATTTATTATGCTCATTTGAAATCTGGTCAAACATAGCTTTGACTGCTCCAAACCTCTCCCAAACCCCTCTAACCCTAGCGCTGAATAAGGACCGTTCATCTAACCCTAGCGGCGATCAAGGGCCGTCGATCTAACCCTCCTAGAAGGAATCTGCGGGAGGAGGGGGGGCGATCCGCGAGATGCAATCTGATTGGCTGGGAGATTGTTTTTTAACAAATATCGGGCGCGCTGGATGGACCGTTGGGCCGTCGCGTTGTCTGGGCCTGAGTCCGCAGTAAATAGCCCGTCTCAGCCTTTCCAGGCCTTGCATGCATGGAGGCGGCTACGTGGGTTTGCGCATGCGTGGGAGGCGGCGACGTGCATGCATGCGAGCGAGGCGCGCTAGGCGAGCTAGGCTAGCGAGGCGCGCTAGGCGAGCTAGGCTAGCGAGGCGAGCTAGGTGGTTCAGGGCAGCGATTCAAATGCACTGCCTGGTGAAAGATGCATCGTTTTCGTGCAAACATTTAAGTGTGCAAAACGTAACGGATACACACACACGCGTCCGGATTCACACACGCACCGTTCTCATCCTTTCTCTTCCTCTCCCACCCACAGGCCTATAAATGGGGTGCCTATCTTCCTCTCCCACCCACAAGCCAGATCCGATCCTCTCCAACTTCAAACACCCAAGCGACCGAGCCCTCCCCAAGCGAGACCAAGTGAAGAAGATGCAGTTCAACGGGCCGACCTTCAGCCGTCCGCCTGTGGTGCCGGAGCTGCGCTACCCACCGGGCGTGCTCGTGGAGAGGGAGCTCCGTGTGTGGGCTATGTCAAGGTGGAGGGGTCCCGTCGAACTCACCCGCGCCTTCCTCCGAGCCGGCTATGCCCACCTCCCACGGGGCTCGCCGAGGATGTTCACCCTCAATGAGGTTCGTGACCGCGGCGGCATCCTCCTACTGCTCACGGTCACCTTCACCAACCCATTTGACGCGCGCGAGCTCCTCGGCCAAGTCTTTTGGTGCGGCTGCGAGGCCATCTTCTTCACCATCTACAACATGTACACCAACTACAAGCGCATCTTCCCCGCTCCAGGCCAGATGCACTCCCTTCCCTACGATGACGAGGAGGAGGCGTGAAGATGAAGACGGTGTTGAAGGGGCGCGCGCGGCCAAGGTGGAGGAAGGAGGTCAAGATGAAGATGTTCAAGCCCGGAGTCAAGCTCGTCATGTTTGGTTTTTTATTTTGATGCTTTTCTATGTCGTGTCGTGTCGTGTCATGTTTCGTCATGTGTCCGTGAACTGTCCGTGAACTTATCTAAGTTATTTCCATCTTATTATGTGTGTTAAAAAATGTCCGTGCCCAAACTTATCATTTCTTCCCTAAACAAGTCATGAAGTTCGAGAACTTGTGGTTTTTGGAGGGGGTGAGAAGCCCTCTGTTTCATTCAAACAAAAAGTCATGAACTAACATGCAAATTTGTTCCCTTTAAATCCTAAACCAAGTGCCACTCTAACCCTAAACCAAGTGCCACTCTGACCAAAATCATGTGGTAGTGCAACATACATTTTCAACCTTCCAACCCTCCAAAATTTAAGTGCAAAACAAAGGAAAACCACTCTCACGCGTGTGCAAACATTCACGGTCTCACTATTTTTTTTAAAAAAAAAATTCACAATCTCACTATGTATAACTTCCTTCCCTACCCATGTCAAAATCTTGCCATCTATCCTAGCGGTTACCAGCGTAGCCCTAAACACCACAAACCCACGCAGTCCTGGGTTCGAGTCCCCAGCCGCACCAATTTTTTGTGCATTTTCCACCCTTCATTTTTTTAGACATATTATATTTTTCTCAATGTAATGCCCTTAAAAAATGTTCATTTATTTTGGCACCTGGCGTAAACCTCTACCAGAGCTGAGGCACATTTTCCATGACATTTTGGTCTTTGATTTAAATCACGGTGTATTTGAATTGGATTAATTAACAGCTCAAAAAATTTCTAACCTTAATTGTTTGGCTCCGAATAATTCAATTAGCTTCCACAAAAAGTTTCAGCATTATGATTTACTGCCTAAATTAAATCAGAAAAGAAAAACAGAAAAATACGCAAGAAAACCCCTGAATGGGCCTAATTGGATGCAGTTGGCCCATTAGTCTAGCCTGCACTTGGCTCTACGCTCTGAATTAGGCCCAAGAGCAACCTTTTTTTTGGACAGAAAGGCAGAGCAGAGAGCTGCATTTCATTGATCAAAAGTTTATGAATTCCTAATTTCTTCTCTTTTTTTTCCAACATATTTAAATGTTGGTCACTTCTTCTCTTTTTGTTTCAACATTTAAACAACTTTAACCAACATTTAAACTAGGTGAATTTCTCAAACAATTTCAAGATTACAAATTCCTTCATAATTCATACCTTTCCATACATTTTCAACATTACAACCAGTGCGATTACCATACCTACAAATGCCCAAAAGTATTTGCAAATGGGTATTGGTAGTGCTTGATCTTCAAGCTTCCTAACCTTCTTCTGCAACATCCTAAGCTCAATAGCTAGCTCTCTGTCAGTGCGTGCTTCGCCATCCATCTCTTCTTCCGGAGCTCGTGGTGTGGCCACTGCCGTTCGTGGCAGCATGCGCAACCATTCTTCATGCTCTTCTTGCAGTTCATTCATCAGAGTCTTGGCCAGAGCATCGACTCAAAGAAAGAAACATGTCACCTGCATGAACACCAAACAGATCAACCCATTGCTCAAACATCCCGATGATGAAAATGGTGCAATTGCCCCGATTCTTACCCCATTCTCGCTGCACACGTAGAACGGACGATTCTGGTTCCTCGGTGTATGAGAAACCCTTCGATCAACGCCCGCCCGGCACCGCGGACAGACGAAGACAGGCATGTCCATCCGCACCCGGCTCTGCATCCGCGAGGTGGCGCGGGAGCTTGAGGAAGACATGGAGCTCGGAGCCGAAAGGAATCTCAACGCCGCCGCGCCCTCCACTGCTAGCTTCCCACCGCCGCGCCCTCCACAACTAGCTTCCCGCCGCCGTGCTCTCTCTCTCGCCGTGGTCACCGCCGTGCTCTCTGTCGCCGTGGTCACCACCGCTGTCGCCCGCTTATATAGCACACCCGCCAACGGCTCTCTGCTCAACGGCTCTTTGCTGGGTCCCACAAGCCACGCGTGCAACGGCTCAACGGCTCAACGGCTCAACGGCTCTTCTGCCGCCTGGTCCCACCTGTAAGGGCCGAGTCAAAAGGTTGACCTGACGGAGACGGCAGAGTTCACGGAACGAGTCGGTGCGCACGGACTAGGGGCAAAACTGAGCACAATTTGCATCTGAGGGCAAAACTGAGCAGATGGACACCACTAAGGGCAAAAGGATAATTAACCCTTAATAAATTTACAGTAATTCCTTCACTGTTTACTGTTTCAGTTTGTTTATATGAGCCTGGATGGTTTGCAAATGATTATAGATGATATAAAGGTAATAATTTATACCAAAAAAATTACTGCTTTAGTTTGGTGGATGTTCAAATTAAGGGATACCCAGATGCATACAAGCTATCACCGCCAGGAATCAAGCCATGAATCTGTAGGAATAGTACTTAATTAAGGACAAAGAAGCCTGCAGATCAGTTTCAGAACAAGAACATGCGGCAGTCACCGAGCTCGAGCGTCCATGAGCATATTGTGCTCGACGAGGTGAAGTGGTTAGGAAGCTCATGTTGATACTTCGTTGCAAAGTGTGATAACTGCACATCTCTTTTTTGTAGACAGGAGTCTCCTCTAACATTGCCGCCATGTTGCGCTTGTATGTGCACCGGTCTAGGTTTGGGCGCCAAATTAGGGTGTCTGTGTCAACGCATGTGCATGCGGATCTGCGGTGCAGTCCTCTCGACCTCCCACCAGCATGACGCCGACCTTGCCTACTGCCCCGATCTCGACCTCTCTGGGAGGGGCATGTAATGAAATCAAGCGATTTTCACACTTTCTGTCAGGAACTCATGATATCGGAAGACTCTTGCAACCCACTGATGTAACCTTCATCCTAGCTGCATTTAACTCATTCGCACATTATTGGCATCACTCATCGAGTCGGCAGCCCTCTGAGGGGACATAGAGGGAGATCCGAGGAAGCAACAGAAACTAGACGATGGCCGATGGTGAATGTTCAACTATAGCAATTTCGGCAGCGGAACAATACGAGGAAGGCATGCGGGGGAAATATGATTAACTGGCCAGATGGTCTATAATCTATTATGTTTTTGTTTGCACTCTTTTGCTACTTTTTTTTACATTCTTCATGTTTAGAAGAGAACTAACAAGACAAATTACTTAGTTTTCTTTATTATTGTTTGTGGGTAGTATGATTTTCTTTTCTCCCGTTGCAACGCACGGACATGTTTGCTAGTAATCTATAAACAAAAATAATGTATCCCCTAGTTTAGATACATTAAAATGAGCACCTTCCCTGCTCTCTCATGCCATCAATGTCCCTAGCCGTTCGATCCTCGCTTTTGAGCATTTTTGTCCGTCAGATTAGGTGTGAATTGCATGTAATCTGGCTTCGCTCGCTATTAACGATCGCTAACTATATTGGGCTGCTGCTCCGGTCACTTTTTTGAGCGTCTCACGTTAAATTGGGCCTAATGGGACTATAGCAGCCTCCGTACGTGAAGTTCTCATGCTCCCACCCCCGTCTGGCAGCTGGGCGACCGATGCAAAAGCGACGATTCCGACGGTGACAAAGCTAGATTCACAAAGAGGCGACTCAGTCGAGCTATAGAGTCACATCCGATGAATCATGCCGCCCCGGCTTTGCGGTCATGATTCTTAGCGCCGCCATTAGGGCTGGACATGAGCCGAGCCGAGCCGAGTCTGATCCGAGCCTGGCCTTGGCTCGCTCTGGAGCGGCTCGGCTCGGCTCGGCTCGCTCAGCCAACGAGCCTATTTCAGGCGGCTCGGCTCGCTTCTGGTATGGCTCGGCTCAGACCGAGCCGGCTCGTAAGCCAGCTGCCACCAGAACCTCTTTTACCTGCAGAACCTCAGTTTATAGTCCAGTCTTGATTTTTTGCAGCAATTAAACCCATATTGCTAAAAATGAAACATCCAGCAGTCTTTTGTTTTAAGAAATAGTCATAGTAATGAAAAACAAGTTTTCTTCTATGAATTCTTCTACGAAAACTGTAACAATGGAACAAATATGAGAGAAAGAATTGGGCAGCGTTTGTATTGAATTTTGGACAGAACTTCCTTTGAACTTTACACAGCAAAACATCAAATGTTGACAGCCAAACAAATAAATTTTGTATAGCATAACACTTACCACTTTGACATAAAAAATGAGAAAATGTAGAGGAAATGGTTTAAAAAATGGCCTAGTGAACGTTGACAGCCAAACAAATATTTACAGCAGTCTATATTGCTAATAATGCAACATCTAGTAGTCTATGGTTTTAAAAATGGTCATAGTGACGAAAGATAAGCTTTCTTCTATGAAAAGTGTAGAGGGAATGGAACAAATATGTCAAACAAAGAATTGGGCAGCATTGCTTTTTAATTTTGGACAGTACCTCCTTTTAACTTTATACAGCAAAAATATTGAACTTTGACAGCCAAACAATGCAATTTTGTACAGCATAACACTTAGCGCTTTGACATCAAAATGAGAATCTTCCTCCTCAAACAGAGTATCTTGATCAAGCACTGATCTTGATCATCCTTGTTCTCCTCTTCATCATCCTCCTCCGCTTGCTTATCATGCTTCATTGCCTAGCACACAAAAACAGCACACACATGAGCTTAGACACGCATATATTTAACTTTTTGATAGCAAAAACAGCATATGCATGAGCTTGTACAAACTTATATTTGACTTTCGGACACAAAAACAACACATCAATGAGCTTGCGCACACACACATATTGTTGACCTTTGGATAGCAAAAACAGCAAACACATGAGCTTGGACATACATATTTGGCACAAACATACCGGTGAAGATATAGCCTCCCTCTCGGAGTCGTTTGTGAAGCCGGAGGCGGCGGCGATCGCGGAACGCACACCGGCGGCGGTGGGGTCAGCGAGACATCGACGCTGAGGAGTTTATTTGACCCTAAACAACAACTCAGCGAGCAGGACATTGCTGTAATCTTTGCATTGCCCTTCCCCTTCCCCTTCTGCTTGCCGAAAGGCCGGGACAGGCGGCGTAGTCTTTATAATGGAAATCAAGCTCCTCTTCTTCCCCTTTTCCTTGTCCATTCTTGCGACAGCAGGGCTCTGCACACATCAGCCAAGAACAAATGGTCAATCATCAACAAAATTTTACATAGATAATAATCACTAATTAGTCTACACAGTCAAGCACAAACAAATTCATCCATCCATAAATCAAATTCGTGCAGCATAGCATACATCCTAGTTAGCTGCACTCTCCAGCCAACAAACACAAGCATCCATCCATCAAACTCGTTTAGCATCCATCCATCGCGTTTCCTAGCTAGCCGCGCCCTCCAGCCGAAACCACAAGCATCCATCCATCTAATTCATGCGTGTGTGTGCGCCAGTGCAGGGAGCTAAGGGCCAAGGATGGGAAGGAGAGAAGAGATCGCTTAACTGCTCCTGTCGTTCGGTGAGAAACCAGGGGAGACGCGTCCGTCTGTGTCCGCTGTGGTGAAGGAAGGCGGCGTCGGCCGTCGCCATCGGTGCCAAGCCCGATGAGTCCAGCCTGCGGCGCGGCGAGGAGAGGCGTGGCGGCGCCGGGCAGAGAAAGGGAGAAGGGTGAGGAAACCGCGTCGCGTGCGTGCTCTCTCTCTGCTGTGACCTAACGCGAATTTGGGCTGGGCCTCAACAAGTCCCCGAGCTGGACCAGGCGAAACTCGGCTCGGCTCCGTCGAGAATCGGGCCTATTTTCATAGCTCGGCTCGCCTAATTATCCTACCGGGCCGAGCTGTAACAGGCCGAGCTGGAGCGAGCTTCGAGCCGAGCCTAAAGGCTCGCTCAGACGTCCAGCCCTGGGGACGAGGAGCACGGGGTGCTACAATCAGCATGGACCAGTACCAGAGAGGACACGCGCCCTTTGCTGCTGCGAGCAGCCTAGTCTGATGAGGCTGCGGCTAGGCATCACCCCGTGGCTAGCCAGAGGTGGATGCAGGTGTTGTGTGTGGATATGCTGCGAGGGGGCTTTTCCCCCGAGGTGGTTCCGAGCAGCGTTGCGAGCAGGCTCGCCGCCGAGTCAGGTTGGGGGCGAATGCAGTAGCGGGGGAAGCGAGCAGCATCATGAGCATGTCTTGTTTCCCTTGACGAGCGATGGCATGGGACGGTGCGTTGTGGGGTCTGTGTTGACTAGCATCATGCCGGGGGGAGGGGGGAAGACGATGAAGTGGGGCTCTAATCGTTTGGCCGCAAGAAACTGAATCAGTCGCCTATAATCTTTAAGGGCGCTCCAGATTCAGTCGATACGGTAAGGCTTCATATTCGAAGGTTGGACCAGACGATACATCGCCTTTCATCCACCCAAATATTTGGTGTCGCGAACATTTCAGGGCAGACGCTCCCTTTTGTCGCTTCCCAAATTCCTGTGCCAACTTCGTAGCCCGGACCATGATGATTTGGCCCCGGTCGTCGCCGCTGAGCCATTGCTGGACTTCCCACGCTTCGCCGTAGCACCATGCCTTCTTCTCCTCCTCCAACCGCGCTACCCTTACCGCCACGCGGCCTCAAGGTGTTTGACGATTTGCCTGGAGGTTAATTTCTCGAACCTTTCTTATAGATTTTGTTTAGCGACTCATAGATTCATGTAGATGAGATATGATTCACATTATGTGTAGACAGATTGATTCGATGGTGTAGCTATTGTTTTGGGATGATCCGAGCTCCGAGTCCGAGAGTGAAATGATGGACGCTTATGAAGACAAGGAATAATGGTTGATGAATGGATAACATCAATCCGTAGGAAGAGGAACATTTGGGATCATAGGTTGGTTGTTCGATATTTCGCTAGAACAGAATTAGAGGCCACGAACAACTCAATACTACTTTGTTGTAGTGACCTAACTGGCTAGTCATGGCAAGGAAAACTGCTCATTTCTGCATCGACCTAGCTAGGATATCAACAATCAACAAGAGTACTAGGAACAAAATCAAATTAAGGGCAAAACACACCTGGCTTGTATCTGTTAGGATTTTACTTGAGTCGTTTTAACCCAGGAGATCAGTTTGTTTTTCTGTTATTTCATGTACGTGACAGCCTGGCATGGTGCCACACGTTTTTTATTTCCTTTGCGTACAAGTAGAAATAGAAGGGTCGTAATGCGATCATGGCGGGCCGGTAGCAGCGTGTGCGTGCGTGACCATGATCTGAACGACGTGGGAGGGCATGTCCGCTGTGGGCATGGCATCTTGATCGGGCACGGCTGTTACGCAAAGAATAAAAAGAGCAAAACCAGAAAAGCCACAAGTCAGTTGCACGGCACAAAATTCCATCGTGTTCTTGAGCTGTTCGGCTCAGAGTTCGTCCTCGTGTTCGCGAGAGAGTTGCAGTTTGGCAACGACAGTAATCAATGTGTTCTCGCAGAAAAGAAAAGACAGCAATCAATGTAGATCTGGACAGATTTGGACCTGTGGTGACTTACTTGCACCATCTGTCATTGCTTGGTGAGTGGGTAATGCTATGCTAGTCTTGTTGTTGAAGCCAACAAGGACAAGCCAGAGAACCTGCATGTGATGACTGTCAAGTCGATGCTAGTCTTGTGGTTGAAGCTCAATTTTTTTTCTTCGGGAGAATTAAATAAAGCTCAGTTATTTGCCGGCATGCTGCCCTATTTGAAAGCACTTTGCCTGTGTGCACATCCAGTCACTTCAAAGTTCTTGGCACCCAAGCATTTAATTAAGGTGCCTGTGTCCACATCCGTTCACAAGTCCATGTGTTGAATTTTGATCACGAGGAATCCATGTGTCCACATCCATCCAAAGAACTGTGCCTGTCTGCACATATATGAACGCTTACAAGGTTTCTGAAGCACCCACTATTTAGCATCAAATGCCCATATAAGCCGAGTGTATTTAGGAGACTAATCCGGACACGTGTCAACAACTGGGAGTTTCATGGCACAGGAAGTATGCCGAGCAGTCCTCGGGTTTTACAGTGAACACTCCGCGTACGTATATACCGGTGGCCGGCGAAGCACACCGCTTAGGCTTCACTCTCAGCTTAGAGAGGTGCCACACAAGGTTTTGGTTGCCGAATAAGTCATTTTTACCGAGGGGGACTGGTAAACGTGGTTACCACGGTTACCAAGAAATACCGAGAATATTTCAAACGAATTTTATAGTTGATTTTTGAATTCAAATAAGTAAATGAACGAACATTTGAACTAGAGACCTTTCAAAACAGGAACTAGGTTGCTACCAGCACACCAGAACCAACTCTCATGGCATTAATTACATCCTACGTACTATACTATAAATTGAGTGTTTAAATTCAAAAAATTCAAAAAAAGTTGTATTTTTTGCTCGGTATATGGATTTACCGGGGGGCATGGAAATATGCGGTAACCATGGGAAATCTCGAAATTTCGACCGGTAACCAAAACAGTGGTGCCACATGACACCTCCGTTTGCGGCGGCCGGCCTGCAGCTCGCTTTCTTTTACCGAAAGCCGCATTTTTATCCTCAGCTTATATGTAAGTCGGGTACCCGTGAACTGACACTCAGCTTACAAGGCCTAATCCGGTCCAAATGAAGCCGACTACTGTAAGCCGGCTTACACTCCACCAAGGTTAAATTGGGCTTCGCCAAGTATGTCTCATACTCGGCTTCATTTATTTTTGGGAGCGCCTAGAACTCAGCTGAATGAGATATAGTTTGGTCTCATTCAGATGACATTAGGATGACATCATCATGTATTGATACTGGTATTGTACCTCCGTGATCGATAGCTTTTTTTTTGGCAGCGTGATCGATAGCTTATGCCGCTTTCTCGATAGGCGGCTTGTTTTCTTTCCAGGTGCGCTGTTTGGGTCGTTAGTATGGGCCATTAGTGGGCTGAACTGTGTGTCCAGGCTTGTCCGTGTCTCTTTTTTTTAATTATTTTTTGTGTGTGTATGTGTATTCAATCCATTTGGAACAAAAAAAAAGGCCTACAACCATCTATGAATTGGATGAGCATATTACTAGTCCATTGCCACACGATTTTCCTATTTTTCTTGTAGCTATGTACTTAGCCAGTATATTACGCGCGCACTGCACCCAGTTTTTCTTAAAAAAATATTAAAAAGTTAGAAAAATCTTTTTTTGCACTGAACGCTTGTTGTGCAGTGGATACTAACCTGACAATGGAAAAAAATTGCTTGCAAGTCTACTGGTGTGTGGGGTGTTGTGCATGGGGCGTCATGCTAAACCTTTCCTTTCTGTCTGTCAATTACTCGGGCTGCACAACCGTCGCGACAAAAGGGCCGGCCACAAGCTGACGACTTTCATGCTTGGTCAACAATCACGTGAAGATTTGCATGTGTGTGTCACTAACAAAAGAGGAAACTTTGAAAAATTACAGCTTCCTCCTGGATCGCAAATTAAAAATAGTTTTGCCTAATATATTGTGTTCATTAAGCTGAAGCATTTCTAGTTGATTTTTCACTAAAGGAAAATTTTTAATATATATATATATATATATATATTAAAGAAATTTAAAAGAAATAAATGTAAACAAAAAATGATATAAGAAGAAAAGTTAGTTGCACGAGCAATGTTAGAAACCACACCTATGTGATGCTAAGATAAAACCCGTCGATAACCACCGACAACCCTCTCCCAACTCAGTTGCGGGCACTTCATACCTCTTGCAGTTGCGCCTGAGTATGATGAGTTGCAGTTGTACGACTGAGTATGATGAGTACGGGCGTTTTCTTAAGGGGTCCCCAATTGCATGTGCCCCGGTTTTGTCAACTCTTGTCAACAAACACACACCCCCCTAGTTGCGAGTCGATGGGCAACTTGCAACTAGGGACCCTCAACAAACACACACACACACACACACGCACGCACCCCTAGTTACGAGTCGATGGGCAACTTGCAACTGGGGTCCTCAACAAACACACACCCCCCTAGTTGCGAGTCGATGCTTGACATGCAACTGGGGACCCCTTGAGAAAAAGACACACACACACACACACACACACACACACACACACACACACACACAAACACACACACACACCTCTAGTGCAAGTTGGTTATCGACATGCAATTGGGGACCCTCAACACACACACACATCCCCTAGTTGCGAGTTGATGGTCAACATGCAACTGGGCGTCCTCAACAAACACACAACGCCCTAGTTGTGAGTCGATGCTTGACAT
The DNA here is from genome assembly GCA_963921465.1 of Triticum timopheevii. NCBI lineage: Eukaryota > Viridiplantae > Streptophyta > Magnoliopsida > Poales > Poaceae > Triticum > Triticum timopheevii. The sequence continues at coordinate 27,549,358 of OY997274.1, read as the reverse complement.
GCAACTGGGGACCCCTTGAGAAAACACACACACACACACACACACACACACACACACACACACACACACACACACCCTAGTTGCGAGTTGATGGTCAACTTGCAATTGGGGTTTCTCAACAAACGCACACCTACTAGTTGCGAGTTTGATGGTCAACATGCAACCGGGGACCCTTGACAAAGACACACACACACACACACACACACACACACACACACACACACACACACACCTCTAGTTGTGAGTCGGTTATCGACATGCAACTAGTGACCCTCTACACACACACACACACATCCTTAGTTGCGAGTCGATGAGCAGGGTGCAACTGGGGCCACAACAAAACACACACCCTCTACAAACACACACACACACACACACACACACACATCCTTAGTTGCGAGTCGATGAGCGGGTTGCAACTGGGGGCCACAACAAAACAGACACACACACACACAAAGGACCCCTAGTTGCGAGTTAATGGTCAACTTGCAACTAGGGGACACGAATAAAACACACACACACACACACACACACACACACACAGAGAGAGAGCACCCCCCTAATTGCGAGTCGATGGGCAACTTGCAACTGGGGGTCCTCAATAGACAAACAGCCCCTAGTTGCGAGTTGATGGTCAACTTGCAATTGGGGGCCACGAATAAAACACACACACACACACACACACACACACACACACATCCCTAGTTGCGAGTCGATGGGCAACATGCAATTGAGGATCCTCAACAAACACACATCCCCTAGTTGCGAGTCGGTGCTTGACATGCAACAAGGGACCCTTTGACAAATAGACAAACACACACAACACTCCTAGTTGCAAGTCGGTTATCAACATGCAATTGAGGACCCTCGACACACACACAACACACATCCCCATAGTTGCGAGTTGATGGTCAACTTGCAACTAGGGGCCACGAATAAAACACACACACACACACACACACACACACACACACACACACGTACACACGTACCTCCTTGTTGCGAGTCGATGGTCAACTTGCAACTGGGGGTTCTCAACAAATACACACACACACCCCTAGTTGCGAATCGATGGTTGACATTCAACTGGGGACACTTTGATAAAAATAACACACACACACACACACACACACACACACACACACACACACACACACACACACACACACACACACACACACACACCAGTTCCGAGTCGATTATCGACATGCAACTTGGGACCCTAGTTGCGAGTCGATGCTTGACATGCAACTAGGGACCCCTTGACAAATAGACACACACACACACACAACACTCCTAGTTGCAAGTCGGTTATCAACATGCAATTGGGGACCCTCGACACACACACACAACACCCATCCCCGTAGTTGCGAGTTGATGGTCAACTTGCAACTGGGGGCCACGAATAAAACACACACACACGCGCGCGCGCGCGCGCATACTCCCTAGTTGCGAGTCGATGGTCAATTTGCAACTGGGGGTTCTCAACAAATACACACACCCCCCTAGTTGTGAGTCGATGGTTGACATTCAACTGGGGACTCTTTGATAAAAATAACACACACACACACACACACACACACACACACACACACACACACACACACACACACACACACACACACACACACACACACACACCAGTTGCGAGTCGATTATCGACATGCAAATTGGGACCCTAGTTGCGAGTCGATGCTTGACGTGCAACTAGGGACCCCTCACACAACACTCCTAGTTGCAAGTCGGTTATAACCATGCAATTGGGGACCCTCGAGGCCTCGACACACACACATCCCCGTAGTTGCGAGTTGATGGTCAACTTGCAACTAGGGGCCACGAATAAAACACACACACACACACACACACACACACACACACGTACCCCCCTAGTTGCAAGTCGATGGTCAACTTGCAACTGGGGGTTCTCAACAAACACACACACACACACACCCTAGTTGCGAGTGGATGGTTGACATTCAACTGGGGACACTATGATAAAACACACACACACACACACACACACACACACCAGTTGCGAGTCGATTATCGACATGCAACTGGGGACCCTAGTTGCAAGTCGATACTTGACATGCAACTAGGGACTCGTTGACAAAAAGACAAACACACACACACACACACACACACACACACACACACACACACACACCTCTAGTTGCAAGTCGGTTATCGACATGTAATTGGGGACCCTCGATACACACACACACACACACACACACACACACACATCTCCCCTAGTTACGAGACGATGGTCAACTTGCAACTCGGGCCCATGAATAAAACACACGCACACATCCCCT